>LR990097.1:2091433-3291433 GCA_905147235.1 Erynnis tages
AGCACTTCGTAGTCCACTGCTGGACATGGGGCTTGACGGAACTCCGCCCGGTCCTGGACCCTTTGAATCCAAAGATTACGCGCTGTCTTCTTCAGGTCGTCAGTCCAGTGCTGGTCGGAATGCTTGTTCTCCTTTTGTCGAGACGTTCTCGCCATTCGAGGATACCTACACACACGAGTTTACACATCTCTCTGCATTTATTAAACGGCTCTAACCTCTGATTCCTTTTGAAATTTAAAATCCTTCTTTTAATTATTCAAAAGGTCGTTTACTTTATTTATATAACTATTTACATAACTTATAACAGAAAAAGGAATAGAATAAAAATAAATAAAAAAAAAATTTATTAAATAAAATAATGAGTCCAAACCACTGTCCTGTGGCAGGGTACCCAAGATGCTGGCTGCATTCCCCCTTTGGATAGCAATACTTATCCTTTGTCCTAAGAAGGATCCAGCTCTTGGGTCCCCAGTAACGTGATTAAAATAATAGTGATCTCAATAACGACTAGACGTACGGAGCCGAATGAATCTCATTGCTGAAACAAAGTCCGCACTTTTTCTTTGTAAAAGTTTTCGGAAAGCAAAATTAGAAGGCCAATGAATCAAGGCTGAGCAAAACTTTGTAATTACAGAATTCCAGCATTTTTATTTCGGCTATACGGGATTTGGGAGGTTTTAGAGGGGACGATCCGGTGCTCATATGTTTCGACTTTCGACAGTTATTTATTTTAAATAGGTACTAATAGAGCACCAATAGACGAATGATTTAGTGCTATTAAAGAAAGCTATTAAAGAATAAAGCATCGTCTACCAGACAACACGGCATACTCGTAGCTATCATTACTAATTAAGAGGTCGAAAGAATTGACAATTGTGGATGAACCTTAATGGCGTTATCGTTAAATACCTAATCCCATCTACCCGCATTAAGCCAGCGTGGTGGACTAACACACGTCCCTACATTCTGCTTATTGTGAGAGGAGACCCGACCAGTGGGGCACTGATGAGTAACAGACCTAATCTCTTAAATTCTGTACCCTTAGTCTGAGTTTTACCGATACCGAAACGAAACGTTTGTGCGTTTCGTTTCGGTTAGATACGTAATTCATACACAGCTTACTAAACAGGAGTCCACAGTGTAATAACAAATAGAGGTAAAAGATTTTTAGAGGAGTTAAAATATTTAAAATCAAATTTTTGTATGGAGTGAATGATATGAATACTTATCGTTAGACATTATAATACTAGCAAATATTTAATACCTATGGGATAATATTAGTTCGGAATTTTACAGTGCATTACGGCCAATTCACTGTTATTATGTTTCATTAATGTTATTAAACATTGAAAGAGTGTTAATTAAAAATAAAGAAATTTTTGTGATGATTTATCTAATGCTTTATTAATTTTTTAAGTCTTTTAACAATATTTTTCCTCTGTTGGTTATTACACTGTGCATTTTCGCCTGGTAAGCTGTGTATGTGTGCGTTTCGTTTCGGAACTGCTAAAACTCAGACTAAGGGTACTGGTTTTAGGACCAGAATTGAACGTCACATAATAAAACTTCGTGAGGCAACCTACATGCTATGGTCTGCAAAGGCATGTAAAATCTGAAATTTTAATAGGCCAACATAGGTTAGAAGACTGACAGAGTACGAATCGCATCGTACTCGTCACTTATAAACTAAAGAATCCCATTTCACGAAAACAGAAGTTTTATTAATTTCCCTACTGAGTGTACCTGGCTTCGGGCAACTTTGCTGTATCCAAGCTCCATGTCTGCGCAGTAAGTAAATTGTATTAACATCTCCAGAATTATATTCAACCTGCTGTTACTAAGTAGGTTGTAACTTTATGGCCCACTGATGGGCATTCTCCCCACAATAGAGAGATGCTTGGAGCATACTCTATCACGCTGCTTCAAAGCGGATTGGTGGAGATACTGATGTGAAATTGGTGTCGGGTGTTTTCAAACCGCCAATAGAGACCGACAAAGTTTAACGACTGCTATCGTATTGATAAAAACAGGGATCGACGACTTAACGTGCCCTTTGAAGCAAAGAAGCGCGTATTTAATTCGCCTATAACGGTCACCCATCCAGGTACTGTACCCTTAGTCTGAGTTTTAGCAGTTCCGAAACGAAACACACACATACACAGCTCACCAGACGAAAATGCACAGTGTAATAACCAACAGAGGAAAAAGATTTTTAGAAGAGTTAAAAAATTAATAAAGCATGATATATCTAATCATCACAAAAATTGCTTTATTTTTAATTAACACTCTTTCAACGTTTAATAATATTAATGAAACATAATAACCGAGAATTGGTCGTAATGCACTGTAAAATTTCGAACTAATACTATCCCGTAGGTATTAAATATTTGTTAGTATTATAATATCTAACGATAAGTGGTATTCATATCTTTCACTCCATACAAAAATTTGATTTTAAATTTTTTAACTCCTCTAAAAATCTTTTACCTCTATATGTTATTACACTGTGTATGAATTACGTATCTATCCGAAACGAAACGCACAAACGTTTCGTTTCTGTATCGCTAAAACTCAGACTAAGGGTACTGACCGCGCCCGACGTTGCTTAACTTTTTCGATCGCTTGCGATCTACTCAAGCAGCGGGGAAGCTTAGACGCAATAACTTACTCAATTCACGGTGACTTCATAACATAGTTGTATTTATGTAGTACCTGCTAGTAAGGTAGAGACCCAAACTAATACAGAATCGCATATGAAAGTACACGACCCTGCAAAGGCCTTACCATTACACCCGCTAACACGAGAAAACACTTCTATATAACCATTTGCATAATGTGATATTGTTATTGCGAGTCGTCGGGGAGGCACTTCAGTTATATCACGACCCCTGGATAGGCGGATAGGTGGATAGTTTTTCTTATTATTAAGAAAGGAATACTTGGGTTTCTGCAATTGGAACAGCGTTGTGGAGTATGCTTCAGGCTTCTGTTGTAGGGGGAGTGACTAACACGTATATTTAAAGCACATTTCCAGTTCAGAAGCAAACTAAAATTTCTAGAATTTATTTTTATCTTAAAGAGATATATTGTACGACGTATCATACATCGATCTTACTAATTAGTCCGTCAGCGCTTGAAGGAAGGTAAAAATTAACGAATGAAAGATAAGTTCGTGTGTCATGTATCAAATTCCTCAAAATTACCGTTTGGAGTAGGTATTGTATTTTTTCCTCAAAATAACAATTCTCCCAACCCGACACAATAATTCAATATTTACCTGCCGAATCCAAATTTCCCTAACCCTTCAATTACGTGCCCTATAAATAGGCCCCAAAATTGAATATTCACAAACTACTTACTTCATCTCGTAATTGGACGGAAAACAATGGGTTACGTGACCGTCGTACCGATGCCTTAACGAATTAACCCCCCGATATTAATACAGAAGGGAATCCGATAATTGCCTCACACGGATATAACGACCCATGGAATAGATAAGGGTTAAACTTTAGTAAACGCCGATAGCGAACGCTTCAGCGAAGAATTCGGTCTCTCTTAGAATCCGGGTTCGAATCCCAGTGGAGCGCACGCACCAATAAATAAATAGTAAGGGTTCAAGAAATGTCATTCCTTCTTATGGCATGGTTCTCGATTCGACTTTTTTTTGCACTGAAAATTATTTTGAAAATTAGGTACCATCAGAACCAAGTTGTCTTAAATGTGTACTATAAAAAAATTGACATGGGAGTCGTTTTCAGGATATTTTGGGACGAGGAAATTCAAAAAAAATGTCTTGTATGTAAAAAAATTTAAGGTTCTTAAAACGTCTTTGTTTTTTGTATGCGAAATTGAAAAATTGGAGATTCACTCTCTCTCTCACACCCATCATTTATCACTTCATCGTTATTGTTCTTTGTCAAAAACTACAAATAGGAGATCTAATGCATCAGAGCACAGTACAACAGTATTATTATTACCTAGTTCTGGCAAGCAAGCGTTCAAAGGCTTTAGTAAATTGAGTAACGGCTGCATTGCTCTCAAACCGTTTGTTACAAGTACGTAGTTAGTTAGTTATTTGAGGAAGTTTAATATGGGTGTAGATTCTTGTGTATATTGTTACGGTAAAGTTTAATTTTAACTCTATTTATGTTTACAGACGTATTGTTAACTTGACCACAAATAAATTTAATGAGTTTATTTGGGTTTAAGTAGCAATCTAACAGCCATTGCCTAAAGGTGCATATTATACATAATATAGGCTACAATATACACATGAGTTAGTAAGGCACGGAAGGAGTTTTCTGAGTTCTGCGTTGTCAAGTTATATAAATGAAACACGTAACGAAAGAAGTTATTTATTTAAATTATATGCTCCTAGATCCACGTACACATACCAATATATTTTCTTTCTCTTTCTATTCACATTACTTTACCTATTTTCTGTCTCTTTTTACAGCGTGCCATTGTAAACCTATGTTCAGACTGGTGTCAGTACGGAAAAACGTTAACTTGTAGCTCGAACATAATGTCCCATCCTGGTGCCCATCGTGTTATATAAGGTATGTTCTATAATATAAAAAGATACATTCTCCACCAACCCGCATTGGAGCAGCGTGGTGGAGTATGCACCAGGCATCCCCCCCGTTTGTATCAAGACAATCCAACAGTGAGTTTCATTCACGAACATAAAAAGGTTGGATCCAATATTAAAAGAAGAAGTTAAAACTTCAATAAAAAGCGTACAATTAAAAAGTAGTAGATAAGTATGTCGATAGAAATTAAAAGCATGAAAATTAATTAGTCTAGATAAAATCAATCCAATATACACAGTACAGCATTAAACCGCGATCCATCTAGATTAGTTGCAGCTAATTCGGTTTGGAGACGGTTAACAAGCATATCGGTTATTAGTTAACGTATTATTAGTTAATTAAACATCAAAGCGCCACTGAGTGTCACGATTATTGACGTCACTACTAGAGACGTTTCTACTGGAGATGTAATCGCAACACTGTTAAGCATAAAAGCTTGGAGCATAAAAACAGATTAGTCCGCTTTAAATAAAGCGGTGATAGCCCAGTGGCTTAGAATTCGACCTTGAATCGAGGGGTCCGGGTTCGAATCCCAGTGGCACGCACCAATGACTCTGTAATAAAAGTTATGTGCAATTTATAAAATTAAATATCACCTGCTGTTACGGTGAAGGAAAACATCGTGAGGAAACCTGCATGCCTGAGAGTTCACAAAAAAATGTCCTCAAAGGCATGTGAAGTCCACCAACCCGCAGTAGGCCAGCGTGGTGGACTAAGGCCTACTTCCCTCTCATTGTGAAAGGAGACCCGACCCTGTAGTGGATCATTAATGGGTACTGACATGACAAATAAAGTCGAAATACTCATAAAAATCATGAGAAAAATTGACGTCAGAAGAACCGAAATAATGGCGGTACGCATACCCTGAATCACGCTGTCGAAGTTTTCTACGTCGCTGATAAACAGGGTGTTTGGCTACGAACTAGCGATAATAGGGTATTACGGCCTATGTCAAAAAGCTTTTTATATGAATTCGTAAGTCACAAAAACCCATAAAAAATTGGAAAAAAATTTTTTGCAAATATTATGTAAAAAAAGACTTTTCAATTTAAATTTCAAAAATCCCCGCGAAAACACGGTCTCGGCCGTCTCGGCGCTGCCGCCATGCTTGTGACGTCACTCGCAGTGTAAACAATACATGTCAGTGTGGGATTGAATAACTTCACTAGGCTATTTCTATACACCATGTATCAATATTCATTTGTGAGCGGATGGCAATGGGGCGATATTGACACACACGATAGCTGTCACGTGTGTTCCTTTATTGGGCCTAGTCATACTGCACCATAGAATAATTCATACTTATTTTTAAAAGAGTGCTGGGAGTTTTTTTCGCCCGCTTTTTTCTCCTAGTCCACGTTTTGCCTGAGGGGCGATCAAAGCGGATGTTTGTATAATGTTAAATGTATGACGTTCATTAAGTGTGCATAAATTGTACCTAATAATGAATAAAAGCTTTTGAATTTTTAATTTGAATTTAAATTTGAGTAAAGGAAGAAAGTTATACTCCATTGTTTATTTACACTGCTAATGACGTCACGCCGATAGCTTGCATGGTGTATAGCGTTTTTGACATTTGAAAAACAGATTAAAAAACCTGAATTTTAAAATTGAAGTGATAAATGTATACTACATTTTTTAGAACAGAAATCACCATTTTTCACTTGCTTTTAACAAAATCTATCAATATTACATAATTTTGGATTTTTCCTTGCATGGTGCGAAATACCCTTTTATAATTAAAGGACATAAAACCTTGAATAACATAAAATATTCAATCGGTTGAAGATATCTACTTCAAAATTGAGTTCAAAGATTTCACCCGAACATTCATTAAATTGCAAGTTAAATAAAAGTTTTTGAAATAGACCAAATTTCATCGAAAAAAACAACTGAAGGACTTCAATTTACTCCAATAAAGGCCTGGTATTAGTGAGTGTGCAAACTGTTAGTGACCCACTGCCATGGACATGCAAAAGTCAAGAACACACGAACCTATATCACAAATAGAAAAACTAATAGTTAAAATTTCGGTTCGACTGGAAATTGAATCCAAGACTTCCAATGTTGTGTATACTACACCACTAAGTCTGTAAGTATAGACACGGACAGTAAAATCAATAGAGCCCCCCACACTGGCTTGAGTATTTTAGACACGTACCCGAGTGGACGGTTCATACGAGATGTCACGGCATTTATCAAATCCCTACTCCGCTGTAATCAATTCGCTGACTCTTGCCAAAAATACATAGAGATACTTTTAGCAAGTAAGTCGCCAGATATTTGTGTAAAAATTTTAATATTTTTTTTCACTTAAATTTTTTCCACATGTAAGTTAGGCGTCCACCACGCTGGCCTACACTGCGGTTTGGTGGACTTCACAAACCTTTGGGTACATTTTTATATTGTGAACTCTCAGGCATGCAGGTTTCCTCACGATGATTTCCTTCACCGTAACAGCAGGTAATATTTAATTTTATAAAGCGCACATAACTTTTTTACAAAGTCATTGGTGCGTGCCACTGGGATTCGAACCCCGACCCTCGATTCGAGGTCGAATTCTAAGCCACTGGGCTATCACCGCTTACCTATAATATATTCGTCTATAATTTAAGCCCTAGGCAAAACCAAGAATAATTCCAGTCTAGATATTCATAGTTACATTTAGCTGACAGCACTCGTTAAAGTGACGCAGCGTCGACGTATTTACTTAACTCTCGACGGGTTTTAACGTCCGCAAAAACGTGGAATGACGTCATCACTTTTCATTTTCGAGCGAGCGTGTCGCGATTTGCATAATGAAAGGATTAGAGGGCCTGAAATAGTACTCACGAGACGAATTAGACACATCATCTTATTTGGTAAGTGGACTTTATAAGGGACGGATGTTTTAGGAAGATAAATGGGAATGCATCTTTTTTAGTAATTGAGTAGCAAACGGGCATGCAAGCACTGCAGTCCATGGACACCCAAACCTAACCTAGAAGCTAACCCAAACCAAAATTTAAAAGAAATCGTGTCTGATGTGTACTGTCAGTAACCCATTAATGACCCACTACAGGGTCGGGTCTCCTTCTCGTAATGAGAGGGATGTAGGCCGCCGTCCACCACGCACCACTACTGCGGGTTGGTGGACTTCACATACCTTTGAGAACATTTTTTGTGAACTCTCAGGCATGCAGGTTTCCTCACGATGTTTTCCTTCACCGTAACAGCAGGTGATATTTAATTTTATAAAGCGCACATAACTTTTTTTACAAAGTCATTGGTGCGTGCCACTGGGATTCGAACCCGGACCCCTCGATTCGAGGTCGAATTCTAAGCCACTGGGCTATCACCGCTATCTGATGTGTACGGGTGGTCTTAACTAAGTGGTTAACGAACATACAAATTGCACTGTAGACATAGATTGTAGGAGCCATAACAACTCGCCCCAGAAGTTACCTTACCGTCACCCTCTTATCCCGTCGTGAAGCAGTATATTCTTCATGTCTTTTACTTCAAGATAGAAATCCTATCCGAGTCGAATGTGTAGGTATGCGGTGCTGCTCATGAATCCGGCAACAATATCGTACCTCACCAGCCGAAACATAAGATTTGAAGAACATCTCAGTTACGGATTGGCATTGCAGAAATTGGATTTTAGTTACTTATTAAGAACCATTATAAATTATATTTTTTATGAACAAAATTGAAACTTGAGCGAAAATATAATCTTGGT
This sequence comes from Erynnis tages, assembly GCA_905147235.1. Taxonomy (NCBI): domain Eukaryota; kingdom Metazoa; phylum Arthropoda; class Insecta; order Lepidoptera; family Hesperiidae; genus Erynnis; species Erynnis tages. The sequence goes on from LR990097.1 coordinate 2,099,747, forward strand.
ATAGAAATGGTATTTTTAAAGGACGTCTCAAGTTTTTATTGATTTATTTAATTCGGTAGATAGGTACCTAGGTCACTTATAATTGTAACTTACTAAAATTAGTGCAAATAAATGCTTTTTGATTATAAGCTGCATTGTACAAGTCAATTTATTTAACGACGTAATATTTAAAAACACCAAGTTGCAAAGACAGTACAGGGGTTTTAAACTTTTTTAACTATCTGCCCTAAGCAGAAATAACTAGAGCATGCACGAGCAATAAGCCTTTAAAGCTCCCAAAATTTCACCAACAGGTTACATAAAAGTTGCGGTCGGCTACAAAAGCTCAAAGCGCAATGGAGGCTTCATCTTTAGGTCAAGCTTTAAAAGTACCAAAAAGTGCGGCCGACCCCGACAAAGCAAAACCATGAAAGGTTTCCTTTTTAGGATATTACTCATACCAAACTGTATCTCTCTATCTCTCTCTCTCTCTGTATCTCACTCTCTCTATTAGTTTTAGTTTTAGTTTTTTAAGATATAATTATTTTATGCCCGCATAGGGTAGACTGTTCTTAACTTATTATAATTTTTGTAACATCTTTCTCGTGTAACAGTCAACAATAAACGTATTCTTTTCTTTTCTTTTCTCAATGAAACTAGCCGCCAAAATTGTAAAACATTCATTTAGCTTTAAAAATATTTTAATTAAATAATAAAAAGATTGTGACGACTTCCATCACTTGTCAAGAGATGGCGCTAGGAGTATCCTGAATCACGCTATCGAAGTTTTCTAGAGCGCAATATGTGAAGTCCACCTGCCTTACCTGTATCTAAAAGTATAAGAGAGCTCAATATTTTACTTTACAAGAATGGAAAGTCCAAAGGTTTTTTTCGAATACAATAGTAAATAAAAAACTGTGGAATAATAACACTGTAGAAAAATAATTATATTATGTTGAGGTTTTGTAGCACTATATGACAAAAGTCCTCGCCAAAATATCGTAAAACATAAAGTGTCCGATTTTTGATATCCTGACGCTCTATCTGGACAGGTAGAAGTCTCTGATTCAGCCGTATCATTCATAAAATTTTCAGTGTGGAAAATTAAAGTGAAAAATTAGCTTAAGTTTTGTGCTTTTATAAAGTAGATTTCCTCTACAAGACAGTTGGCTGCGGTCCAAACCTTAAGTTCTTGGTGAGCTGGCTATTATCACACTTAATATGAGCTGTGGTAATGATATAAGAGAGAAAAAAAACTTTTAACATCGCTAAAAATATTAAGTTTGCTATAAAGGCTTTTAAAACGAGTTCTGTCTAAAGTATTACAATTGAATTTTCTTTGTTTGTTTACATTGTCTCTCTTGATTGGGTGTCCTCTCATAATGAGAAGGAGGTAGGTCTTAGGCCATCACGCTAGCCTAATACGGGTTGGTATACTTCACATGCCTTTGAGAACATAATAAAAAGAGACATACAAGTTTCCTTAGGATGTTTACTCCTGCTCCTACTCCTTACTGTCCTGCTGTGATGTTATCACAGCAGGTGATATTTATTACATAAAGGGCCCATAACTTTTTAAATAAATTTATTCGCCAATGGGACGATGATGGGCGACGGCCCATGTGGCGCAGTGGTTAAGACACAGTTGCGCTGCGCGGAAGGTCCTGGATTCAATTCCCAACAGAGCAGAGATCGGAATGATGAGTTTGAATTTCTGTTTCTGATCTGGGTGTGTGTGTTCTTGTCTTGTGTGTGTCCATGGCGCCCACGACACAGGGAATCCTAGTGTGGGACTATGAGTGTAAAGCGTTACTTGTTATTTGTTTATTAATGGGATTTAAACCCAGACATATTGAGTAAGAAGCCAAATTCTTATCCACTGGGCTATCACAGCAGTAGGTATCTTACAACATCCTTATTGGACACACGATTATTGACGCTGATACAAAGAGATCTTGACGTAGGTAAGGTCAGACATAAGAATGTGTATCTTGAATGAAAGAACCCGCGAAGAAACATCAAACAGTTATCATCTTGTACTTCCGTATGTGTATTAAGGAACCAAATAAGAAGACGCTTCTAGATTCTATCAGCACCATGCCAAATTGGACTGAGCTGCAATCAAATTAGGGTTGGTAATTGAATGATTGGTGTTTTAGCAAAAAAAGAAAGTAGGCGATCCAAAAATTTGATTAAAAAATTAAACCGAGATCTGAATGCCTATTATAGGCATTCAGGTTTCCTCACGATATTTTTCATCCCCGATAGAGCAGGAGCACTTGGATGTTGACAATTCCTCATGATGTCTTAAACGTCCATCACCGACAAATGATTGGTGTCATCGGCATTCGAACTTTCAAGTGTCAGTAAGCCATTAATGACCCACTGCAGGGTTGGGTCTCCTCTCACAATGAGAGGAATGTAGGCCTTAGTCCGCCACGCTGGCCTACTGCGGATTGGTGAACTTCACATACTTTTGAGAACATTTTTTTGTGAATGCATACATGATTCCTCGCGATGTTTTCCTTCACCGTAACAGCAGGTGATATTAAATTTAATAAAGCGCACATAACTTTTTTACAAATTCATTAGTGTGTGCCACTGGGATTTGAACCCCACGATTTGAGGTAGAATTCTAAGCCACTCTTTCAAGTAACTTTCTGTACCTTCTGTTTCTTTCTGACCTTTCAAGTAAGAGACCGAATTCTTAGCCATTTATGCTTAAGCAGCAAAATAACAAGGCTCCTAGATTCTATATCAGCACCATCAGCATGCCAAATTGAACTGAGCTGCCAACAAATTAGGGTCGGTAATTGAATGATTGGCGATCTTGGCAAATCATTGCTCGCGATTCCAGGCTTCTGCTGAGCGGGCGATTTAAATTTCAAATGCCCTGTTATCCAGATCGGGGTAAGCGATGAATGGAGTCACATTAAGCGCCCCGACTCCGACCAAGTTCCCCGGCTTCCCTGCCTTCTTCATTTAGGGGTGGACTTCGCTTGTACGTCGAAATCCGTATTCGATCGGATGATTTTTTTTATTTAGATGATCGTCAGTTGTCTTTTTATTTGAGTAACTAATCAATCCAGCTCGTGTCGCCCTTCCCTTAATTTAAAGTCAAGTCCTTTTTAAATAGTCTTAATTCTTCTGATAGTATAAAAAGAGAAGCTTAGTAGAATACTTACTTACATACATGTTGTCAGTAACCCATTAATGACCCACTACAGGGTCGGGTCTCCTCTCACAATGAGAGGGATGTAGGCCTTAGTCCACCACGCTGGCCTACTGCGGGTTGGTGGACTTCACATGCCTTTGAGAACATTTTTTTTTGTGAACTCTCAGGCATGCAGGTTTCCTCACGATGTTTTCCTTCACCGTAACAGCAGGTGATATTTAATTTTATAAATCGCACATAACTTTTTTACAAAGTCATTGGTGCGTGCCACTGGGATTCGAACCCGGACCCCTCGATTCGAGGTCGAATTCTAAGCCACTGGGCTATCACCGCTTTTGTAAGTGCGTACCTCGCACTTACATACATACATACGATATAATAATAAAATAGGTATACTTAGAAACTTTTTCACCTGGTGTTAAATGGTCACTGCAACCCATGGACACCTACATCAATCACCTCATGAGGATAACGATGTCTCGCCTCATTGACGGGTACCACACAAGTTAAGTTTCATCTGTGCGGCATTTTGTAAGCACGTACGCACGACCATTCGATACGCACTCCACACGAAAACTGTGCCGCCCGCACACACGTTACGTTTATCGGCACAGTTTACTCTGATTCCGTTTTATCTATTCAAATTTTGCGTTCCGTTCCACGGTACGGTTTTGAAAAATCGTAAAAAATGTACCTACAGTTTTATCACACACGTTTCGATTATCGGTGCAGTTTAAACGGTACAGTGTGATCGTAACGATTTCTCGTAACGTGTGTGCTAGGCATTAAAGTAGCAACCATACTTCCCCAGCCGAAACACAAGACAAGCACATACTGTTACGAGGGGGTAAGAGTTTGGCGGTAACGTTTCTTACCGGACGAGCTACGGCTCTATTACCTTAAAAAGTTGCGATGAAATCAGGTGCAACCCTAGGATTTTATCGCAACATCTAGTATTTTACCGCGATGTCTTGGATAACGCGGTTCTCTATTGTACGACGTATATTACTGCGATTTAATCCGATTTCATTCGTTTGTGTTATCGTGTATTTTTTTAGATTTATGGCATGGTCTTGAGTAACGTTTAAGTATTTTGGCTCAATATTATGTTTAACTAGACTGTGCCCGCGGCTTCGCCCACGTGTATTTCAGAACTCGGTACAGAGAAGGATAAAAAGTATCATATATGTTAATCCAGGTTATGATCTATCTGTGTACCAAATTTTATCCAAATCTGTTTAGCCGTTTTTGCGTGAAAGAGTAACAAACATCCATCCATGCTCATCGAACCCAGTACTTTCCGCGCAGCGCACCGGTGTCTTAACCACTGCGCCAATTGGGTCGTCAATCTAAATGAATCTTAATGTCACCTTCACAGAGAATGTTTATGAAAGAATGCCCAAAACAAAGGATTTCACAGATTTTGAGAGATGTAGGATTTCTGTTTCTGGTCTGGGTGTGTTATGTTCTAGTCTTGTGTGTCCATGGCGCCCACGACACAAAGAATTCTAGTGTACGGATATGAGTATGTAGCGTTACCTATTTATTAACCTATCACTTTGATCCGTTTGAAATTTGTAACGTTGCGCTTGCACGTTACTCAAAAATAATAAAATATTACAAGAACAAATGAAGTTTCAATTTAAAATCTACCAATAAAAGGCTATCAGCGCCATCTATCCTTAACCGCTGTCAACATTTATCAGTTGTTATCGACATCATTTCTAATTGACTCAATAGATGTCGCTTCGCACATACGATACTTGTTGTTTAATCAATATCTCTTTTAAATAAATTCAAATTACGTGTTCTAATTAATAATCTTAAATCTAATAATTTAATCTAAACTAAATAACAAATATCTAAAATAAATTTAACTACATTCTAAGCACAGATTATGTCACTTTGACATTATCTGTGGATCGTGATTGGCGATTTTTCGAATGGACTCGAACGGATGATCTGGGGTCCCTTCTCTCTGGTCGCCGGTGATTCTTTGCAGACCACCGCCGCCGACCCTCGAGGCCTAACCTCGAACCAAGTACGGCTTTAATGCCGCTGGGGTGAGTTTCCATAAGTTTCCATGATTTCTAAATTCAAATTGTAAGGTGTTCTTATTTTGAATTTATAAAGTGAAGTGTATTTTCCTATTGGGACACTGGTTCCTACAAATCATGTTTCCCTTCCTGACACGGAGCCTTTCTACGTTTCCAGGATTTATACCACGGATTTACATCCAGGATTTATACTTGGGATTCATACTTTGGATTCATACCTCGGATTCATATTGGACTACTTCCAATTCTACTCGGAAGAAGTCTACTTGGATTTTCATAACCTACTACATAGGTTATGAAGGATTTTTACCCTTGAATTATAATTCCGATTCTACCCGGACAAGACCCTACCTATCTACGACACTAGGAAGAACACGAAGCCTACCGGCCGGCTACCGGCATTGAATACCGGTGGAGATCTCCCCGCGTGCACGGAACAAATAAGAAGCCAACACCACCTGGATCCACAGTCAGGCCAGTGTCCTTCCCTAACCTACCCCTACGCTACCAGAACGTGAGTCAGCTGATGAAATAGAAGGCGAAAATTAAGGTATCTATAGCACCTTATTCCGAACCCCTACCCTCTATCTGACCGTCGCACGGGACCTAACTCTACCCCCCAGCAAGCGCGGCAGTGGCGCCCAAACTTGGTTTTTTCTGAAGCCTGCTCACGTCCTGGTACTATATTTTTCAAAAATATAGCATATTTTCATATTTTTGTATAACTGCAACATACCTACTTGTATTGCATCGTGTGAACGCGAAGGTGACCTACCGCCGAGCGAACTGGTACGTACTTATTGCTTATCTAATAATATGTAATTGTCACTACATTTCTTTGTTTTGAATGTCATATTTTGCTACAATATTTTGTTTTATTGTTTTGTATCGGCCGTGCTAAACATGTGCTAACGTCAAATTTAAATACCGTTATCTAACCTATCGTGTTTAAATACTATAAATTACTACAAAAACACTAATTATTGTTGTAATACGTAATAGTTCGCAGAGCTATAGTAATAACTAGTAAATTCAAGTTCTATTTGCAAATAATTCAATACTTCGTTTGAATTTCGAATTCATAACCTTTCAATTGTCGTTTGTGCATTTCAATTGTCACTTAGCGTAATTTTACGTAGGTAATAGGTAGCATACTTTGTAAAGAACACCATTTAACTATACCTACATGTAAACAGCTGATCTGTTCAACAATATTTCAACTACTTAAGTTTTCTATAATCTACTTAATCTTTTTGCTTTGTATAACTAAACGTTAATTGTTAACGGATATCATGGAAACATACCCCATCAAATTCTTTTTGCTAAACAAAAACGAATTAACTTATGAGGTACTGATCAGAGGCGAGGAACCTGCTTCAACCGTACTCGGGTTGCGCAAGCAGATTAATAAATTAACTCCAATTATTCCTACTACTGACATTTGTGAGTCGGGCATTGACCCTGAGGTCGATATCACAGGTGCAGGTACATCCTTATCGGAACTGTCATCTCGCATTAAGAGTTTAGAGGAGAAGTTTGATTCAAATCTTTTTGAACGAACTAGGGCTTTATGTAACCATTTGCTTCATCGCATTAAACGCATTGATTGCTCGGATCCTAAGCTATCGGAAAGGATTAGATCCTTATCTAAAAGTTTTTCAACTTTGCTAAACAAAGTTAATACAATTGGTAAATCTAGTAACCCCACTACTAGCTCAGAGCCTACAGCTAACCTGCAAACTACTGCAGAGTCTCCTAACGTGTCATTATACTGTGACCACACGCATCTAAGCGGACTACAAAAAATTAAATTTAACGGCAAGACATGTGTGCATGAGTTTGTGCAGAGAGTGAGGGAGTACAGCTCTGTTAGGAACATACCCTCTAGTAAATTATTAACTTTTGCTACAGAGTTATTTACGGGTGATGCTCTACATTGGTATCGCAGTATTCGAACTTCCGTGAATACTTGGGATGAGCTGGTCATCTTACTCAAAGAGGATTTTAGTCACTTTGATCATGACTACAGATTAATGTCTGAAATCCGAAATAGGACACAAGGTGATTCTGAAAATATTACTATTTATTTGGCAAAAATGTCAGAACTATTCTCTAGACTAACCAGGACTATCTCCGAACAGGAAAAACTAGATATCTTGTTACATAATAATAGACCTTGCTACTCTGGTGTATTAGCTTCTAATTCTTCATCTATCACTACTATTGATAATCTAAGAACACTATGTAGGAATTTTGAGAAAATAAAATGTCTCACTTCCCAATTTAAAGAACCTCCCCGAGTTTCATCTGACACATTGGCTCCAGATCTAGCTTACTCAAAACCTAGCGATTATACTTCTAACAAACCTAATTACTATCTTCAAAAATATAACAATAATTCTAAAAATTATAACTACAATAAATTTAACTACAAAAATCAAAATAATAATTCTAGTTTCAATAATAAACACAAAGAAGGACCCTCAGTATCTGCCATTTCCACTTCTGATCCTAAGGGAAAACAATCTTATTGTCCTCGTTGTCGTACTACTGAACATTCCCTGTCTCAGTGCAAAGCTGATAGATTCCCTATTTGTTTTAAATGTGGTACAATGAATGTTACTTACCCTAAGTGCACTAAATGTCATTCTAATCAGAACCAAAAAAACTAATTACTGAAGATTGCTGCGATAAAACTGCTTTAAATAACAATAATAAAATGTCTAACAACTTTGATGAAGCTGACTGGAAAAATTGGCTTAGTACAGTCAAGATCTACTTCTCTAGCTATTTCATTGCATCAATCTTCGATAAACCTCCTAAAGATGACACTAGGCCCTATGCAACTATTCAGGTCCGTGACCATAATCTGTGTGGTTTACTGGATTCTGGTTCTTCAGTCACTATCGTGGGCAATGATTCCCATTGTCACTTAATTTCTCTTGGTTTAACACTTCATACTGATATCTCCAAACATTTTACTACAGCTGGTGGTCAATGTCTAGTACCTATCGGATACATTAACTTACCAGTAACTTTTGAAAAACAATTTCATATACTTAGAGCTTATGTCATACCATCTGTAACATCAAATTTAATTTTAGGTATTGATTTCTGGACAAAATTTAAACTATTTCCTAAATTTTCTAACTCAATTTCCTTTCATAGTGATGAAAATATCACTAGTGAAATTAATTCAGTATCTAAAACTAATAATTTATTGCACTCTTATAGTGACTTGTCTCATGATCAACGTGTAACTGCTGATAATATTATAGAACAGTTTAGTAATATTTCTACTGAAAAATGTGGGTTAGGTAGGACTCACCTAGTAACACATCATATTGACACTGGCGATTCTTTACCTATAAGGCAGAGATACTACAGACTTTCTCCTGAAAGACAACGTATCCTCTCCGAACAACTGGATGAGATGTTATCTCTAGGTGTCGTTGAAGAGTGTGAAAGTCCATGGTCTTCTCCTGTCCTATTGACTCCAAAAAAGGATGGTACACTTAGATTCTGTTTAGATAGTCGTAAACTTAATTCTGTCACTAAGAAGGATGCATATAAATTACCCTATATTTCTGAAATTCTAGATAACCTCAAAAATGCTAAATATTTAAGTAGTATTGACCTATCAAAAGCTTTTTGGCAAATTCCTATAGCTGAAAATGACCGTAATAAAACTGCATTTTATATTCCTCATCGTGGAACATTTAGATTTGTAACTATGCCTTTTGGGTTAACTAATTCCCCTGCTACTCAACAGAGACTAGTTGATACCTTATTTTATGGTCCTGAATTTGAAAACTCAGTCTTTGTCTACATAGATGACATCATAGTCATAAGTTCTAGCTTTGAAAATCATATTTCACTTCTTCTTAAAGTTCATAAAAAATTAGTTATGGCTAATCTAACAATTAATTTTGAAAAATCAGTATTTTTCCGTAATCAATTAAAATATTTAGGTTATGTCATAGACTCTAATGGTCTTCATGTCGACCCGGCAAAAATTGACTGTATTTTAAATTATCCCACACCTAAGAATAAAAAAGAAGTTAAAAGATTTCTTGGGATTGCTTCTTGGTATCGTAAATTTGTTCCTAGTTTTAGTACTATTGCTGGACCTTTAAATAAATTAACTTCCACTAATAAAAAATCTAATCCCTTTGTTTGGTGTAATAAAGCTGAAGAGTCTTTCATTAAATTAAAAGAATTACTAGTTTCTGCTCCAATTCTATCATGTCCTAATTTTGATCTACCTTTTGAAGTCCATACTGACGCTAGTGATTATGGAGTAGGTGGTCTTCTAACACAGACCATTGATGGTGTCGAACACCCTATAGCCTACACAAGTAGAACCTTGTCTGGGCCAGAGCGTAATTATAGTATCACTGAAAGAGAAGCTCTCGCTGTCTTAGTGGCTCTAGAACACTGGAGATGCTATCTAGATAATGGTAAAAATTTCACAGTGTACACTGACCATTCAGCTCTGAAGTGGTTCCTTAATTTAAACAACCCTACCGGTCGTTTAGCTAGATGGGGTGTACGATTATCAGCATTTAATTTTGAAATTAAACATCGCAGAGGAGTTGATAATATCATTCCTGATGCTCTATCTCGCACATATCAAATCTCTACAATTAATGATAATAATTCTAATGTAATATCTACTACAGATTCTTGGTATTTAAATATATTTAATGGTTGTCAGAATTCTCCTACATCATTCCCTAACTATTTAGTAAAAAATAATCGTTTATTTCGGTTCATGCAAACTAAAAATCCTCTTAATAAGGAGTTCGAGTGGAAAGAAGTGATTCCCTCTGAAGCTCGAACTGAAACTATTCTAAAAAATCATTCAGATCCTACCGCTGGTCATGCTGGCATCTTCAAAACCTACAAACGTGTTAGTCTGAGGTACTACTGGCCTCGCATGCATGCTGATGTAGTTAGGCTAGTTACTTCTTGTGAAACTTGTATCTCCCATAAACATCAAAATCATGCTACTTTAGGTGAGATGGGAAGGCCTAAACAATGCTCTAGACCTTTCCAAGTTATTTGTATAGATTTAGTAGGACCTCTACCCCCTACTAAAAATCAAAATTCTTTTATTCTAGTTGTCACTTGTTGTTTTAGTAAGTATTGCTTACTATTTCCAATCAAGCGAGCAACCGCTGAAATTGTTACCAAAATTCTAGAAGAACAAGTGTTCTTAATACATGGTATACCTTCTACAGTTATACTTGATAATGGTAAGCAATTTGTAAGCGCTACATTAAAGCAAATGTTAAACAAGTACAAAGTACCTAAATTACATTTTACCCCTAAATATTCCCCTCATGTCAACACAGTTGAGCGTTATAACAAGACTATTATTACTGCTATCTCTACATTTATTTCTTCAGATCAAAGAGTCTGGGATCAGCTGGTTCCAAAAATACAATTCGCTGTCAATAGCTCTGTAAATGAGGTGACAGGCTATACTCCATCATTTCTGGTGTACGGGCGTGAACTAGTCGCTTGTGGTTCGCATTATATTGCCACAGATAATGATGAGGATCTCATTTTTCAACCTAGAGACTCTTATGCTGAGAACTTAGGTATTCTATCTAGTATATTTAATAAAGTACAGTCTTCACTATTACAAGCTCATAGTCGAAATTCTAGTAAATATAATTTGCGTAAAAAGTCTATTGAATTCAATATTGGGGATATTGTTTGGCGCAAAACATTTTATTTAAGCGACAAAGATAAATATTTCAATAAAAAACTTGCTGAGAAATTCATTAAATGTAAAGTAATTGATAAAAAGTCTCCACTTGTCTACACACTTGCTGACATGTCAGGTAAACCTCTAGGTGACTGGCATATTAAAGATATTAAACTAGTAAACTATAAATCATAAACTCTACTTAAATAAACCTACTTTAACAACTTAACTTTAACTTAACTTAAACTCTAAATATTTAAAATCTACTACCTAAACTATGCTGTATTAAATAAACTATAGTAATACTATTTAATACTCTTAACTAACTTATTGAGTGAACAACATAGTGCTGCAGTTGTTTACTCTGTGTGTAAGGGTCTTTATGTCTCTGCTAATGACTTCAAGACTTATCATGAAAGATGAAAGAATGTATGGGATGTGATGCATGTTTAGATTTGAAGTATGTATAGGTGTGATGTATGTATAGGATGGAAGTGTAGTAAGTTTAGTGTGCATAGCTGGTATGTATGACTGCAATTAAATACATTATCATGCAGTGAGTTTAATAGTTAGTTAGTTCAGTCGGATTTTGCTGTAGTAGGCAAAATCCTACGCTTTTTGGCGGGGTACTGTAACGTTGCGCTTGCACGTTACTCAAAAATAATAAAATATTACAAGAACAAATGAAGTTTCAATTTAAAATCTACCAATAAAAGGCTATCAGCGCCATCTATCCTTAACCGCTGTCAACATTTATCAGTTGTTATCGACATCATTTCTAATTGACTCAATAGATGTCGCTTCGCACATACGATACTTGTTGTTTAATCAATATCTCTTTTAAATAAATTCAAATTACGTGTTCTAATTAATAATCTTAAATCTAATAATTTAATCTAAACTAAATAACAAATATCTAAAATAAATTTAACTACATTCTAAGCACAGATTATGTCACTTTGACATTATCTGTGGATCGTGATTGGCGATTTTTCGAATGGACTCGAACGGATGATCTGGGGTCCCTTCTCTCTGGTCGCCGGTGATTCTTTGCAGACCACCGCCGCCGACCCTCGAGGCCTAACCTCGAACCAAGTACGGCTTTAATCCCGCTGGGGTGAGTTTCCATAAGTTTCCATGATTTCTAAATTCAAATTGTAAGGTGTTCTTATTTTGAATTTATAAAGTGAAGTGTATTTTCCTATTGGGACACTGGTTCCTACAAATCATGTTTCCCTTCCTGACACGGAGCCTTTCTACGTTTCCAGGATTTATACCACGGATTTACATCCAGGATTTATACTTGGGATTCATACTTTGGATTCATACCTCGGATTCATATTGGACTACTTCCAATTCTACTCGGAAGAAGTCTACTTGGATTTTCATAACCTACTACATAGGTTATGAAGGATTTTTACCCTTGAATTATAATTCCGATTCTACCCGGACAAGACCCTACCTATCTACGACACTAGGAAGAACACGAAGCCTACCGGCCGGCTACCGGCATTGAATACCGGTGGAGATCTCCCCGCGTGCACGGAACAAATAAGAAGCCAACACCACCTGGATCCACAGTCAGGCCAGTGTCCTTCCCTAACCTACCCCTACGCTACCAGAACGTGAGTCAGCTGATGAAATAGAAGGCGAAAATTAAGGTATCTATAGCACCTTATTCCGAACCCCTACCCTCTATCTGACCGTCGCACGGGACCTTAACACCCCCGCCAGCGCGGCAAATTTTATTTGTCAATAATTCACTAGATATACGTCTCACTATAAGTTCAATGTAAAAAGTGTGTAAAATTTTATCACAGCGCTTAAATTTATAAAGCCTTTTTACAACGCCTCCAATACATGAGTGTAGAACAAAGAGGCTTTATCAGTGGAGAGGCACTCAGATCCTGCTAAGAGCCGCCTCTTGGCTTCGTTCCGATGTCCACTTGTCCGCATCGACCAGTAGGTTTTAGAAGACGATGACGTAACCAGAATGATTACAAACCTACGATTTAGCGGTGTCGAGGGGTCCGGGATCGAATCCCAGTGGCACGCACCAATGACTTTGTAATAAAAGTTATGTGCGATTTATAAAATTATATATCACCTGCTGTTACGGTGAAGGAAAACATTGTAAGGCAACCAGTATGCCTGAGAGTTCACAAAAAAAAATGTTCTCAAAGGTATGTGAAGTCCACCAACCAGCAGTAGGCCAGCGTGGTGGACTAAGGCCTACACCCCTCGCATTACGAGAAGGAGACCCGACCCTGTAGTGGGACATTAATGGGTTACTGGCAAAATACAAACCTACTATTATTGAAACAACTGAGTATTCTACAGACTTTTAAATGCCATAATAAGAATTTTCAGCTATTTGTCCGACAGACATAGAAAGAGTTAAAGATAGAGAAAGAAAAAAATAAGATGGATGAACAATAAATTTTGTTATGTGTTTATCTTTTCGTCGATTTTTATCTTATTTATATCTTTACACGTAAATCATACACAGAAGTCCAAACTAATAACAAATAGAGGTAAAAGGTTTTTAGAGGAGTTAACAAATTGTTAAAAAATGTATGGAGTGAAAGATATGAATACTTATCGTTAGACATTATAATACAAACAAATATTTAATACCTACGGGATAATATTACTTCGAAATTTTACAGTGCATTACGGCCAATTCACGGTTATTATGTTTCATAATATTAAAAGAGAGTAAACATTGAAAGTGTTAATTAAAAATAAAGCAATTTTTGTGATGATTTATCTAATGCTTTATTAATTTTTTAACTCTTCTAAAAATCTTTTTCCTCTGTTGGTTATTACACTGTGAATTTACGTCTGGTAAGCTGTGTATGTGTGCGTTTCGTTTCGGAACTGCTAAAGCTCAGACTAAGGGTACTGACCACGCCCGACGTTGCTTAACCCTTTCGATCGCTTGCGATCTACTCGAGCAGCTATGCGCGTTTCCCTGATGGTAAGATGGTTAGGAAATTATTTATGTACGGAGAGTTCCGTGCACAAATGGAGTACGATACGAAACAAGAACACTTAAGATCCTTCAAGTTTGCAAAGCTCATTTGTTAATATAAACCGCGAATGAGCTCATATGCGACTGGAAAATGGAAAATCTTCGCTAGTAAGTTATTTTAGTTCATATAACTTTGCTCATCAGAATATGTGCGTAAGATAAGGAAACGATGTGTTAACCGCAATTAGTGTACATTTTTAAGTATTGTGTCTTTAGCCTCTCTTGTGATTAAATAATTAAAAAAAAATACCAAAGATTTTTAAATGTCAAGATGGAGTCAAGAATTAAGTCAAGAGTCAAGAGGATATCAAAAATGGGACACCTAAAATTAGAATCCTTTTATTTTTAGGCTGCTTACCCGGGAACAGGTGTCATGTCTACCACCATTTTTTCCCAAGTGTTAGGGTAATTTACTTCTTTCTTTCTGTGGTGTATCTAAAGCGCCTTTATCTTTTAAGACGCCACAAAACTCGAGCCCACTTTTATGTATTGTCAAGTATAGTATCTATCCGTCTGTAGAGTCTTTGGAAAAAACATAATTTTGACATAAGTCAAGTCAATAGGCGCATTGGCAATTTGTAGGAGCTATAATTGCCAATAGTTATGATACAGCACTATTTTTTCAGCACTGAAACCGATGCTGTAGTTGTTATCAGAACAAACAGTACGTTTGCGAACTACTGTTTGCCATTTTTGTTCAATTCAATTTCCGGTAGAAATAAAAAGAAATGAATTGCTGTGCGATATCATGAAATTAATAAACTAAAAATAACCCTTTAACATATAAGACAAGAACACACACAGGCCAGAAATAGAAATTTGAAGTCATCATTAGTATCTCTGCTCCGTCGGGAATCAAACTCAAGATCTCCGCACAGATTGAGAACATTACTACGACGGTTCCCGGGCTATTTGTATTAAGCGACATTTTGTAAACTTTACACCAGAGCAGTTTAAAGTTTTGATTTTTGAAAAAAAATTCATAACTTCCGCAATTTGTAAAATTTTAGAAAAAGATGGATATTTATTGATAAGGTTACATAGTCTGCATAATCTGAATAGGTTTTTTTTCTGATATTCCTATTATTAACGAAGTTAGATGTCGTTTAATACAAAATAACCCTTTTATTTTATTTTTTTGTTCCAGGCTAAATGATTTAACCGCCTAAAATTAGTATTTTTTGTTCCTGGCTAACTGACTTATCCGCCTAGGTTTATTAATTCTTGCTCCAGGCTAAATGACCTAACCACCTAGAACTAAAAATAATAGCTCCAGGCTAAATGCATTAAATTGAAGATTTGTTTTTACTAATTTGTTTCTAATCGTGCCTGAGTAATGAAGTTTACTGAAATGGGCGGTTAAAACATTGTTGAATTTAAAGGTACCTAGGAATTATTATCTTGTCAACAATCTCCCATGACGGCTTCACAGAAGGAGACCACTGCCTTCCAGTCTGTCTTCTCCGCCAGCATCTTTGCTACAATTGCAGACGGAGCGAAGTTAACCCCAATTTGGCTAACCAAGGCGGAACGCTCATATTCCCATGCAGGACACGCTTCAAGGGTGTGCTGAGCGTCGTCCTGATCTCCATCACAGTGGTAGCAATGGGGTTTTTCTTCCCGTCCAATCCGACACAAATGCTCACCAAAGCAGCCATGCGCGGTGACAGTCGGAACGTAACACTACCCTCCCATCCAGGCGTCAAAATTGGACAGAATTGGTCCACCAGCTCTTTGACCTGCATGCTTCTCCTCCAGACGTTGGCGCCATTCAGTCCAAGCCCGTCTATGTGCCTGCTTTCGTAGAAGACTTGGCTCATCGTTATTTTCTCGTTGGGAGAATTGCCCGACTTTGCAGGTAAATCTTGTCATCCATGTCCGCCAAGATGTCGAGGGGTGGAAAGCGTGTCAGGATTGTTGCCGCTTCAAAGGATATCTTACTCTCAATCCTGCAATGTGTTCAGACCACCAGTATACTTCTTTTCTATTAGAGGCCCTACATCGGGGCATCGCTACGTCACATATAGATGTCATTACTTCCCGTACCCAGACTGGTTCATTCTCGGGATCAGAAAAGGTCAGGGTTTCTGCTCAAAATCCAGCGTTGGTAGCAGCGAGTAATAGATCCCTATTAAGCTGTTTAACAGACCATCGTCGTGCTTGACCAACGTGTCTGTTATTAAGGGGTCGCAATGTCACAGCGAACATGATATAGCGATGGTCGGATAGACTTACTAACTCTTCTGCGACTCTCCATCCCGATATCATTTGAAGCCCATGTCAAATCCACAATTGTCTCCCCCTGCCACCGTACGCAGGTACTTATGAATCCAGTGTTGAGAAGCCGAAGGTCCAACCCTGTCGCCCATATTTGGATAACTTCTCCTCTTCTGTTTCCCCTTGTGTCACTCCATGCTTTTGAGCGAGCATTAAAATCACCCAGCACTATAATAGGGCGTGGTAGGCATCTACGGGTAAAAACTGCGAGTCTATCTAGGTATGCTTCATAGGCACCAATTCCACAGTTGGTAGATACGAGTATGTAGCAGCCTACAAATGCGAGAGGTCCCCACTCCACCTGCCTAATCCTGCCCTCCATCAATGAGGGAGTACGAAGGGTATCTCTTTCCACCCCAGTAAATGGCAACAGAGCCATCGATATCCCCGAACCAAAGAGGATGTTTCGGCACATCGTACGGCTCTGCCACCACTGCCATGGCAATCGACCACTCCGCACAGGACCTTAACAATAAAGCTTGAGCCCCGCGGCAGTGATTCAGATTGCCCTGGAGGACCCGAAATCCTGTGAATTCTGAATCTTCATTGCTTCCTCAGTCGTTATTTGACTTTCTATGTCAATCCTGAGATGGGTTAGAAGAATCCTGAGAACTTCCAGCCAAGCTCTTGCTCTGAGGCGGAGTACATTTTTTACCTCGCATTCGGTGGTCTGCAGGTAGGCCAATGTCAGCACATACGGTACATTTAGGTGACTTAGCTGAGCATTCCCTCGCTTTGTGATCGTCATCTTTTTCACCGCACATTTAGCAGCGAGAACTTCTGTCCACAGAGCTCGTGCATTGTTGTCGCACGTGTCCAAACTCCAAACATCGGAAGCACTGCAGCTTGCGTGGTGCTAGTACTTGAACTCTTGTCCTGATCCAATCAAAACGGATGTACTTTTCACTAGCCAGTTTTTTAACTGGAGTGAGTGGACAACGAGCCCATACCAAATGAAATGAAATGAAATGAAATGAAAATCATTTATTTGCACGAATATGGGTTAGTTATTGGTTTTACAGGGCATTTTGATCAATCCATATTCACCTTTTCAGGTATGCAAATTATAAAGTTATATAACATTTTAATAATTTAAAAATAAAATAAAAACTAATGTTAGTACTAATTACAATTTTACAAACTTATAACTAATACATAATTTAATTGACAAGTTTGTACAATAATTCATTTGTCAGTTTAGCATATTTCATTTATTATTTTTATAATTAGTTGTAATTTTACCTAATCGAACTCATCGGCTGCCTATGTGCCACCCATCGCTGGGTAAAGAGAGAAAAAGCCGGAGGAAAAAACTCTCGACACAGGTTTTGGTACACATACTTTATTTGTTTAGACGCGCGTTTCCACATTCCATTTAATAGAATTTACATTACAATACAGATTTAATTTTTTTCATTAATGAATTCCGCAACCGAATAGTATGCTTTTTCGGTTAGAAACATTTTTAATTTCCGTTTAAAATCAAATGTGCTGTTACTTTTCAGTAAGTTAGGCAAGTTATTATATATTTTTGGCCCCATACAAAATACGCTTTTATTATATTACCATTCCCAGTGCGGTAGGGTGAAACGAATATCGCCAACTTTTATGTCCTCCAAGGGCAACCGCAGGTCCGCAATCGCTGCCATAATTTCCTGGCGGCTTACGGATTCCACCAAATTCAATATTCTTATTTCTCCTGTTTTAGTGGGATGGGCAATTTTGACATCCATGTCACCGAGCGCCCCACGTAACCGTTCCGCTAGAATGTCCGCGTTTTGTAGAATTTCAGACCCCTTAAATTTCTAAAACTAGTCGCCCTGTTATAAGACGCCCGTATTAGATGGACGCGCCGCCAGCGCGCCCTCGCTAAAACCAATGTTTTAACCGACGCCTCAATAGTCAATCCATAGTCAAGTTTGATTGTATTAAGTGTATACTGCTATTATTAAATTTGTTTGAAGTACTAAAATTTTGTTTTTGTAGTAGCTGTAGCGACAGTGCTAGTTCAATAAAATACTAAGGAACATGGGTTTATTCGCCACATCTAGCAAATTCAAGTATCTAGCTAATTGTATTAAGCGACATTCTTACGTATTTATGGGGTAAAGCTAATTGTATCAAGTGACATTCTAATGTATTTATAAGGTAAAGCTAATTGTATGAAGTGACATTCTTATGTATTTATAAGGTAAAGCTAATTGTATGAAGTGACATTCTTATGTATTTATAAGGTAAAGCTAATTGTATGAAGCGACATTTCAAATTATTTATCAGGTGAGGCTAATTGGTTTAAATAACTCTCTGGTATTTCATAGTATAGCTTAAGTACACAGTTCCTAAATTTGTCAAAATTTTGTGTCGGTTCATACATCGTAGTGCAAAATGGGCTCCAAAAATGCCATTGTATTAAGCGACAAAAAAGTGCTCAGATCGTCACCAAACCCCGCTCAAACGACGCGGAAAAATTCGCTGATTCCGAATATGTATATAAGTCAATTTCGCCCAAAATGTCGCTTAATACAAATAGCCCGGGAACCGTCGACTATATTTTTGAAATGAAAACTTCTTTAGCGGCCTTGTGTACTTTTTTGGGATAGGTAAAAAATTACAGGACACGTGACCTGATCGATAATTTGTAAGACGGACGGAGAGTGTTTAAAATACGGAAATTGAACAAAGTGCATCTATTAATGAAAAAAGTGACGAAAAATTTTTTTGGGATGGGTAAAAAATTTTAAACTCGCGTCAGGACACGTGGCCTGATCGAAAATTCGTAAAATTCGTTCAAAAATGCACAACGTTAATGTTCCAGCTTTCACTTCTGCCGGCACTCCCGGAGTGCAACCCGCTTTTTTTATGACTCTTTCGATATGCATTTTAAAATCTTGTTTATTATTAAGAAGAACACATAACGTGGATATATTTTGTTATTAAAGGTAGAGTCATATCATGTCAATAACCCATTAATGACCCACTACAGGGTCGGGGCTCCTTCTCGTATTGAGAGGGATGTAGGCCTTAGTCCACCACGCTGGCCCACTGCGGGTTGGTGGACTTCACATGCCTTTGAGAATATTTTTTTTTGTGATCTCTCAGGCATGCAGGTTTCCTCACGATGTTTTCCTTCACCGTAACAGCAGGTGATATTTAATTTTATAAAGCGCACATAACTTTTTCACAGAGTCATTGGTGCGTGCCACTCGGATTCGAACCCGGACCCCTCGATTCGAGGTCGAATTCTAAGCCACTGGGCTATCACCGCTTTATCATAGTCATATCATAGCAGCTCGCTTTTGCCAGGAGATTTTGACCTCAGCTTACAATAAACTCATAAATGGATTAACACGAACCTCCAACAAAATCGTCGGCACTCGCAAATTTATTATAAGGAACTTTACAAACGTGACAAACTGAAGACGAATGAGTGTGTAACACTCTAATTACAATTCGTAATTACGAAACTTTAACAAAGAAGCTGAGTTCCATTTGATAACGCTTTGTCGTTATAATTGGATTGGTGCTTACAAATTGTCTTTTCTGCAATTACATTTGGAAGGGCCAAGACTGAGAAGATTGGTCTTGATAAGGCAGTGCTTAGTGCTCTTACTGCAGTGGACTTCAAAAGGCTTGTGGAAACGTCTACCACTAGTCTCCTGTCAGGCGAGGTCATCCTAAGGATTTGTATATTGTTTGCCAGTAATGTAGAAAACTTCAAAAGCGTGATTCAGGTCGTGTGGCGCCATCTCTTGGTATTAGGATTCGAACTCAGACCTCTGGAGCACGATACTGAATGTTTTACACTTCGTAGTGTCTTCTTGTTGAGATTACAAGAAGACGTACAATCTCTATGTATTAATATTACACACTACATACAATTATATATGGAGAAGTATAGTTATTGAGGCCGAAATAGTCCCTTACGAGAGGGCCATACACTAAATGAACATCGATGGCCCTTGTAATATTATAAGGGTCTAATCAATGCCCTATTTAGGCGTTCTAATGGCGGAGGGACTCCCATCTTGAACGTCGGTTAAAGTATGTATTGAATGACAAACAAGTGTCGACTTACAATGTGTATGTTGAAGGACCTATAAAATAAAATACAAGAGTTTTTTTGGATTCCCTTCGTCTCACATGTCAGTCAGTAACCCATTAATGACCCACTACAGGATCGGGTCTCCTCTCACAATGAGAAGGACGTAGGCCTTAGTCCACCACGCTGGCCTAGGTTGGTTGGGGTTGGTGGACAGCGCTTCTCGCACCGGTTGTTTTATTATCACAGTTTAACTGCATGATACAGACACACACAATCAGCGTAAAATGGAACAATATTGTAATTTAGGCTCAAAACACTCGATCCCCTATTTAAAGGCCCGATTTGCATTTAAATACAAATTCAAATTGCCCAAATCTGTTTTCGACATGATACCTTCAGTTATTATCGTGTGCCAGCGTTCTTATAAATAACTTTTTAATGACTCTGTACTTCACACTTTACAATTTCACTGGTGATTCATAAATCCTATACCATTAAGTTTCTCTTTCCTTCTTATTTAATTTTATAGAAGAAGTATCAACTCACAAGTAAAAGGCACAAAGGTACCTATTTTAGTACATAGTTTAGTAGATATTTAGCACAGATAATTTAATCGGCGGTAAGTATACCTATTGTTCACTTTCGACCAATGAATAGTGTAGTGCCCCCGTCTACTAGGTAGGCACTAATATCACTGGCTCGTTCACACACGCAACACAGCAACGCTTACGTCCACTCTCGCCCTCGGCTCTCGTGATACTGACCATAGAGTAATTGAACACTATGCTTTTATACTGTCACTGACAATATCAGTCTGATATAAGTGATGTTCCGTGCGGCGTGCGCCCGAGATAGTGTATATCTATTTATGTATAGATACTACCACACACATTACAAATAGCATCCGAAAAAACGCGTTGGACCAATGAGGACGTACACTGTCGAACTGATCGCGTTAACCGCAGCACAGTCAATGTCAAACCGACCAATAAAGATTGCGCTCACGACTTAGATGAAATCTCCCGCCTTTAGGAAAGACAGCGACCGAACTCCAATTAAACTCAAACTCAAAAGCTTTTATTCATTATTAGGTACAATTTGTGCACACTTAATGAAAGTCATACAGATAAATTATACATTCTACATTCGTCCGCTTTGATCGCCCCTCAGGCAAAACGTAGACTGGGAGAAAAAAGCGGGCTGAAAAAAACTCCCAGCACTCTTTTAGAAGTAAATAAAACCTAGTCTATAGTACAGTATGACTAGGTCCAATAAAGGAACACACGTGACAGCTATCGTGTGTGTCAATATCGTTCCAATGCCATCCGCTCACAAATAAATATTGTTACATGGTGTATAAGCGTGGTGTATAATTAGCGTAGAAAACTTCGATAGCGTGATTCAGGATACCCGTGGCGCCATCTCCTGACGAGTGGTGGAACTTTAGGCGCTTAAGGTACAACTATAGAACCTTAATGCGCGGATAAAAGGAAAAGCTTTGGGCGTAATTATTATTATAATATTGGGATTCATTTTAACACGATAATCGCGTTGAAATTTAGTGTTGCATAATTCTATTGGAGCGAAATAATTTTGTTGACAGTGTGTATGGATGAGTTTTAAATTGATACCTGTTTGCATGGCGGTCCTGTTAATAACATTTTAAAGCTATTAAATAGAACAGTGGCCTTTAATTGAAAATTTGTATATATTATTACATTCCGTACATTAACATACTATAACCACAAGGTGTTAATTATTTTAAATTTTAAACGTAGATGGAATTTACCTACATAGCAATGCAGTTGCATACAAATGCCCTCATAGCCGGTCTTTAAACTTGCTCTTTTCATTCCAGTTGGAGTGAAATAATATTTAAAAAAATGGCAATTACTTTTTTTACAAAGTTTTTATCAATATATTAAAAAAACATCCCTTGAAAGGCTCTTTAACTCATCGAAATCTGTAAATGAAATCTATAGCAAAAAAGCACAAAAACCAGCTTGCCAAACCGTACACTTAGCAAGGAACGTCGCCCATAAAATATAACTTACAGACCTTACAGTGATAAAAACAAACGGCGAACCCCCACATTTCCAGTTATAACTAGTTCCGAAGCGAAATATCCCGCCATTCCGCTCTATAACACCTCTTCTAACCGCCGTGAACTGGTCTGAACCGGTGCGAACTGGTCCCAACCAGATGTCGCAAGACAAATAGCAATGTGGTTCCGAGATGATTTCGGGACTCGCATAAATCTTTAGCGAGGAAGTTACTTGGAATTTCCACGTTATTAACATTCGGCTGTTTGTAAATTATCTCTACGTAATGAGATGCATTTAAATTAAACTCTAGGGCTCGTTGTAGGGACTGCTTGGTTAAGTAAAACGTAAACTTAATTTCAGGTCTCAAATTAAAGTGAAGAAGGTAAAGGTGGAGAAAAAAGGTCCTTAAATGGCGTCTTGACAGGTGTTGGCTATCTAAACTAATATTATAAAGGATAAAGATATAATTATTGATTTACGAGATTCGTTGGTACAAAATAAAGATTGCAAAGAAAATATAATTTTCCGAATTAAGTACAATAATAATTTCTATAAACGCCGTCATCACATAATCTCGTCCAATCGAAGGAAAACTTCCTAAATGGTTCCACCAACAAAGTGAAAAATTGATGTTTTTAAGAAGCTTAGGGAAAAGCCGCTTAAGGGCCCGTTCGAAATAACGAAAATTGCTCTATGCATTAATAAAAACCTTTCAACTTTGACAAGTTGAAATGAATTTTTTTAATGCCTTTAAGTGTGACTGATACTAATTAAAAATTAGGTCACTGAAAAATTATGTAATGTTCAACAAAAATATGCAAAATAATAATTAATTAAGAAATTTGTTTCACATAACAAACTGAAAAATCTAAAATTCCTACTCTGTGTCGTGGGTGCCATGGACACACACAAGACAAAAACACACACACCCACACCAGAAACAGAAATTTTTACTATCATTCAAATCTGCACTGCTGGGAATTGAACCCAGAACCCTCCGCGCAGCGCATCACCGTCTTAACCACTGCGCCACTCAGGTGGTCTACTTAATAAGAGAAATACTTCTACTACGAGTATACTAACAGACTGTACCTTTACCTGATGGAATGGGTTATCGCTAGTGTCATTACGGGTGCGCTTCCGTGCTTCGGAGGGCACATTAAGCCGTCGGTCCCGGTTGTTATCGACAAGATAGTCGTTAAACCTTGTCGGAGCCCTTATGGGCGGTTTGAAAATATCCAACACGGGCTAGCTACTACCCCGTTTCTCCGCCAATAGTGGAGGACAGTGGGGTATGCTCCTGGCCTTGCCCTGTTGTAAGGAGAGACCCACCCCCAACAGTGGGACATAAATGGTTGCAGCCAAATGTGTTTGGAGGAAAAGGAGAGATCTCCCGCCAGGCGATGTCACTGCCTGGGGACCGCGGTCCAAATGTTAACTTAGGACCATTTGTATATAATTATATTATGCAGAGATTCTAAAGAACTTTGATAGCGTGATTGAGGATACGTCTTCCGATTGGCCAGTTCGGTATGACGCGTGCGACGTGTTCTATTGTTTACTACATTCGCTGCTTGCGTCGTCATGCGTGGTCAGCATTTCATGTGCGCGCTCATATTACTGTAGATATCGCGCCGGTGCATGTAAATCGCTTCCCGCTTAAAGCGGGCTGCAGTTTGAAGAGAGTTTTATCTTAATGAAGGTGGTAAGTTGTAAAAAGTTTCAGTGCTTTTGAATTTTTGAGCGCTAATATACCTGCCGAATGCCTGTGAGAAGCTTTCTTGAATATTTATCATTTTAAGATACCTATATCTACTTTAATTTTGATTATTGCAGTAACGTAAAATTAAGAATAAAATTTTCAGTTAACGCTATTGCTGCCTTTGCTGAAAGCAATGATATACAATAAAGATAAAAATTTTGGGTTCTAAAATTATTTAACATTTTGAAATTGGTTAGTTAACTAAATGTATAAACAACCAACTACATTATGTGTACTTACGAGTACCTAAGTATATTATTAAGTATATTACAGCGGTGATAGCCCAGTGGCTTAGAATTCGACCTCGAATCGAGGGGTCCGGGTTCGAATCCCAGTGGCACGCACCAATGACTTTGTAAAAAAAGTTATGTGCGCTTTATAAAATAAAATATCACCTGCTGTTACGGTGAAGGAAAACATCGTGAGGAAACCTGCATGCCTGAGAGTTCACAAAATAAATGTTCTCAAAGGTATGTGAAGTCCACCAACCCGCAGTAGTGGTGCGTGGTGGACGGCGGCCTACCTCCTTCTCATTGTGAGAGGAGACCCGACCCTGTAGTGGGTCATTAATGGGTTACTGGCAAGTATATTATAATATGTATGTTAGAAGTAATGTACGCTTTGTAAAATTAAACATTACCTGCTATAACGGTGAACGAAAACATCGTGAGGAAACCCGCATGCCTAAGAGTTCAGCAAATTTTTCTCAAAGGCATGAAGTCCACCAATTCGAACTAGGCCAGCATAGTGGACTAAGGCCTTCATCCTTCTAATTGTGAGAGGTGACTCAACAATGTGGGTTGGGTGGGCGTTATAGGTTACAGACTATTTTGAACGTATAAATATAATATTTATTAATACGGTAATTTTATAGTTGGTCTTGTTCTATGTAGGTACCTATCTTATCAGTTTTATATATAATGATTAAACTCTACACAAATTAAACGGCTGTAAGAAAGACCCGTTCTAAGAAGAAACAAGTTATCTTTTAACCTCATTATACTTAACTAGCTATCATGTTTTATCATTAAAATTCTCTTCCGGTTTCCTTTTATCTACCGTTTTATCTTATAAAGCAGAAACTAAACAACATAGCACTGGAGAATATTTTCAAAAGTAACGTTGTAAGAGGCAATTGATCAAATATTCTATAAATTATTTTTTATGCGACATCAGACCGGGTGTTTTTAAGTGTTTTTCAACTTTCATTATGAAATGTTTGTTAAACATAATCATGATAGAATTCACAATAATCCGTCGCCGCGCTCAATAATCGCACTCAAAGTGCGCTCAAAGGCTGTCGGATCAGCGCGCCCCTATTCACTCTATTCTCTTTGTACATATTCAGCGAGAGGGATGTTTAGATTTTGCTTTGAGAAAATAAATAATGCAAGAGTCTTTATAATAGGTTCTGTGATTTTAGGATTTTTGACTTACTTATTATGAGTTTATGAAGTATAATTTGACAAAATTGTACCTTTGAGTGAGTATAGCTCTGCTGCTTGTATAGGTCGCAAGCGATCGAAAAAGTTCTGCTAGTGGTAAATTAAATGCGCTCTTTCATGCTTCGAAGGGCAGGTCAAACCATCGGTCCTGGTTGGTATCGATAAGATAGCAGTCGTTAAACCTTGTCGGAGGCCCTACGTAGATTTGAAAATATCCGACACTGGTTGGCCACTAACCCGTTTCTCCACCAATCTGAATTGGAGCTGTGTTGAGGGAAGAGACAATTCCCAATTTTATAGCTCTTTGTTGGCACTAGTGTCAGTAAACTAGCCTAACGAGCGGTGATAGCTCAGTGGCTTAGAATTCGACCTCGAATCGAGGGGTTCGAATCCCAGTGGCACGCACCAATGATTTTGTAAAAAAATGTTACGTGCGCTTTATAAAATTAAATATCATCCGCTGTTACGGTGAAGGAAAACATCGTGAGGAAACCTGCATGCCTGAGAGTTCACAAAATAAATGTTCTCAAAGGTATGTGAAGTCCACCAACCCGCAGTAGTGGTGCGTGGTGGACGGCGGCCTACCTCCTTCTCATTGTGAGAGGAGACCCGACCCTGTAGTGGGTCATTAATGGGTTACTGGCAAGTATATTATAATATGTATGTTAGAAGTAATGTACGCTTTGTAAAATTAAACATTACCTGCTATAACGGTGAACGAAAACATCGTGAGGAAACCCGCATGCCTAAGAGTTCAGCAAATTTTTCTCAAAGGCATGAAGTCCACCAATTCGAACTAGGCCAGCATAGTGGACTAAGGCCTTCATCCTTCTAATTGTGAGAGGTGACTCAACAATGTGGGTTGGGTGGGCGTTATAGGTTACAGACTATTTTGAACGTATAAATATAATATTTATTAATACGGTAATTTTATAGTTGGTCTTGTTCTATGTAGGTACCTATCTTATCAGTTTTATATATAATGATTAAACTCTACACAAATTAAACGGCTGTAAGAAAGACCCGTTCTAAGAAGAAACAAGTTATCTTTTAACCTCATTATACTTAACTAGCTATCATGTTTTATCATTAAAATTCTCTTCCGGTTTCCTTTTATCTACCGTTTTATCTTATAAAGCAGAAACTAAACAACATAGCACTGGAGAATATTTTCAAAAGTAACGTTGTAAGAGGCAATTGATCAAATATTCTATAAATTATTTTTTATGCGACATCAGACCGGGTGTTTTTAAGTGTTTTTCAACTTTCATTATGAAATGTTTGTTAAACATAATCATGATAGAATTCACAATAATCCGTCGCCGCGCTCAATAATCGCACTCAAAGTGCGCTCAAAGGCTGTCGGATCAGCGCGCCCCTATTCACTCTATTCTCTTTGTACATATTCAGCGAGAGGGATGTTTAGATTTTGCTTTGAGAAAATAAATAATGCAAGAGTCTTTATAATAGGTTCTGTGATTTTAGGATTTTTGACTTACTTATTATGAGTTTATGAAGTATAATTTGACAAAATTGTACCTTTGAGTGAGTATAGCTCTGCTGCTTGTATAGGTCGCAAGCGATCGAAAAAGTTCTGCTAGTGGTAAATTAAATGCGCTCTTTCATGCTTCGAAGGGCAGGTCAAACCATCGGTCCTGGTTGGTATCGATAAGATAGCAGTCGTTAAACCTTGTCGGAGGCCCTACGTAGATTTGAAAATATCCGACACTGGTTGGCCACTAACCCGTTTCTCCACCAATCTGAATTGGAGCTGTGTTGAGGGAAGAGACAATTCCCAATTTTATAGCTCTTTGTTGGCACTAGTGTCAGTAAACTAGCCTAACGAGCGGTGATAGCTCAGTGGCTTAGAATTCGACCTCGAATCGAGGGGTTCGAATCCCAGTGGCACGCACCAATGATTTTGTAAAAAAATGTTACGTGCGCTTTATAAAATTAAATATCATCCGCTGTTACGGTGAAGGAAAACATCGTGAGAAAACCTGCATTCCTGAGAGTTCACAAAAAAATGTTCTCGAAGGTATATGAAGTCCACCAACCTGCAGTAGTCCAGCGTGGTGGACTGAGGCCTACATCCCTCTCATTGTGAGAGGAGACCCGACCCTGTAGTGGGTCATTAATGGGTTACTGACAATTATTTTTTATGGCTACTGTTATAAATTCTATGTCTGGTATTACATTAATACGGAGTAGTGTACAATGTCCGGCGTTGCGTTCAATACTTACGCTCAAAGCACGAAAGGCCGTCGGATCAGCGCGCCCCTATTCACTCTTTCTCTTTGTAAATATTCTGCGAGAGAGATGTTTAGATTTTGCTGTTAGAATTTAAAATAGGTTTAAACATGAGGTATTATATGCAGCTTCTCTTAATTATGTTGTTTCAGTGCTAGTTTGCGAACGAATAGCTTCGTTGGCAAGCAAGGAGATAAATTTTTGTTCATTATATTATCATTTAGGACATGATTTTATTTTCTTTAAATAGTGCCATACCAAAGTTACTTACTATCTTCTCCTTCTACTTAGTAGCCCTTTATAATCGACACTTACTTACTTAAATATTTGATACTAAAGACACCAACTTTAAAAAGTAGGCCTAAAGTAGGTATGTGACTAATTTTATTTCATCTGTTTTGATGTCGATTAAATTTTTTTTAATTATTTTTTTGAAACTCCATGCCATAGTCCTGCGAAAATATACACAAATACGTCATCTACAAAAAACCATTATTTTTTACAATTATTCTTCAAACAAAGACACCCCTACTTAACGTTACCCACACATCAACCCCTAATTTGACTTGTTCCGGGGTGATAACACCCGGAACTAACCCTTGTGTCACCGCGAGATATATTGCCATACTTTGTGAAATTCCAAAAATTTTAATTGGACATTCAGGTGGCCTTTTGCGGGTGAGTGTCACATTACATTTTTATGAAGCTAATTTAGATACTACGTAATAAGTTACTGGTTTAACTAAACTAATAAAAGTAACGAAAAATAATGAAATATGATAAAAAACGTCTTTGTTACGAATATAAGTCTCTTCCCCACAAAGGGGGGGCCTGTATCAAACTCCACCACGCTGCTCCAATGCGGACTGGTGGAGAAACGGGCTAGTGGCCAACCAGTGTCGGATGTTATCAAATAGCCCATAGGGCCTCCGAGTTTAACGGCTGTTATCTTATAGATATCAACCGGGGCCGCGGCTTATAGTAACCGTCATGAGTCGTGAAAGTAGATTATCAGTGGTATGGATATTGTATACTTTCGGCCAATGTACAGCAGCCGAAAAAACGCGCTGGACCAATAGACGACGCACACTGACGAACTGACGTTTGTCGAACCAATCGTGTGCACCGCAGCGCAGTCAATGTCAAACCGACCAATGAAAGTTCTGCTCACCGCTCGTGACGGCAACTATAACACTTTGCCTGTCCAATAAACAGACACAATAGTTAAACACTGGGTATGTATAACATTAGCGGACGCTTGTATAATTTTAAATGTATGACGTTCATTAAGCGTGCACAAATTTTACCTAATAATGAATAAAATATTTTGAATTTGAATTCAGACTCATGGCACAGCGAAGTGGAAGCCTCAGAAGCCACTAGAGGTTACCTGGATGTGCTGACCGCGCCCGACGTTGCTTAACTTTTTCGTTCGCTGCGGAGCAGCAGAGCAGAGCAGAATATAGATTAATAATAAAAAGATAATTTAACTTTTCATATATTATGTCGAAAGTAAAATTAGGAAATCAAAGCTTAAAAGCAATAGGATCTACTTGGGTAACTTAAAATCTTTATGTTGATTTAAACCAAATCCTAAACAAATAAATCGTATTATTTAGTGTACTTTCAGTGTTTAAGTAATTCACCTAAGATAAAAGTATTTTCAGTGTCTCAGTAAATAAATGTGAATGCAACAGAAATAGAAATACGTCTTGCACATAGTACGAATGTTATTTGTGTAAAATCCATCAGATGATATACGTATCGTATAAGGAATACGTTCCTTTATACGTCTAGGAATGAATGCACCTGAGACATACGAGATTTCTTCTCGTGTACTGACGTTTTAGTAATACCGTGTTTTCACTACATTTCTTTGAGCAAAATACACAGGAGTCTCAGATGAACTTTCGTTATTGGAAACTGTTACGTAAAGGTTTTTAAACGATTTTAAAAAAGAAGGTATGTAATTTTAACGGAATTTCATAATCATACTCGTACTAATATTATAAATGTGGAAGTTTGTAAGCATGATTTGATGGATGGATGTTTTTTTCTCTTTCACGCATAACGGCGGCACGTCAAGTAAAGGAAAACGTCGTGAGCAAATCCGCATGCCTAAAAGTCTTTCATAATGGTCTCAAAAGCATGTGAAGTCCACCAACCCGCATTGGGCCGGCGTGGTGGGCTAAGGCCTACATCTTTCTCATTGTGAGAGGGGATCCGACCCTGCAGTGGCCATTTTAATAATAAATAAATAAATAAATAACGCTTCACACTCATAGCCCCACACTAGGATTCCCTGTGTCGTGGGTGCCATGGACACACACAAGACAAGAACACAACACACCCAGACCAGAAACAGACATTCAAATTCATCATTCAAATCTCTGCTCTGCTGGGAATCGAACCCAGGACCCTCCGCGCAGCGCACCGGTGTCTTAACCACTGCGCCACTGAGGTCGTCGAATAATCGATTCAAACATTAAATAATAATTTAAATTTTCGTTTCTGGTCCGTGTATTTTAAGTCTTCTACTATTAGTGACAAAATATATGCAGATTTATTTATCAAAAACTACTAATATGCTGCGACAACAAATCTCAGGTAGCGTTTAATTACGGCGCGAAAGTACAAAAGCGTGTTTTTCCCAAAAAAAACATGGCGTTATTTTAAAAATTGCACACAAAATTCACGAAAATCCGTGTGCATATTCAACGCTAACGTTAACGTTGGCCGAGCGGCGGGCGTTAAATTAACCTGTTACGAGTAACGCAACTTTAGGAGTTGGTGGCGTTAAAACTGACTACGAGTGGAACGAACCCATACAAAAAGGGTTCAATACAAAATACATAATACACATTTATTATAATTTCATTTCATTCATTCATTTTTATCCATTTAATGCATTTAGAATGAAAAGAGGGGATAGCCCAGTGGCTTAGAATTCGACCTCGAATCCAGGGGTCTGGGTTCGAATCCCAGTGGCACGCACCAATGACTGTGAAAATAGTTTTGTGCGCTTTATAAAATGAAATGTCACCTGTTGTTACGATGAAGGAAAACATCTGAGAAACATCTCACAAAAAAAATGTTCTCAAAGGCATGAGAAGTCCATCAACCCGCAGTAGGCCAGCGTGGTGGACGGCGGCCTACATCCCTCTCATTGTGAGGAGAGACCCGACCCTGTAGTGAGTCATTAATGGGTTGCTGACATTGACTCATGATTACCATACGCATAAATTGAAGTCGATAAATTTTTGGTAAAACCATTCTATATGCTATAGGTAGCTATATTTCTACTGTCAGTAAGTAACCCATTAATGACCCACTACAGGGTCGGGTCTCCTCTCACAATGAGAGGGATGTAGGCCTTAGTTCACCACGCTGGCCTACTGCGGGTTGGTGGACTTCACATGCCTTTGAAAACATTTTTTTTTGTGAACTCTCAGGCATGCAGGTTTCCTCACGATGTTTTCCTTCACCGTAACAGCAGGTGATATTATTTAATTTTTTTTTTATAAATCGCACCTAATTTTTTTACAAAGTCATTGGTGCGTGCCACTGGGATTCGAACCCGGACCCCTCGATTCGAGGTCGAATTCTAAGCCACTGGGCTATCACCGCTATATTCCTACTATTCGGAGGTAATCCGGCGAGACTCAGGTGCATCTTCGGGAACCAATAACAGGGCTCCTCGTCTGACAGATAGCTGTCAAAACTTCTAAGCCGATTGGGATTGTCGTGTTGCGTTGTTTAAATTTCACTTGGATTGGATTGGATTTTACTTTGCTGTGTGTTTACTTTGATGGATTTTATTTATTTATAGCTGTGGTACCTATACAGAAACACACAGTAGAATGAAAGATAACGAACTTTAAAATGTGTTCTTTATTTATTCCATAGTCTGGGTATCCATGGAGCCTACTGTAAGGGATTTCAGAATTATCTATTATTTCCGGGATAATCTATTTTTAATAGTAATAGTAACGCTTCACACTGATGGCCCACACTTGGATTGCCTGTGTCGTGGGGAAAGTGGGACAAGAACACAACACACCCAGACCAGAAACAGAAATTCAAATTCATTCATTCAAATTCAAAATTAAGTTTTAGTTATATAAGACATAATTATTGTATGCCCGCATAGGGTAGACTGTTCTAAACTTATTATAAATTTTTGTAACACCTTTCTCATGTAACAGTCAACAATAAACGTATTCTTTTCTTTTCTTTTCTTTTATCATTCAAACCTCTGCTCTGCTGGGAATCGAACCCAGGACCCTCCGCGCAGCTACCGGTGTCTTAAACACTGCGCCACTTGGGTCGTCATTGCGCCCCTTGGTTCATAATAACCAAGGGGCCAATACGTCGAATAATTATTATAGGCAAAAAGAATTAAAGGGGCATCAGTTAATACTTCATACTTAGTAGGTATACACCACTAGTTAAAAAAACTATTTTATTTGCGCTCTGCAAAAACGCAAAACAATTCCAATTAATAGTGTCGCATAATTTCGAGAGAACATTGTTTCTAACTAGCAATTCTTTCTATAAAATAAACTTACTATTTTAGACCCTATTCCCTTGTGTCAAAGTTCATTGTTAGTTGACAGAAAACGTTTCTTGGGGGAACGTGGGGTAATTTTGCCCGCGGATGTGACATATCAATTGCATTATAAAAGCTGGTTATGGTTTGACAAAGAAATTGTGGGAATTTAATGCCATTCCTGGTATAAGTTACTTTATGATTGATGTGCTTCCTAGTTCCTGGGTTTTTCTTACATAATGCGTTTAACTGTGTACTGCTATATCTAATCTAAGATTTTCTTATTCGCTAAGTATCGTACTACAGGATGGGATCCTACGAGGTAAGACCTTTTCTCGTTACATAAATGACATTTAATTTTGTAATGAGATAATTATCGATTATTAAATTAATCGCTTTATCGAGATTTTATTTAACATCGAGTCCGTTATCATTGGCGTGAGGTCACGATAATCACTGGTCGAATGATTATTCAAAAGTTTAATCATTTCCGAACCGCACTTCTCTCCCGATGGATGCCAATTACAGGATTAAATTAAAGGTGGTTCATGCTTAAAGCGTTTTGAACGCTGCGTTTTTAAGTGTAGCCATAACAGGTTTTACATCACTCGGACTTCAAAGTCTATTATACGCATACATGATCTTTTTTATGGACATATCAATAGATCTCCTGGGTAAGTTACAGCTTCTTATTAAGAACAAGTACAAATATGAAAATACTAAGAAAACAAGTTACTGTTTTCATATTTGCAACAATTCACGCGCTTCATACAAATCTGTGTACCTATAGCCGCGGATGGGGGTAAAGGAATAAGGAAGGCGCCTAATAGAATAAATTATTATAGAAGCTGAAATGTTATCACGTTCACTGCCTTGAAACACATAGAAGGTTCTTGTAAGACTTATATGCAGCACGTACGACCCGCCTGGCGTGTCTAAAGTATAGGTAATAAAATTATTATAATTATAGGCGCCATCTGTCAAGCGCACACAAAAGTTGACGTGGTATTAAACGTGTAAAATACATAAATTTATAAGGCTCTAACTTGACATAGGGTACTGTTACGCGGGATTTCACTACAGTCTTTTAAAAAAAAACTACTTTTTTGCCACTGTATAAAATAGTTTATTTATTAAATTCACACACGTTAGAATTTATGATGCCCTAAGTGTGTTCCTGACGAAGTTTTTAGTCTAACTGCTTTAATTTTATTGAAAGAAATGAAAATCCTGATCTAAGACTTGCGCAAGTTAGGTAAATTACTGGACAGTGTGATCTGCTAATATAAGTTTATCTATCTTGGGAATAAGGGTTATAACATTACGAATGCGTATTTAGAGGCGTTCAAACGCGTGTCACCTGGAAAGTTCTTAACTTTAAAGCAATCATTACACCGGGATGACGCCATTTGCTTTCGATGTGTGAAATAATTGGCTTCTTAAATATTCATTCAGTTCAGCTCTTGCAAGTGACATTAGGTTAACTCCTGAATATACATTGTATGCATACCTATACCCAAAGATTTTTAGGTGTCAAGATGGAGTGTCGGATATCAAAAATAGGACACCTAAAATTTGTGGAGTTTTATTTTTAAATCGATTTTATTTGGCGGGTGCTTCTGTTATGTTACAATTCAGTGATTCATAACCTCTACCAACATATTATTAATTTCTCAAGTGTTAGTGTAATATTCCCACTATGACCTGATGTACTCGTATCGACCTATCTACAGGATGTGGTCTAAATTTATTTTTAATTATTCAACTCCATTTTTTCGCATTAGTTAATCGCATTAAAAATTAACTAATTCATTTGCTAAAAAATACCACCAATGAATTCGCAACGAAGCTTCAAAATGTTTTATAGCTTGACTATCACGAAAGCCTAAGAGACTGAGTTCGTCCCTGAAATAAGTTTGTTCCATAGCGGCTCTAAACAGGCGATTTACGAAATAAAACTTCGAAGTTTCATACTTTAAAGTCCACTTAGTCAGAGTCACCCTCATTAAAAATTCACGTGCATTTTACCCTACGCCACCCTTACTTTTTATTGCCTCAACTTCATGGAACGTAATAAAATTTTAAGGTTTAAAGGCTCACTTTGATAGTGGGGGCTTAATAAGGGGTTAACATAACGTATGTACAATTTTTGTGTTTTAAATTTATGTACTAGACTATGCCCGAGGCTTCGTCCACATTGACCTAAAAGCTTAACCCAGAGAGGGATAAACACTATTATATATGTGAATCCAGGTTATAAACTCCGTGCATACCTAATTTTGTCCAAATCTGTTCAGTACCTTAGTCTGAGTTTTAACAGTTCCGAGATAAAACGCACACATACACAGTTTACCAGATGAAAATGCACAGTGTAATAACAACAGAGGGAAAAGATTTTTAGAAGAGTAAAAATTAACAAAGCATTAGATGTATCATCACAAAAATTGCTTTATTTTTAATTAACACTCTTTCAATTTTAAATAATATTAGTGAAACATAATAACCGTGAATTGGCCGTAATGCACTGTAAAATTTCGAACTAATACTATCCCGTAGGTATTAAATATTTTTTAGTGTTATAATGTCTAACGATAAGACTAAATCTTTCACTCCATACAAAAATTTGATTTTAAATTTTTTAACTCCTCTAAACATCTTTTACCTCTATTTGTTGTTACACTGTGGACTTCTGTGTAGTAAGCTGTGTATGATTTACGTTTCGTTTCGGTATCGCTAAAACTCAGACTAAGGGTAGAGCCGTTGCGTGAAAGTACATGAAAGGGACAGTGACAAACATTCATCCCGCTCTATCAAGCTAGCATGACTAATTCAGCAAAATTGAAAAAAAAAATACCTTAATTTGTAGCTAAATAGTTGCTAATTAGTTGCTAATTTTGTTGCTTGACCCGATCACGAAAAATCGCGAATGATGCTACCCTGATATAGAGGTAGCAGGTTAATTCATTAAATTAAGACTGTTTCGATGACAATGACGGAAGATTAAGTTGTTAATTTGTTGCTATATACATAATTTGAATACGATTGATATGTTGAAACTATTAAAAATTCATGAAGGGCATGCTTCGTAACGGCGGGTTAAGAGAGTGGCGGTAAGGTACCTCCCGAGCGAGCTCCTGAGGCCCTACCACCTATAAAACTTTCTAAACGGCAGTCGTCAGTACGATGGATATAATAAAGCCATTTCCAATCTCATTTAAAACCTGCAAGACTCTACATACAACTCGCACCAAGAGATCGCAACCTGCAACGCTCTACAATACTCTATATTATACTACTCGTACTAAGAATTCGTAATGTGTGAGTATGTAGCGCTACTGACACTTCAAACACGCCATTTGCATATTAAAACTGTAAGAAGTAAGAAGTTACTTAGATCGGTAGTATAGTATGGATCTTACTTAGAAAAGCATTCTAATTATGATAGTGTAGTGTCTTCCGCCTCCGTCAAGAGATGGCGACAAGAGTATCCTGAATCACGCTATAGAAGTTTTCTAGATCGCTGATGTATAAAACCACAAGATGACGTAATCGGAGCACGGTCGCTCCCCAAACATGATCACCTAGACTGGTGATCTCCCTTTGGCAAAAGAGAAGTTGATAAGTCAAAAATTTCTCTACGCGACAGAATTTTCAGCGATAAAATCCGACATACAACTCAAGCTAGCAAAATGAAGCGCTGGCTATAACGTTCGAAGGACCGACAACCGGTGGGCAAGAGAGGTCTCCAAATGACGACCGCGTCCCGGCAAGGAGGCCACCCTCCAACTAAGCGGACTGATGATCTGAAGAAGACGGCGGAATACCGTTGGATTCAAAGGCCAAGGACCGGGCGTAGAGGCGTCGATTAGAGGAGCCGGGAAGCCCACCAGTGGACTACCAACGGCTTAAAGGAAGAAGGAAAGAATACATCAGTAAAGAGGGATTCATCGTTTTATGGAACATGTTTCTTCAAGCTTCAAGCTTCATGCAAGCATACTTCCCGTACCCACCTCCAATATCAAAGAGAATAAGAAACTCCTCAATAAGCAGCTCCATACTACTCTCGCGTTCTAGTTAGAGAACTTTATAATTCGAAACACCCTATTTTCTTAGCAACTTCGTGTCGTTCGCCGGCAGACTTCGCGTCGAATTTCAATTCCCACGTAAAACTACGGCAAGATTGTTCTGCACCGTTCCATGGAAGAAATTTCAGATATTTAATAAAAATATCCTAGGTTAATGGGCTAATATTAGGTACTAGAGCCACAGCATTGCTAGTCGTCTTACCGCCAGAATCTTAACCATCGCAAAGCAGCATGTTCTTCATGTCTTGTGTTTCAGCTGGGGAGGTATGGTTGGGGATGTAATTTTATTTAAGGCACACATCTCAGTCTTCGTGAGTTTCAATAATTATCGACAAGTTGGCAACTAGCCCGTTTTTCCACCAATAGGAGCAGTGTGGCTGAGTATGCTCCAGGTACCTCGTGTTGTAGGGAGAGACCCATGTCCAACAGTGGAACACAAAGGGTTTCAGCGAGAGCTTTTATCATCATCTCTATGTAACCCTGGCTGCATCTTTTAAAATGAAAGCTTTTGCAATCTTGCCACGAAAGTCTTTAAAGTAGCAAGATAGCAAGAAATTCTACTGAAAAATCTCTGTAATCTAAAGAAATATAATATTATGTTTTTTTGAAACAAGCTACTAGAACATTTTCCAATCGTTAAGAAACATGACAAATTGCGTTAGCAAAAAGCAGAAAACAATTCCTAGCCAACCTCTGCTAAAATCACTTGCAATTCCCATACTCGTAAGAACGTTAAAACAATCATTTGTCATTATAACTACTAGATGTCGCTGATCTGATATGCGACGATTTACAAAATGGCCGCCTTTCAATTTGTCATTCCCATCGCAAATTCGATCTTAACACCTACACATACGGTTCAAATTCATTTAACGTTTCTAGTAAGGAAATCGCGTGTCGTCTGCACATTCTGGTTACCACAAAATTACCATTTCTTTATGCCGCTTAATTTTATCACTCACTTGGTTTTACATTGCTCCTTATCTGTGATATAGCGCTTCGCCTTTCCAATTTATAAACGCAATGGATGCAACGCTCGATTTAATAGATAAGTTAACATTGTAGGTACGATATTTCACGCGGTGTCACTATTAGGGTGGTTCGTTTATAGCCCTGTTCACAGACACTATCTTTTTAAGTAATTGATATGGATTAGGAGTTAATTTTCTGTTGAATATTTAGTTACTTTTTACTTAATTACTGGCCCCAAGCATGAACACTATCTTCAAAGTAATCGTATAGTTAACGTCTGTCATTAGTATAGTAACTATTGATTATATGGACGCGAATGCTAAAATATTTGCTTGGCTTAAAAAATAATTTTCTCTACAGTTTGAAATATCTTGCATTTCGGGATATGGCTGTATCCAAATACTTGCTCTAGAAGGAATAATTAAACTTACTAACGAGAATACTTTACTAAGTTTGCTCAGAACGCCGGTTTTAATTAACTGTCAATTAAATATGGTCGGTGATTTCTAATGAGCTGAACTATACTTGGTCTTGTCTGTTTATTAATTAAACAGTAGATTAAACAACATTTTACATTTATACGAAAGACAAAGAAAAAGACTAAACGTTTATTTGCGCAAATATGAATGAAATTTGATTATTTTTTAGACACTACTTATAACTACCAAAGAGTTTATTTAAATAAAAATAATTCAGTAACTCCTAACCTCCTTTTAATTTATTTTCTGTAAAAGTATAGTAGTTTAGTAGGCGGTAAGAACGAGCTACTCGTACCCACCTAATAATCTCACCGAATTCTGCTTAGAATTTTCAAATAGCGATCCACATTCGCAGATGTGTGTTTTAGTCCAATAGTTTCAAGATAAACTGTTTCCTTTACTTAGCAACTAAGTAGCGACATTGATTTAGTTAAAACCATTCAATCACTCCGAAATCGTACCGATACTCAAGTGATTAGATATCAGAAAGACTTTTAATAATCATTTGAAGAATCGAGTTTGTTCGTACTTTAAAGCTATAAATCAATATTCTTCATAATTGTGAGTTATGAGCAAAACAATCTATGAAAAATAAGGAAGCCAAACAAATTTTTTTTAAACTTGACATTACAAGAGACCGAATAAACTTTCCCTACAAATTCGGATAACACCTATTAAAGATGACAATGGAATCAAAATGAATGAATATTAACAAAAATCAAACGCTCGCTCTTCAAACAACCAAATAAGTTGCCAAGATCAACTTCATAAATCTTAAGTGGTGGAACGTTAAAGAGCTGATATTACCACAAAACCAACAGATTTGCGAAATAATTGAGCAAACTTATTTAATGCGGCACTTAAGGGATGCTTCATTAAGATATTGAGTTGCTAATTTTCACGAATACGATGATTTTTTAACAGACTAATTAGTTGTCAGTAACCCATTAATGACCCACTGCAGGGTTGGGTCTCCTCTCACAATGAGAGGGATGTGGGCCGCCGTCCACCACGCTGGACTACTGCGGGTTGGTGGACTTCACATACTTTTGAGAACATTATTTTTTGAACTGTGAGGAATGCAGGTTTCCTCGCGATTTTTTCCTTCACCGTAACAGCAGGTGATATTTGATTTTATAAAGCGCACATAACCGTCGTGCAACTTGTCGGCCGAACAGTTGTGCGACTCGTCGGCCAACCTGTCGTGCAACTTGTCGGCCAACCAGTTGTGCAACTAGTCGTGCAACTTGTCGGCCGAACAGTTGTGCGACTCCGTGTGTGGGGCTATGAGTGTGAAGCGTTATTTATTTATTTAGTTAAACAGCCTAAATCAAGTTTCGTGTAAAATATTTGTTGAATCAATGATTTAAAATATTCTGATTACGTTATCTTTATGGTCGAGCTTATTATCTTTAACTTACTTAATTCAATATCTATACATATATTATGTTAATTCTATATTAGAAATAGGTACCTCTAGGTGAGCATTGCAGGGTTTTTCTTATCTCGTTTAATAAGAAAACGCAAGTAATTTCAAAAGCTAAATTAGACAAATGAATCGCTCGAAAAGTAAGCGCAAAGAGCGGAGCGGAATAAATTAGAAAAGTTGTCTGAACTCGCGAACGGGGAGCGGAGGCCACGGAAAGGACGTGTTACAAGAGGTAAAGCAGAAATGTATCTGAATGTATGTACCCATACTTTACATTATTATTATAATTTTGTCGTCTTTTAACGACGTGGAAATAAGTTATGAAATCAATGTTTCTTTTTAAATAAGATAATTTAAGGACGTTCCGATTATGCGCTTTCTAAACTTAAATATCACCTGCTGTTACGATGAAGGAAAACATCGTGATTAAACCTGCTTGCCTGAGAGTTCACATAAAAAAGATTATCAAAGATATGTGACGCAGTAGACCAGCGTGGTGACTAAGGCCTACATCCCTCTCATTGTGATAGGAGACCCGACCCTGTTGTGGGTTACTGACAAAGGCCAGAACTATACGAGTACGAATACCTACTTTGAAGATAGTCTCCATATTCACGGCACTGGACCGAGAGTACAGGACCAAATTAGCTCCCACTGCTATCGCTGCTCTAATCAAAAGTAAATAAACAACCCTAAATTGTCCGTGAAATCCGAAATATGGCATCGTTCAACAATTTTTAGCTAACTCGACAAATTAGCGCCCAATAAAAAGGGCCGGTTAGACCCATAACGCGCTTAACGACTGTTGCTAAAGTATCTAATTACATGTGATGAGAAATTATCGTGGGGTCGGAGCGACCTCTGGATTTGTTTGTGTAGAAGGAAAGTTTTTCTCGTCTACGTTATACTACACGTCCTGTTTTATTGCTATGTATATTTCGTTCTCTTTATTATCTGAAGCGCGTATAGCCCTGATATAAGCGAATAAGTTAAGCAACGTCGGGCGCGGTCAGTTTGAACGGGTGACTGAATGTCCTGAGGTCGTATGTATGTATTGATCGTATTTTTAGCTTTAATTGTGCAAAAAGTGTATTTTTTTTAATTGTCATT
Organism: Erynnis tages; assembly: GCA_905147235.1. Classification (NCBI taxonomy): domain Eukaryota; kingdom Metazoa; phylum Arthropoda; class Insecta; order Lepidoptera; family Hesperiidae; genus Erynnis; species Erynnis tages. The sequence continues at coordinate 2,140,153 of LR990097.1, forward strand.
TCTATTTGAGTTGAATGCTTTGCTTTTTGAACTTATGTAAGAAGGATTATGTCCAATTATAGGAAGTATTCGCTGTCATCGGTTATTATAAATGTAGTAATAAATCCTAGTACTCATAGTAGCACACTATTCTAACTTAAATTAACTATAACTCTTAGACGTAGAGCTCATGTCCTTGCACTAACAATCCGTTCAATTGATTTATTCGCTAATAACCTCTTGTTTTGATCGAGATTGTAATTAATAGTAGACATTATTTATAGACCCACTAAGGTATGATCGTGTTGACATTTCCAGTTTATAATTTGATGGAAATTGGCACAAGGACTAAATGTACAGGTAGATTTAAAGTGGTAGAGGCATTGTTGTTCGCTCAGCGAGGTAAATACCTTTTTAGTCCGAGTTTTAGCAATACTGCAATTACACACACATACACAGCTTACTACACAGGAGTCGCACAGTGTAACCCAAATAGAGGTAAAAGATTTTTAGAGAACTCTTCTAATTTACGTATCTATGTGTGTGTGTGTAGTAGCGACATCCTAAAACTCAGATTAAGGGTATTTATAAAGAAAAGAAAAGAAAAGAAAAGAATGCGTTTATTGTTGACTGTTACACGAGAAAGATGTTACAAAAATTATAATAAGTTAAGAACAGTCTACCCTATGCGGGCATAGAATAATTATATCTTAAATAACTAAAACTAAATTTTATATTATAATTATGTTAAAATAAGTTGTGATCGTTAAGCAGTACTTTTATCGCCATCCTCATAACCTATCGTGAATCGTTTTTCCCCACAACAGGGAATGGCTTACTCCTAAACGATGCTCCAATCCGAATAGGTGGAGAAACGGGTTAGTGACCAACCCGTGTCGGATGTTTTCAAACCGCCCATAGAGCCTCTGTTTGCAAGTATAACAACCGAGACCAACGGCTAAACGTGCCCTCCGAAGCACGGAAGCGTCCATTTAGCTCGCCACTAACGGTCAGCCATCCAGGTGCTGACCGCGCCCGACGTTGCTTAACTTTTTCGATCGCTTGCGATCTACTCAAGCAGCGGGGCTATGCGCGCTTCTGAAAGACCTCTCGAGTAAACAACCGAATTCTCCGCTAGAGTACCAATAGGTTGCAATCCTTCAGTGTGCTTAGTGCGAGTTGCACAAAATTGTTCGAGTAACTTCACCGTCGCGTTAATCGACTATACGCTAAGCGCCAATTCCGTTTGTCATCTTAGCCACAAGATGGCGCTGCTTCAATCCCATAGAAATCGACGTATTCGCGCTCGATACGTTCAAGCGAGAATGTTTTGTCAAAACTCGCACTCAGTACACAGATTTAAAGAAATAAAAACATTTTTGCGCGACGCCAAATAGAAAGTTCGAGTAGCTACTACGAGTCAGCTTAATAATTCAAAGACGACACCTTACATAAGCGCCCGTATACTTGTCCGCGACCCGAATCCCGACACCTACGCAAATTTTACAACGCAACTAAGTTATATTACTGTGGATTCGGCGAAGCGATTTTTTGGTGAAAATATCGCGTAAAAATTTAGGTTGGGTTGTTTTTTAATTTTGACAGGTTTTAGGTGGTGAAGGTAGGTAGAAGTGGTGATAGCCCAGTGGCTTAGAATACGATCTCGAATCGAGGGGGCCGGGTTCGAATCCCAGTGGCACTCGAAGCCTCATACAGGTTTCCTCATGATGTTGGGAGTTCTGAAAGTTCAGAAAAAAAATGTTGCTGTTGAGAACATTTTTTGTTGGTGAAGTCCACCAACTCGCACTAGGCCAGCGTGGTGGACTAAGGCCTACATCCTTCTAGTTGTGATAGGATACCCGACCCTGTAGTGGGTCATTAATGGATTACTGACAATGTTTATATACTGGAAAGCAAATAAACCGAGCCACCCGCCACCTTGTAACATTAATCCGATTTTCTCGGGAAGTAGAAAACGTACACGAGATCAGGAAATATAAACATTATGAACTAATGAACTAAGCCTTCTTATCATTTAAATTGTCCCTTGTTTCGAAGTAACCTTTCTTACATAGGACTTGTCTGGCAAAGAGCTTAAACTTTAGAGGCAAAGATAGAATCCTCTACGGGATTTTATTATACATCCCTTGATCTTCGCAGTCTCTTCTCATTACGTGCTATGTCACTATTCTCTGTACTGGATTCCTGCTACTGAAGAATCACAATAGTCCATTTTTTAAAATTTCTGCTTAAACGGCACATCCACACTATTCTAACCTCAAAAGTCGCAAGCGGCGCCAACTCTTGCGCAGCTGTTACCGAATTATAGAATAGTCGCAAACGGTTATTCAGTATTGTGATAGAGGCCATTGTTATATAGTGAACTTTGAGTTTTTAAACTTGACTGGTACAAATTGCTTTGATTTTTCGTGTTTTGAAAATGGAATGTTTTAGAATGATTGAGTTTATAGTACGATAATTTCTGGCATTTATTTATGTAGTGTATTCGCTATTGTTTCATGACACAATTATTTGTTATGAAAGTGAAAGTTGGCCCTATAATTGCGGAATGAGAAGCTATGCAACCCATTAGTGGTCCACCAACCACTAATGGGTTGCATAGCCGCAGTAGGCCAGCGTGGTGGACTAAGGCCTACATCCCTCTCGTTGGGAGAGGAGACCCGACCCGCCAGTAGGTCATTAATGGGTTACTGACAGGGGCCTCCTGCAGGGTCGGATCTCCTCTCACAATGAAAAGGATGAAGCCCTTAGTCCACCACGCTGGCTTGGTGCGGATCAATGGCATTCACATGCCTTTGAGAACATTATGCAGAACTTTCAGGCATGCAGTTTCAATGCAGTTTCATAATTATTTTTAAGAGTGCTGGGAGTTTTTTTCCGCCCGCTTTTTTCTCCTAGTCTACGTTTTGCCTGAGGGGCGATCAAAGCGGATGTTTGTATAATGTTAAATGTATGACGTTCACTAAGTGTGCATAAATTGTACCTAATAATGAATAAAAGCTTTTGAATTAGAATTTGAATGTTACATGTATTCCATAGTTTTCGGTCACCTCTTTTCTATGAATATGGATTTGTAGGATTTGAGTTTAAATTGTTGAAAAAAAGTTAACACACTTTTTCTTTTTCCCTCCTATAGGATCAGTCCATCTGGTCATATAGAAGTCTTAGCTAACACCCTATAACTACACCCTATCCAGTACCTACCTACTAAAGTTGAGGAAACTTGCGGAACATTTTATCGAACGGGGCAACTCACAAGAGAAGGTATTTTATCATTTAACCTTTCTCGAATGGAACAAAAACTTTTGAGTCCAACTTTCCTTATCGATTCCAGTCACAACCCAATACTGAGTTGTTTGGATATAGAGTGTCTAGACTAGACTAGCAATATATTATAATGTTGTGTATCTACTCTTGTAATGATCAGTAGGTACTAAGTTGTAAGCTTATAATATAAAATCCTCGTGTCACAATGTTAGTTACCATACTCCTCCGAAACGGCTCGACCGATTTTTATGAAATTTTATATGCATATTCAGCAGGTCTGAGATTTGGATGAAATTTGGTACACAGATTTTGTACACAGATTTGGTACCTTGTATCAACATATAGATACATTTTATCCCCCCTCTTACTTAAAGTGTTTAATTTAATGTGATTTATGAATTTAATTTGTTAGTTTTATATTTGCATACCTAAAAATGGTGATAGCCCAGTGGCTTAGAATTCGACCTCGAATCGAGGGGTCCGGGTTCGATCCCAGTGGCACGCACCAATGACTTTGTTAAAAAAAGTTATGGGCGCTTTTTAAAAATTAAATATCACCTGCTGTTACGGTGAAGGAAAACATCGTGAGGAACCCTGCATGCCAGAGAACTCAGAAAAAAAAAGTTCTCAAAGGCATGTGAAGTCCACCAACCCGCACTAGGCCAGCGTGGTGGACTAAGGCCTACATCCTTCTCATTGTGAGAGGAGACCTGACCCTGTAGTGGGTCATTAATGGTTACTGACAACCTAAAAATGGTAAATATAGATAGATAAATATCTAAGATAGATCTAAATAATTTGTAACAACTTTATACCTATATTTGTGCAAATAAACGTTTTGTCTTTCTCTTTGTCTTTCATTCTTAGGTACAAGTGGTGGGCAGACGCTAGTAAAGTAGTAAGTACCTAATATTTCTCACATTTGGTAAAACTAAGTGCATGTTCTGAATAAAAGCCGTCCTACTTTCTTTCTAAATAATATAAGACGTAATGTAAACAGAAAAAAATCTCTCAGGCAGGCATATTTCCTCACTTGCTTGTATAATATTTTCGACTGTGCCACATCTAGGACTAAGACAACTTTACGCAAAAGTCCTCAGAGCGACGTTTGGGGAGTTTTCCGCGGAACTCCAATTAATTATATAGGATAATGAGTCTGCTGTGCGTGATTCAACAATTGGTTACTTTCCGAACATTCTGTGAATAGATCCGAATGTAAATTAGGGTACCGCGCTGAAGTTTTTGCGAATCGTTTGGGTGGCTTTGAAACTGTGTAATTTCGATACGACTGCGACTCCTGAGTGTTTCATGAATACAATAACCCCAAACATTTCTTAACCGATTTCAAACACGAGGTTATCAATTCGCCATATGTGTGTAATACTAGACTGTGCCCGCGGCTTCGCCCGCTTGAATTTTAGAACTTGGTGCAGAGGATGATAAAAAGTACCCTATATGTTAATCCAGGTTATGATCTATCTGTGTACTAAATTTCATCCAAATCTGTTCAGCTGTTTTTGCGTAAAAGAGTAACAAACATCCATCCATACAAACATTCGCATTTATAATAATAATAGTAAAAATATATAATATAGTAGGATTAACGGAACCGCACAATATTTACATATTATTATGTTGATCCATTATGGCTTCCAAACAAGGATACTAAATTTCATATGCACGAGTATGTGTTCACATATGTATTTTTAGGTAGATATATTATTATTTTGCCGCATATCTCGGAATCTAATTGACGGATCGCGATTGTTCTCTTTTTGTTTGTTTGCACTTTTTTCAACTTAGGGAATGGAAGAGTTTCATCAGAACTGGTTGAGTAGTTCCCGTGAGATGAACAACCACAAACTAAAAAATACGGATTTATTTTTATTTTTATTTAAATGGAATTAAAAATAGTATGAAATAATTTTTTTTACAAAATTTGTTTATAAATCGCATACCTAATATAATTTAAGAAAATCCATTGCTGCGTGCCACCGGGAATCGACCCCGACACTCGCCGAAATCTTAACCACTGGGCCATCACCACTGTTAGCTGTGACTCTACCTATAAAATGAATATTACAAACATACAAAAGAACCGACTTTCTATTTACTTAAACAAATTCAGTACACCAATACGGTGACGTGATAGCCCACTTAGTGCGACCGTGTTTTACGCAACAAAAGCACTCTTGTCGCTTTTTTGTGGTGATAAGTTTTCGAATTGTGATAATTTTGATCCGAAACGCTTATAAAGAGGACACGACTTTTAGATAAATGTCGTAAGATGTTGCGAGTTACTTATTTAGAAGTTTATCACAACGTTAAGATTTTTTATTCAAAAGGATATCAGATTCGGTGGTAAGCATAATAATTTGTCCGGGAAGGTACCTACCTTACCGCCAGCTTTCTATCCCGTCGTAAAGCAGAATGTGTTTCGGCTGGGACGGTATGTCGGATGCTTCATTTGATGGTCATAGTCATAGATGGTCACACCTTACATAGTCTTCATGAGAAAAAAAGCAAAATACAACCTCAGATAAGATTTTTTCTCTCCATTCGAAGTTGGATGCAGCGCAGTGAATAACATCAAAAATGACTTAAATGCCCTTTTGCTACTCATTTCCTATAAAAAAACTGAAACGGATTTGTTACTACCCCATATAGAGAATAAGGAGGATGTTTCATAGACCTCCCCCTAATGTAGGCGAGACTTCATTTAGTCACTCACTCAGCTTAAGGACAAGAACACAGCAATGAAAACGAAACATAAATCAGCAACCGATTATATCAGATTTGCCAGTAAATAACTCTACATTACCAATTCCACGATTGTATATACATACTTATTTGAATCTACGTTCCAAACTAGACCGAAGCGATACATACAGTTATTCAGGTCAGGCAACAAAGGTTAAGCTTGATAACTACTGAGAACAATTCAAGGTCAACAGTAACAGCATGACAAGGAATTCAGAGCACACCCACTATTGTTTTCGTTTTGTTCCCATGGGTCTTGGAGGTAGGAAGGTTTGGATGTGACAACGTGTGGATGAGCAGAGTGCGTTTTAATAATAATAATAACGCTTCACACTCATAGCCCCACACCAGGATTCCCTGTGTCGTGGGTGCCATGTACACACACAAGACAAGAACACACACACCCAGACCAGAAACGGAAATTCAAACTCATCATTCAAATTTCCGCTCTGCTGGGAATCGAACCCAGGACCCTCCGCGCAGCGCCCAGGTGTCTTAACCACTGCGCCACTTGGGTCCTCACAATAATAATTATTATTGTGACAGCATTTCTAATTTTTACAAGTAAGCCGCATCCAAATATCACACATCACAATAATACTCAAAAAAGGTAACAGAAGCGCCTCGCTCCGTTTCCCGGCGTGAGATCAAGCGCTTCAAAGACGTACAGTTAGCGCTGGATGTAGCGTGCTATGCTAGCGTTCAAATAACATCGTAACGGTGTAACTGATCGTGTGATGTTGCCTTTATTTGTTAGATTGTCAATGTCTTGTTGTTCTTACAAATGATTTAATAGTTTGTAGGTGGAGGGAGTATATAGAGCGGTGATAGCCCAGTGGCTTAGAATTTCACCTCGAATCGAGGGGTCCGGGTTCGAATCCCAGTGGCACGCACCAATGACTTTGTGAACAAGTTATGTGCGCTTTATAAAATTAAATATCACCTGCTGTTACGGTGAAGGAAAACATCGTGAGGAAACCTGCATGCCTGAGAGTTCACAAAAAAAATGTTCTCAAAGGTATGTGAAGTCCACCAACCCGCAGTAGGCCAGCGTGGTGGACGGCGGCCTACATCCCTCTCATTACGAGAAGGAGACCCGACCCTGTAGTCATTAATGGGTTACTGACTGAGGTGGAGGGAGAGTTACAGGATAGTTTTACCGCCAGCCTCGTTACCCGCCGTAAAGCAGCATTTAAGGTGAACATCTTAGTTCTCAGATAGGATTTCTTTTCGTAATAGGTCAGCGTGGTGGACTCAAGCCTTCTTTTGTCCTTTTCACTGTCCTTGCAATGGGTCACTAATAGGTTATAGATGCCTTTAATATTAAGAGTTTATGTTAAAGGCTCAGACCAATAAAAAAGGGGTTATTCCTATCTGTTAGTTAAAGGCTTTAACATAAACTCCCCAGTTACGCTGCTATTGTCGTCAAGCCTATTGCCATATAATCAGCGATAAAAAGTCAGATTAACTAACACAAAACTAATTCGAGTCCAATGAACTACAAACGTTTAATTGGTACAAAAAATCCAATTAGTCATCTCAAGAAATCAGCATGAGAATAAAGCCTTTGTGTCTCTAGTGATAGAGATTAAAATAGCTCGAAGTTTGATGCATTTAAGGCTGCAATATAGTATGCGTAATTAAGCGATATCGTGACTGATTCGTTACGCCGCCCGTTTAGACCACAAACATTTGAATACTTGTCATTGTCTGTATAATTATTTAATCTGTGAAATTGTTTCAAGCGAATCGGGTTAAGACTCACATCTCATGGCAAAAGATAAACTATAAGCTATGAGCCCGCGTGATCTTGGTAGACTCAGAAATGTGAGATAAAGATATAAAGTAGGTATACCTAATTCAACCATCTGTGCAATATCTTAATATTATATTATTCATCTGTATTTTGTGCGAAAAAGGAACAAAGTAACTGAAAAATAAAAAAAAACTATTTTAGTTATATCAAACAATTATAAAAATGTGAATCAGTCACTCATGGATTTCGGCAAAACCATAATCGTTATAGATTGTGATGCTTAAACTAAACTAAATAAAACTAGGGAAAATTCTGAAATTCATGGATCCTCCATGGATCCTGCAAAAATTAGTGTTTAAATAACATTTACAGTAATGTTTATAATAAAAAAATATGAGTGGATTATTGTGTACTGTAATTGTGTCCAGTAGGTAATATAATTTTTTTGTTGCCTTAAAATGAGCTAAGGTTTATCTTTTATAGCTTGCTATCCGACTCCATCTAATGTATAGCTGGAGGCGAACACGTGTATGGAACATGCGAAGATACTTTCTCATTTGTTATCAAGTGTACAAACCCATGTTATTAAATCATTTGACAAAGGAACGAATATTTCAAAGAGGGGTTTGTTTAAGAATAAGATGAAAAAAAAGAAAAATAGAAACAAACTGGGCGGTGATAGCTCAGTGGCTAAGAATTCGGCCTCTTACTGGAGGGCTCCGGATTCGATTCCCTGTGGCTAGCACCAATGACTCTTACTTCTTCTAAAAAGTTATGTGCGATTTTAGAAATTGAATATCACCTGCTGTAACGGTGAAAAAAATATCGTGAGGGAAACCGCAGCAGCAGGTGATATTTAAATTCATAAACCGCACATAACTTTTTCACAAAGTTATTGGTGCGCGCCACTGGGATTCGAACCCGGACCCCTCGATTCGAGTTCCAATTCTAAGCCACTGGGCTATCACCGCTTCCGCAGTGGGTGAATAATGCTCTAAATTGGTAATTACACGTCATTTTCGAAAAGGGTTGAATCAGCTTGATTGTAACACTAGTAAAGTATCCATGTCTAATTAAATACGAGTAAGTGTGCGCGCGCTCTATAAAGTCAAAGTTAATGTTAATAGCCGCTACTGTTGCCGGCTGTACAAAGCCAAAGATGTTTATTAGTCAAGATGGAGTGTCAGAATATCAAAAACGTGATGCCTAAAATTAGGGACCTTTTGTTTTTAGGTCGATTTTATTTTGGCGGGAACTACTACATACGTACATACCTGTATCTACACAAACATAATTGGCTTTATTTTTGAAGTCCTTGAAGAAGAATAATTTCCTTTCTGTAGTGTGTCTGAAACGTTTGGACATTTTTATTATTAAAACACAAAAAAATATGAACACACTTTTCCTTTTCATCTAGAACCGTTTCACTCAGTCTAAGGAAGTCTTTGTACAGACGCTACAGTCATTACCTATAGCTTTTGCGGGCTTTTTATGATGCCCTTACGACTTGCCGAATTAAGTTTTTTTCTCCCAAATTAGATACTTTAGCTTGATGAGTATTGCGATGTTACCGGTACTTTGAAAGGTTCTAAAAGGGCAGGTGATAACGGTCGTTGGTTCAAGGCAAAATTTTATTCATTATAATATAAGATAAGAAAAAGAAAGCGATAATAGAATAAAGCGTGGATAGCCCAGTCGCTAAGAATTTCATCTCTTGCTCCAGAGGCCCGGATGCAAATCCCAGTATGCACCAATGACTTTTCCAAAATTCATGTACGCTTTACAAAATTAAATGACATCTGTTTTCAAACCATACTTAGGTTTTGCGAATGATAAATGAGTAATTTATAAGATTTTATCTGAACAGTAGTGAATTATACTAAATGACGATCTCAGGTCTAAACATGTTTGTTGTTGTTGTTGTTGTTGGGCCTCCTCTCACAATGAGAAGGATATAGGCCTTAGTCCACCACGGTGGCCTAGTGCAAATTGGTGGACAACGTTAGATCATAATCTGCTGTAATTAGCAAGCTCTCGTTTCGATTTTTGTGTTTTTTTTATTTTTATTTTTTATTTTATTGAAATGAAATGAAATGAAAATAATTTATTTGCATATTAAATTTTTGATTTCTTTTATAAATGTAAATTCCTGCAAATACAATTTTTAACCGTGAAATACTTTAATGTTTCCTTTTCGAATTTCCATTTGAAGTTACATTTTTTCTCTCTTTAAATTGCTTTCTTATCGAACAAATTCCTATCAATCTATCGAGGGTAGCGGTTACACTGAACACGCACGGTGGGCGTTACCAGAGGACTGTTGACGAGGTAATGACATACTGGGCGTATTAGGCTTGGTCTACACTGTGCGAATTGTACCAACTGGTCGAATAACATACAATAACTTACAAAAAAAGGTGTAAAACGCACCAATGACTTTTTAAAAAAAGTTATGTGCGATTTATAAAATTAAATATCACCTGCTGTTACGGTGAAGGAAAACATCGTGAGGAAACCTGCGTGCCTGAGAGTTGACAAAAAAATGTTCTCAAAAGCATGTGAAGTCCACCAACCCGCAGAAGGCCAGCGTGGTGGACGGCGGCCTACATCCCTCTCATTGTGAGAGGAGACCCCGCCCTGTAGTGGGTCATTAATGGGTTACCTACTGACAACTGACCAATCAACACGATAAAATTGAAACATAGGGCTCTGCATCGGGCTGTCATAATTAAACATGCTACTGACATGTAAGAAAAAGTATGTAATGAAGTTGTCGTATGAGCAAGCAATTAGAACACGACACAACAAAATGTTTAAGTCCTACTTTTAAGCCCTACCCCGTGTCCTAATTACTATGTCGCACACAAAAGTTGCTCGAACAACGTCATTGCAATCAATGCATACATTTTGTTGTATGTCATGTTCACTAAGAACAGCCCTGAGTTTATTTGTCGTGTTATTTGCTCGGTTATATCAGTCGGTTAGGACAGGGCCTTATTAAAAAAATCCCTGTCATCGACCAATTCGTCATAACAGATCCTACGACTGATTATGTCGATACCACTCTGCTGGTAGCTTACCACTTGTACATAATGTATAAATCGTGACGTCGATACTGATCTGTATTTGTATAATTTTTATTGACATCGGGAACGTGAGAGGCTGCTGGTAGATAAGTTTGTATGTCGTTTAATCAAATTTGAACCTTATTTCTTTGGATATAGAGTTTAAATTTGATTTTTTCAAATGTAACTGTCAACTTGTTTGAAGTACAATTAGTTACAGATACCTATAATTTGCTGAGAATAGTTTAAACAATGGACTTTTCTTTCGAAGAGCTTTGTATCAGTTTGTTTCAGTACCTAGAATTCTGTTCAATGCTTTTATAATGATTAACAGACATGGTTCTATGTATATTTATTGGGTATTATTGTAAATTAAATTATTAATTTTTGTTTCATTACTAAAACATTTTAACGCGCCTGTGTAATAACCCAGTTAACGTCAAACTATAATTTGACAAAAAAAATACTTACACTGGTTTATTAACTACGCTTATTTATTAGTTTATTGATTATACTGAATTATACTGGTTTTGGTAATGTTTTCTCAACAAACAAATCATTATGGTTACCTACTTAATATATTAAATGAAAGCATTTTTTGCTCCTAATTAATAATCATATTATTATGCTCTATAACACTAAAAAGAAAAAGAACAGAGAAAAAGAGAGGGAAAGGTCGTCTGGAGGAAACGCTTTTTCCTGACGTGAAAATTTTTACCAATAAAAAAAATTATTTCTACCAAAAGGAAAATTTCCGTAACCTCATGGTATAAAAGCCGATGTGCTTGGAACAACATCTTGCTAAGAGTAGGAACCGGTTGAAAATAAAACCAAACAAATTGAAACGGACTCGAACCTGTATCCCGAAACTCTTGCGCTGACCGCAATCAGTGGCTCGGATGGAAAAAAATAAAAGTAATTTGTCAAACTCGCCGCCGCGGCAAGTTGTGATGGGCGCTGCTCCTTCGATGGTTTACCGTGGAACCTATAAAGACAGGTAGGTGAACATGTCGCACATATGACACTAGTATGACACGATTTTTTGCAAACAAAAATTATAAAGCCAAGTGAGGCTTAAAAAAATACAAAAAAAGATTTTACGCCAGGGTAGGGTTAGTGCCTGGTAAGGGATTAATTAAGACTACGAAGAAGAGAATTTGTGGCAAACAACATCTATACCATGAGAGCGGTGATAGCCCAGTGGCTTAGAATTCGACCTCGAATCGAGGGGTCCGGGTTCGAATCCCAGTAGCACGCACCAATGAATTTGTAAAAAAGTTATGTGCGCTTTATAAAATTAATATCACCTGCTGTTACGGTGAAGGAAAACATCGTGAGGAAACCTACATGCCTGAGAGTTCAAAAAAAAATGTTCTCAAAGGCATGTGAAGTCCACCAACCCGCATTAGGCCAGCGTGGTGGACTAAGGCCTACATCCCTCTCATTGTGAGAGGAGACCCGACCCTGTAGTGGGTCATTAATGGGTTACTGACAACATCTATACAGCGAAGTGAAGTCCGCAGTCTCAGCAAAAAACATCCGAATAAAGATTTTATGCCAAGGTAGAGAATGGCTGGGGAGGGACCGTGCTCTAATTGGAGTCAATTTTATGTTGTTTTTTTACAAAATGTACAAATATTACAAAAGTAGTCAGAAACGACGTGGAGGCCACCTGATATTGTGTGGTCCATGCAACTTGCAAGGTACCAATGGCGTCTGTGAACAATGTAAAACCTTAATTAGGATTGACGTATCTCAGATGGTAAATGTGTACGTGATAACTAAAATACCTTAAACGAACTTGTGATGACTAAAAAACTTCAAACGAAGTATCTATAGAAATTTCTTTTCTAGAAACACGCGATAATGAAGAATATGCTGCTTTACAGCAATTTATGAAAGCGGCGATAGTAATTCATCATGGGCGCAACGCTTATACCATACCTTATAATACCCCACCTTAATATAAATAAATACAATACCTTACTTATTAAATACCAATATACCTAAGTTAAAAGAAGTGGAAATGTTCATATTTTTATGATAGTTTTGTTGCCACATCCAAAAAATGTCATTTTTACTTTCTCGTAGCTCTCTGGTCATTAACACTTTGATCAATATGGAGCATCTGATTATAACCAGTAAAGTGAGGTGTCTTAAATGGATGTAGTCTCCTGTGGTTAATAATGATATTGGAGAATTAATCATTAATATAAGTAATGGATATTAATATTCCATATAGAATAGGTATCTAATGTTGCTTGGTGTTTTGGATTGGTTCGATGGGTGTAATAAATATCTGTGCAAAGTAAGAATAGCAAATTAAATATCTACTTACTCGAGTGTTAAAGTTTAAATCCTTGCAGAAAATACGAGTACCGACTTCAAAAAAAAAAAAACAGAATGTCAACCAGAAAATTGAATCAGTTCAAAAATACCTTCAGTTTAAATAATGGCGCATATAAAACCTGTAGAGGAATTCGCGGGTAGATTCTAGTTTATCGTTTTAATTAACTTATATATTTATTTGCAATACATCATTATAAAGATCTTTGATTTATCATACAATTATCACAGAGATTTGTGATAAGCGTTGTGTTATTGATAAATTTATCTTATAGGTCATTGAACACTATTTAAACCCAGTCACCAGAACCGGTAAGGCGATAACGAACAGGTCAATAACATCGCCTTAACAACAATTTTTAGATAATCTCGTCTAATCTGCTTAAGAAAGCATAAGCGGTTACAATTAAGATCGAACCACTGATATCATAGAGATGTTAATGGTAGAGCAGGGAAGCCAGGCTTCCAACCGCCCTTCGGTTAAAGAGAGAGAAGATCGCCGTACCTTCTCTTCTCGCGCATGTGAAATTAGCGAGAAACAATTTTTGGTATTGAAGTGTTTATGCGCATGCGTGAAACGCGCGATTGCACTAAGTTCTTTAATGCACACGCGTTAGAGAGACAGATAGGGGACCATAATCGTATTCTCTTTCTATGTTTCGGACATTTCCACTTACAAGCAGACGTATATATATCTCCCCTACTCTACTATAATATCTCTGACTTATATTCGTCTTAAAGAATATAAGGAAACACGTACCCTTGTCAATTATACGCTTAGGAAATGTAGAGGAAACATCGTATGTGGATTTAAGAATGTAAAATAGGAAAAAAGTCTAGTCGTGGGTATCGATATTAAACAGTCTCGTTCCCTTCACCCGTTAGTCCACTGCTGGACATGGTGTGGAATAGTCTTTGAGCAGAAAGTGTATGATGATGTCGTATGAGCAAATTTTGCAGCAAGCACACACACACATTAAGACACAAGGAGTCATAATAGCTAGACACAAAACACCCACAGATAAGACAAAAATTGTCAGTAACCCATTAATGACCCACTACAGGGTCGGGTCTCCTCTCACAATGAGAAGGATGTAGGCCTTAGTCCACCACGCTGGCCTAGTGCGGGTTGGTGGACTTCACATGCCTTTGAGAACTTTTTTTCTGAACTCTCAGGCATGCAGGTTTCCTCACGATGTTTTCCTTCACCGTAACAGCAGGTGATATTTAATTTTATAAAACGCACATAACTTTTTTACAAAGCCATTAGTGCGTGCCACTGGGATTCGAACCCGGACCCCTCGATTCGAGGTCGAATTCTAAGCCACTGGGCTATCACCGCTACTGTGTATAAGACAAAAATTAATACATAATAAGTATCGCCGTACCTTCTCTTCTCTTCTTCTAATTAGGTGCTAAAGTGGTAGAACCTCACCACTGCATTTGTGGCCGAAGTGTGGATCGTTTCGGTAGACATGGTCTGTGCTGCACCAAAAGTGCTGGTCGCCTATATCGTCATGGCGCTATTAACGATGTGATCTGTAGATCTCTTACCACTGTCTCTATACCATCCTCATTCGAACCCAATGGATTGTATAAATACATAAATAAAATAACGATTTATTGCCACACAAGTTACATAATATTCACAGCAAGTAGAGAACAGTAAATAAAACCTAAAGTGGGCAAAAGGAGTGACTCAGCCACTGCTGCCCGGAGCCGCACCACGACTCCGTGCAGCGCTGTTTTTCAGGCACTCCCTCTCCCTGAGGTGTAGGGCGGGGGTGGAAGTATGTACCCCGAGTGCCGCTATTAAAGATTTATGAAAAAAAAAAAAAAAAACACGTAACAGACAAATATAACACTAACCAAATTTTTTATAAATACATAAATAACATATAACATACTATACTCTTGCATGTGTGTGAGTGTGTGTATGTGTGTGTGAATGAATATGAATGAATTATTTTAAATCAAAATACTCTCTTAAATCTAAAGACTTCCAGTAGGCATGTTTCAGGTTCTCCGCCGCAAGTTGTTTCCTAAGCAACGCTGATAGGGATGATGGCAAGAGACCTGATGGTGCGACGCTGGTGCCGTGGCGATTGGAGCGCACTTTGGTGTCGCATGTCTCGTGCGTTGACACACTGGCCCTTTCATATGTACATGAAACATGTGTTCGAGGGGCCGCAGCCGACCAGGCACAGCTTCTCAAGCGTCGCAAATATTCTACAATTACAAAAAGTTGCGAATTTGCGGCGTTTGCTGTGGAGACTTTGGGCCCTTGGTCGGCTGATATGAAGAAATTTTATAAAGACCTGTCTGCGAAGCTTATCCTCGCTTCGGGTGACCAGGAGGCTGGCAGCTTTTTAGCTCAAAAAATTGATATTTGTGTTCAAGGGGCAACGCTGCCAGCGTTCTGGGCACCATGCCACAAAATGAAATTTAAATGGTTTGTTTTTATTGTAAATAGTTTTTCTTATTAGTGTTTTTATGGTTTATTTAGTTGTAGTTATATTAGTTTATAATATAAGTATCGTATTAAAACAAGTTTCCCTAAAAAAGAGCGGAAAACCAAGCCGTTTCCAAAAATACCTTTTTTGCCAAATTAAGACATGTATTTGGAAGTTATGACGGAACAAAATGAACATAAGTAGGTACCGGTCAAAATTATAGCCATCCCTTTAGCGTCCCCGTCGGGTAAAAAGACAGGTAGTTGACACATTTATAAGGGTTTCCTGTTTAACCTTTGGCCAAGTGAAAAACGGGAGAAAGTACAAACAAAAACAAAAAACGAGATGACTCTTTATTTATTTTCAGGTAACTTTGTTTGCTAAGGTACTGATTTGGAATAAGTTGTTTTGTTGCTTTGAGAGGTATTCCTTTGCCTTTGTCCGGTCCAGACAGCATACGTAATGAAAGAAAAATAAAACATTTTGTGCGACTCTGAAAGTAAGATCTTAAGAATCGTTTGTTCTCAAAGACTTAATTCTATCTGCGAGCTGGGACCTTCAGGCAATGTTCGTTTTTAATAACAACATCTGTTTCTAATTTGTTAAAATAATATTAGAATTTATTATTAGAATTAGCGTAGCGGTGATAGCCCAGTGGCTTAGAATTCGACCACGAATCGAGGGGTCCAGGTTCGAATCCCAGTGGCACGTACCAATGACTTTGTAAAAGAAGTTATGTGCGCTTTATAAAAATTAAATATCACCTGCTGTTACGGTGAAGGAAAACATCGTGAGGAAACCTGCATGCCTGAGAGTTCAGAAAAAAAAACGTTTTCAAAGGCATGTGAAGTCCACCAACCCGCAGTAGGCCAGCGTGGTGGACTAAGCCCTACATCCTTCTCATTGTGAGAGGAGACCCCACCCTGTAGTGGGTCATTAATGGGTTACTGACAATATTAGAATTTAGATGCTCTTTGTTCCATTATTTTCTAATTGTTATCACTCAAAAATGTTATATTATTTAGCTATCTGATTGTATAATTATGTTTGTCGTCATCTCCTTCCTCCTTCCGTTCAGCCTAGTCCACTCCTGAACATTGGCCTTCCCTAACCGACGCCACTCCGCACGGTACTGGGCCCTTTGAATCCTACGGTATTCCATCTTCTTCAAGTCATCAGTCCACCTGGTCTTTACAACCTAAACGTGGTCGCCATTCGACTTTTTCGATTTTTCTCCCATCGATTGTCAGTCCTACGAACGATGTGGCCAGCCCATTGCCACTTTAATTTGCAAACTTTGAGAGCTATGTCGGTTACCTTCGTTCTTCTACGGATTTCATCATTTCTGATTCCGTCCCGTCTGTCCGTCTGACAGTTACTTATACCCAATATTAGTGAACCCTGCGGCGTATTCCAAAACAGCTTTTTAATTACAGTATGTCTTCAGAGAACATATATTACTACGTTATTGTTTATCATTGTTATTAAAACAGCGATAAATTTCTAGCGAGATATCTTTGGATTTATATTCTGCTACCTGTGTGATAATTATTCGAAAAGATGTATTAGATGAAGAGGACCAAGTCCGATACAAAATTTTGATTAGATTGAACGTGAACAAAATATTCCCCACTACATAATAATGGCTACTACACAGTATTGGTCTGTCTGTCGGTCAGAATGTGAAAGAAGTAGGCTTTAATTAACTTAAATGTTAGATATTAGAAAACATCTTCTTATGTCTGCTGAACTTGGCCGTCACACCACCGTGTGTCGAGACGAATTGCTTGGGAAAGTAACACGGCAGCGATGTACGTTTGACAATGGGACCGTTATTACTAAACATTATAAGTGAAAGCGTTACAAATTCTTGTGGCTTTCAAATTATTAAAAAAAAAACTCTCTGGTGAAATAAACGGCGTATAATTAAGGAAATCGAAAGCTCACCTCTTTGACTAATTCACAAAACATGTTTGTTAGACGTAGGATTTTTATTCGTTGTATTTTGTAGGTGGTACAGTCATTGGACGTATTACCACCATTAGTGTGACTATTAACTAGCGGTTGAATTCTTAAACTTTCGAACACTAGCTGCCACCCGCGACTTCGTCCACGTGGAGCTAAGAATTTGCTTGAGATAGGGATAAAAACTATCCTATACATTAATTCAGATTACAATCTATCTGAGTACCAAATTTCATCCAAATCTGTGCAGCCGTTTTTGAGTGAAAGAGTAACTAATTCATCCTTCTTCCCATCCAACCATTCTCAAAAACTTACTCATTAATAATAGTAGTCGGATGGTAGATACTTATTATTCAGCATCAAGTTTTTCTCAATACTATCAGTACCATATTCTATACTACTGCACTAACAGTAGCATGCACTAGCATATAATATACTGACGACTGGACATGTAAATTTTAATTTTGATTTGATAATGATGTTTTTGTACTATTTATTATATTTAAAGTTAACGCTTCACACTCACAGCCCCACACTAGGATTCCCTGTGTCGTGGGTGCCATGGACACACACAAGACGAGAACACAACACACCTAGACCAGAAACAGATATTAAAACTCATCATTCAAATCTCTGCTCTGCTGGGAATCGAACCCAGGACCCTCCGCGTAGCGCACTGGCGTCTTTACCAACTGAGCCACTCGGGTCGTCATTATTAATTAATTATGTCGTTATTATTAATTATTATTAGTTAATTATGTCGTTATTATTAATTAATTTATACTGTAAATGTCAATTCACATACCATTAATGGCAAGCATGAGATCTTATATATGTTTGTAATCTGTTTTGTCCACCATGTTCTGTGAATAAAGAATTATGAATTACACTTGTACAATAGATGAAGCCAGCCTCAATATAGTATATTTCTTCATGATACAAGACCATCCCTCAAAGTCAATGAAGGGGTCGCAACTTCCCCTTAAGGGGGTAACTAACATAAGGAAAAAGATACCAACATATCACCACCATTAAGTATATATTAGGAAATTTGTACGCGCAATATGAGGCTGGACTCGTAAGATGAGGAATTAACTAATGATAATATAGTTCACACACGGTCGCTGCCCCCAACGAATTTAGGCAGCTAGCATGGTGCAGGATATAGCGGGAATTAAGGTAATATAATAATGTTGATGCTTTAGAAAATTAAATATCACCTGCTGTTACGGAGAAGGAAAATATCGTGAGGAAACCTGCATGCCTGAGAGTTCACAAAAAGATGTTCTCAAAGGTATGTGAAGTCCACCAACCCGCAGTAGGCCAGCGTGATGGGTTACGGCCTACATCCCTTTCATTGTGAGAGGAGACCCGACCCTGTAGTGGGTCATTAATGGGTTACTGACAATGCTGTGTAAATCCATTTACGTATAATTTCAATGCCATCAAAACCTGATTTCTATTATTATCGCTACATTATTAAAAAGAGATCTTCAATAAAGAACTATAAGACGTTTTAAGAAGAAAGATCGAGTAGCTATCAACCAAAGTCCTTATTAATTACCCCCTACCGCTCTCGCTGCCACATACTCGTACCAACGTGGTAACATCAAAAAACGATCATTTACAGACTGCAAGTAGCCAAAGCTATCCGCCTAAATCCTTATTTCTTGTCCGCTACCGCTCCCGCTGCCTCCTCCCACTGTGGTGACGGTCAAAAATGATCACTTACAGACGCTCACGATATATTAACGCACTAATGCGCGTCGTTTAACGAGGGCAGATATTTCCTTAATTATGTTCGGAACGGATCACCATTTTTATTTGTTAGCCTAATGCGATGCTCTCTCCCACGAATATTATTATTTTACTAATAGTAATATGTAATACTTTTTAGTTTTTTTTTGTAATAAATATTGATTTTTGTTGTGTGGTAACCAGCTGTCGCCGTTATTTTAAGTTTTTTGGACCAGGAATGTTCTTTTCATACCTTCCTTCTGATTAGGTGAGCACTAACGATAACTTAGTTATTTGCGTTTTACGGGATTTAATGTCATCTGCTGTAACAGCAAAGGGAAAAAACGTGAGGACACCTACTCGTACATACCTTGAGAGTTCTTCACGATGTTTTTGAAGACACGTGAAGTCCACCAAAGCGTACTAGGCCAGCATGGTGGACTAGACCTACATCCTTCTCATTGTAAGAGGAGACCCCTGCAGTCACTAATCATACCATTTTAATCTCTGTAGTGGTTAAATACCAGAGAAATCGAAATTATCTTGAGGTCCCAAATTAAGTGATGATACAAACTTCAAATGGCTGCCATTACAAAAAGAGGGGGGGCTAGACCCCTTTATGGGGAGGGGGTGTTTTCATTTCATAAATCGCACATAACTTTTATTACAAAGTCATTGGTGCATGCCACTGGGATTCGAACCCGGATCCCTCGATTCGAGGTTGAATTCTAAGCCACTGGGCTATCACCGCTGCCAGCCTCTTAGCCCGTCGTAAAGCAGCATGGTCATCATGGCTTGTGCTACGTCGGGGTAGAGCAAGAGAAAGAAGAAGGTGGCAGTAAGGTTACCTTGCCTTAGACGAACATACGACTCTACCACTTGTCACATTATTAATTTCTCATTGCATTATCAATAATTACATTTTGTTTAATAATACACAACTTAATCACATACTTATATATCCCGTTATCATAAGATTTTTCCTCCGCAAGTCCTTATTACGACATAAGGAAAGATTTGCTCATAAGAAATTGTATTAATACTGCATCGACATAATAACACAGCATATGTTGAGGATTATTCTTGAAAAGAAAGAAGGTACTTACTTGGGCCAGTGTTTCTCAACCTTTTTTAACACGCAACCCCCTAAAGAGTTGATAAAAATGAATAATCAATTATTAAGTTTTTATTAAAGATAGAAAATAAAATAAAAATTTTTTTTTATCCAATCTCAAATGCAGAAGAAATTCTATTCCGTGGTTGTTTGCAGCTGCTTTGCTACTAATGAAGACTAAGATGTTCGCCTCAAATAAAGTATCTTCGGCAACCATACCTTCCCAGCCGAAATACAAGACTTGAACATGTTACTTTACGACGGGTTAACGGCGCTGATAGCCCAGTGGCTTAGAATTCGACCTAAAACCGAGGGGTCCGGGTTCGAATCCCAGCAGCACGCACCAATGACTTTGTAAAAAAGTTATGTGCGCTTTATAAAATTAAATATCACCTGCTGTTATGGTGAAGGAAAACATCGTGAGGAAACCTGCATTGCCTGAGAGTTCACAAAAAAAATGTTCTCAAAGGTATGTGAAGTCCACCAACCCGCAGTAGGCCAGCGTGGTGGACTAAGGCCTACATCCCTCTCATTACAAGAAGGAGACCCGACCCTGTAGTGGGTCATTAATGGGTTACTGGCAAGAGGCTGGCAGTAGCTACCTACATGGACGAGCGACTCTACTTGGTTGCTTTGCGATAACCTAACTATACCCAACTTTCTTGAGCATTCAAAGGCACCAAGCAGTCTCAAAGGTTGAGAATCACTGTTCTAGGTACTCCCAGTAATCTGAAAAAGTTCCTCCAGTCGGATATAAAGATCGACTTTCAGCACTTATACGAAATGGAAATAGTTGAAATATGGCGAAAGACGGAAACTCTCTTAGTAGTAGGGTGACCTAATACGTTGAAAAAGAAGGGACAATTTACATTTTAGTTTACCATAGTCATAAAAGAAGTATTATTATTGTGTTGAATGAAAATAAAGGTGTTGTTTTACATTTTCTATCATTAATACTTTACCTGTTCAAAAAGTCAAAAATGGGTATGACCATTTTATCTTTACCATACAAGGGTTTCTGTCCTAGCGTTGACCGAAAATGTCCCTAGATTCAGTGACTAATATCGGGTCTAAAACACATGTCTCAATCACCATCAGTTAATGTGGCCACCCTACACGTCACGTACTCAACAGGTGGGTTCCATTACGAAAGGCTTTTATTACATTTTCCACTGAAATTAAAAGAGATTTGTGAGAAAATTACTCCTGTGCCACTTAGCTGCACTAACTCTGACTACTTCGTATTATTCGCTATATGCAAAGATTTTTATATGTCTAGACGGAGTGTCAAGATATCAAAAGTGGGACATTTAAAATAAGACGACATTTTACGTATAAAACTTAGCTCTTTGTTTGACTGTTGTAAGTACACTGTGGTTGACTGAGACCCATTAGCGACAAGGTCACAATGAGAAAGATAGAAGAAAGAAAGGCTTTAGTCCAGCACGCTGGCCTAATGCAGGTTGGTGGACTTCACAGTCCTCTGAGAATAGTATGAAAACCTGTCAGCAATGCAGGTTTTTCTTGTTAAAACTTTATTAGATCTACATTAGTTTTCTATTTACATGACAGTAGGTACTGATATACTTCAATCGTAGTACCTACCCAACCAAATCCCAAAATATGCTTATTAAATCTATTAATATTAAGAATTGTATCAAAATAACCCCAAAAATATCATTTTTTTCACACTGGAAAATATTCAATTCAAGATATTATCTCCACTAAATAAAATATAATCTTATGAGAAAATGTACTGTATTATTTGCGTATTTCATTTCGCAAAATTACCGGAGCAAATATACCTATTAAGAGTTAAAGGCGATAGGGATTCAGGAGGCATCACGACGTAATGAGGTGGCCGGGGTACTGTGACCAATTTGAGGTTGTATTTAAGGACAAAGAATCTTCCTTCCTTCCTTTCAGCCCTTAGTAGTCCACTGCTGGACATGGTCCCTTAATCGACGCCACTCCCCCGGTCCTGGGCCCTCTGAATCCAATGGTTTCCCGCTGCCTTCTTCAGGTCGTCAATCCATCTGATAGGAGGGCGGCTATGTTGCTTTTTCCTAAATAAAGTACCCTACTATTAATGATTTTATCCAATAAAATGAAATACCTTTTTGTATTGTTGATAAATAAACGCACATTTTCTAGTTAGTTAAATGCATTGCCACCCTACACGTGATCTCCAACAAATTTTCATTTCGACAGATCTTGTTTTACAGAGAAAAAGTCCCGTGTAATATTTAACTTTTCCTTGAAAACTTTTCTCTTCTGTAAAACAGTTCGTTTGTGATAATCAAGCCCTTGGCGGAGGCTTTGATTAGAGTAATATTTGCATAATGCTATAAAGTAGAAGAAAATAAGAATTCACAGATTTCGCCAAATACTTTTATTTGTCAAGCCACACACCATGTGTTAGGATATCATAAATGGGACACCTGAAATTAGTAGAACTTTTATTCTCATATCAGTTTTATTTGGCTGGAATTGCTGTAATGTCACTTTTTAGTGATACACAATTAATTTTATAGTGATAATATTATTTTTTTTGTGATAAAAATTAATCGTTGTTCGTTAGTCTTGCTAAAACTCAAGAACGGCTGGACCAATTTGGCTCATTTTAGTTTCGATATGTTTTGTATAACTCCATGGAAGGTTTATATGGTGAAAATTTTATTTAGTTGAAGAAAGAAATGTGAGTCAGCTAGTGGTCAATATAGTCCAAGATCCAAGACAACAAAGGGTCAAAACTAAAAAAAGCTGAGTTTTATTAAAACCCAATACATGTCTCACATTGCCCTACCCACCCTAACCCTTAAAAATATGGTGACTGGGAATTTTATTGTTATTCGAGATATTCACGCGTGGGGCATTCGGGCCCTCCCTTCCAGAACGTGATGCGTATACTAAATAATAATTATTTACTTCCGAGGTTGCGTTAGGGTTAGAGTATATTGGTTAGTGATACCGGAAACCAATATTTTGTGATATTATAAACGTGATATTGTGAAAATTGTTAGGGGTTGATAACTATTAGAAATTGTAACAGGTTCTTTGTGTATTTTAAAGTATTTTTAGAAATGTTTTATGCGATATACTCTATATTGGAATGTAAGAAAAATTTAGTCTGATAAATAATCTTATATTAATTTTATCTTATATTACACGTGAAGTGAAAATTTTGGGTACAATTTACAGCTCACTACACGAACGAAATAGTTCGAAATATATAGAACAATTACCAACAGTTTAAGTTTTTTTATTAAATTTATTTATATATAGGTACGTGATACGTATTGTATTGTTATTATATTTTTAAATAAAATGCATTAGAAATACACAAACTTATCAAAAACACGCCTCGAGCTTGTTTTTAAATGTTTTTACCATACATTTTACGTGTCAATACCCATTAATGACTGCGGGTTGGTGGACTTCACATGCCTTTGAGAGCAATTTTTTGTGAACTCGCAGGCATGCAGGTTTCCTCACGATGTTTTCCTTCACCGTAACAGCAGGAGTGATATTTAATTTTATAAATCGCACATAATTTTTAATTACAAAGTCATTGGTGCGTGCCACTGGGATTCGAACCCGGACACATCGAGGACGAATTCTACGCCACTGGGCTATCACCGCTGCCATACATTTTACGTAGTAGTCACAAATGAACGTATTATTTTCATACAAATATCTCCAAACTAAATACATTCAAATATTTTATGTAGGTACGGAGTTGTCTTCGAGGCGCCTTACATTTAAGTGTCAACTTGTATGACAGTTGTATGGCCGCGGTTTATGACTGTCTGTCCGTTTATAACTTTGTATTTGCATAGCAGGTTGAAGCTAGAGCAGTTTCGAATTTATCTTTGTTTGAAATACCTTTATGTCTTTTATATTAGTATACCTACAATATTGTTTTGCTTTGTCTTGAGCATGAACGTACGCAGTTGCGTATAGTAATCGTATCCAGCTGCCATTAGTATGGGAACATGTCAGACTGACAATGATATACTAATGGCGGACGTTTACTATACAAATACTTTGACGATCGTGTTTAAGCAAAGTTTAGGCACTGGTGCAAAGACAATGTAGTATTTAAGCAAAAAGTGGTTAAAAATGGGTGACCATAGTAGGCTGCACTGACCACTCAGAAACAACTACTACATACAAAAATACATTGTAACATATATACATACATACATACATACATACATATGTACGTACGTACATACATACATACATACATACATACATACATACATACATACATACATACATACATACATACATACATACATACATACATACATACATACATACATACATACATACATACATACATACATACATACAGTTACAAAAATATTATATTGTTCGTTTTCGTAAGTTTAATCTTTGAGACATCCATCTTTCCTAACGAGTAGGCAACTCATCCTAATAATTTACAATGAAAAGGTATTAAGTGAGATATAGAGAGTTGATTTTAAACAGTCCCTTACGTAGGACAGAAGGTCGTCATTCGTTGATTGCTGCGGAACGGAAGCCCTTACCGGCTGTATAGAGAGGAGTGGGCTTTTCACAGATTAAAAAGAAGACAATGTTTTTTTTATTAAAAAGATATAATTCTATGTCGAGTGAAAAATTAACGTTAGTTAAACTCTTATATTAATTTTAATCGCTGCATCGTCCGAAAGACCGATAACAAAACATAATTTTACTTATTAAAAAATATTTTAATAAACTAGTCAGACGGAGCCGAAATATGCGCGTGAGTTAAACTCTTACATTAATTTTAATGGGCTGGCCACATCGTTCTAAGGATCGATAACAAAATGTTCTCGAATGGCGACCAAGTCGCGGCAAATGGAGTAGGTACCGGCCGCCCTCGGTGTCCACCT
Source organism: Erynnis tages (assembly GCA_905147235.1). Lineage (NCBI taxonomy): Eukaryota > Metazoa > Arthropoda > Insecta > Lepidoptera > Hesperiidae > Erynnis > Erynnis tages. The sequence goes on from LR990097.1 coordinate 2,165,520, forward strand.
GATGACCTTAAGAAGACAGCGGGAAACCGTTGAATTCAAAGGGCCCAGGACCGGGCGGAGTGTCTTTGAATATTTTTAATTAAATTCAATTAGAAATATTCATCAAAAATCGTGCCGCGCACACTACCATAAGTTTGAGTACTTTGACATGTACAGTGCACACATAGACAAACATGACGTAACGTACGTAACAACGTAACGTACGTTCTGTGACGTGTCAAAATTTAAATAGCAATATGTCAAAATTTCGATCACTTGACGATCTCTAGTTAATAAAAAGGGCACTTTAAATTTTAATTTTTTTTCCCATTAATTATATACACAGAGAAAGCAAATAAAAGGCGATCTAAAGCTGTTTCCATCCCACAGAGCCCAATCGCTGGCTATCCGCGGTTGGTATCCGTAAAAAATAAAATAAGCACGCGGCGCCGAATGAAAGGCTTCTCGCAAGATCGGGTTCACGAATATTATTTTTATGAGGCTTTTTTTATCGGAGGTGTACGGTTTCGAACTACGAGTATAGTCGTAGTTTGGGTAATCAAGTTATAAGTAGGTATGGTTTGGAAAGTTATTGATGACAGGATTATAATAGCCCTTAGGTTAAAGGATTATGAAAATGACACAGAGATGACACTACTATGACAATCTGAGGGCACGGCAGTCGGCGGCTTCCTTTTCTCGAAGCAATTCAGGAAGCAATTCTATTGTGGATAAACACGGTGTATTTAAAATTTCATTAAATTTGAGCCAGTAGTTTAAGAATTATAACTAGTCAATATCTCTTAATTTTGTCACACTCATTTAGAATTCAATTAGTGTTTAGCGTATAAGTCGAGGAAAAACTAAAAAAAATGCAATTTCGGTCCAGTTTTCTAGCTGGATTACAAAATGACATTTAATTTGCAGTTGGATAGACAACACAAAAAGAAATGAGATGCCATCAAAAACATAACTTGTAAAAAAACCCAAGTCTCGCAACTCAGTTCTTGCACCGTAAAAAGTTGTGAGATCCATGTATGTATCCATAGATTGACTTGGCAATCGCAGTAAACAATCTTTCATAATATAACATGTATTACGTGTGAGATACATAGTGCTTTCATGCGATATTGCGTCCAAAGTGACCACAGCCTAAAGGCTTCCCCACCCACAAAGCCGTTCTATCTTCTTCCTACTCTCTTATCTTTTTCTATGAAGCAAACTTTGTTTCTTAGAGGCCGAATTCAAAGTGTGCTTCAAGATAACTTCAATTAAGCTTCAAAGCTCCACGATAACTCGGATTTTGTTTCGAATATAATTAACTTCGGACTTTCATTATTGTAGTCTATTTGTTAAAGATACTTTTGCTTAATAACTACTTGAGATTGTCTGAAACACCTACCTATTTATCTAGAAACTTTAAATAACTTTCGAAATAGTTGATTCTGTTTTTTTTAATGAAATATGGAAACCAATTCAATCGAAAAACAAACACTGAAGATGGTGCTGCTTCGCGGCGGATTAAGAGGGTGGCGGTAAGATAATACCTATCGCCCCGAGCGAGTTTTATAAAACTATCCGTTGACTCATCTACTACCAGACACACATAATACAACACACACACACCCAGACCAAGAAAAGAAACAGAAATAGAACGGAAACAGAATTTCTGCTCCTCTGGGAATCGAACGCAGGACTCAGCGTACCGGCGTCTTAACTACTGCGCCACACTATGTCATGCGGTTCATCACTTGGAAAGTTTATCTTCTAAAAATTATTTACTTTCATTCTTTGTCATTTGAAACTCGTTTCCACATAGAAATATCGATGTCATGAAATTAATCAAACTGTCGGTCAATCGTCTAACTACGGTCTGTTCTTATAAGCGGCGACTGATCCAGAAGTCTTGTGGGAAATCCCAGGAATTTCCGGGAATTCATTATGGAAGAAATTGGCTGAAAATGACAGGAACACTCTTGGTAAACGCTCGTGACTGTACCTATTATTAAATGTTCGTTTGGTATTTGTTGAATGTTCTATAAAAGCCCAAATAAGTCCGTGTTATTATTAAAACAGCAGTGATAGCCCAGTGGCTGAGAATCCGGCCTCTTACTCGAAGGGGTTCGAATCTCAATGGAATCAATGAATTTCTTAAAAGTTATGTGCGCTTTATGAAATTAGATATCACTTACTATATACATGTAACGGTGAACGAAAATATTGTGTGGATACTTTTAAGCCTGCGTTCTCCATAATGTTTAAAAAGGCATTTCTAGTCCACCAACCTGCATTAGGCCAGCGTGGTGGACTACGACTTACATTCTTCTCATTGTTAAAGCAGACCCCACCTTGCAGTGGATTACTAACAGACAAGTTAAAACTTATGGTTAATAAACGAATGTATAGTAACCGTCATGAGTCGTGAGCACAGATTATCGGTGGTAGGGATATTGTATACTTTCGGCCAATGTACAGCAGCCAAAAAAACGTGCTACACCAATAGACGACGCACACTGACGAACTGACGTTTGTCGAACCAATCGTGTGCACCGCAGCGCAGTCAATGTCAAACCGACCAATGAAAGTTCTGCTCACCACTCATAACGGCAACTATAGGAGTCCAAAATTCATTTTTCTGACTCGGTACCTATTATTAACAAAAGTGTGTACTTAATAACAACCGTCTGCATTGCAAAACCAATTTAAACACCACGATAACTGCATTTAAAATCTCGTCAGTGCAATCAAGGTTGGAGAAATCGTTACAATTACCTGATTGCATTCTTTTTTAACATCTGGTATGTAAAAATGGTTCGTTCTTTTTGTACTTTCATCGTTTGATCTGGTTTAGATTCCGCTGATTCAATTTTAATGAAGGAAATGTTTAACTATTGCATCATATCTGAATGAATGAATGAATGAACTAAGTACGCATGTACGTAACATAAAAAAAAATGTAGCGTTTTGAGATATTTGTCTTAGCATAATAATCCTACCGCCAAGAACTAAACTAAAAAAATTGCGCAGTTTTCTAAATGAATGAAAGGATGACAATGCATGATTATCTAAGTGACGTCATTGTAATTCCAATATGGCTGCCAGCCCAAAATTTGTGGTATCTGTGGGGAAAAAATCAAAATTATTGGTAGTGTTTGGTTGGTCGATTGATTGTGTTTAACGACATACTAAAATAAAAAAAAAACACTTCTCGCCTATCTTTTTTTATACGTTCATTCAATACCAGACTTGATACAGTCTGATCGATTTAATTAATGGTATTTCATTAAAAGATCAATCATTATTGATTAGATTAATGACGTTCACTATCGAACTGGACGTTGCTTTGAAGTTTTCATTAGAGCGTTGTATAGCAGTTTAGCTTTACGATCTGACTTTATTGTTACCGCACTAGTTATGACGCTGTGATAACCCTGTGATTGTGACCAGAGTGATGATAGCCTAGTGGCTTAGAATTCGACCTCGAATCGAGGGGTCCGAGTTTGACTCCCACCACGCACCAATGACTTTGTAAAAAACGTTATATTATAGCAGGAGATCACCTGCTATGACGATGAAGGAAAACATTAACGTTATAAAGCGCCGGCAACGGCTAACTTCGCTAGAAATAAATTCTCACTTACCATTTTGATAATTATGTGAGTTTAGTCTAGACTTTTGGGGTTGTGGGACAACCGTGCCCAGCAGTGTGAACTGGACTAACTTGACTGCGTCTGACATAACATTAACTTTTTCAATACCTTACCTTAAGCAGTGAGACTAAACGCGCTTTAATTGCCCAGTACGTTTAATTAATAAGAAACCTGATTATAATTTTCTTTTAATTAAACCTCCAGGCAAACGGAAATGCATGCTATCGCATTATCAGTTGCTTAATTGTATTTTGATCTACATCACGGATCATTACGTCAAGATACAACTGTTTATAACAAGGTTGTGTACGACATATCGTGAGGACTAAAGGGGCGTTAGCCCCGCTGCTTGAGTAGATCGCAAACGATTGATAAAATAAAGCAACGACGCGATCAGTACCGGGTGACCGTTGGTGGCGAATTAAATGCGCGCTTTAGTGCTTCGGAAGGCACGTTAAGCCATCGGTGCCGGTTGTTATCAATAAGATAATAGTTGTTGAACCTTGTCGGAGACCTTGTGGGCTGTTTGAAAACATCCGACAAGGGTTGCACTACCCTGTTTGTCCAAACCGCATCGGAGCAGCGTGGTGGAGTATGCTCCACGCCTACCCTGTTGTGGGCACCCGTGCCCGACAGTGGGACATAAAGGACATAAAGGACCGTTGTATAATGTTAAATGTATGACGTTCATTAAGTGTGCATAAATTGTACCTAATAATGAATAAAAGCTTTTGAATTTGAATTTTGAATAAAGACTTATATTCAGTTAGTTTTAGTTATATTATCTTAAGAATATTTATAAATTGACAAATGAATTATGTTTTACCTATTGAATGTCCAGTAAACAGACACAATAGTTAAACAATAGCAGTCGGACCACCAGTGGTTCGATGCAAATTAATAGTTTAATGCTTATTTAACTTAAATTGTGTTAGTTAGTGTATGTGGTGTAGTAACCGTTCTAATTAACAATAAATAAATAAATAAATAGATAGATAAATAAATAAATAAATAAAGGGGTGCAGCCAACTCTTAGGTGGTTATAAATTGTTCAATTGTTTTCCCAACAGGAGCATTCTTTAACGATCGTTCACTTAACCTTTTACGACCAGGAACATTCTCATACTTTTACCCTCTACGACTTAATATCGTGGTCGTAAAGTATAAAAGTCCGTGTTTAATTATATTTTGATCCACATTTCGGATCATTAGTTCCGAGATTGATTTCATTGTCGGGCAATATGGTTTTGACAGATGCTATCAATTAAAAACCGTTTTGGTTTTTTTGTTGTATCAGATTTCAAAGTACTCACCTATTACGTTCTGACGGAGATAAGTTGCCGAATAAAAAGAAAGGTTAGTATCGTTTTGGGATAACAACGAAATAAAAGTTTTAACGAGAGATTTAAAAATTGATACTTATTAGACTGCTGGAATAGATCGCAAGCGATCGAAGACGTCAAACGATGTTCAATACCTGCACGAGTGCCCGCTAGTAAAAAGCGATAGTAAAATGCGATTAGGAGGGCGCGATAGGTCGTTGGTCCCGGCTGTTATCGATAAGATAGCTGTCGTTAAACTTTGTCGGAGGCTCTATGGGTGGTTTGAAAACGTCTGACACGCCATTATCCCCTTTTTCAACCAATCCGCAGGCAGCGTGGTGGAGTATGTTCCAGGCGTGGGACTAGGCCTTGCAGCCCTCCTGAGTAACCATTGACATTCTTCCGTGACTCCAACAGGATTGTTGCAAGACAATACAGTACTCTTTAACTCTTTTTGAAATAACTTTTGAATTATTGCGAAAAAAAAAATAGTTTTGTTATAAAACTTATATAATGAATTATCTTTTCACAAAAAAAAATGTCAAATATCCAATAGGTGGTCTTATCACTACGAGAGATTTCTTGCAAACAACCATCTCGGTAAGGAAATAAAGTAAGAAAAGAGAAAGTGTGTTGTGAAAGAAGATTGTTCATATCTTGGTCCCGATACCAAGAAAATGATGTTCCCTCATCCCAACCTGAGTAAAAAACCTAAATTTAAGAAACATTAGTCAACTGTCGAAACTCCCTTGAAGCGAAATGAAAAATACTAGTCGTGTGGACGGTAAAGGCACTCTCATAAAAAGCGGTAGCTGAAATATTGACACTAGAAGGAATTTTGCTCCCGACATGAGCGATAACGTGTGCCTTTCTAGGTCAATACTTAGGCACTAGTTTAGTTATGTTTTGAAAGCAAGATGTAATATTTTTATTCAACTTTTTAGCTTTAACTACGAGTAATTTCGTCTAAAACCCATTACCCTGTGTTCCCATTGCCGTGTCGCAAACAAAAGTCCACCAACTCGCATTAGGCCAGCTTGATGGACTAAGGCCCGACTGTAGTGGGTCATCGATGGGTCGCTGACAAAGAAAAGTTGCACGTACTTTGCATACATTGTCGCATGCCAGTGCGTATTTCAATTTGGACAGCTCCATGCAGCCCTGTGTTTAAATTTTGTCGTGTTGATTTGTTGGTCGGTTATGTCAGCCAATTAGGATAAGGTCTTAATGGGTCATTAAGAGTAGCAGGGTCAAGCCACCTCATACAATGAGAAGGTTAGTGACCTTCACATGCCTTTAGAACGTAATGAAAACCTATATTATACGACTATCACTTTTAAAATACATTTAAAATACAAAAGAATATCACATCAATTCTCTACACGAAGTAATTTTATTATTTTCCAAGTGTAGAAATGTGTGTAACGTGTGTAACGTTGATGCTTCCTTTTACTTGGTCTCAAAACAATATTTTGTAAAGATTTCCAACATTTTTCGCTGAGCACACACATATTTGTTCGACATTTCATCGCTCGAGTTGTGCCTTCTACTGGTTTTGTGTACGAGTACACACTACCGTCAACATCCATACCACGTGAAGTCAACATAAATTAAATACTATTTTAACTATAAATGCATTGTCGGTTACCCATTAATGACCCACGACAGGGTCGGGTCTCCTCTCACAATGAGAAGGATGTAGGCCTTAGTCCATCACGCTGGCCTGGTGTGGGTTGGTGGACTTCAACCTTTAAGAACATTTTTTTCTAAACTCTCAAGCATGCAGGTTTCTCACGATGTTTTCCTTCACCGTTACAGCAGGTGATATTTCATTAGTACGCGCACATAATTTTATTACAAAGTCATTGGTGCGTGCCACTGGGACTCGAACCCAGGCCCCTCGATTCGAGGTCGAATTCTAAGCCACTGGGCTATCACCGCTGCGCTAGACATACGCCGCGCTATACATACATACACTAGATATACACTGCATATTTTCAGATATAGGCACAGAATACATAATAGTATAAGCTAGCTAGGCACCTTTTGCAGAAATGTTTATTTACTTAAAGGAGTTTATTTTATTTTAGTTTATGGGATAATGATAGCGGTGATAGCTCAGTGGTGGAATTCGGCATTTTACTCCAAGGTCCCCGTTCGAGTCACAGTGGACTACAAAAATTATGAAGAACTCTACCGCATGCAAGTGTTAAGGGCCTATTATTTTGAAGTTACAATAGGTAGCATTAAAATTAATCGTTCGCACTACTGACAACCGATGGGGAAAAAAAGGTCCTGGAATGGCGACCACGTTTAGGCAAAAGGAGTACAGGCCGTCCTCCTACCAGGTGGACTGATGACCTGAAGAAGGCAGCGGGAAACCGTTGGATTCAGAGGGCCCAGGACCGGGTGGAGTGGCGTCGATTAGGGCAGGTCCATGTCCAGCAGTGGACTACCAAGGGCTGAAAAGAAGGGCAATCTTAGTAGTCTAGTTCATGAATAGTTCCTAAAGCTAATATAGAGACTAGAGACGCAAAAATTCACACCCGTTATACTCGTAGAATACAAAAAATGTTATTCCCAACATTTTCAAAGAAATTGTTTTTGAATGTTATTTTTAAAGAAATTGTTTTTGCTAACATCTAGCAGTACCTACAACAAAGAGACGAGAATCGCAAATATTTATACGCCCCGCTTAAAACGGACGAAATTTTTATACAGATTTAAGAATATTTACCTCGTAGATACACGGGATAGCTAACGTAAATCTTATTACGAGAGCCTTTGTACAATCTTTGGGTGAAGATTGCTATATATTTAGTTTTTAAACTAGTTTAAAAATTGAGGTTCGGCTAGAATTTTATATTTTCTGGGACCGAGGGTACAATTTACGTATTTTTATTGAAACGGAGTTTCTGATCGCGTATTTCACTCAGTACTTGATGAATGACGGTCAGATCACAAAAATGATGAAGAAATTAAGTCGGTTAACTTTGACAAACTATGACAAACAAACAAATACAAAATAGAAAACAAGATAAAATTTAAATAGAAATGGACAAGACGTCCTGATAAGATATCCTAAATCACGCTATCGAAGTTTTCTATATTGCTGGCATATATACAAAACTCCGACATGACGTAATCGAGCACGATCCCTTCAAAGACATCGTGTCACACACACTTAGCCTGGTATTTGAAATAGGTACTTTGAATAAATAAATAAACAATAAATAAATAACGTTTCACACTCATAGCCCCACACTAGGATTTCCTGTGCCGTGGGTGCCATGGACACATACAAGACCAGAACACACACACCCAGACCAGAAACAAAAATTTAAACTCATCATTCTAATCTCTGCTCTGCTGGGAATCGAACCCAGGACCCTCCGCGCACCGGCGCCTTAACCACTGCGCCACTCAGATCGTCAAGCTACATTCGAATCAAATTAGCGTATACTTTAATTTTGTTACATAAATCCCAATTTCCCATCTGCTCTAACCCACAGTGAGTGTAATAAAACATAGCAACGTTATCGGGTTCCATGCAATGCAGTGATACCCATGCCATGCGAATTGTATGCTATGCGGAAAATTCCATGCTATTCGAAGCCGAGCTATTACCGGCAATAGTCAATAGAGGCTGTGAGTAATTAGAACGGACGTGTTTTGATAGGTTTTCGAAACGCATTGGCTAAATTGATTTCATTAAAAGTGTGGCAGACGGGATTGAATTTATGTCGAACTGTATTTAATTTGATCTTTTTAAAGCGCCATATGCTTGAGTAATTAGATAGTAATTGCAAGTGTTCGAGCAATGTGTGTTTCCAGTGATGCCAGGTGCCGAGACGTGGTCCTTTACTGTGAGCCTAATCCACAAGCTCAGGGTCGCCCAGAGGGCAATGGAGAGAGCTATGCTCGGTATTTCTCTACGAGACAAAATCAGAAATGATGAAATCCGTAGAAGAACGAAGGTGACCGACATAGCTCTCAAAGTTTGCACATTAAAGTGGCAATGGGCTGGCCACATAGTTCGCAGGACTGACAACCGATGGGGAAAAAAGGTCCTCGAATGGCGACCACGTTTAGGCAAAAGGAGCACAGGCCGCCCTCCGACCAGGTGGACTGATGACCTGAAGAAGACAGCGAGAAACCGTTGGATTCAGAGGGCCCAGGACCGGGCGGAGTGGCGTCGATTAGGTCTCTTTTCATCCCATTTTAAAGACCCCCATGTCATAGTCCCGTGGACACTTCGGGCGATAATGTTCACTCATTTTAGTTAGGTACTTTTCAACTTTGATACGTTGATACGTTTTAACATAAATTCGAAATGGGTGTAATTTTGAAGAAACTATTAATTTTGATTCGATCAAAATGCTTTATACAATCTCGATAAGCTTTTGTTGATTAATATTTTAAAAGTAATTTTTATACTTAAATCAGCTGATAACGAACAAAGAATTGTACGTATTCCCCTAAAACTAATTAAACGTGTCCGTAGTAGTAACTCACTTATCGACCAAAACGGCAAAATGGCATGGGGCATTTCCGATTGCATGGGGTATTTGGGAATGCGTGGAATTCCCCCATCCCAAATACCCATAAGTAACATTACACGCGTAGTATTTCTCTTATAGGCTCTATTTAAACATGACTGAAAGTTACAAACGGTGAGGGAAAACATCGTGAGGAAACCAGCTGCATGCCTGCGAGTTGACAATAAAAGGTTCTGCAAGGCGTGTGAAATCCACCAACCCGCACTAGGCCAGTATGGTGGACCAAGACTTACACGCTTCTCGATGTGTGTCCGACCCGCGTGGGTCCCTAATAGATTACAGAGTAGTATTCTAGTTTGAGGAGCTTCAATCAGAACTAAGAGTCGTATCCCTAACTTCTGAAATACTCCTATGGATAGCTGCATCAAATAACTCAAGAAATTACTTGCTTCTCGATAGTCTGTTATATTAAGAGTTCTGTTGGTTGCGGATTTAGTAATCCATTAACAATGTGAAATGGACGAACCGTTAGTGTTTAATGGCCAGCTATTTTAGACCACACGCGGATGTAGTTCTAACTGAATGCCGCAATATAAACGCGAATGTTTTTCAGTGATAAAACACTAGAATTTTGTTTTTATTTTTTTTTATCTATAATAAATTCTATCTGTGGGCTGTGTTTTGGTAGTAATGGAACCAAAAGCGACTTCAGATACAATTTCTAGCAACAGGGCTAAGTTGCGGTGATAACCCAGTGGTTCTATACACCATGTAACAATATTTATTTGTGAGCGGATGGCAATGGGGCGATATTGACACACACAATAGCTGTCACGTGTGTTCCTTTATTGGACCTAGCCATACTGCACTATAGACTAAGTTTTATTTACTTTTAAAAGAGTGCTGGGAGTTATTTTCCGCCCGCTTTTTTCTCCCAGTCTATGTTTTGCCTGAGGGGCGATCAAAGCGGATGAATGTAGAATGTATAATTTATCTGTATGACTTTCATTAAGTGTGCACAAATTGTACCTAATAATGAATAAAAGCTTTTGAGTTTCAGTTGAACATCCGACCTCTTCCTCGAGGGCTCCGGGTTTGAATCTCAGTGGCACCCACCAATGACTTTCTTAAAAGTCATGTGCGCTTCATCAAATTAAATATCACTTGTAGTAACGGTGAAGGCAAACATCGTGAAGAGTTTTTCATAATGTTAAGGGCGTGTGATGTCCACCAACCCGCATAAGGTCAGCGTGGTGGACTTAGGCCTACATCCTTCTCATTGCGAGAGGAGACCCGAACTGCAGTGGGTCACTGATGAACAGTGGCCAAGATAAGCTCCCGAAACAAGACACAATCCATGAAAAAATCGCTGCTTTACGGCGGATTATGAAGCACATTCCCGGACAAGCTACAATGGCCCTGTGGCGTCATCCACCGCTCGTCATAAGATGGCGCCACGGGTATCCTGAATCACGCTTTCGAAGTTTCTTACAACACTGACTCTAGCTCTAGACTATTTGTATTTTATACAAAACTCCGAGCTAATCAGAGCACGGCTACTGTCTAGGCATGATCATCTAGCCTGGCGTGAGATCTCCCTTTGCCAAAGCCCTACCACCTTTAAACTGACTCTCTTTTTTAATAAGTAGAGCAAGCAAACAGACAGACGGGCCACCTGAAGGTAAGTGGTCACCGTCGCCTACTGACGCGTGCAACACCAGGGGGGTCGCCAGAGCGTTGCCGGTTATGAAGGAGAGCTTTTTATGCCCTTCTCTCTTTTTTAAGGTCGCATTAAAACATTTCTACTAGCATAAAACTATGATATTCGAAAGCGAAATGTCCAGGGGCGTATTTAGTCAAATCGAATTACTTTGATTGAGTTATTGGATAACGTCGATCCGTAGCTAGCGGCACTTGTAACTAAATTGGATAAACAACTATTGTATTTATTACGTTTTGCCCGTACTAGCTTTGAACCTGCCTCTGTTTGTAAACAGGGAGTATTGGGTTTAAATGCCTACATCACTCTCAAAATGAGAGGGATGTAGGCCTTAGTCCACCACGCTGGCCTACTGCGGGTTGGTGGACTTCACATGTCTTTGAGAACATTTTTTTTTGGGAACTCTCAGGCGTGCAGGTTTCCTCACGATGTTTTCCTTCACCGTAACAGCAGGTGATATTTAATTTCATAAATCGCACATGACTTTTATTACTAAGTCATTGGTGCATGCCACTGGGATTCGAACCCGGACCCCTCGATTCGAGGTCGAATTCTAAGCCACTGGGCTATCACCGCCAGACATAAGGTGCGTTACCTTAATATTTGTAACCACAATTTCGTCGAGCAATCCGATATCGTTGACTTCAAAACGCCAACATCACCTACATCTATTTCAGAACGGCATCACAGAAGAACTTTTCCATAACTCACGGAGCAACAAAGAAATCGGTGCCAAAACAGGTGCCTACAATAACGAAAGATGCCATAATTGTACAACTTACCGCAACCCCGACCGTAGGTATTCTACATCGCTGTATTCAACACCATTGCTCGCTATGTCCGGTAATTCAACCAAGCTTAGGTGAAAAACGTTCAATGTATAGTGTTCAAGCGATATCGTGTTGCGAGGAGACGTTTGGTAGATAAATAGTACGGGTGAAAGCTAAGAAATTTCGTAAATTGTATCTTTCCGTTGCGTGCGACGTGCCTCCCGAAATCGTTGTCACCCTATTTCGTGTCTTATTTATAACATCGACGGTGCTTTTATCAAGTTGTTAATTCCCTTAATTCGTTTAGTGAGTGACGTGAACTAATGGCGCAGATTTAGATTTGGTGGCATTGAGATAAATGCAAGTTGGCAGCGGATAGAGTGAATCGGGATTACGGTGTGAATAGGTTGTCTGGGAGTCGGATAGAGGCGACGAAGTTGATTAATACGTCACCTGGATTTCAGTTCCTACGTTTAAAATCTATTTGATTTAGAGATCTTATTATGATATTAAACAAGAAAATATTCTCATCTGAAAGTATTATGTCATACATAGTCTAGTAAGTTTACATAGTTCTAGTAATAATGAAATGGTGTGGTCATTTGCCATTTGTTTACAGAGAAAAATAAAGTACCTAAGCGACAAAATAATATGACCACGACATCCATTATATTTTCTATCCTTAAATTTCCTTTTCTTAAATTTTTTTTTTTTTAATATTTTCAATGGTCCAATATAAATTATTGTTTGACTATTTAATAAATTTGTAAATAAATTACATTCTTCTACCACTACTTTACGGTGTAGTGAGACAGTTACGATTAGCCATTCCAGTAATGGTTTATCGTAGAGATGCGAATGGTCGATTAATTTGATTATCGATTTAAAATATTATTGTTGTCATGCGTTTATGCACGCTGTTTAGGAACGGCTGAACCAATAAGAATGAAATTTTCATTGTGTATGGCAGAAACACATTAGCTATATTTCAATTTAAATTCTCCTATTATGAATAGACTGTTCACCCAGCATCAAGCCATAACAAAAGCTTTAGCCCCGAAACTAAAGTTAAACTAAACTTTAATGTTGAAAAGTTTACTATCTAATAATGTTACTGCCAATGAACAAAATAAGTAACAAAATAATAACACAGGTAGTGTTATTATTTAGTTAGATAGCTGTATATCCTTGTTATGGGTGTGCAATATTTTTTTCATTGTATTGAAGTAAATTATTTTGTTCGATTCATAGACTCCATCGAAACTATCGACAACACGAACATCACTACAGACCGCAGGTGTGGCGCTTACGTTACATTACTATGGTAACGAGGAATGTCGATATTCTTTCCAATCGAATACATATCGAGTCGTCGCACAACCATATCGGCTTACAGCTGCATTCAAACACTTGGAGTCTTGCGGTTACAATATTGGTACTGTTATAAGGTGACTCCGTTGAAATAGTTATTAGATTGAAAAAGGGATTCAAAATATTACAAATAAATACAAACATAACGCTTCACACTCAGCCCCACACTAGGGGAAGCCTATTATCCCGTATCATGGACACACACAAGACAAGAACACACACCCAGACCAGAAACAGAAATTTGATTCATCATTCAAAACTCCACTTCGTTATCAATGCGTGAGTAACCCGCTGTAAAGTACCTACGTTTCGGCTGGGATGTTGCCGGAGATACTTTATTGGGACGAAGAACTCATCTTCGTGAGTAGCAAAGCACCCTCATACAAGCTCAGATAGGATTTCTACTCTATTTGAGGTTGGATGTGGGTGTCCGTGGGCTGCAGTGACCACCTTCCTTCAGGTACTCATAATAATATACAATAAAGAAATGGTTGCAGATATAAAGCTGTATATTTATTTGCAAATTGGCGACTTGTAACTTATTCGCGCAATAACTCAACATCGCTTCGCAAGGAGTGGCACTCAGCTTTAACTGGCACTTACAACTAACGACCGGTTACGTGAAAGTATACATAATATACACTTACTAACACATAATATTTATTTACGTGCCGCGCATAGCCCCGCTGCTTGAGTAGATCGCAAGCGATCGAAAAAGTTAAGCCACGTCAGGCGCAGTCAGTAAGAGAGTTAGTCAGAGTTAACGCCAACGCCTCTAGCGTCACCTTTGGCTAGTTAAGCAATAAGTGTTGATCGTTAACGCTCAAGAGCTAGTTAGAGCTTAGAAGGAGGCGAAAATTTTACAAAATGCCACTTATTCCGGTTTGCGCTTTATACGGGATAAATTGTTTGGAGGAACTTGCTAAAGTTAAATTGGTACGAAATATAAATAATAAATAATAAAAATAATAAATAAATAAATATTTTAAGTTAGCGGTGATAGCCCAGTGGCTAAGAATTCGACCTCTTAATCGAGGGGACCGGGTTCGAATCTAAGTGGCACGTACCAGTGACTTTGTAAAAAAGTTATGTGCGCTTTATAAAATTAAATACCACCTGATGTTACGGTGAAGGAAAAACATCGTGAGGAAATATGCATGCCTGAGTTCAAAAGAAATGTTCTCAAAAGTTCTCTCGATTCGAGGTCGAATAATTCTTAGCCACTGGGCTATCACCGCTTGTAGATAGACTCTAGGTAGAGTCTATTAATATAACACAAATAGATAGAGTATAGAATCAAGAGCATTCAGAGAGAGGCACTTGAATATCTTAATACTAAATCTTGTTCCAGCAATTACTTTTAATAACACTCGTCCCGTTCTCAGTGTAGTGGTTATTTATGATATCCGTTTTGAAAACGTGTACTGTTCGGTTAAGTTACGCTCTTAACTCTTTATGTTTTTTTGTTTGCTTTTTGTATTTGGAGAAAGGTGTTTCTTCTTCATTTTCACAAGTTTTATTTAAGTTTCACCTATACGAGTATGAATGTAACAAAATCTTTGTGTGTAATTTGCGCCTATTTAAAACCAAAAAGAGGCGCAAAGGTTAAGACATCGATGCGCATTTCGGAGGATCGTAGGTTTGATTCCAGGGGGGGGGGTTTGAATGATGAGTTTAATTTTCTATTTCTGGTATGGGTTTGTGTGTTCTTGTCTACCGTGTGTCCTTGGCACTTACGACACATGGAATTGTAGTGTATGGCTGTGAAACGTTTAGGTATTTATTTAGGTATGATACAGAATGTTTGTTTGCGATTTGCGCCCACTTTAAAATATTTTTGCACATTTATGACAGATTTATAATAAAACAATATAAGGGTAAGATCTTTTCAGGATTTCATGTCAAAGTTTTCTCTAAAAAAATGTTTAACGTGCTCACCAACATTATTTACTTCACTGAATGGGTCTTCTTAAAGATGTAAATAATCTTTAAAAAAAATAGGATTTTAAAATATCTTACTTCAGTAGAATCTATTCGCTTAAGGTTTCTCACACATGCCAACAGATTAACTAGTCTTTGCCACTTAACCACAGAACCATAAAAATACTTATTTTTTATTTAAGTGCTCCATTTTTATTATTCTATTCAGGTAATGGTCTACAACGCTAAGCTCTCTACTAAACTTTCTTATTATTTCATGTATGAAGGGTGTTTACTTTTTAGTATGCCCATTTGTGTCCATAATACTTAATGATCCGAGTAATACGTCCAATAAACCTTAAACACCGTTTATTGGTCATTTCGTTTTGATTCCTACATTAATAACTTCACTATAGGCTATTTCTATACACCATGTCACAATATTTATTTGTGAGCGGATGGCAATGGGGCGATATTGACACACACGATAGCTGTCACGTGTGTTCCTTTATTGGACCTAGTCATACTGCACTATAGACTAAGTTTTATTTACTTTTAAAAGAGTGCTGGGAGTTTTTTTCCGCCCGCTTTTTTCTCCCAGTCTAAGTTTTGCCTGGGGGGCGATCAAAGCGGCCGAATGTAGAATGTATAATTTATCTGTATGACTTTCATTAAGCGCGCACAAATTGTACCTAATAATGAATAAAAGCTTTTGAGTTTGAGTTTAATTTTATGGTATTATTACTTGTACTTATCCCTCTCTGGTTAAAGTTATCAAATCCACGGACGAAGCCGCGGGCAAAGTCTAGTTAGGAATAACGAGAAAAAATACCGCGCTGTCATCACCACACCCCGCCATTTTGTATTCACCTCGTGCACAAAATGGCGGCCGTGTTTGCGATACGAGTATTGCCGTATTGCCGGCCTTAATGCGACAATAAATGTCAAATTGCAATCGTTGGTTGTAAAAGTAACGGTCTATACTCTACGTGTTCCGAAAAAGTAATTAGGGAATTTCATTTTGTTTCTGTATTTTTTCCCCACATAAATATGGGTTCGTTATTGTTCGGATTTATAGTGTTTACAATTGATTGCTAGTTTAAAAAGCAATTTAATTGTTTCCGTTGCTTGTACGAAGTTTATCTTTCTTGATAGGATTTGCCGGTTGTTATTACAAGGGAGTAAATAGCAGCAGGCAACTGGAGCAACGTTATGTTGTTGGTTTCGTGTCTACAATTTTTATAAATTACAACTTTGATACTAGGAAATCGCACTGGGATCCATTTAGGATGTTTAATTAATACGATGATGTTGCTGACTACCCAATTATAATACTCATCCTGACATCCAAATTGCAGATTTTAACTTTAACCTAAAATTCCACGGATTAACAATTACGTCAGTTACTACAGATGACCTAGACAAGTGTTTCTCAAACTTATCGTTCCACGTACTGCTATTAGTTTTGAAAGACCTCGGCGTATCCATAACAAACCACAAAAGGGCATTAGATACAAAATAATAATTTGTACATATTTTTGTGTCAAATTTCAAAGTGGTAAGCTGTAAGTTGTACACAAATTTTTCGCTTCATAAAGTTATAAATAAGATAACATTATTAGAAACAAAAATAATATAACTTGGAACTTAAATTAATCTGTTGGCTTGATTTGTCGCAAATGCTTGAAATTTTGCTAAATTGCAAATAATTATAAATTCATATTAATTGTAAGCTTATCGAGTGAAGAAGGGGACTGCTGTCTCCACAAAGAAAATTTTATCGCGTAGGAGGTATGACGCAGTGGTAGTCCCTGGGTTAGACGAACCCCACTTTGAGAAACCCTGATCTAGACAGCTCAGACAAAGACAAAAATAAACTAACAATGAGCCTGAGGCTAATATAATATAAGGCTAATACCTCGGTCAGAAAGAAGCTTAGTCGTCTTATGGATAGGTATAACAATTAATTATAATAATATGCTCTGTTAAATATAGAAGACATTTTCTTTTAACAGTTTTCTTTATAAAAAATGTAAGTGTATATACTTATTTAATAATAAGTAATAAAAGTAGGTGTATATACTTATGACTCAAACATAATAATAAAAAATATGTTAAATTAACCGGTGGTACTTTACCGCACAAGCGGTTTACAAGCGGTGATAGCAAAGTGGCTTTATGTGCGCTTTATAAAATTAAGATCACCTGCTGTTACGGTGAAGGAAAACATCGTGAGGAAACCCGCATGCCTGGGTATTCACAAAAAAAATTTCAAAGGCATGTCAAGTCCACCAACCTACACTAGGCGAACTTAGACTACTATGGCCTACATCCCTCTTATTGTGAGAGGCGACCCGACCCTGCAGTAGGTCATTAATGGGTTACAGACAAGTTATAATAGATGTAAAAAAATAATTTTACATACCTGCATAATTTATTATTAAACGACTTTTTCTCTTCAATCATTAGCAATAACTTCTCATATGAATTCAAATTATTTCCGTTTTATTCTAGCGTTGGTAAAAAAAACCGGCAGATCCAGGTTTATTTATATCAATCGACTTCTTAGAGCAGGTTGGATACGCGTGGCGCGGGAGAGGGATGGAAATCGGCATAATTCATAAGTGTGAAAGAGCTAGACGTAAGGCGGCAAAAAAATTGTTCGCAGGACTTGATTAGACGTTGCATCTTTCTTGTTTGTGTGGAGTATAATGTTATGTGTGTGTGTGTATGGATGTGGAGTCGTTGGACAGAGGTATTTTCTATTGGATTTTATGAAAACTTTGCCTTGTTTCTCAGGAGATGGGAGGACGATTGGAGTTTGTGGCGGTATCGCCGTCCTTATATTCCGTCGTCAGCCAATTAGCTGGTAAATAAAAGGCGATTTCCTTTCGTGACATACTCTAAAGAATCTAATTAAGAGCGCTGATAGCTCAGTGGCTAAGAATCCGGTAAGAACGATTCCGTACCTACCTCATGTATCTTAGAAGTTAATTTATAACATCTGTAATTCATAAACGACCCACTGCAGGGTTAGGTCTCCTCTCCTATTGAAAAGGATGTAGGCCTTAGTCCACCAGTCCATGGCCTAATGCGGGTTGGTGGACTTCACATGCCTTTGAGAACCCCCCCCCCCCCGCGTGCTCCACGATAAAGTGCACGTAACTTTGATTTTTTTTAAAGAAGGTCACTAGCAACTAGGATTCGAACCCGGAACCCTCAAATAAGAGGCCGAATTCTTAACCACTGGGCTGTCACCACTAAACCTACGCTACTAAACGCTTAAACCTAGAAACCGTAAATATCCATCCCATAACATTAAGTTTTTTGTTCTTTAATAATTACTCCTTTTATTATATTATTCCAAGCTATACTCCCATTTTTACGAGGAACATACAAATAAAAATTATTTCATTATTATTAAGCCATTACTTCTATTCAACTGTTTCACCATCAGCGAAGAGCTACATGCGAATAAAATTACAGGGATATATTCAGAATCCAGCTTGAAATATCTTAAAAAAAATAGATTTTCCTTCGTCTTATTAATCGGATGTAACGGTTAGATATGTCATATCGAATGCGCAAATTAAAAAACTGAATAATTTTTGTTCATTACAAAAATTCTTTCACCAATTTCCAGCAGTAATAGATATGCTAAACAAAATTTCTAAAGTAGATAAGCAAAACATTTGTGTCCTACGTTTTGGTATGTGTTCTACTATTTGTATCATGTGCACAAAAATAGCAAATAAAGTATTCTAGTGTCACTTATATTCTTCTATTCTAGACTAGAATAGAAGGATAGAATTTTTACTAGAATTTCTAGAGCCTTCAAAACCTTCATAGCCTTGTATATTATTTTACATCTTTTATCGCTTAACATACAACAGTGAGACATTCGAAACCAATACGCAAATAAACATGGCGGTATAATTTCTGTTCATAACTTGTTCGAAACAATAATTTCACGCTAAAACCATTGGTGGTACTTCTTACCGAGGTTATTAGTTCCATAAAAATACTATAAGTACTACAATTTTCTGACTTTTATAGATATCTTTATGTACAGGTTTTATTGGACATTGCTTATATGAGTATACAGCAGTGATAGCTTAGTGACTAGGAACGAAAGGTCGAGGTTCGAATACCAGTGGCATAAAATAACTTTTCGGAGTTCTGTGCGTTTTAAAAATTAATCACTTGCTCTAACAGTGAAGGAAAACAATTGTGAGAAAACCTACATGCGTTAGAACTCTCCATAACGTTCTCAAAGACATGTGAAGTCCACCAAACCGCATTAGGCCAGCGTGGTGGACTAAGTGGCCTTTAGGCCAGCGTGGTGGACTTTCCATTGTGAGACAAAATTCTAAGCTATGTTCAGATATATAAATTAAATTACAATCTCTTCCAGGTAACCTATGTCCTATTATACCCCAAAAAGGAAACCAACAAACAGACAAAGTATTAAAAGTATTAAATCGTAAATAGTGGTAAAATCAATTAGCAAATTGCAACCAGCAATAACAAAATGAGAAAACAAAAAAAAAGATAATTATAATGAGCAGCATACACAGTAAAATAAAAGTAATATAAACTCAATTTGTATTATTTTATTGAGTTTTTACTTCAAAAGCGAAGAAATTTTCCAAACATTTAGATTAAAGGTTCTAGCGGAGCTTTAAATAAGCCCTTATGATCAGAATTCAGAATTCAGAATTTCCTTCATTTAATTCAGTTATAGGAATGAGAGCTAAAACAATAGGAAGATAAAAGCACAAAGCTAAATAAGATATCAGGTGAGTAGAGCGTGTAAGCAAATTGAATTGTTCCCTACAATAATAGTCCTGTAATGCGATTGGATACAATTGGAAATACAGAAACGTATCCCGCATGTATTATTCAACTATCCAAATTTAGTATTCCGAATACAAAACGCAAAAACTAAGAAACATTTTCTTGTTATTATCAACTTTTTAAACCGAAGACGCGGTCACACCATGCCACCGCTTTTCATTTCCAACCACATACAAATTAATCACCTTGGAATTTTCCAACAGAAAAATCAGTATCGCAATGGAACTCAAACAATTTTGCTACTCTGTGGTTAATATATAGGAAAAATGTCTAATTCCGAACGCTCACATTGATAGTACGGCGCCTCTACCTTGTTTTTGAAGCTCTGCAGTGGAGTGTGAGCGAGACGGGCGTATGGAGCTTTCGGTGGTGCGAGCGAGAGATAGACATTATTGCACCGGTAGTAAGGAGTGAAAGAGATCAATAATGAGAGGCACGAGGAGTTGAAAAGGGATTTCAGATTAAGGTCGTTGTCGAGTCAAAGATTACGTATCGGTGGAAATTAAAGATGAGATCGTTACCAAATTAATAGCAGTCTCCATGGAATAAAAATTAATTTTTGTACCATTGTAATTTGCAAGTCAAATGAAGTTCCTAATTATTTAAGTGCGCTGTTTCCTTTTAATTAGTAGCCCACGTTTATGTTGATAAAGTATTTAAAATGTTTTAAGCTGGTAAGATTTAAAGAAAACTAACAAAGTAAGGTTGACAGTAATTGATAGTAATAAGTAGTTTAATATCAAAAACTTTACTGTCAAACTTAAAACTATAAAAACTTTATATAAAAAATTTTTCTCCAAATAATTTATAAACAAACAACAAAAATACCAAATTACACTAATTTTTTTATTTTGTTTTGTCTCAGTCAATTTGACTGAAATTTGTTTCCAAATAATATTTTTTTAATTTATCATATTAAAAACCAATCCGCATTTTTCATTCCTTCCTTTCAGCTCTTTATAGGTGACTGACTTTTTGACATGCCTCTCTTAATGAACGCCACTCCACCCGGTCTTAAATTCTCATTGAACAAGAATTCAACGGTTTCCAAATCTTTTCCAATATGCACTTTCTACATCTGAATACAAAATTAAATGTTTTGATATGACGTGAAAAGTGCAATTACATCCCTATCAGGTATGTTATCTACTGCAGCCTCTGTGCCTCTCTACTCTTTGCCTTCCAGCCTGGCCGGGGAAGCGGAGCCTACTATACACCCTCAGTCACCGGCTGGGCGCCTTCGAACGTTGAGTGTGTGCCTCCGTACGGCGCTACGTTTATTACGCGGCATTCGAATTTTCAATTTCGAACGCGAACGAAATTCGAAACAAAACAGTGAGTGTGTGTCCCAACTTTCGTATATTTT
Source organism: Erynnis tages (assembly GCA_905147235.1). Classification (NCBI taxonomy): domain Eukaryota; kingdom Metazoa; phylum Arthropoda; class Insecta; order Lepidoptera; family Hesperiidae; genus Erynnis; species Erynnis tages. Next base: position 2,186,974 of record LR990097.1, read on the forward strand.
TGTGTTCGAATTATTTTAAACCGAAATCGAAGTGTCCGATTCGAGGTCGGAAAATTTTCGCGAACCTTATTTTCCGATGCGTTTTGTGGCTTTTACGCGTCTGTTGTAAAATTGTGAACTGTTTATGGATGTGCTGTACCTACTTTGTGTACGAGTGACGTCATAAAGGTTAGTTCCTGGAATTTTCGTGATGAAATTGGAATGGCACTTTCAATTTTGTAATTGATATTGGAATGGAATTATGAAATGGATTGGAATCGCGGATCCCGTTTAATTTGTTCGTCTCGAGTTTCTGAATGTTTTCAATAACTGCGGTCTTGAATTCAGAATGGATTTGCGATTCGAACTCGTTTAATATTCATTTATGTGGTCAGTTGATTGCAGTGCAGCTTTGTTTTTTTATTGTTTCAGCCTGAAAATTCGCAGGGATTTAGTGAAAATAACTGAAAATGGTTGTTATTAGGTATATTTAAATGATAAACATTGGCAGTAAATGGAAATATAAAGGAGTTTATTTGGGCAGATAAATAGGCACCTTCAAAAACATAATAAGATACATAACACATACAAAGACAGGGTCATATTAAATTTTGAAATATTGAATACATGGAAATATTCACAAGCACTACATTTTAAAGATGTTGATTTTATGATTAAACGCAAACGCGGTTTGGGTTTTCCATCGACCATCTATTTTTAAGGGGGAATTTTATTGAACGGTGGAAATGGATTTGGAATAGTTGTCCCTTTTTAAAGCCTTTTCCATACCTTCCTAGGAAGCCACGGGGATTCTGTAATATTTGGATTTAACTTAGGTTATTGTTAAAATTATTCGCATTGTGAGGGAAGACCCGACCCTGTAGTGGGTCATTAATGAGTTACTGACATAATTTAAATTAAAGTCTTGTTTTTTTAATTCTATCATAAATAATGTGATGTATTACAGACAGAGGCACTGTAATTTGGTTAGTGTAATCCGACATGGTACATGTTATTGTCAAACACGTCGTTTACCTATAGAGGCTTCATTTTGAAAGAACAGAGGAATTGCAACTCTCCAATTTTTTCAGCCAAAGCTCAAACGACCACTTAGGAGATTGCAGCTTGATTTTAAGCTCTTTTAAACCAAAAACGATAACGCTTTGGACCGAATTAAAAATGTGAGATAAAAAGACTGGTATGCCAAGATATAAGTAGAGTAATATTTGAAGATGCCTACTTATAAATATTGATAATATTGTTTTTGTTTAGTTCTGTGGACTTTTAAGTCGTTATCTAACCTAAATTCTCCATGTCTACTTGAGATTTTGATCAATGAAGCAAAATACATAAATTAACTAATTAATTATACAAAACCATATCATAACCATAATCATTATGGTTTTTACACTTTAAATTTCTACCGCAGACACCGTTTTACATCGCGATTAATGGTGATTGTTCAGCAAAAGCAATATTAAAGAGCTTAAATGGAAAAGAATAATAATTCAGCTAACGTGATGTCAAACACGGAACTAACTCCTATTAAGTAATTGAACGTATCAAATAACAATAATTATTCCCATGTACACTAATTGTAATCCAACCAATTAGTAACCCGCAACGTGAGGACACATTTATTTGTAATTCGAATCATCCCCACCTCAACCCCTCGAAATGTTGTTAGGGAATTACAACAACACCTATCTACAAATTACCATTCCAATTATAAAATTATGGAATCGTATAATTATTCGAATAATTGGATGCAATATTTATAATATGAATAATTACGCTTTAATTGAACACCGAATTGCTATTGGAAACACTTAGATTAAATTTAATCGACGTGGAAACGTTTTAAATTTGGAGTGCCTTTTTATCGAAGAGTTTTTAGACAATTATAAAAGTGACATTTTTAATTGGAATGATATGATATGGAAATTATAGGAAGCAATATTCGTAATTTGAATCGTCCTTTTGACAATACCACGAAGTGTTTAGACAATTATTAAAACATTTTAAAATGATTGTGTATACTACGAGTACTTTACAATATGAATGACACACGGTTCAATAGTATGTTGAAACGTTTGCGGGAATTATATCAATATTGGCAAACAACATTTGGAAATTAGAATTGTGTTTAATAGTATAATACCTCGTTTATTTCGCTCTTTTACACAATACAAAATATCATAACACATTATACCTACCATTGTAGAACGTTTTTCATTATCATAACTTAACAGTTGTAATAATATGCTTATAATGAAGCGAAAACAAATTGTTTCCGATAAGATCAGATGTTAAAACTATAAAACATACATATTTCTTTACGATCTCTTTATAACAATCGCAGGCGTTTAATTTGATGGTAACAATTATGATGGTCATGGTAAATAAATAAATATTGTGGGACAACTCACACATGGTTAATAATTATAATTATAATTCATTTATTACATTGGTAACATTAATTTTATAGCTGGAGAGCTAGCATACATTTTTCTAAAAGTGTTTGTGTCATCATAAAATCATGTTTAATAGATTATTTGTAATATCCAAACACAAAAATGGAGACTCAATTGTTTATTTTCGTTTAGAAAAATTTGGAGACTGAGCCTAAACCTGTCACAAATGTTTGGCTACATCTTTTTAAATTTCTTAAATACAAAATTTAATGCTGCAAAACATTTTAAAACGTCTAAAACACAGCTTTTCGCAAAAATAAACCGATTCTTTCATTTCATTTAGGGCTTGGATAAATTCCGTTATCCGTCAGCCAGGTCTGCATTTTTTATGTTCGACCTTTATTCAACATGCTTTTATGGTGCCTCAAACACTTCTCGAAAAACGTCTCTCAGCTCTTGGGCTGTTACAGATTCGGTATGTTACTTAATGAGTTACGTGTAATTCAATGTAATATACAAACGAGACACGCGTTTCGAATTAGAAATACGATAATTCTCGTAAGCCTTCATTATCATGCGAAGAGAATTTAGGAACTTCGAATTATTGTTCTGTTGTTCTTTTTGTTTTTGGAACATTGTTGTTTGTGATTTACATCTCTTGTTCCTTTATAATTAATGGTATTTATAATAATCAAATGTTTAAGTACAGTTTAAGTGAAATTTATTTTCTAAAAATAGTAAAGGACTAGAATTGTTGACATTGAATTTTATTATAACCAAATTTTATTAAGTTTTTGTTCTCACTCTTATGTAGGTGTACATTTATTAGATATACTTAACCATTTTTTATATTTTTTTGTTATTTATTAGGTATTTACCTAGTTGATTTTTTTTTAAATTTTGTTTTCAGTTTATTTTTATTAAAAAAACACGGACTTTCATATCTTTTATATCGCGGTGTGTAGAACTAACACAAGACAAAACATTGAGCTTATCGGCGGATTATGAGGGTGACGGTAAATACCTCGTCGAGTGAAAGCCAATCGTTCTAGTAGCCTGCTAAAACTTCTGAAATTTTAATGTCTGTCACAGTACATTAAGATTACAAGAATTACATTACAATTTATTATATCAGCATTAGGTACACAAACGTGTAATGTGTTGTCTTCGTATTAAGAATTAATTCAAATGAATTCAAATTTAGTCCACTCTTTTTGCTTTTCAAATGTTACTGTTATTACTTCCGTAGAAGAATGGTTTCTATGTTGGATAGCTTCCAATTTTCAAATAGAATGTTACAATTTTGGACGTTTTTTAATGCCTTTTATTAATACTAACTTGTCGTCGACTTCATCAATTTGGACTTACAATAAAATTTGGTCCAGAGAAAAAAATAAGAAGCTTATATCTTAATATAGAATTTTATATATCTGTATCCAAGTTACATCCAAATTGGTTTTTCGGTGAAAGAGAAACATCCATCCATGTAACCTAGATACTCGTGAAATTTTCCATCAATTGTTATATTTCTATTAAAATGAAATATAATTATCTTATTATCCATTCATCCTTAAACAAGATAAGTTCCTTACAAAGTAGTAGGTACTAGGATAGCATAAAATACAATACAGTGTTTTAGTAGGTATAAGATGTTTTAATCGTGGTAATATCCAACTTTTTTACTGAAACCCGACCTCAAAAGTGAGATGGAAAGCTAATATCTACAATGCCTGGTCGTCACGTACAAAATAATCTTTCAGCTGAAGATAATTCGGGGCATGAAACACGTCTCTAACACGTGTTTCACGCACGCAGATGGAAAACGTAAAAGCTGGTCTTATTAGGAGAAATATTTTTTCATCATAATAATAATATACCTACGTTCCTCATGATGGAACAAACATTAAATATATCCGATTTCGGCTAGCAAATTTTAATATTGGTTATATATTGTGACCTTGAGTTAAAAAATCATTTCTAATTGTTTTGTTTTTGAGATTTAGATACATCCTCTCTGCAACCCATTCGTGGCCCACTGCCGTCTCCTCTCAAAATGAAAAGGATGTATGTATAAATGTGCGGGATGCTGGAAGATACATTACTGATGAACAAAAATAACAGGAAAACACCACTTTGTCTTTTGTTGTTGTTGCCTCACTAGCTTGCCTGAGAGGTCTCCGTAAAGATCACAAAAACAAATGAAGTCCAATCAACCCGCAACTGTCCATAATGATGAATAAGGTGACCGACATAGCTCTCAAAGTTTGCAAATTAAAGTGTCAATGGGCTGGCCACATCTTTCGCAGGACTGACAACCGATGGAAAAAAAGGTCCTCGAATGGCGACCACGTTTAGGCAAAAGGAGCACAGGCCGCCCTCCGACCAGGTGGACTGATGACCTGAAGAAGACAGCGGGAAACCGTTGGATTCGGAGGCCCAGGACCGGGCGGAGTGGCGTCGATTAGGGGAGGCCCATGTCCAGCAGTGGACTACTAAGGGCTGAAAGGAAGGAAGGAAGGATGAAGCAATCACTGTTAACCCTTCACACTTAATAATGCGTTGCAGATAGCTGAGTGGCGCAGTGGTTAAGACACCGGTGTCTTACGCGGAGGGTCCTGGGTTCGATTCCCAGCAGAGCAGAGATTTAAATAATGAATTTGAATTTCTGTTTCTGGTCTGGGTGTGCGTTCTTGTCTTGAGTGTGGGGCTACGAGTGTGAAGCGTTTGCGTTAGTTTGATATAAAGACAGATCATTTCGAATCTTTACACAATATTTGGTGTTATGAAACCCTAAACATGTTTGGGCACAAGAAAATCTTCAGCTTTCTCCTAATTACACCGACTTAAGGGACATTTTCCTTCTACGTGTGCACAGAACATGTTGCTCGGACGTGTCTCGTGTCATTATCCACCGTCGAGAGATAATTCCTAGACGTGACGAGAGTTATAAATTGTTGGCATAATTGTACAAGGTTTCGAGTTTGCTACAGAACAGCAAAAGAGAATTAATGACTACAATTCTGACTATAAATTTATTATTGTCAGTAGATAACCCATTAATGACCCACTACACTATCACACTTTTAAAGTTTTCTAAACTTCTTACATACAAACGTTCCTTATCCCTTTTGAAAGAATATATCCTGTATGTACAAGGTTTTTCTTTCAATTATCAGTAGGTACGTATATTTTCATGAGAAATTCTCGCCAAAACTCTATTCCTAAATTTTCAGAATTCTTAACAGAAGTTTTCGTAAATTTTTCAGCAGTTAAGGGCTTTGCATTTTGCTGGCATAAATTAATAGAAGTGCATGAATTAAAAAGAAAAAAGAATCTCCGAATTAAAATCTCCGAAAATTAAGGTAAAAGTCTTGCTGTAAGTATAATTTATCTTTTACCTTTAGGAAAAAGAATCATTTTAAATTTCAAATGATCTAAGCCCTATATTTTGTTGACTTTGAGTATATTTTCTTTTTTAAATATAATTTAGATTTTAATTTTTTAAGGTTATAAACGCGAGCAAAGACTGATGTTCTAATTTAAATCCTCCACATTAAAACCCTAATGAAACCAGAATGAGACTTTTTTACCATCGATATAACCCGTTAATGGAGGTTCGTATCGAATCAAATCGATCGACAAAATGGAAGACCGATATTAAAACACTTAGCCTATCATTACCCGAAACGATTTAGGTCCAAACGTATGTTATGGGTTAAGAATCCACAATTAGGGGTTTTTTTAAAACTGGTAGCGTCATTACTGGATTTCTTATCAATTATTAGACATTAAGGTACCTACGTAGCGGTAGCGGTGATAGCCCAGTGGCTTAGAATTCGACCTCGAATCGAGGGGTCCGGGTTCGAATCCCAGTGGCACGCACCAATGGATTTGTAAAAAAAGTTATGTGCGCTTTATAAAAATTAAATATCACCTGCTGTTACGGCGAAGGAAAACATCGTGAGGAAACCTTCTCAAAGGCATGTGAAGTCCACCAACCCGCAGTAGGCCAGCGTGGTGGACGGCGGCCTACATCCTTCTCATTGTGAGAGGAGACCCGACCCTGTAGTGGGTCATTAATGGGTTACTGACATGACAAGGTACCCACTGCGCACGATTAGATAGCGTCTACAAGCCATTAGTGATCCACACTAGGGTTGATGAGGAAGGAGTTATGAGGATCAGGAAGTTTCAAGCGCAAAGTAAGAGGATGGAGATATATTCATGAGAAAGAGAAAGAGGAATGTTTTGAGTAAGGGAAAAAGAGAAAAACTATATAAAAAAATCCTAGTGATTCCCTAGCCAGACTATTTATTTTTTGTGATTCCCTTTGACCTGTGGCACAGGTGGGCAAACCCATTTACTACTTACAACAACAAAAAAATGTTACTAATTATTTTACTTTTTGCGTATTCGCAACATCTTTGAGTGCTGTACTTGAAACCGAGATCACATTCGATCTCACGTAATTCAAAATATTTTTTGCTCAAAACCCGGGATGCGAGGGTTCCTAATAAAGGGCTTTACAGACCCGATCGCTGCCCTTGGGCTCAATAAACATGGTAGCACCGCACCTGTTGGTCAATTATACCGTTCTCGTTGTAACCTTTCGAGTTACTGTCGGTTCTCGACTCGAACTCACACGGTGACATGAAAGTTGTGACAAAATTATATGGTTGTTAGTATTTACATTATTTATTTTGAATAAGTAATTTATTTTTTTCTCTATACTCCTGTAGTGTTAAAAAAATCAGCACGACTTCGGTTCTAGTCCCAGTAGACTAGGCTGTGGAATTGTGTATTTACACACAATAGTTTAATAATATGCCTTTGTGAGAGGAAGGTATTATTATTAAACATTTTATTAGCCCAAAAGTTATTTGGATATTTCTTTGTTCTACAGTAAAATAAATGCATAAGCGGCCTTTGTGTGTAAACGCCTCGAAGACACACTTAAAAGTGTATTAAAATACACTACACTATACTTTTCATAGCTTTGTCGCTAAAATATTATTTTATATCACGTCAAATTTCAGGTCAATTTTATTGAGAATTGTTCTTCTTTCTGTAATATATACTTACAGAAAAAATCGACTTTATAAAAAAAGTTTTAACATAAAAAATCGAAATTTTCAAAGACAAGTGGGTCAGCCATGAACATCCGACATCAAAACAACTGACCAATGAAACCTTTACTCAAGGGCCTCGAATTCAGAACGCCCGCAAATAATTATTCAAACAATTTTCGCTTCCCTTCCTTTATTAAACGAAACAAATTAAGGCTCTACCCTATTGAACATCTCTATTACACCCGTCGTATTTACAATATTACTTCATGTCAGGTTGGATATGCTAAGTGATTCATATTTTTTCTCGGTTTTGAGCTTTCGAAGCTTTTACGGGTGTTTTGTTATTTTCACTATTTTAACCTCTTTAAATCTTTCGAATTTTTTTTAAACAAAACAAAGCACATTTCTTTCGTATCTACCCTACAATTTCTATAAAACTGTGTTAATTGGTGCGTTTAAAATATTTAATCTTATATTTTTTCTGTAAGTAATTTGATGTTATCTTTTGAGAAAATCAGTGTCTTTTACCATTAAAATAAATACCTAGCTATGAAAATTGTGGATTCTGGCAAATTAACTATGTTATGAAGAAAAATGTTTTGAATATTTCCAATTTTATAAGAAATGAAAACAACAAGAACCTTACCTTTTATTGTGTACCAAGAATACAACAGCCTTATTGCTTGATAAACAATTTATTCTCTTCAAACATAAACCAAAGAAAATATTTGTTTAACGAAAAAGGGGTAGGAGTGTAGCAATAAAAGTAAAAATAATGATAAATTCATATATAAATACATTCATAAATAATATAAAAAACGTCCTCTTCACTTAGTTGCTGCTTGATCTATTCCTTTAACTCACTTCATCAAAACTAATTAAGTGTTTCAGCGAAGACATTTGAAACTATTAGGGGCAGGTATTCTGTATTTATTATTTTTTAAATAAGTTTCGTATCGTCATCAAAGTAGTGTCAACTCAAGAAACTAGTTCCCACTCGAGTTTTAATCGCGGTACAATAGTAGTTTACTACTTAAACATATTCTTAGGGTTCCTCTTCTGTAGGATACCAAAAAAACCCTTAAAGGCTTAACGTTAAATTTTGATAAAATGTCAAATTTCAGTTAAATCTGACGTCTTGAACGGCGGGCCCGTTTTAAATTGCTTTTAAAGATTTTGTTGCATACACAAATTCATGTAGTCCGTCTATTTCAGGAATGAACACACCTCGACCTATTTGTATGATTTCAACGTTTTTGAGTAAATTTATATGTATGGCAATACTTTTCTTGTGTGGGTGCAGTAGTTTTGTGTGAACTGACACGCGCACTCAACTATACCCGCACACACATACAACCTTCGATAGTTTTTTTATATCCATTCGAGTAAAGGTGAGGTTTTTTTTTATAATCTTCATTTGTTGTCCACAGACTCTAGGTCCGTCCCTTTTTTTTGCATCAAGTTATTTGTCTGCATTTCCTATAATATATTGCTCCAGAAAAAAATCTTTGTCAATTTTTGCCCGGTGTCTCCTTGGATCGTCCCGGGCATTGTTTTAGGGTTTCTGCTATGACTTAGTAGTCTCTGTGGCTGATAGCAGTAGCCAGGTTTTATTGCTCAATAGCAGCTGTGTTCGCCTCTATGGCCTGTTTTAAAGGTGAGGTTAGATCCATTGGCTGCACTGACTACTTAATATCAGACGTTATTTTGCTACTCAATTACCTACTATAAAAAAGGTGAAAATAAAAACGGGTGATACGGAATCCTTTCATCCGTTCAACTCATCTCATACTTAGCCGGTTTTTCATCTTATTTTATTTATTTATAATCTCGAAACCGTGAGGGTCGATCTTGTTATTTTTATTGTGATACTTGTCTTCCATTCAGAGAACTGGACCGACCGTATCATTACAACATCTTGGATATAATAAAATTGTTACAATCGCATTCGTAAACCTTATCGGAACGTATCGTTTTATGTAATTTATTTATACGACTTTGTTCTTTTGAATGTTTAACATTTTATGATTTTTGTAAGGTAACAAAATGTAACAAAAATCTTTAATCAATGACATTATGGAAATTATAGATGAATTCACACAAGTTAGAGAACTTATAATTAACTAGATATTGTCCGCGGATTCGTTCGCGTAGATTTCAGACCTTAATCCAGAGGGGGATCAAAAGTATCCTATAGCTTAATCCATGGTGAAAACCACATGCATACCAAATTTTATCCAAATCTGTTCAGCCGTCTTTACATTAAAGAGTAACAAACATCTATGCATCCTTATTTCATCTTTCACCTCAAATGTTACATCTATAAATATGAGTTTATCTGCGGTCTGTAGAATTTGGTTCAGAGAAAGATAAAAAGTACCCTATTTATTAATGTCCGTCGTATAGCCATCTTTTCGAGTTGCCATTAGTATAGAAAGAAGTCTGACATATTACATACTAATTATTGTACATATTGACGTATACTGAGCATAATTATAGTGTTCTTCATGCTCACGACAATATACACTACAGCCATTAAATTTATCTCAAACTCTAAACGCTCCTTAACTTATCATTGCCCGATGAAAATGTCTACAAAATGAAGCCATTATTCATTATACACGTACCACAAACAGAAGCAGGAAATCAATCATTGAATCAAACGCGGAACAAATCAAGTGGCAACAGTTAAACGGCCTAATCGCCATTGTTTTCAGTGAAGCCCAACTTAAACGATTGCTTATCAGAGCTTAAATGACGGTAATATAACTTGACTGTTGACTGGTTAAATAGGGAAATTGGAACGGTGCCGGTGGCGTGTGCTTGTGTATTAGTATGTGTGTGTGTGTATTTGTCAGTCTCTCTCTCTGCGTGTGTGTGTGTCCTTTAACTTGGACTTCCAAAGTGTGTGTGTCCAAGTTAAACGATTTCTATCAGAGTTACAATTACGGTAATATAACTTGACGTATTAACAGCTGGCGATTTTTTACTAAAGTTTTCTATTTTCTAGTTAAGAGTCCCTACAACAAAGAAAACAGCATGTAAGCGTGTAATTTGGAAAAATCATAATTTTGAAAGTCATTGATGGAAGCCACTGGGACTCGAACCCAGACCTCCCGAGTAAAAAAACACTACTGTCAACGTATTCGTACGCTAAACGTCAGTCATTAGTATGTCATATGTCTGTCTGAAATAATAAAAATACTAATGGCACACGTTATCTATACGAATACTTTGATGATAGTGTTCTCGATTTCTCTCTTTTGCTACTTTTTATTTTAAAAAATAAATAAAGACCGTCCTTATTTAGCTCGATGTTTGTAATTAATAATAAACTTGGCTATTATTTGCTTATAAAAAGCTACATTTTAACGTCGTTTAACGTAGCTTTTTATAAGGCTAAAAGGTCAGATTTAATACAATCTGACCTTCTAGCCTGCGTTTTAAGTTTTTTGTTTCCCGACAGCTGGTGATAGCAAAAATGGATTTTTAAAAGGACGCTCATTTTATTATTACAACGTTGGAATTATGTAAGATCTGTTCTTGGAGGTTTTTAATTAATTTTAACTTTTTAAGCTTAATTTAGCTCCAGCACGTCGCGTGTCTAGGGACATATCATGACGAATAAGATATGGTGACATTTACCACTTGTCAATAGATGGCGCCACACGATCCTGAATCACGCTATCGAAGTTTTCTACATCGCTGGCATATATACAAAACTCCGACATGACGTAATCGGAGCACGGCCGCTCCCCAGGCACGATCACATCGCCTGGTGGGAGATCTCCTTTTGTCAAACTGGTGATTCCGACGTGATACTGCCAACGGCATGTTTGAACTATTTTATTACGAATGGGCTATCCCGTCCTTTCTTCCAGCCTTTGGTAGTCAACTGCTGGACATGGCCTCCCCTCATCGATGGTAGTCATCCCGGTCTTGGGCCTTTTGGTTCTGGGCCTCATCCTGAAGGGTGTCCACACGGTGTCTCATTTGAGGACCTTTCTTCCCCATCGTTCGTGAGTCCTGTCATTGATGACCCACTACAGGGTCGGGTCTCCTCTCACAATGAGAAGGATGTAGGCCTTAGTCCACCACGCTGGCCTAGTGCGGGTTGGTGGACTTCACATGCCTTTGAGAACTTTTTTTTTCTGAACTCTCAGACATGCAGGTTTCCTCACGATGTTTTCCTTCACCGTAACAGCAGGTGATATTTAATTTTTATAAAATAGCAACCGGAGTAACATATTAAGGTTTAACAGCTTCGCTGCCACATGGAAATTTGAAGTTTTGCCCCCGGGGCCAAAAGTGTTTTTTTGTTTAATTGATTTTAAAAGTGATTGGTTATGATTATTATTACATTTATTTATTATATTTATATATTTTACTGTATTTCGAAGAGGTGAAAAACTTCACCGCACCGGTGCGTGCTTGGCACTGGGAATGGAATGGACATTCCCAGTGCCGAACAACGCACGGGTGCGTTGTCAGTTTTTGTCATGGTTTATAGTTTTTTAGGAATAAAACACAGTTATTTGTTATATAAATCAAATATAATAAAAACTAGCACTATTTTTAGAATAATCTACAAAAAGAAACATTTGGAAAAAGGAAATATAAAACTAAAACACTTTCGAAATGGCATTAGGTACATCTGTACATCTCAGAGACAGTCACATCTTTCCAAGAGTTGATTCTCGAGTAATCTCTACCTCTATTTGGTTTTGTTTGGTTAATCTCTATCTCTACCTCGTTTCGTGGCCGTTTATGAACACCTAATATTATATAAATAATTCTTATTGATTTTATTTAGTCCACAAAAACACAACCGTTCAACTTATCAGAAAACCAAAAACACGTTACGAAAGTTCGGCATTTCCAGCACAGTGCCACTACAAAAACAACGTCTCTCGCCCTATGCCGGCAGCGTAATGAGTGTAGGAAATTTCCAAGACGCTAGCCCGCACCGGTGCGTGGCCGGCACCCCGCGCCACACTCCCTACCCCGCACCGGTGCGTGCTCGGCAGCGAAGCTGTTAACGTTTGTTATAGGTAATAGATTTTTTCTATTCTAGAATGAGAATTTTTCTAGAATGAGAAATAATAGAAAAATCTATTACCTATAACAAACGTTAAACCTTAATATGTTACTATAGATGTCACAGTACCTACACTAAGTTAAAATTCCGAATGGCATTATGAATCTGTGAATATTTTCTTCCCGCTCATTATTTTCTCTCGTTAGCTATTTTTATTTCCCATTCTTCATTTAAATTTCAAATCTCAGTTCTGTTCTGTGAATATAACAATGTAGGAACTTGAAATAATTGTGCTTAATGAATTTGGAAATTATTGTTTCAACTATCATCATTAGTTTGGACCTACTTACAGTTTTGATAGCTTTGAGATGGGATGATGAGATGTTTAGGTCCGCATCTCTTCCCTGGACCTATATCAGTAAAGGACCTACTATGGACCTATATTTATTTATTGATAGATCGTCAACATTCAGTACATCAAAAATAGAAAAAGGAGAAACAAAATACATCAGGGGTCGCCAACCGGTCGATCGTGGCAAGGCAAAAAACAACTGCATTCGTGTTTTGGTTCAACACAATGTGAGTCAGCAATTTCCTACTTAAAACAAACGATAAATAAACACCGTTCTAGAATGACAGACGCTCATACATTAGAGTATTTAAGGGAGGCAACTTAAAACTACAAACTCATTTTGCTAATCTAACGGAAGACAAACGCAATGCTCGCACTAATATTACTAAGAAGTTACTGCGAATAATTTTCAATTTTATGTTTTCCCTCATGATAAAATAAAAATACTACATAATTGTGTACGAAATATGCTGTTTCATTTAAGATTTCAAGAAGTTTATAATTGGTAGATCGCACTGAGTGTCGTCAATAAAAAGTCGATCTTGGGTGTAAGCAAGTTGGCCACCCCTGAAATACATTATTGCTAATAGTTCCGTGCTTTGGACGGTACGTTAGGCCATCGGTCCCGGTTGTTATCGGTGCGATAGCAGTCGTTAAACCTTGTCAGAGACTTGCATCAGGCACAATTTGAAAACCTCGGACGCGGGTTGGCCACTAGCTCGTTTCTCCACCAATCCGCATTGGAGCAGCGTGGTGGAGTATTCTCCAGGCCTCCCCCTGTTGTGGGGAAAGTCCCGTGCCCAACAGTGGGCCGCAAAAGGGTTGCAGCCATAAAACAAACAATAACAACGTTTAAACATCGAATGGTTTTTTTTTTAATAATCGTATTATTTTGTTACAGGTAACAAAAACAAGTTATCAAAGTTGTTAACATATGGGGCTAGTCCGGGGTGCTACACGGGTTCGTATGGTGCCATTTAGTTTCGTATTTGCTTAGGACAAGGGTTGTTCGTACCCCTGGACTATGTCAAACAATTCGCATGATTATGAATAGTTTTATTGATGTTTCTATGTAAACCTTTTGTCCGAATTTGGTCAACGTGCCTTTCTAAGTGAATAAGCAGGCAATGAATATATGGACCACTTGATGGTAAGTTATCATTGCAAACCTTGGACACTTATGTACGTCTAATCTTAAATAGTTTGCTTGCTAAGGCTTTATTTCAAGTAAATCAGAGTCGTAATAAACAAAAACATTTTTTACTTGTAAGTTCTATCTAGTAAAATTAAACTCAAAAAAACTATTATCCGTAAGCAGAAGATGGGTTGTGGAAAAAGCCATCTGTATTCAGTTGTGTGCGGTCGCAAAACGCGGTCACGTCGCTTGTGAAACCATCTAGTTCGCCCACGTTGCGAGCTGCGAGCTGCGAGATGTGATGCTGGATACAGATGGGAGGGCAACCGTCAACTCCAACGATGACAGAACCAAATAGACATCAAATGCTAGGCGAACGCGAACAATACAAATGTATGGCGCCGCCGAAGCCGCGCGTGTCAATCGCCGGGGCGCGCGGGTATCGGAAGCGGCGCCATATAGTTGCCGTCACGAGTGGTGAGCAGAACTTTCATTGGTCGGTTTGACATTGACTGCGCTGCGGTGCACACGATTGGTTCGACAGTCGTCAGTTCGTCAGTGTGCGTCGTCTATTGGTCCAGCACGTACTTTTGGCTGCTGTACATTGGCCGAAAGTATACAATATCCCTACCACCCCTGTGTGTAATTTTCTCGTGTTGATTGGTCGGATTGTTATGTCAGCCAATTAGGACAAGGCCCTACGAGCAAATGGGAACGCGAAAAAAATCAAATCAGATATCGCGATTTTGAACTGGCCAATCACGATGCTTTATTTTTCTTCATCACCTCCTGCATACCTCAATGCGTTGCTTGAATTGTTGCTTTGTCGAAGCTATGACATTAGGTGTCTAGATATATTATTATGCTGTCAATTTACACATCCGTGTGACATACAATATCCGTTAGACCAATTCCCATTACCGAGACAAGTTAGGTAAATGTCAGTTTCGTTAGTAAGTATGTTTCAAGCTTCAGACGCAAATTGAAATTATTTTTGATCATTGCTGGTAGCTTGCGAAAGGTTCCCGAGTTTTACTAGCTTGTCATGATATAGGAGTATGTACTCTTAGAACGAATTGCGAATATGGTACATTGTATACATTATGTATGTTTATGAAAAATATTTTTTATAGTTTTTTATTTTTATTTTTTTCGCTTGTATTAGGTAGGTAATTGAAACTTTGTGTTTTATTAAAAATTAAATGTACTTTTTCAAGTATAAATTTAAAAATTAATGCACAATATAAAACGATTTGGATTAATCTAACGGAATAGCAAATAACTCATAAAAAATTGAGACCTTTAAATCTTATTTTTGCTTATTAAAACTCTAAACAGAAGAAATAATGTATCCACATAATTATTTAAAATTTGTTTCCTGAGGATTCCTGATTAGTTTATTTAAATTCTCAAAATGCATCGTTCTACGGTAACTGATCGCAATTCCATAATATAATTCTCCATCTAATTACGAAACTCAGATTATTATAAGACCACCCAATAACTTATTTCAGAACTTGGCATCAACTAGGTATAAGATTCACTTCAAAACTTCTCAGTTTCAAGTATTAGCGAACTTTATGTTCAAGTCCACAATTATAGAATCCAAAGATAGTTAAATCCACGAAATCCAGCGCTTCTGCGTCGTTTAACCCATTTCTGTGGCAAATAACAATTAGTGCGTCTCTGTTCCAGTTTCTGTAAGAGGTTGTGATTAAGCAAGAACCTACATCTCGCTCTTTCTTAAAAAGTTGTGTGCGCTTTATAAAATTAAATAGCACATCGTGTAACAACTGCATGCCTATGAGTTCTTCTTAATGTTTTCCAAGGCATGTGAATTCCACAAACCCGAATTAGGCCAGCGTGGTGGACTAAGGCCTACATCTAGTTACTACTTGGACTGGACTATGCGTCTTGGATTTAAACGGTTTCATTCAGTTCTTGGTACAGAGATCTTTTTTCTTTGCTATTAAATATTTCTTCGATTATTTGCTTTAATGTACTGTTGTATTAGAAATTAGTTTTAACTGAACCCTAAAAAAATCATTTTTTTATTGAGTTAGAATTTTATGCAGACATAATGAGCGTCATACATACTTTGATCACTCCTCAGATAAAAGTGATTTTATTCACAATTTTTGTGGCACATAAACGATTTGTGAACCCAATATCGACCATATTAAGTTCACTGCAATTAATAATTTCTAAAGTTGTACTATTTAGTTTAGTTGGAGCATGAATTCGTATACGTAGTCCCCATTTTTTTTGCTGTTGTATTTAATCTCTAATCAACAATATTGTCAGGGCTTAGTATAGACTAAAAAGTTACGATAAAAAATGGCTCTCTCTCGATCGACCTGAATTCTGATATTTTTTACGCATTGTCGATATCCGTATAGGCTCTAACAAAAGAATTAGCGACATTTGTTTCTTTTTGCATTTCCAGTTTTATTTTTGATTTTTCACCGTTTACATAAAATCCACGATTTATTTGCATAATAACCTCTGCAATAACTGGCCCCTGAATCTAAAATTCGCAATCAGAAATGGATTTCCATTCAATATTCCCATTTGATATCTGTCTGTGAATAGAATATAGGCCACAATTTGTATAAGACCTCTGTCATAATATTTCCAGCATCAATGTTAGCTGCTTTTGAAAGTCAGTCATGAAAGACATCTGGCATTGGCTTTTGATAAATCTTTTTTGAATTTTTAAAAACAAAAAGGCTTAAAGTGAATACTTTAGTATCGTCGTAAATGTTGCTTTCATTAGCTGATCCGCATTAGAGTTTATTTCGTTAGACATTTTTGAGTTATTGTAAAAGATTTTAATTAGAACTGTAATTAATAAGACTTCATTAAGTTATCATAGATTTTCAAAATCGTCTACGATTCAACATTTAAAGTAGAACAAGGTAGCGGCATAGTGCGAGATATTTTGCGTTCCTATTCACGCGCGGAACAATGCGCAACTACTTTGAATTCTTTACTACACAGAACTTGAGATTTAAATTCGTAAGCTTAATTTTTTACCTTTCTTCTTTTTTCTCTTATTGCTACAGGCTATTTCTCAGATGTAATTTGTGTGTGTTAGAAACGTTATATTTGCAATCTAGTTATCGATTTGAGATTTGAGATCATTATGGAGAATTACCCTCAGACATCCTGGGTTTTCTCACGATGTTCTCCTCAGCGTTACAGCAGGTGGAACAAGAAGAAAAATACCGCCTTAGTATCTAAACGGTTCCTTCCATGAAAGTAACAAACATCTCCATTATGCAGATGGATCTCTAATGAAGACCTTTACATAAGCACGTCGTTTATATGCTAACTTTATCTCCGAACGAGATGACTCTCAACTAATTTCATAATGACATTACGTGTCATCAAACGCCCATGTTCCTATTGTTTCAATCTAAAAACTTAAGCAATTTAAAATTATGTGTTCTAGTTTAGTCTGATCGTCAGCGAGAAAATAGCTCTCATAAGCGATATTACATTTGGCTTCAAGCAATATAAAAATATCAGTGTCAGTTATGTATTGAGCAGGCACAGTGAATGACGACATTAACAAAGCTTAAAGCAGTTAAAATGTAAGCGACTCGTGAAGTATTTTAGAAATTGATTGGAAAATGAAGAGTACACTTGTACCTTTATTTGTCCATCTATCTATCTTTACATACATAGGCCCTTCACTGCTGGACATAGGCATAGGAATGACGCCATCACCACCGTAGGATTTAAAGGGACCATTCCCTTTGAATCCAACGGTGATCTGCAGTCCTCCTTAGGTCGTCAGTCCACCAAGTCGGAGGGCGGTTTGTACTTTTTTGCTGAGACAGGGTCGCCATTCGAGGACCTTTCTTCATAATTCAGCTTTATCTTCTTCTTTTAAAAAATATGGCAAACCCATTTCCCTTCTGTTTGCTATATTTCTTAGTTTCTTTCGTTCGTATGCGGATTTCCTCATTTCGGAATCTGTCACGTATAGGCCTTTATGAAATCATGGATTAAATTACTTTACAAAATCTCTAACTTACCCACAAAATTAAAACGCCACGACTTTTAAAATGGAACTGCAGATAAATACGAGTAAATTTTTAATATTGCAATTCGTTATTCGCTAGCAGTCAAACAATCTCCACTTACCTCATAAAACTTGTGGTCGGGAGTAAATTGGTGATTCCACATAATGAACAATTTTCACAATAAGTAGGCAATAAAGTGAACGAACTAGTTCAGGAGTTAGAAAGCTTGCTGCACGGTAAGTACTCGTACTTGTATGGAAACTAGGCGGTGTAGTAGTATTTATTGCATTGTATTTATATGCTAGATACGCTGTAAAGTATTGGTCAGCTATCTGTGTTTTTGTTAGAGTTTCTTTTGCTGTTCTTGTTACCTTTTTGTAGGTAAAAAGATGAACAAGTGATCTTGCATCAGCTGGATACTGGACCAGGCTAAAGCCGTTCTCAGTTTGAACGCGTCTTCGTACGAATTTAACAACGTAAACCTGTGCCATTAGCATCGGAAGATGTCAGACAGACCGCATTTGACATACCAATCACCGACGTTTACCGTATGAATACTTTGACGATAGCGTTCAATTGTTCATGCTTACGGCACAGGTGACATGTATGCTTTTTACTCAAACCGTTCCTCATCCTCTTCCTCATAAATATATCCTCATCCTCATCCTCTTACTTTGTGCTTGATACTTCCTCTTTTATTTTATTTTATTTTATTTATTTGGTTCACCAACAGTTGTTACATCAATACTTAAAACTAAATAATGATAACATAAATATATTTTCTAAATGCACAACCAGTTACAGGCAAACACTGCATGCAATTTATTACAAAACTAGGGTGTAAAATTATCTATTTGTTTATGTTAGTTGGGGATTTTTCGGAGCAAGAGCTCGCGAAATTGTTGTAGCTTAAGTGAAAATATATCCTTAGGCTCAGAAGCGAGCCAATTATTTAATTCTCTGCTTAATCTAGCAATCGGAGAGTTCTTGCCTAAGACAGTACTGCGTGATGGTGGATTGAATAGCGGGGTTGGATAACGCGGTATTCTACGAGGTATTTTAAAGTTGAAAAGCTTGAGCAGTTGAGGGCAATCAATGTAATTGTTGTGAATTTTATACAGAAATATAAGGTCCAAGAATATTCTTCTCTTGTTTAAAGATGACATTTTAAAATAATTAAGTTTGTCTGAGTAGGAAATTTTTTTCTTAGATAATTTTGAACCGTAACTTAAATGCCATAAGAATCTTTTTTGAATTCTTTCTATCCTCAACGTGTGTGTAGAATAATGCGGTCTCCACACTACTGGACAATATTCAAGTAGGCTACGTACTAAAGTGTTATATAGATTGATTTTGGTTTTAGACTTTTTTAAAATTTTACTATTTCTTATAACAAATCCTAACATGCCCGACGCGCGTTTAACAATATTATCTATATGAGGCAAAAATGTTAATTTCTTGTCTAATATAATTCCTAGATCTCTAATGGTGTCAACTTCTTTTAAGGACTTTCCTTCAATATAGTACTTTGAATTTACACAATGAAATTTTCGAGTAAATTTGATGAAAAAACACTTATCTACATTGAGTTCCATTCCATTGGTTTTACACCAACTATTTAATCTATCCAAATCCCGTTGCATCATGGAAACATCTGACTCTGATTTAATTTTTCGTGCAATCTTCAAATCATCGGCAAACAAGAATGGAGTAGAGGAGATAAAGCACTTAGGTATATCATTTACGAATATATTAAATAAAATCGGCCCCAAATGTGACCCCTGTGGGATTCCCGAAATTATATTATAAATTTTAGAATTATACCCTTTAGCTACTACAAAGAATGAACGGTTTAATAAATAGGATTTAATCCAATTAAGTATGTTACCTGTAAATCCGTAAATAATTAGTTTTTCTCTTCCTCATGAATATATCCTCATCCTCATCCTCTTACTTCGTGCTTGATACTTCCTCTTCCTCTTCCTCATCCTCATCCTCATAACTCCTTCCTCGTCAACCCTTCTATACATTATACAGTATATGAAATTCTATCTCAAATATCATTGTCGTAACTCCAGCTGGAAAGGGAGGACCCACAAAATATTCACAATACATCGTCAAAGGGTACGCGAAACGGTTGTATTTTTACTCTTTATCGAAAGTTATAGTTTCAAAGAAAAAATTGACATTTATTGGCAGTATAAAAGAGTTATGGGCTCACCTCCCATTTTGGTTAGCCGTGTGTGGGGAAAAAATATAAAACATAATTTACGATGGCCTTTTTGCGGTCCAAAATCAATTTTATCTACAACCGTGATGCAGCCTACATTGTATCTTATTGTCGTAATCTTATAGTATAATATAAGTTTTATAGACAATGTATGGTTCTTGATAGTCAAAACCAAGGAACGGATTCCCATATAGTTCTCATAGAGTTTTATAATAGTAGTTTTTAGAATGGCAATGGGCTGACCACGACGATCGGTTTCCGATCAATAACCAAATATAAGGACTACGATTTTAAGAAATTTTGCGACATATTGATGGACCGATGATGAAGGAAGATTCTCGAATGAAGACCATAACTTGATAATTAGAGTAGGTACACATGTAAATTTTCCTCCGATCAGATGGACTAACTTCAAAGGACACTAGCAAGCTACGGGTGAATGCAGTGGTGTCTATTGGAGGATCCATCCATGTGTATTCTATACTGTATCCAAATATAACACTGTATCCAAAGGGTTACGAACAGATATTTAGACAAATATTTTAAAGAGCACTAGCGAATGAAATACGATCCAACAGCCAAAAGAAGATAACTCAAAAAATATAAATTAAGCTTATAAATACAGATAACAAAAACTGTAAGAGTAAAGCCGCAAGCTGGTAAAGTAAGACAATAAAGAATGTAATAGTTTAAGTAATCGTTTTATGAACCTATTTCAACGAAAGTGGTCTTAAATTCTGACGTAAAGTAGATTGAAGATTTACAATATTTGGAAGAGATTTATTGAACGTTTGAACAAAGTACCAAAAGCGTTACAAATAGCTTAGGATTACTAAATAAACAGTGTTTTCTTATTTTTTATTTCGTTAAAAATATTTTAGCAGTGAGTAAAGCTACCTAGCTTTGTCAAGACATAAGCAGCAGTCTTGAAAAGGCCTCAGACGAGGTTTAACGTTGCTAAAACTATTCCTTTGCATAAATGGACTATTTATTTAGCATTAAGCCCGCATATTATTTCGGTAGCAATAAAGTTGTAATAAATAAATAAATGATGGTGTTTTATGCATATGAATTTAAAGAGCACGCGCTCTTATTTTGAAGTCTCTAAATTCATATTATAATAATATTTGTTCAAAAATATTTTTTTATCTATCTATCATTCTTTATGATGTTCTTTTATTTTACCTGGGCTGTGATGGATTGCGGGACTTACTTCTAGGCCTTGACAACTGCTTGCTAGATCGGGACCTGGAGATTCGACCAACAAAGTGTAATGATGAGTCTTCCAGCACTTTTGCATGTTGTTTAGTCGCCTCACATCGTTTTGCAACATTCACTGCCTCTTCCAGGGTCTTCGGCTTCTCTATTAGTATTCTTTCTTTGTAGTATGAGTTGTTACAATTCCAACTGAATATATCCTTAAGTAGGTCATCTCTAAGACTGCCAAATTCGCATGTGTAACTTAAATTCTTGAGATCTGTGACATATGTGTCTATTGACTCGTTTTCCAACTGTTTGCGGCTGAATAATTTGTGTCTTTCCACAGTGACGTTGACTTTTGGCGTGAAAAACTGTGTGAATCGATCACAAAGACTATCGAACGTGGTTACGTCGATATCGATGTCGAATGAATAAAAAATTTCGAGTGCCTCTGAGCATCGGCTCAGAGGCACTCGAAATTTTTTAAAATTTTTTAAAATCCTGCTGCAGTTCATCGGAACTGCAGCAGGATTGCGACCTTTCTGCCGTCATCTGCATTGTCTAGGTCGTTGGCTCTGATGTAAACTTTTAACTTCGTAAGCCATTTCCTCCACTCGAGTGGCATATTATTGGAATTTATGTCCAGGGGTGGAAGGGTCATGCCTACCGGCAACATGTTTGACTTACTTGACTTCACCACGCCACGCGGTTGGGTGTTGACGTAGTCTTCTCGGCTCTGTATTTTGACCTTTTCTTCGCTTTTCGACATTATTCTTCTTTACTTCTGACACCATGTGAGGTTGTATGGTGTGAAGATAAACTCATGGATGACTTTATATAATAATATATTTTAATCATGAACGGTGCAGCGTGTAGTACATGGTATTGTGTAATGGCGACCGGCAGGAAGAGAGAGCGAGAGGGCGAGGGAGCGACAAAGATGGAAGACGGAAGATGACACAGACTATTAACTTATTGGTCACAGACTACTCCACGTAACAGGTTTACTTAATATTTTAATGTTTTATTTGGAAGGTGTTAAAGCGTTCGATTCGATACATGCTCTTCTGTGCTTTGTAGAAGACACTAAGTAGACTGTTCGGATAGCTGTATTCATAGAACTCTCTCCGTGTGATTAAGATCTTACTAACTAATGTTTTTCACGACTTCACTTTTGTCTTATGACAAATAAACTTACTTGGACTTTTTTCAAATGTTCCTTATTCGCCTATGCCAGTAACCCATTAATGACCCACTACAGGGTCGGGTCTCCTTCTCGTAATGAGAGGGATGTAGGCCTTAGTCCACCACGCTGGCCTGCTGCGGGTTGGTGGACTTCACATCATGCAGGTTTCCTCACGATGTTTTCCTTCACCGTAATAGCAGATATTTATTTTTATAAAGCGCACATAACTTTTTTTACAAATTCATTGGTGCGTGCCACTGGGATTCGAACCCGCACCCCTCGATTCGAGGTCGAATTCTAAGCCACTGGGCTATCACCGCTTTATTATTCGCCTATGTTGTATAAGAATAAATTGTTCATCAATTGGTTACCCAGGGACCTTACCCATTTCTTATTGAGATCATGTATTTATCTATCAGCCATTTGAAGTCCATTGCTGGACATATGTCCCCCTGACCGACACCCCTCCATCCCATCTTGGATATTTTGAATCCAACAGCTACCCGATGACATCCTAAGTTTGTCGGTCTAGCCTTTTTGGGAAGATCAGGTCGCCATTTGAGGACCTTCCTTTCCCATCGATTATTCATCAGTCATTCGAGCCAATTATGTCTTACAATAGTTTAAACAACCTCAGTCAAAATTAAGCTAATTAAGTAATATTTAACTTCATTACAATTTGTCTGAAAACCTTTCAATCTAAAAGCTAGCTAGATAACTTAATTCTATCGCCATATAAAATTTCATTACGATCGGCTTGAATCGTCTCAGTGACAAAGGCACGAAAGCGTAACTAACACAAATATGAACGGACGATAGGATTACCTTTGCATTTATAAATCAGTATTACAAGTAAGGGATGACCGTGAAGGATTAAGGTTTTTCGTATAAAATCTGGCAATGTCATACAAATAATATATTATATAACTAGCGGAGTGGACATTAGCATTTGGTCCAGTGGTAAACTATACAATGCATCCATTATCACATTATCACAAACTGTAGCATTTATAATAGTAGTGGGCGAAAAAAGAGAACGAACTAACATAATAGATATAAAGATGTATTTATAGACTTAAACCATTCGATTGAGTGTAGTAGTGGATAAGCTATTGCAGTATATTATACCCCAGGCAAAAACAAAATATCGTATGTAAAGCATTAGATAATACGCTTTACCATAAATAAGAGTCGACACTATCCATCCATTACCAAAACCGTCGAACCCAAAATTACAATAAATTCCATTTTGTATCAGACCGTTACATTTACATCATGCTCTGAATAAACGCATAAAAATGATAGATTGACATATTTTATTGTAACCGAATGTGGGCGTACAGATGGACGGTTTACGTTTATATCGGCATAAATATATCTATATAAATATATATAAAATAAGTAGATTGTCTGTTATATAATAAGCTTTTGCCACGACGCTGGAGGTTTTACGATACATAAAATGCAAATTCCTTGACATATCTTCTGATAAAATTTGGAATAATGGGTTACTCTCTTTATATAAAAAACGCGCATTTAAAATAGGTTTAGATTTTTTTATTTTATTTTGCACTTGAAAAGAGTAAGCACTTGCACTTAAAAAAAGTAAATCACCGTTTTTTATTGAAAAATTTCTTTGAATCATGGCATCCGTTTCTCTTTTACATTTCTTCCAAAAAACAAAAAATTGTCACTTGCTCTAAAGGCCAAGGAAAACATAGGGAAAGGGAGTTTTCCTAAGCCTGAGAGTTCTTGTTAATATTCGCAAAAGCTTGTCAGGTCCATCAACCCTCAGATCAGTCTTATATGCTTCGCATTGTTAGTACTTACAATTAAGCTTACCATCAAAACATGTAAACTCAAAATGAGGCCAACGAACTAACTGCTTTCAAGTATTACGACCCTAAAGTCGTATCTTTGTGAATCGAAGTCCCAACAAACCGGATTGTCGGTTTTATTCATTCGACCGATAACCAGATTTTTTTCTGGCTTTTTTGACTTGGATCCTTTTTTTGGTGAGCGGTCGCAAATTTCTTGTCACCGGATGTGCTTACAGATTATCATAAATTATGTTTACGATGGTATTATAATTGCAAAGATACGGTATATGGTTGGAATAAGATTTTAAAGCGTAACGGATGTAGATCGAATTAACATCTTTTTGTATAAGATGCAGTGGCCATCTTATTATTATTCCATAACATATGTCTAAAACGGTGATGGCCCAGTGAACGAAAATCTGGTATACTCAAGGGTTCCGGGTTCGAATCCAATGACATAAATCGATACTTTCCTAAAAGTTATTTACGCTTCATAAAAATATCACCTATATTCCTATAGTAGGTATACTATAGTAACAGTGAAGTAAGAAATCAATTAAAATGTACCGACAATTACTACGACGTTCCCGTACTGACTTATCTTTTACATCTTTCGTCAGGTTTCCTGCGGCCCGTGTATTTCTCAATTCTAAATTCTATCATCTAGTTTTTCAATTTCCTCTGTCTCCAACTTTAACGTATTTTCCTTTCATTTCAACGTCGGTCACGTCAGCTTTAACGCACTGAAACTGGTATGCGATGTCTCAAAGCAGGCGTTAATTTGTTATTCACCAATCCATAGAATAATAAACTCTATTACCTAACATTGCAGTTCAAGATCCTATGAAAACTGGATGGCTGTTACGTCAGTTCGGAATTTGCGCGATTCGATTCTTCAGACGCAGATGGGTTTGGACTTTACTGCCATGTAAGAAGGTTCAAATTCCTTTGATTCGGATTGGTTGTTAGGTCGTTACGTCTTGAAGCATGTGCCACGCGTAATGTACTTGCCAGTACTGGTCTCAAATGTCCAGTTTTTCTGCAACGTTTTCTTTTTACGTTTAACTGCGATCCTGGAATGAAAATGAAGGTATCTTGGAGTTATGTGTTGCTATTTAAAGCGCCTTTACCAACAACTAACGAGTACTGATGCTCACTGCGATCTATCAACAGGCTTAACTTTTATAGATCCAAAAACGTATCAGTTCGCGGATTCACAAAATATAACAATTGGATTTTGGTAAAGGAACGGCTTTGAATGAATAATGATCTTCTAGGCGATGCATTTTCATAGGACTATGGTATGGAGATTTTAAAAAGGCCGTTAAAAGATCTCTCCTTAGAATGATATATTTTCGCCAGACTATGACATGATGTTCTTCAAAAAAAGGCGTAAACACAGCTCTCCTTCAAAGTTGGCAACTCACTATTTCATCGTTGTTTTATCGTTATTTAATAAGCGATTTCTTCTTTTCAGTCCTCTGCATAGAGCCACTGGGCTCTTTGAAACCAATGCTTCCAGCTGTCTTCTTCAGGTCGTCAAAAGTGTCAAAAATCGTGCAGTGTCAAAAGGGCTGGGTTGCAAGACACAAAGCGGTAACGTCAAAAAATACTTACGGGTATTTAGACCCCCTGACGAGTCGGCCCATTGACACCAATGGGAATGATTAGTCACAAAAACTTTAAAGTGCGTTACGGTACTCTTGATTGTGATTTGGGAGCAGTAAATAACTTTTTGTCGGTCATTTCGTTCGAATTGGACAAAGGCGAGATGAGTCGCACGGAAGCGCACGCATTTTTGAACAACTTTCCAAAACAGTGTAGATGAGTAGTTAATTTTTTAGTGGTACGGAAATGAGTAGCAAGCGAGCATATACTCGTAGTAGTTACGTAGTAGTCTGAAAGAAGGTCTTTCATTCCTTCTTTTCAGCCCTTAGTAGTCCCCTGCTTGACATGGGCCTCCGCTAAGCTTTTGATGCTCTTCTTGCCAAAAGTTATCCGGTTATACTCATAGATTTCGTGCATAGCTATAGATCCACTTTTATTGTGTTTTTTGAACGAGGATCTTTTAATGGTCTTGTTTGTTTGTTTTAACCCATTAATGACCCACTACAGGGTCGGGTCTCCTCTCACTATGAGAGGGAAGTAGGCCTTAGTCCACCACGCTGGCCTACTGCGGGTTGGTGGACTTCACATGCCTTTGAGAACATTTTTTTTTTGTGAACTCAGGCATGCAGGTTTCCTCGCGATGTTTTCCTTCACCGTAACAGCAGGTGATATTTAATTTTATAAATCGCACATAACTTTTTTACAAAGTCATTGGTGCGTGCCACTGTGATTCGAACCCGGACCCCTCGATTCGAGGTCGAATTCTAAGCCACTGGGCTATCACCGCTGTATGGTGATAGCCCAGTGGCTTATTGCCATCTTATTCTCATAGATTTTATGCGTATTTGTAGATCCATTATCCACCTGTTGTCAGCTAAATGTGATGTTATTGACATTTTCCATAACGTCGACGTGAACCGTCGTTATTTCCTGCGGATGTTCCGCCCCGCATCCTTTGCTTACGATGCGGCTTCCTCTCCATATTTACGGTATTTTTCCAATGTGCCTACTATTTAAGTAGACTGATTTCAACCTCAATCGATTCACATAAATTTCACCGATTGACTGATTTTATTCGCTACTGACTTAGTGACTTGTAACATTGGACGTTACGGGTAAGACCGACACAACTCCAACCAATTTACATACATATAAACAAAAAGAACATGCCACTTTACGGCGGGTTAACAGAATTACGGTAAGGTAGGTACCTAGGTAGGTAGAGAACCTTCTCTAGCGTACTCATATAGGCTTTCATATGTCCTAATTTAGTGCGGCATTTCTATACGTTATACTTAGTTAGCTATCATCTGCATTATTACATTTTTCTCATAATCTGTCACTTGATTCAGCAAGTTTCGTTCCCTTAACACTTTGGCTTTCCAACATATGCATCACATATGACTCACGGGACAGTGAAGTGGTATGTGGCATGTGCAACATGTGGTATATACATACAGTATTTTTGCTACTTTAATTACGCAAGTAGTAAACGACCTGGTGTTCAATACTGGTTTCACTCGCTAAATCATTTCATTTTATAGTCCACCTGCGCTAAGTACAGAGAGAATCCATCAACAAAATTAATGATGTCTATGAAACCGACAGCCAGAAAATCTAATAAAATCTCCATAGCCTACAAAGAGACATCTGTTTTACTGGATTAAGGCAACGGCTTTACTGTCGCAAGGTAGCGACAAACGATGTAAAATGATAATTATCAAATATATGATAATTATAATCAAATAATGAAATTTCCTCATTATAACGATAAAAGTTGGTCCTCCTTTACGATTTCTTGTAATGTAATTATTATTTTGATATCTTTTTGATTGTTTGTCCATCTTGTAGTTGATCTGTCCCTTCTTTTATCTTCCGTGTTTCTATCAATAGTAATTTTTTCTAGACTACCATATCCTCTGACCTATACATATAGGTATAATTATGGTAGTCTAGAAAAACATTATTGTCCATGAATACACATGAATACATGTGTATTCATGGACAGTAATGATGGTTTAATGATACTTAAAAATATTTCACATATACAGCGGTGATAGCCCAGTGGCTTAGAATTCGACCTCGAATCGAGGGGTCCGGGTTCGAATCCCAGTGGCACGCACCAATGACTTTGTAAAAAAGTTATGTGCGATTTATAAAATTAAATATCACCTGCTGTTACGGTGAAGGAAAACATCGTGAGGAAACCTGCATGCCTGAGAGTTCACAAAAAAAAATTTCTCAAAGGCGTGTGAAGTTCACCAACCCGCAGTAGGCCAGCGTGGTGGACTAAGGCCTACATCCCTCTCATTGTGAGAGGAGACCCGACCCTGTAGTGGGTCATTAACGGGTTAAAACAACATACAAGTATTAAAAAAAAATTATTGCGCGATTTTTGTCATCGTCGATCGCTTGCTCGCTGGTAATGAGACAAGTCGGCAATTGTCCGTTTACTACTTAGCTTAATTGCGCACTAAGTAATGAAGGTAGGCAAAAACGACTACATCACTACGTTGCAGGAATTACTACGACACGTTTAGGGTATTGCGGCTTCTGGCTGATTGGTAATAAAGTAGTACCTAGTTCAGCTAGGTTTGAGGTAGGGTGGGTTAAAAACATTCGTATTTATTTATTAAATTGTTTATTATACCCGTACAAAAATAAAGGTACAAAAAGTGGACTTAATGCTACGTAAATGTAGGTCGCGAATAAGTTACTAAAATTAATTAATTAATTAATTCGAAAAGACGGTCGTTCCTTTTTAATTTTTCTTCAATAATTAAGTAGGTAAGTAATTGTTCGAATGTTCGAAAAGCTTTTTAATTTTGATTCTCTGTCACACAATTAAAACATATCTGCAGCTAAAAAGCATTATTGTAATCTTTTACAAAAGGTATACTTAATGCCTAGTGAAATACTTTGCCAGTCGACCCTTGACTTTGGTGTGAAACTGTGGTAGGTATTAAAAACAAAAAAAGCGTGCCGTTTTACTGCAATTAAAAATAATGGCTCCCTATCTCCTCTTATAATTAATCAGTCTTTGATGCAAACAGGATGTCCGATCACCATTCATTCGAACACAAAATATACATACCTATATCCATTTAAGTGTTTACAGTAATTATAATAAGTGACTATTAAAAATTTCGCCATAAAAATAAAATGGGTTTGTTCAGAAAATCGCAATCAAAATACAGTTTAAAAGTTAAATATACCATCAGATGTCGTAAACGTTTTATACCTCGTTCTGATTACACGTTTTTTTACTACAAATATTGAAAGTGAGCGTGCATGCTGCCTTGTTAAGTGGTTACTACACTACAGTCCTTCCGATCTCCCACAGAAGCGACGTTGTTTTGTAATTTTTTTTTCAAAAATAGCGTTTTTTTATTTGACCCCGATTTCTGATTATCAAATTCAAGGTTTTGGTGAAAGATTTTGCGAATTTGAACTAATAACAATATAACTACTTAACTACTCGTCTTCTCAACAATCAAATCTTACCAGTTCTGAACTTTTAAAATCTACGTCGCATGTTGTTTGTATGTTTGTTTAATCGGTTCGTAAGATATCGTAGTCGGAAAATTTCAAAAGCTCAAAAATATATTATTATGTGCTGTTGGTAAGCAAAGATATTAATTAATTAATATAAGCATTATGTTAACTATTAACAACTTTGCAAAGTTTGATTGATGACAGATCCTGGCACCCACGACAAAATTGAAACACAGGGTTTTGTATGGAGCTGTCCAAATTAAAATAGGTACGTTCGAGCAACGTTTGCGACGTGCAATACGGACGCGGGGTTACTCTAGCATACGATATCTACGCCCTTCAACAGGCAATGTAAAGGCCGAGCATTTTGCAGGCATTTTTCATTCAAAACCTATCTCTAGGTAGAGCCAAGACAAACACACTCAAACCACACATGGGTACAAAATAAGAGTAAAACATTACAGCCTCCGACAGGTGCAGCGGATACGGACCGGCTTGATCGGACCAGAAACAAAATGGCCGCCGTGGGATCGGTAGATAGTTTAGTATGCAGTAAATTTATCTTTGTATTTACTTAATAGCTGTGGTAGTGAAATTTTATTAGAAATGTGGCCAATTTAAATTTTTATTTTTATTTTTATTATTGGAAAGAAGTTTTTTTGTATAGGCATAATCAGGGCACATTTACATGTCTTAGGCGAAAATCAGAGTAGGCCAATGAAAACAGACATATTAAATATAACATAGCATTATAATACATGACAACATATTAGGTTTTAAAATTTGATAGCCTGCATGCCTAATCGAGGGGTCCGAGTTCGAATCTCAGTGGCAAAATACGATAAGGCACGTTCAGTTTATTTAAACATGGTGACTGTACTACATATTATATGTACGATATCACTTTGGAGTTAATAATAAGAAATACATCCGATGGTACTATAGATGAATCATTGGTTTGTATTTCTCTGTTTTACTTGTTCTACGCTATTCTGTCTATTTGGAGCCTTTGCATACTACTATTCTCCATCCCTTATTGTTACAAAATCCTGGCGTATCCTGCAATTTTCCAGAAACTTCTAATGAACCCGCCTACTCCTATGTCGTGCAAATCCGAAAATTAATTTCGTTCGCATTACATTACCGTGCGAGACCCGAGTTTTGTTGAAAAATTTAGCGTTTTTCTTGCAACGCCGTCTATGGAGCGCAAATAAAAGAACTCTCAGAAACTGTACGTAGCTGAATAGTGGAGTGGGGAGGGTTTTGTATAAATATCTTGTTTGTTCCGAGGTGCTCGCGGCCGGTAGATATTGTTCGCGACTCATTTTGTTTCACGGCTGGAGAATATGAAATAAGGTTTGTGTTTTCGCTGAAATAATTTGGTTTTAGCGCTGGTAGCACACCACCTTGAATGTTTCGCCCGTATTACAACGGACAAACGGTGGCAAAACTTCAGCGGTTAAAGCTTCAGTTCGACCTTGAAGACGGCGAACGACGTTTTCAGTGTAACTGTTGAGGAGTTTTTTTTATATAGAAAATCAGCAGCAAATCTGATATTAAGTGGTCACACAGGGCTATACTAGACACTGGTTATTTAAAAATTAACAAATTACTAAAAGTCGTAGTACACAAGTTGTTGCTTATGGTGTTAGCTACGGGATTTACGGGTAACTCTGTATATAAGTGTGAGTTGTCCCAAAATACTTAATATTATTATTACGAGTACAAGGTATTCTCCATATCTTATCATTGGAGGCATCTGTATGTATAAATCATATCCTCTACATATAACCATACATTAAACATTCGGGCATATTCAAATACCATCACAGCGCCAAGAAATATTATTTAAATGCTCGACAATAAATTAGTTAGATAGTTATTCCCATTACGACGTCATCTTCTTTGTATGAGAAAATATTTTACAAAAATTATCGCCCAAATCAGATCTTATTCCAATTACGGTTTGGGGCCAAAATGGACAGCTTCCGTGTAACACGATATAAATAAAGGTACGTCCAAACTAATGTGTGTCACGCGAGCGGGAAGCGTTTCGTTGTTTCCGTTACCATTACTTACCATTGGTTATTTACTTTAATGATTGCTTATTCATGATTAAAGTAAAATAAGTGAATGTTAAAACTGGATAAGTTATTCGTACGTCAACTTAATCGGACGCACTGAGCGCTCCCTCAGTATTTGTAAGGTCGGGATTGTTCGTACGTGATCGTACGTATACGCACGAGTTGAATACGTACGAAATCGCATCCAAACAGAGCGCGGCCTTAGTTTTGTATAATTCTAAAACACGAAACTCAAGTCACATCGAGAATAACATTTAATAGCATTTTAAATCAATCTTTAGGGTGATATCTATCATCGTCTAATTCAACAAAATTTATAGATGCAAAGAATTTTTATCTTAATGACAGTCATATCATTACTTATGTATCGAAAAAAGTATTAAAGCAACGCCACATATTTTTATTTGGGATCATTTTGTAACTAGGAAAAAATACTGACACTTACTATTGCTACTTACCATCAGATGAACCTACTGTCTGTTTGGCTGCTCCTTAAATAAATAAAAAAAATGTTCAGAATGTAAAAAAATTCAGCTAGGCGTTTGAATTTACAATAGAATTTTTGTCTGATTAAGCTTAATTGAGATTAATCTGTTTTAGTGACCGATTTCAATGTCTCAGAAATGTATTACTTACCATTCGTCTGAATCATATCCGCTACCAAAAGCGCGTTAGTTCGACTGTATCTCCGAAATGAGTTACCGTACCGTCTTACGGAACCAGTCGTCGCTGGCGCCAGTAACGGTTATTGATATGCGACATCCTTTCTTCGCGTGAATAAATTATGTGTTAACTAAATTGTGCCCGCGACTTCGCCCGCGTGGATTTTAGAACTTGGCGCAGAGAAGGATAAAAAGTTTTCTATATGTTTGCTAATCCAGGTTGTGATCTATCTGTGTACCAAATTTCATCCAAATCTGTTCAGCCGCTTTTGCGTGAAAGAGTCACAAATATCCATCCATACTCACAAACATTCGCATTTATCTATCTATACATATAATAAAATCGTAGAAAAGTAAAATCTGTACATGCAAAATATTTTAAAAAGACTAATTGATTTGGCATAAAGGACGATAACAAAAACCAAAAATCGCGTTTTCAGAATTAATGTCTGTCGGTCTGTCTGTTAATTTGTTACCCGATCACGACAAATCTACTGAACGGATTTTGGTGAATTTGGGTATGAACATAGCTGATAGCCTGGACCAACATTTAGGATAGTTTTTATTTGGATATCGAATACAGAAAAAAAATAAAAAAGTAACAAACATTCATCAATATCTACTTTGTTGTTGCACGAATTAAACACAAAAAATATGATGTGGTTTGATGTTAATTACAATCAGTATTTTTGTGATACTTAAGATATGATTTTATCCAGATATTCCAGAGAAAAAACAATTTTTCCATTTCCATATTCATAATATTATTTTAACACATGAATGTCGCGACATCTATTAGGTGACTTTGTAAATATCATTAATGTATGTAGTTAAGTACATGATAAATGTTGTTACACTGAACCAACGCCATCTATTGAGACTTTTGTGAACTTGACGTACTCATATACGAAAAGATGATGGGATATTTAAATATTGTATCTACATCTTTTATTTATATACGACTATGAAATTGATGCGGATAAATACAGGACTCATTAGTATATCACATTTTGCTAGAACCTAGATGGCCGCCGCCACAAAATGGCGGATTACATATTTATTCCGCAATTACCTCAATATGGGTATCAAATGAAAGAGTTTGATTAGTAGAATAGAGCTCACTATAAAAAAATGAAAATCCAAGATGGCCGCCGCTACAATGTGGCGGGTTACATATTTTTTTCCGCATCTACCTCACTATGGGTATCAAAATGAAAGGGCTTGATTGGTAGAATAGAGCTCAATATAAAAAAAATGAAAATCCAAGATGGCCGCCGTAACAAAGTGGCGTATTAAATATTTTCCACAACTGCATCGATATGGGTATCAAATGAAAGGGCTTGATTGGTAGAATAGAGCTCACTATGAAAAATATGAAAATCCAAGATGGCCGCCGCCACAAAATGGCGGGTTACATCTTTTTTCCGCATCTACCTCAATATGGGTATCAAAATGAAAGGGCTTGATTGGTAGAATAGAGCTCACTATGAAAAAAATGAAAATCCAAGATGGCCGCCGCCACAAAATGGCGGATTACATCTTTTTTTCCGCAACTACCTTCATATGGGTATCAAATGAAAGGGCTTGATTGGTAGAATAGAGCTCATTCTAAGAAAATTAAAAAATAAAGTCAATAGAATGATAAGTAGGAACGAATAAGTCATAGAAATAGAAATGTGCATGTTATTCATACCTTTTCATTAATCCTTATCCAAATAAATTATTTTGTATTCAAAATTGTTTCGATACCCGTAGACTACTTTTTGCATTTTTCATTAATCGTATATTCCATTCAAAAGATATTAGGAGAGGGGCGGGCACATCTATGAAATAGGTAGGTAGCCGCGCGGCTCATTCGCGCGGTCGGCTCCCTACGCAGCATGGAGGATAGAGCTAAGGAGGATCATCTGTATACATGAAAAAGTGTCCGTCGAACTACGGTGGCGCCACTTTATTGTTGTTGTATTTTCGTGTGTGTGTATGTTTGTAATGAATAATCTTAAAAGCTACTATGCCGATTTCAAAAATTCTTTCACCATGGACAGCTACATTCACCCTGAGTAACATAGGCTATATTTATTGCTAGAAAAGATTAGGGACCCTTACTAAAACTTAAGTAACGTAACCCAAGGTGTAAAAAAGTGCCCTAAAACGTCTTTAGTCGCAAGCGCTGCGGAAACTATCGATGATAGAACAAAAGTATGTTGTACAATATTAAAGAACATAATTATATCAATACCTATTCACAAAAAACTTCGCGATACCATAATTATGTCCAACTATTATCATTACGTCATAATAACTACTTTTTACAGTTTAAAAGTTAATAGAAATACCGACCAAAATTACACCATGTTATTCATGTCAGTAACCCATTAATGACCCACTACAGGATCGGATCAATGTACAATGAGAAGGATGTAGGTCTTAGTCCACTAAGCTGGCCTACTGCATGCATACGGCATGCAGGTTTCCTCACGATGTTTTCTTTCACCGTAACAGCAGGTGATATTTAATTTTTTATAAAGCGCACATAACTTTTTTTACAAAGTCATTGGTGTATGTTACTGGGATTAGAACCCGGATCCCTCGATTCGAGGTCGAATTCTAAGCCACTGGGCTATCTGTTACTTCTGTTATTCATACTTTTGCTTAAATCCTTATCCAAATATTTTTCGTTGTAACTAACGTGTTAAAGTTGTTTGGTTTTCGCGATGGACTTGGTGGTGGAAAGTTGACTGTGTTTCAAAAAGCTTTTGATATTAGTCAAATTAATTGGCAGAGCGAAGCCTGCCGGGTCAGCTAGTAATAGTATAAAAATATACATAGTAGGATGTAGGAAAAGAAACAGTGAAAGTCTGGTGGCTTCGGTCTTTTATACAAGAGATCAGGGTTCTGCTCCTCTCTGCACCCTCACTCTATTTGTGGTTGGGTGTGGTTGGCTGAAAAACTAGTCATGTAAAACAGAAGCAAACAAGTGCAACTGTTGTTAAATGGGTATTGGGTAATGCCACCCACAGACAACCTCAAACAAGCACAGACGAAGCAACCAGCACGACAAAAATGAATGACACTGATATGCAACAAAATGTATACAATGTCGTCGGCCGAGCAAATTTTGCGTTTGATATGACAATTAGGACGATTAGGAGTAACTACGAGGACTTGTATAAATAAATAGTATTATGGGCAATAGTAGGTCTATAATACTATTTATTCAAGTAGGTCTATCCAAAAGGGGAATACAGCCAGCATCTTGGGTACCCTGCCGCAGGACAGTGGTTTGGACTCATTATTTTATTTATAAAATTTTATTTTTATTTATTCTTATTCTATTCTTTTTTTTGTTCTAAGTAATGTAAATAGTTTTATAATTAAAATAATAACAGTATGTTTTATTTATCTTCACTAGAAGTAGGTCTATTGCCCATAATACTATTTATACAAGTCGTCGTAACCCCAATAAGCAATTTTGAGTTTGTCCGCGCATGGTACCTCCACGGACAAACTCAAAATTGCTTCAAAATTGTATTTCGATTCGGCAATAGGTAGGTACGATTTATGAGAGAAAACAATGTTATCCAAAAATTAACATTGGTTACAACATCGTGATACATATTTATGGCTCGATCTCAATGGACAGACTAATTTATATTTAAAGCAATTTAGAGAAAGCTGTAGGTTTTGCGTAGGCGCCTACCAGATTTTTGTTTCCACACTATAAAAATCTTCTTATTGAATATTAATATCGATGAATTATATTATTGTTATGTGCAATATGGCTTTATGATTTCCGTCCGTTTGTCCAATCACTCGTCTTATTGTCGTATCTCTTGTTACAGGTAAATACTTCATCATCATAGTCTTCTTCAATCTTCATAGGAAAAAATGCAAGCGTTCGCCCTTTCTCAAGCTCATAAAACCCACTTGCTTCTATGGCGATATCTGTCGTTCGTCAAGAGATGGCGCCACCGGTGTCCTGAATCACGCTATCGAAGTTTTCTACATTACTGTCATATATACGAAAATCCGAGATGACGTAATCAGAGCACGTTCTCTTCCTTGGAATGATCACCTACTCGTAGCCTGGTGTAGCCTCATCAAAATCTATACGCAGTTTGAACACATCCCATACGAGTTGGCACAGGGACTCTATCTCTACCAATACTACCAATACGCATTGGAACAGCGTGGTAATATGATGATATATATTCAGACATAGCTCTCAAAGTTTGCTAATTAAAGTAACAATGTGTTGGCCACATACACCGATAGGGAAGAAACATCCTCACGCTTAGAGAAATGAAACAAAGGCCGCCCTCTGACCAGGACTGACCAGGTGGACTGATGACCAGAAGAAGACAGCGGCAAACCATTGGATTCAAAGGGCCCAGGACCGGATGGAGGGGCGTTGATTAGGGGAGGCCCATCTAGCAGTGGACTACCAAGGGCTGAAAGGAAGGAAAGAAGGATCGATACCTACTACACTGTGGTACATAAAGGGAGTTGCCACCTTATAGGTAGCTGTCAATTCGTTTTCATTATCTTTGTATGAAACGACTTGATTGCGACAAATTGAGGGGGGTGGCGATAGATTCGAGTAACGGGGGTTGAAAATTTCATTACTGAGGGTCAATTTTGACATCCGTCGCCTTTGAGGGTTGGGGAGGGAAGTCACTTAAATTTCATCACATTATTTACTGTATCGTCAAGGCTTTTGGCCTGTATTTTTAGGGGATTCCGTGTATTTTTAGGATTTGTGTGCTCCGTTCCGATATTTTGGTTTTGTTTGGAATTTGATTCTAATATTTGCCTGTACCTCGTTAATGACCCACTGCAGGGTTACGTCTCCTTTCACAATGAGAACGATGAAGGTCTTTGTTTACCACGCTGGTTTAATACGGTGGACTTCACATCCCTTTGAGAACATTATAGACGAATATGATCTAAACTGTTTTCAGGGTATTGATTTGTTAAAGAAATGCACTTGATTTGTTAACATCAAACATTAACAATGTACATTCGGTTAATTCATTTCACAAACATGTTAACCAATTAAGGCTTTTTGAATTTAAAAATCGAACTACCATAACCATTAACCAATTAACCCAACAACAACCAATAACAGAATCTTCAACATTCGAAATTCGAAATTCAAATATCAAAAGCGTTAAACACAAACGTCAGTGTGAAAACATCTCTATAAACAGACTATTAGCATATTGATTGGTGTTCGGCGCCCTGCGGCTACCGGGCATGACGTGTCAATCGAAACCTACCTTGAGGTATTGAGAACATTACACATTGTGTGGTTTTATTCTAACTACTAGACTGTGCCTGCGGCTTCGTCCGCGTGGATTGTAGACCTTGGTGCAGAGAGGGATAAAAAGTATCCTATATGTTAATCCAGGTTCCTATCTATCTGTGTAACAAATTTCATCCAAATCTGTTCAGCCGTTTTTGCGTGAAAGAGTATCCTGAACATTACATGGTGTGGTTTTATTATATTACTTGTGTGTGTATTAAATGAACATAAAAGGTCTACAGTGGGTCTACAGTATCTACAGACTTTTAATCTATAACTCATTTGTGACCCTACAGTCTATAACTCATTCTGAACAAAATTAATAATTTAGCAATAAATCATAAAATGTAAAATTAAGTTTTTAGTTACGTAAGACAAAATTATTGTATGCCCGCATAGGGTAGACTGTACTTAAGTTATTATAATTTTTGTAACATCTTTCTCATGTAACAGTCAACAATAAACGTATTCTTTTCTTTTCATTTGTGATCCTACAATGTCACAAATGAGTTATAGACTAAAAGTCAACTAAAATTTTTACTACTATAAATGGTTTTAGCAAGATATATAGGTGGTAGATATGATCGATCCAGGGAGGTACGAGTACCTTGCTGCCATCCTCATAATTCACCCAGAAAATGTCTTTCATATCTTGTGTTTGGTCCTCGTGAGACCTGGGTGTGTATGGGTAGCAGTGAAAAATTATTGTGATATGTCATGACGTATGTGACTGCTACATTTGCTAAACATAACAAGATAAAAAAATACCACATTTTGTTCGGTAGATAGTAATGGATCGCTGTTACATGTACTACTTCCACGTAAAGTGTATCGCTACAGAATTTCTAAGGAAACCTAACGTGGGAAATCGCTAGTGAAAGAAGAAACGATACTGACATTACGCAGAGTTGCACGTGTAAAGATTCTGTAGCTGTATTCGACACCCGTGGGTTTACACGACAAACGTGAGTATTGTGTACTGGCGATGACAGCCTGGCTAAGAGTCAGTCAGTAACCCATTAATGACCCACTACAGGGTCGGGTACCCTCTCACAATGAGAGAGATGTAGGCCTTAGTCCACCACGCTGGCCTAGTGCGGGTTGCTGAATTTGACATGACTTTGAGAACATTTTTTGTGAACTCTCGGGCATGCAGGTTTCCTCACGATGTCTTCCTTCACCGTGAGAGCAGGTGATTTAATTTTACTAGTATGAAGCGCACATAACTTTTACATAGCCATTCATTTTGTAATAAAGAGATAAGATTAAGCTAACATAACTCTTGAAAAGAAAGTTATTGGTGCGTGCCACTAGGATTCGAACCCGGTCCCCTCGAGTGAGAGGCAGAGTTCTTTGCCACTGGGCTTTCACTGCTTATAAAAATATATAAATAACACAAACGTATGGAATTACGGAAATATAAATGCGATGATTCCAGTACTTAGGTACTTGTTAAGTAGTTACAGATCACAGACCACTGCATAATTTGCTGCCGGTTAAAGACGCTTTAACTACAAAAAATGGCCGCAATTATTACAATTAACTTTTACAAGAGCATTTCAGAAATTAAGTCAAAAAACACAAAATGATACGTTTAAACTTTCGTCGGAAACGACCACGTCATTAAGTTTCGGTGCTTTACACGTAATGAACTCCTTCAATCAAATTTAAACTCAAACACCTTAAAAATAGATCTCAAAATTCTTTAAAACCGCTTCCTTACCTGTGACCGTACAATGCATTTTGGACTATATTCCGTCTCAAATTGTGACGTAAAGCGCTGTCTTTGGCTAGTTAGCCTTTCTCTTCCAAATCATTCTTCTTGAACTCTATTGCTATTACAATAAGGTTCAAATTACGTTTGCAACTTACGCTGAATTATTAACCAGATGCCGGTAACATCCGTTCCCAGAAGAGGGGATGAAAAAGTGTTAAGGATGTCACGGGTGTAAAGTCTGACGAGCCGTCGATAGAATTTCACGGGATATTTTTGATGATCGTTTTTTAAACCGTATCAATTAATGTTTGGATAGGTAAGGATGGGGGTAGGATGATACAGCATGTTATCATTTTACCCACAAATTCGGGAATAAATGTTCTGACAGTTTCATGTCGCCTGATGTCAAGTGGACATCCGTGGGCAAACAAGCCCAAAATTGGACCAAAGTGAAAAAATAATGAAATGAGAAATATTTTTTATTGTATTTATTGACAACCTGCGCAGGACCACCAACCCGCAGTGTCCACCAACCCGCAGTAGGCCAGCGTGGTGGACTAAGGCCTACATACCTCTCATTGTGAGAGGAGACCCCACCCTGTAGTGGGTCATTAATGGGTACTAACATGAGCTGCGCGGAAGGTCCTGGGTTCGATCTGCAATAGAATTTTAAATGCTGAGTTTAAATGTCTGTTTCTCGTCTGGTTGTGTGTTATGTTGTCTTGTGTGCATCCATGGGTTGCAGTTATGGTCACTGCAGCCCACGAACACCCACGTCCCACCTTCAATGTGGGCAACGAACGTACCTCACCGATCAATACATAATAATATCTAAAATATAGAGTTTGAATACCGTAGTCCATCTATAATACCGCAGTTAAAGGGTTGTCAAACGCAGATTATAGACGCGCCTGACGCGAGTGTGTCGATGAGATATAGGCTCGCTGACAATCCGTTAATCCTGATTGAAGCTTCGATATTCAGTTGTATTGATGCTACATTTGCTTACAGAAATATCTTTGCTACCTTCTACCGTAAAATTACAGTGCCAAGGAATTTGGTTCAGAAGAGAATAAAAATTCTAATCTTAATGGAAGGTATGGACGGTCAGTTTATCTTACAAACTTATCCAAAAAAATTACGAGAAATAGTTTCAAAATTTAACCCTCACCAACCATAGTACGTCATCAAATCCAAATTAATTCTAAATGCTTGTAATACAGAATTTGAATAGTGTAGTCCATCTATAATATAACATTCGAAATCCTGGGGCATACTCAACCACACAAGCGGTGATAGCCCAGTGGCTTGGAATTCGACCTCGAATCGAGGGGCCCGGGTTCGAATCCCAGTGGCACGCACCAATGACTTTGTAAAAAAGTTATGTGCGATTTATAAAATTAAATATCACCTGCTGTTACGGTGAAGGAAAACATCGTGAGGAAACCTGCATGCCTGAGAGTTCACAAAAAAAATGTTCTCAAAGGCATGTGAAGTCCACCAACCCGCAGTAGGCCAGCGTGGTGGACTAAGGACTGATAATATCCTTAAGGTTCCTTCCGAAGAACGAGTGACTTTGTAATTGCCATTTGTTAATTGAATTTCGTACCAGAAAAGATAAGAAAGAGATAGAAAGATAATAAAGAATCGATCGAATCAAATTGCTCTGTAAACCTACTTGTTAATTACCAAATCAAATGTAATAACACAAAGGGCTCAAACCAATAAAAGGGAAATTGTCACATTCTTTATTAATGACAAATGTTCCAAAAACTCATAAATCTTTCGAGGCCCAATTGTTTGATTTTCTTTGACGGCAAAATCAGATTACCTTCAAAGAGCTAACAATGTAATTGTTTCAAACAATGCCTTCTACACAATCATCGTTCCATTAATTATAGGATGTCTTGTGAATACAAAGAAAGCCTTAATTTTA
This sequence comes from Erynnis tages, assembly GCA_905147235.1. Taxonomy (NCBI): domain Eukaryota; kingdom Metazoa; phylum Arthropoda; class Insecta; order Lepidoptera; family Hesperiidae; genus Erynnis; species Erynnis tages. The sequence goes on from LR990097.1 coordinate 2,228,235, forward strand.
TTTATAAATATATAATTATAATAGATACCGGGCTAATCGGTGGGTAAATAGGGATGGGTCGGATAAATACCGAGATCCGTTCAATTGTACCTAACAATGAATAAAGGCTTTTGACTTTGACTTTGATTTTATGTAAGCCACACTACATCCAACTTTCAATAGAGAAGACATCCAATCCGAATTTGTATGCGGGTGTTTTTCTACTCATGAGATCTAAATGCTTTTAACTTATTTAAATATCTATCGAATGGCACGTTTTTATTGAAATTTTAGTCTACTTTAATGGTCGTAATACCTACTTTCGTTTTATTTCAAAAAAAAATGAAATTAATGGTAGAACGATGTCTGCTTGGTTAATGTTTCAATATTAGTTCTTACATGTGTGGCAATAAGGCAGATATTGCTATGCATACCAAGTCTTTAACAACCTGTCACATCTTATACGTAAAGATACCATCGTTGTTGCTCCATCAACCACCGTCACATAACCTTTACTTTGATGTGCCTGTTAATCAAAGCTATCAAAACAATACCTTACATAAAAGGTTACTGTCTCATCTAGCGCGATTAACGAGAAGCGATTAAAGCGAGAAAACGTGATAACCTTTGCCGTAATGTCCCATTTAATCGAAGCTATGAAAACAATGCCTTATATTAGAGGTTACTGTCCCACCATCGACGATTAACTATCAGTGAGTAAGGCGAGAAATCTCATAAATTCCGCTTTGATGTCCCTGTTAATTAAAACAATATCTCACACTAAAGTGTACGAGTAAGTGCTTCATCGTCACAGATTAGCGATAACCTTTAATGCATCTGTTATTTAAAGAGCCCTTATATTTTTTAATTTTTTTTTTATTTATTTATTAAGGGCTCTCAACAGAGGTTACATAAAAACATTACATTAACACAGATAAAAGGTCTTAAAATTAATGAGTGTACCCATAATTACAGGGTGCCACAGCATGCAAGAAACGAAACACTTGACAGCAATAAGAAAAATTTTTTACAAGAAAAGTATTGATTAACAAAACACCATTAAGGCTATTAATGACTATAAAATAACACTCACCATCGTGAAATCTTAGTAAGCGAGCATATCGTTTACTCTCCAGCAATACAACCTGTTGGATATACTGCTAACGATGAGCTATTACGGTAACACAATAGGTTGTGATAACACCAAGATGTATGGACCATAACCTAACCCTACCTGAATTTCAAATAATGACTATTTACTTACATTTTTTAACTAAACTCTTTGTTAAACTCTGCTTTGTTAAAATTTAATGCGGAATTAAAGGATGTCAGTCAAGCGTGAGATGGATAAAAAGATCTGTACAAAACAATGCTGAAATAACGTTTTTTTCGTAACTACGTACGATCATATCAATGTCTACCGGACTTTTTAATTCTGACGCTATTTTTATATCAAAAATGTTTATAAATACTTTTTGTTTTATTATAACACAAATTTTTGCTACGTTGTGATTTCTTTTTCGCATCATTTTGCGTACCTGAAAAAGTTGCTATGGATTTATCAAAATGCGATGTAAATATCTTATACTCAAGCCCATATTCGAACTATTCATCCTTCGGTCCTTTATTTTGCCAATTGTATTTCCGCAGTTGGATTATTAACTCTTTGATCATTATTAACAATTAACATTTTATTATTTGTTTTTATTGCGGTCATACTAAATAACCACTGCCATATTATTAAATCCCTGTTCATCATAGATTTCGTCACCTATGGCCTACCAAACAAAAATGGGCTCCTACGACCAATTCATATAAGTAGATCTTACACATAATAAAAAAATCAACACTTGATACGCCACTATCTCAACTAACTAAAAAACTACTTGGGTATTGAAATAGGAGCTCCACATGCGCTTTAACGTGAGAAATTGGATGATGATATCTGAAACATCTAAGAGCACTTTCGAAAAAGATAATTATTTCACTTTATCATATACGGATGAATAACCAAACAAATGGTGTGGTGAGATCTGTCCCAAACTCTCATCTAGGGTTGACATTTAGAGAAGACGTGTTTAGTGACTGAAATTAATTTATTGAAAAGTAAAACTTTGTATAAGAAAAAAATAATCAAACAACTTTAAATTTTCATAATTTCGATATTTCCAGCGCGAGACTCATAATTGAGATAAACCTTATTGCACGTCACTAGCTAAAATCCATCAAGACGTTATAAACAGAACGTAACATACAAAAAGGACATAGGAATATACACATACTGAAAATTATAATTCTCCTTCTGGAGTAGGCGAAGAAAAGTAAGTAATGCCAATATTTCCAACTAAATAAGTTACTTAAAAACTTAAATTGGTAGCAAAGAATTGAGATGACACCGTAAAAAATTGTTGTGAAAAATATCCTTTAATGAAAACACCTGGACTAATAAGAACAACTGGACTATTCGACAATCTCATTAAACTATGATCTTTCAATTGTTTTAATCCAAGGATACTGTACTCTGCCAACCTATGTATGACGTCCTGACTATTTTTCATGCATAACATAATATTAAAACTTCTTTTTCACACATTGTAGTGTATTCTACATGGCTTTCACTCGTTTGGAGTGTATAAGAGAGATCTCAAGAATGAACTTACTCAGTTTTGTGTAGTAATTGTATCGAACTACCATTATTATGGGAAGATGTCAAGTCTGATATATAACATAGTAATGACTGATGTTTACCGTACGAACACTTTGACGATAATAACCATGCTTACGGCACTGGTAACCCTATTCCAAACTGACCTAACCGCAAACTTGATAAGAAGCCACCAATTAATTAGGCAACGCAATTAAAACAGTCGATGAAGTAATCTATGCTCCGATCAGGGACGTTTAACTTGTCGTATCTTTAACGATAGAATAAAGAGGTGACATTTTTTATATGCCACAGCCACTGTTAGAGGGAATTTTCCTTTAATTGGGGAAGCCCAAATAAGATACTCCAATACGTTGCTTCTTCAAGAATTGGTAATGAGAAGAGCTAGAGGCAATCCTTTTCCTAGTTCGTTTTCGATCGTTTAAAGATATCTACCGATAGCGGTTCTACTTCTCTTTGGAGAAAAAAATTGCAGATATGATTTTTACCTGGCACTGCCAAAATTGCATTTTGATCAGGCCTATTTTGATGTTGTTTTACTTAACTTTCGTTTTTTTCCATTGCTTGGAATATTAGGTAGTAAGTAGATTGGCAAACTCTGATAAAGGAAATGTTTTTATAATAATAATTATATTACTAATTGTAATTTACTTTAAAATTTGAATCTTGCCCTTGCCTGCAAGATCATTTATTTTCCCTAGAAAACAAAAAACAGCACAACAGAATAAAAATGGGTAAAGATACAACTATAAGTCAGCTTATCGTCTACCGTTTCTAGTGAGACATAGTTACAATCATAGACCATGAATTCTTTCAAACCGTTATGACGGTAATAAAATTGAGAGTATGAACACGTGAGAAATCTTACTTTACAGGTGCTTATCTGTGAGTAAATCATCTGTAGGCAATGAATCAACACTTGTTCTAGCGTTTCACAAGGCATTTATCATATCGGTATCAACTAACTACAATTTAAATGCTTTTGTGAATAGAAAAGAAAAAGCTAATTGTCGACTGTTACATTGTTGTTAAGACTTTTATAGGTATTATTATGTCAAGATGGAGTGGCAGGTTATAAAAATGGGACACGCCAAATGTGGGTCACTTTTATTGTGGCTGTCTGGGAAATGAGTATATTGGAAGCGGAACATTTAAATTTTAGTGATACCTTTATCAATATATTTTTCCCAGGTGATAAGATGTGCTTTTGCTCTGATGTGTCTTTAACGTTTTACTTTTAAATTGAGCACATTTTTACTTTTCCTCTACTCTATCACTCCGTCCGTAGAAGTCTTTGCATTCTTGATGTAAAACATCTAATCACACACAAGTCCATAAGCCCATAATCTCTTAAGATCTCGTAAAGTTAATATTTAATGTAATTAATACAGTTAATTGATACGCCCATAAACCTTCCATAAGCAGTAATAATCATTATGACAAGTCATTTCCTGTTTATTGACATTGATCTGAAAATCCATAAACACCTAAGCCATTGGAATATTTTGTTGTATAATTGACTAGAACTGGTAAACTTGATCCTATTTGATGTCGATAAGCCTTCAAAACATCAAACGGTAGTAAAATTCGATCCTACCAATCAAAAGCATTAATGTGTAAAGCCTCGGCTCCAGTATATGAGCGGTGGCGAGGGCGGGAGCGGAGGCGGGTAGATCACTTGGGTTTTACGAAGTTATTTCTTCAGACACTTTGAGTGGCTTTAAAATGTGGTCAAAGTTTAGGGATTCATATCACCCACCCCAAAATTTTTATTTTATTTATTCTTATTTATTAATTAAGTATTTTAACTATAGTCCAGAAACAATTGAAGACTATCCAAATCTGAGTCTTAGAGAATAAGTAATGGATAGGATTTGAGCTTATCACAGCTCTGGTGGAAACGGCTTAGCGGAGCGAGGCTAGGTAAATGAAGTAATTCTATTGCTTCTTCAAAAACGCATTCCTCGTTACGCATCCTCGCACATCTCTAGTGGAAAAGCAGTCTTAGAGCGATTGCTAAACATTTCGAAATTGTTCCGCTTTAGCGTCAGTTCTTCACTGTAGACAAGCATTAAATATCTAGAATGCACGCTGTTTCCGGACGGAGAATCGGATGTCAGTCAGTATTTAAATATAGAAGCCGATGAACCTACACAAATAGCATTAGTAATAAGAGTATGTAATCACAGCCTTACTGCCTTAAACATAAGGTCCAATTTGTTTAAGCCGGAGAATTTTTGACGTTTAATCATTCGTTCAACAGTTGATGAATTAATTAAAATTACTATTATAATAAACAAGAACTGTCTGTAAAATAATAATTTAATAGATAAAAAGTGAAATACTACTGCTTAATTAATTAATTTGCACTCCTAAATATTTTAATTTGGACCACTTTACACCCAGTGTGCGAAGGTACATTGTTTAGTAATGGAAGTTGGGTGCAAACCCAAATTTTGTGAAATTTATCCCATTTCTTATGATCAGATTCTACATGCTATTCACGTCATATTTCAATGTTTTCAAAATTTAATGAAATTCCAAAACCTCGAACATTTAAAGCCTATCGCTCAATGCGAATTTTTTATACACCAAACTATAGAAACTTCTAACTAATTCCGAATCTCTAATCAAACATCCGTTATCCAAATGCAGAGTCCATGACTCAGACGCCTTACGAGGGGGTGGGTTAAAAATACCCACAATAGCCCGAAATGCATCGCTCAGCCAGTGGCACGCGACGGGTTGGAGAGTTCACCGTCAGTCTGGCGGTTGAGGGTTAACTTTGAATAGTGTTAGTGAGACTGAATTCAGTTTTTGAACGGTGGTGAAATTGTGAGTAGATTTTTTGTGCTTTTTTTGTTTATTGATGGCGTATGTCGTAGTGGTTGTCACAGAACCCACAATAGTTCTGGGTTCGATTTCCATTAGAGCTAGAGTATTGCCATGTCATTTTCAAATAAGTTATAAGTTAAAAACTTTTTTAAAAAGCTTTTATTTTGAAGTTGAAGATAAATAATTATCTAAATACTTCAAAATTGAGTTCAAAGATTCCACCCGAACAAACATACCAACCCAAACAAACATTGCAAGTTAAATAAAAGCTTTTAAAATTTGATGACTTGTATAAAAATCCGTCATTTTAAAAACACAGCTTTGCAAATAGTTCAAATATGGAAATGGAATTGTGAGCAAAGCTCTCGTAGTTAGTGCCTTTCCTAACTTGAACATAAAAATTCAGCTTTCGTATGTTTGTGTCCGCATAACTTGAAAACTATTCGATGGATTCACTTGGAATTTTCACACATAGTTGCTTTTCTATTTCAGAGTGTTCCTAAGTATGTTGCATAGCGAGTATTCGCATTACAGATATGAACATTGAACATCATAGTATGAAAAATATTTTAACACTTAGGAAAAATGTTTTAGTAGATAATATTATATAGGTATATATAACCTATTAAATACTAAAAAGTCACATAACAGCTGTTCCCGCCAAAATAGAAGTGGCCCAAAAATAACAGGTTAATTTTATTAATGTTATCTGTCCCGTTTTTGAAATCCTGACACTCCATCTTGAAATACAAAAATCTTTGGAAATTATTTTGGAAGTTTCTTTAGTTAACTTATTAGTGGGATTTCAAAACAAAAAAAAATTTCAAGGCGAACGCTTACTCCTTTCTACTAACCTAATCATTATAAAAAGCACCTCTCCACCAATCCACATTGGAGCAGCGTGGTGGAGTATACTCCAGGCCTCCTCCTGTTGGGAGAGACCCGTGCCCAGCAGTGGGCCATTAAATATAATAGGATGAGGATTATGAATGTATAATTTTTAAAATTCAATATGACTGAATGTTCTTTATTTATTGGTCATAGGTGTTGTTTTCGGGATGAACCGTGCCTTTATGAAACATACATTGTGGATTTCGTTCACCGTTTCCTATCTACCGACAATTTTTGAGTTTTGAGACTACTTTGTCTACTTTATATTTATCCGAGTAAAGCTCGGTTGCCAGGTACTTAAATTATTAAAATGAATATGCATCATATCACATTCAAAGCATGCCAACTCTTATCGCTAAATCTCATGTACACCATGCCTGAAGGTTGACGTTACCATAGATTTGATTATAACCCACAAACACACGTGGCCCACATCTGAATTTTGCACGCAAGCTGTCGTGACACCCTTGTCTGATAGCGAGTGATGAACGATAGCTAGTATTTCTGCTTAGCCCAAAGTTAGAGACGCAGAGAATGCTAATTATGCGCATTATATTATGCCTTTTGTGTCTTTAATTTGTTTGAGTTTATAAATAATTCAATAAATATAGCTTAATTTATAGATGTAGCTTGCTTGGTTGTACCTACCCTACCTACTCTAGAGGGCATTAAAGATAAAGTCCATCTCAAGAAAAGTTTGGTTGGGAGATGTCTACTTGTGTTAAATCGTTGTTACTAAATATATGTCACCTGCTGTAAAGATGGTGAAAATTTCGTGAAAAAAACTACACGTCTTAGTAGTCTCAGTATTCTGAAAAGCAATGATAGTGGCCTACTATAAGCTCGAGTCTCCTCTCACAATGAGAAGGATGTAGGCCTTACTTTCCCTTACTGGCCTAATGCAAGGTAATGGACTCTACATGTCTTTAAGAACACTATAGAAAACTCTCAGGCATGCAGGCAGTTGATAATTAATTTTAATCTTTGTAATCGTCCATAACTTTTAAGAAATTGGGCTTGCACCAACTCTCTCTCGCACTAGGATTCAAACTCGAACCCCTCGAGTCAGAGGCCGAATTCTTAGCCACAGGGCTATCACCATTATGTTTGTACTCGTAAATAAATACTAGAATAGAATAGACACGTTCGATGGGGAACGATGCTATTTCCTGCGGAAGTCTTTCCTTTGCATCCTTTCTCGCGGCGGCTTCCTTTGACAAGCTTCGCTGCTGCATGAAATCATAAAACAAAGGCCCTAAAAGATAAAAAGATTAAATTTTAAATACCGTACAATGGTCGTGTTAATGTCGTGATCATTTAACATCTCCGTCACTCCTTAGTTAAAAAAAGATATCTGTTAAATTAAATTATTTTTTATTATATTATGGTAAGTCATAAATACGATCTAGACCATTATTTTTTGTCCTATAAAAATGTGTATTTTTATTTTATCATTTTTTTCCTATTTGAGACTTTATTATGTACTACTCCTTATGTCCATCTATATTTATATAAATAACATCGAGCGGTCTGAAAGAATACTTGAAGACAAGCAAATTATTTGGAGACTGAATTACCAATAATTTTTACTAAGATTAGAGAAAATTATTTTATTAGAGCGCTCGACAGTCGCTCGTCGTTAATCGCTTACGGTCGTACATCTCGTGGTCATACTCGTATGTCCAATCTTGCATGCGAGGTAGTCACGAAAACGCTAGCGTTCGTAAATTAAGGCCTCAAGCCCCAAGTTTCAAGTATTTGAGGTACGTGTTGGGAACGAAAACATAGTTGGTGCATTTGACTGACTGGCTCTAACGTTTTACTACCTTTTAATTACAATGATTACATATCAAGCAGTTCTTATTTCAACGATTCTTTTATGATATAGCTTTTTTAACCCTAGGTTTTAAGGTTCTGTACTAAATAAATTTAAAAAAATCCTGTGTAGAGAAAAATTTGGATCTGAGAAAATACATTTAAGAACATTTGTGTCATTTCTAGTTAAATTTTATGATGGCATAGCGTCACCCAAAAGCGTCAAGCCGTCACGGCATACGAGTAGATTTTACAACCAAGTTGCGCCAAAATATTTTTCATGTCAAAATTGATCCATCCATCTGGGAAATCGTAACCTTTCGGAGCCTAAGTGCGCCTTAGTATCTAGACTGTTTACCTAATCTCCATAATACTATTAGCTAAGGCTAAGCTGAGATCAGCTTAACGTGAATAGCCGGCTAAGGATTATTATAACTATAGATCTAACAACTGTTAGAAATTTCACTAAGAAAATGTAAAGACCGTCTAGTTCTATAACGAACGCCCCTACACCAATTTCAATGATTTCATTGGAAAAAATATTTATTGTAATAAGACAAAGACAAAGACTAAACGTTTATTTGCACAAATATGGGTATAAAGTTGTTACAAATTATTTAGATCAATCTATATTTACCATTTTAAGGTATGCAAATATAAAGTTAATAAAACTAACAAATTAAATTCGTAAATACATACAATATACATATACACCAAATTTCATCCAAATCTGTTCAGCAGATTTCAATTTGGTATTTCAATTTGGACAGCCTATATAATGCACAGTTTAAATTTTGTCGTTTATTGCTCGGTCGGTAATGTCAACCAATTAAGATAAGACCTAGTATACTTACTAATCAATGGAGTTTAGCAAAGGGGATCTCCTTCCAGGCAACGTGATCATGCCTGGGGAGCGGCCGTGCTCCGATTACGTCATGTCGGAGTTTTGTATATATGCCAGCGATGTAGAAAACTTCGATAGCGTGATTCAGGATCGTGTGGCGCCATCTCTTGACTAGAAAGGTAGTGCCAAGATTTGGTAAACAATCTTGGCACTACCTTTTATTGAAAAAAAGTTTAAAATTGCTTTAAAAAAATAAATTATAATTTCTAGAAATCTGTTTCTGTATCAAATGACAATTTGTTTTTAAGTTTTTATAATTTTGTGTCTGCATTATTTTTTAAGCGCAAATTAAAATAAAAAGACATGCTTAGATTGTTTACCAAATTGGTATGTCAAGAGAATAAAAATGGACCATACATGTACTGTAGTTTAGTAGTTGTTTAGTTTAGTAGTCACTGCCGTGTCTGTAAATCGTTAAGTCTACGTTTATTGCTGTTAGTCTATAATTGACTTGATGTCCTCTTACCTCAAGTCCTAACAGCACTATTACTGAGATCACTTAAAGGATGTTGTATGCATCTGATTTATTAAATAAGGATGCCGGGTATCCTTCGTTTAACAGGTTTCATTGAAGAAACTAATAGCTACCGAGTTCTCTTCAAAGAAGTTTCATACAATTTAATGTTTTCATACAAATTTTAAAGAATATAAAAATATAGGTTCGTAACTAGTCGGAACAGAAAAATTTGTTAGTTGAAATGCTGCTTAATATCTAAAAAGAACAATAAAAATAGTATACATAAAAAGGACAAAAATGGTAGCTTATCACACTCCAATCTGTCAAGTATCTCCAATCATAAAATTAATATCAAACCGTCGCTTTTTTTAAAGTAAAGTAAGTTAACGAATAAAAAATAAATATTTTTGTGTGATAAAAACAAGCCTTTGCCTTCCTCACTTATTAAATGCTAGGTAGAATAGAAAAATCCAAAAATATTTTTTTCAAATCCAAAAATATTTTCATCATGTACAATAATACTGTTCAATGCTAGTTCAAACTCTTGAGTTTTATTAGATGATTGATATAAAGTTATCCAAAATATATTTGAACATACACACCCATCGCATTTATCAAAGACGATTAAAATAATTCGTCGGATTCATCCGTCTGACGAATGGAAGGACCAATTACAGCTAGAGGCAATTATCATAAGACTGAGTCTGAGTAATGTCAATTATGGTAATGTAGGGATAATTAATGTTACATCCCTTTTCACAACACGTATAATTGTCGTGAAGGGGCTTGCAGGCCCTTGAATTCAATGTGCAATGTTGGACCGGCTTCCCCTATAAACGCAAATTGTGCCGTGTGCATGAACACTATCGTCAACGTATTCGTACGGTAAAAGTCAGTCACTATGTTATAATATGTCAGTCTGTCTGACACCGTCCCAAAATAGTACGGGGATTTTTTTTATTTTATGTAATAGCGCCCGCGAAATCTAATAGAATACGTCACACGCATGGCGCGTGTGTCGTATTCTCTTCTGACGTATTCCTCACTGCCAAGTATTTGACGTACTGTTGTTTTTTATTTCAACGTAATCGACCCACTACTTTGAAAGAAATCGCTTTTTTTGTAAACTTAAGTTATTAAAAAAAAAAAATAATATTCTTTTTTAATTTTAATTTTTATTTTTTTGTCGATAATTTTTGGTCTAGTTTCACCCTCTTTCGGGGTTGCACTTTATCCTGGGACACACTGTATATAGCAATGGCAAAGAGTTAGCATTCCGACCGCAGTCCCCAGGCAGTTCTTCTTGTATTTATATACAAAAAGTAATTGCGAGTAAAGTAATTTCAGGGTAGATACGAGAGGTAAAGAATATTAAGCCATAACTCACGTTTTATACCAAGGTTTTATCGTTTCGTCTAATATTTTTATACTCTCGCAGTAAACTTTAAACGACCGTAAAACTAAAACCATTGACACTCAAAGATATTAATATCTGAAGTAAGATACACACTAATTAGTAGGCACTCATTTAGTTTTTATTGTCTGCGATAAAGAAACTTTTAAGGTACCTTATCGACAGTCTCTTAACCCGTTTGTTGGCGACGCAAATGTTAATATTATGTTAGGTAACCAAAATATGTATTTTTTATTAATTGTCAATTTAAATTTAGTTGGTTATTTTATGTTTAAATTCTTATTAAAATAATAATAAATTAAAGGACACTGGCTGAATGAAGGCGCGCGCATTCGACATATTTTATTTAAAAAAGGAACGAATGCGCGCGAAGCGGCGAGCCCGCGAAAACAAGAGAAGATCGGTTTTCAGTTCTAATTTGTATGCATTATCGAGTCCGCGCGCTTTTATGTCCCAAATTTTCACAAAGTTTTGTAATAGTTTTTCACATAGTTTCAATAGTTTATTTTGCCTGTTCCATAGTTATTCAGTTATTTTACCGTTGCAATTATACATTTTTACAATAAAAGACAATAGTTTTCACTAAGTGTTCACCCCGCCGCCTACAAGTTGGTCTTCGAGCCGAATTCTGAATTATGTTCCGCAGTCCTCCGGTCACAATGGTGAACACTCGTAGTACAAAGAAGAAGTCAGAGCTAGAAAATAAGGGAGAAACAGTACCAGCCACAGAAAGGAATATCGCAGGGAGTGAGGCGAAGCCGAGGTCGACATACGCAGGAACGGGTAGTGTTACGGCGCCCGTTTCACATCATGGGTCGGCACGTATGGGTTCTACATCTTCGTCACTCCTCGCACGAAGGAAGAAGCTGGAGCTGGAAGCCGCGGAAGCCAAGGCTCGTATACAAATGGAGCTCATTGAGAAGAAGTTAGCTGCAGATATAGCTGACCTAGAGGAAGAATACAGTCCACCGTCGGAGAGACGAAGTATAGAAGATAATGTGGAGGAGTGGCTGGAGCGCAGCCTACACGAACCTGATGCACCGCGCACCCGCGACAACGGTCGAGCTATGGGTGCGGGTGCGGGGTGTCCGCCGGGGGCAGCGAGCGCCGGCGCCGAGGGGACGGTTCACATGTTGGCGAGCGCACTGAGGGACCTGGCCGCCTCTACTCACGGACCCAATGGTAACCTGCTGAGCCGCTTAAGCACACCGAGGGACTTACCCGCCTTCTCCGGTGACCCGATGGAGTGGCTGCAGTTCAGGCAAGCATACGAGGAGTCCACCGAGGTATGTAATTTTAATAATAAAGAAAACCTGTGGCGATTAAGAAAGTGCTTGCATGGAGCGGCAAAAGAAGCAGTATCCGCGCTCCTTATTAGTGCCGCGTCGCCCGAATCAATTATGTCTACACTAGAGTTGCAATTCGGGAACCCAGACATCATTATATCCCGCATAATGGTAGACTTAAAGAGACTACAACCCATGTCACACGACTATCACAGAGACATCGTGCGCTTTTCAATCAAAGTAAAGAATTTCGTTGCGGCAGTACAGGCCGTGGGCCGAGGCGAGGTGCTACAAGGGACACACATAGCTTCGATTATTTTATCTAAATTGCCAACCGTACTGATTTCTAAATGGGCCGATCATTCCCATACATATGTACCTGAACACTTCACAAGTAAAATAGAATTATTATCCGAATTTTTAACAAACGAAGCCCTCAAGATATCTAAGTCTGGTGTACACATTATACCACCTCAGCTGACTACCAACATAAGGCAGAGTTCATTCACCCCGCAGCGTAGACAAAATGTGTTAGTGCAGAGTGTCCCCAGTGATAGTGAAATGTGCAAATATTGTCGTGTATCTAATCATAACCTACCGGATTGTAAACAATTTAAAAAATCATTTCGTAGGAACAGGTGGCGCTATGTAAAACAACATGGTTTATGTTTTAAGTGTCTTGTGTCGCGACATAATCGTGAGACATGCCCAGCCGCAGCCTGTAACAAGGACGATTGCGGCCTCCCCCACCATCCACTGCTGCACTACCCAGTGCGTCCCGTAAGTAGTGAAAACACACGCGCGGACATTACTACACCGTGCGACCTGGCGGTCGAGACGTCATCGCAATCAGAGATGGTGACCCACGTAAGTGCGAATGATTGTAAAGTATTACTTAAGGTTGTGCCCATAAACATTCATGGACCTAATGGCACATTCACTACGACGGCGTTGCTTGATGGTGGGTCGACGGTTACTCTAATAAGTGCCGACTTAGCCCAGCGCGCCGGCCTGCGTGGGCGCAGCGAAGCTATGCGCGTGTGTGGTCCGTGGGGCGGGGACCAAGTAGAATATAATGTAAATATTGTAAATTTTAATGTGTCCAATAGAAATGGAAATATGTTTAGTATTAATGCTCGTAGTATTAAGGAATTGTCATTGCCCGAACAGGATATTTCTTGTGTAAATATTGACAATTTTAAACATCTGTATATACTTAAGGATAAGATTAGTTGGAAGCCTGAAATTTTAATAGGGCAAGATAATTGTCATTTACTGTCACCGCAGGAAATTATTTTAGGAGGGCCTAGTGAACCATGTGCCTCCCTAACTGCGTTAGGATGGTGTGTACATGGCCGGGTGCCTGTGTCAGTCCACGGTAACCAAAGCCATTCTGCATTATGTATAGCAACAGGGCTCGATAAAGAACGCAAACGGGACGATAGTCATGAAGTGATGAATCGTTCGTTCTGGCCCGAGTCTACCTGGGTGTCGGAAAAGCCTCACGCGGACTTACGACTGGTGGCGCGTATGGAACAAACTACTACTCTTTTCAATAGAATGTGGTTCGGATTACTGTGGAAGGACATAGTCTGTAAGGTACCCGATTGTTACCCTACTTCATCGTATGGCTTGTCTACCGAAGGGAATCGTCATGGCAGTAAAACTCATAAGTTTGGCCACAATGGCCTCGAGCCATATCGCCTGCCATACCGGACTGGGATAGGGCCTGAAGATTCTTGTTTGCAATGAGATGAAAACTCATAGCACCTTTTCTTTCTGTTTAATTATTATCAATGCGTCGCCTAAGTACCTGAGGTTGATGAGTGTTGCTAGCGCTCCACTAGGGTGGGGCATGTTGGCGACGCAATTACTTAAAGATAATGATTTCTAAAATATGAATTTTTCTTTATTATATTTGTCAGTTTAAATTTAGCAGTTTTATGATTAAATTCTTATTATATAAATTTGGCACACTGGCTGAATGAAGGCGCGCGCATTCGACGTGGGTAGGTATTTTATTTAAAAAAGGAATGAATGCGCGCGAAGCGGCGAGCCCGCGAAAACAAAAGAAGATCGGTTTTCAGTTCTAATTTGTATGCATTATCGAGTCCGCGCGCTTTTATGTCCCAAATTTTCACAAAGTTTTGTAATAGTTTTTCACATAGTTTCAATAGTTTATTTTGCCTGTTTTTTCATTGTTCAGTTATTTTACCGTTTTCAATTATACATTTCTACCATAAAAGACAATAGTTTTCACTAAGTGTTCACCCCGCCGCCTACAAGCCAAATCGATCCAGCCGTTCTCGAGCTTTAGCGAGACTAACGAACAGCGATTTATTTTTGTTATAAAGATGAACAACAAACGGGCATGCAGGTCACCTGACGTTAAGTGGTCATTGCAGCCCACGGACACCCACATTTAACCTTAAATAGAGAATAAATCCTATCTGAGCTTGTATGCCTGTATCTGACTTGTATGTATAAATCACCCATTTGCTACTTAGGACTAAGATGTACGCCTCAAATAAAGTATCCCCGGCAACCACACCTCCCCAGCCGCAACACAAGACATGAAGAACATGCTGCTTTACGACGGGTTAAGAGGCTGGCGGTAAAGTACCTCTGCGGACAAGCTACTGTAGATCTACCACCTTTTTATCACAGATAAAAAATCTGTGTTTAAAAGGAATTTAATTAGGTAGGTTAGAAGTTGCAAATAAAATGCCGTCTACACTTCTTGCATACACGAGTACATTGTTTGATACTCAAAAATCCCCTACAGTTCACTTTCGTACCAGTTGCCTCTTAAGCAATTCAACCTCCTACATCCCAACGCAAATGTAATCCGAGCCGTTGACGTCACGGCTTAACGCTCGTTAAGCTGAACGGCTCAGCGGCTTATTCCGCTACGTTAAAATCTGAGCTGTGTCAGCAACTACTCGTAGTATGGTTAGTCTCCGTACGAAAATCGGTTTATTCGTACAGCTTAGGTAATAGACCAAGACTGTAGTATTATGCTATGTAGAGGATTGTAGAGAAATTTTAACAATATGGTGCCATTTCAGGCAAAGCTTTGTTATGTTTGATTTTGTATAAGTATCTATTAAAACAATTAAGAAGGCATATTGTTGGTTACTGAAAATCGCTGATTTAAAAAGAAACTGAGGATATAGTGTTGACGATTTTATAAGGTTCGCAGTTACTCGTATATCTATACTTAACCGATTGAAAACATTGTTTTTTTCTCATGATTACGACTTACAATTTCACAATCAATAAATTTGTCAGCTTAGTCTCTGTAAGCAAGTTAGTCACATCAACATAGCTACTGTTATGTAACTCTCAGCAGCGGTGACGTCAGAGCTTAACGCTCTTTAAGCTGAACGGTTCAGCAGCTTATTACGATTTGCTGCGTTAAAATCTGAGCTGAGTCAGCAACTAGTAGTGTCCGTAGGATAATCGGTTTATTCGCACAGCTTAGGTAATAGTCCCTATCCTTAGAGTTGACTCAGTAGTGTTGAGTTTCTACATGAGATCTTGTTTTATCCTACTACTATCGTACGTATACGAAAATTTGTGAGAATGGATGGATACAGGGACGTTGTTACTCTTTCACGCAAGAACGACAGAACAGATTTAGATGAAATTTGGTACACAGGTAAACAACAACGGCTGAACAGATTTAGATGAAATTTGGTACACAGGTAAATTTTAATCTGGATTAACTTATAGGATACCTTTTATCCATCTCTGGGCAAAATTCTTAGGTTTACGTGGATGAAGTCGGTAAAATTAGTTTTAAAAAATATATGAAACGAAAGACGAAATGAAAGAACGAAACAGTATTTGTAATGTAGTTTAACTACTTCTTCTTAAACCTTGACTAATGCTCAGCACATCGTAACCTAATTTAAGCTAAGTTGGCTATCGATCAGAACATCAGCGCTACCAGCTAAGTGCTGACACAACAAGCCGGGATATTAGCGTGTTGGGATAAGCTGAGCTCAGCGCATTTAGCGTAACGAGCGTCGCGGTGACGTGGATTACAGGTGGATTTTGATGTATGCATGCATTAAGCTACTATGAACATTCTAGAAAGTCTCCGTTGCTATCGATCTATCGATACGATAGAAATCGTTTAACCACGTTGGTGGCCGTTTGGGTGGTTTGAAAAAGATCCTGGGTTTTGGTGACATGGACTCACACAAGGCAAGAACACACTCAGGCTACAAACAGAAATTCAAATTCAAATCTGCGATCTGAGTGGCGCAGTGGTTAAGACGCCGGTGCGCTGCGCGGAGGGTCCTGGGTTCGATTCCCAGCAGAGCAGAGATTTGAATGATGAGTTTACATTTCTGTTTCTGGTCTAGGTGTGTTGTGTTCTTGTCTTGTGTGTATCCATGGCGCCCACGGCACAGGGAATCCTAGTGTGGAGCTGTGAGTGTGAAGCGTTATTTATTAATTAATTTAATTATTAAAATCGACTGGTTGGCGTTGATGAAAGTTGTTACGGGTGATTTTGATCATGCATTACTTTATGCATTAGATTACATGAAGATTTTGTATACATACACAAGGGCAATTAAATGTCAGCTTCACGAGTAAGATTAAAGATATAGCTGTAGCTTTATGTAAACACTGGCCCGTATTTAGACCTAGTCGCTGCTCAAAGCCAATATTAGTTAAAACAAATATTTGTCAGGCAACATGATAGTTTTAGCTAGTATATTATACATATTGGACTAAATCACGTTATATTCAGATCTCTATACTGGGTCACTGAATGTGAATAAAACAGTCATCTGTTGAGATATTGATGACCAGCAGAAGAATATCAAAAGCTTCTTCTAATACCAACATTTGTTTGTTCTTCTACGTCGAAATGTCACCACCGATTGATATAATTTTTTTTCTGGTGATACAACATCTGCTTACATCGGTGATAGCCCAGTGGCTTAGAATTCGACCTCGAATCGAGGGGTCCGGGTTAGAATCCCAGTGGCACGCACCAATGACTTTGTTAAAAAGTTATGTGCGATTTATAAAATTAAATATCACCTGCTGTTACGGTGAAGGAAAACATCGTGAGGAAACCTGCATGCCTGAGAATTCGCAAAAAAAATGTTCTCAAAGGCATGTGAAGTCCACCAACCCGCAGTAGGCCAGCGTGGTGGACGGCGGCCTACATCCCTCTCATTGTGAGAGGAGACCCGACCCTGTAGTGGGTCATTAATGGGTTAAAACAACAACAACATCTGCTGGTGAGTGTACGTAAGCCAACTTATCCAGGTACTGACCGCGCGCGACGTTGCTTAACTTATTCGATCGCTTGCGATCTATTCCTCTACAGTATCGGAAATGTCAACTTCGCTATCATCATCTAAATGAAATGGAAAAACTTTGCAATTCTTAAGGCTACTTGTAAGAAACTCAGGTACAAGCCAATATTTAATATAAAGAAAGCAGGATCGGAGACTTACCTTTGATAATAACACTTGTCAGTAACCCATTAATGACCCACTACAGGGTCGGGTCTCCTCTCACAATGAGAGGAATGTAGGCCTTAGTCCACCACGCTGGCCTAATGTTGGTTGGTGGACTTCACATGCCTTTGAGAACATTTTTTTTCAACTCTCAGGCATGCAGGTTTCCTCACGATGTTTTCCTTCACCGTAACAGCAGGTGGTATTTAATTTTATAAAGCGCACATAACTTTTTTACAGTAATTGGTGCGTGCCACTGGGATTCGAACCCGGACCCCTCGATTCGAGGTCGAATTCTAAGCGGTGATAGCCCAGTTATCACCGCTTTCCCACTGGGCTATCACCGCTTTCATACCGATAATAACACTAAATTTACTTTATAGCGCGGCAACTTCACGAGTTTCTTGTGAATTTAAGACAAACTTACAAAGGTTGATAATATTACTTGTGCGGTCCAAGTGACGAACTCTACAGTTTTTATTAGCTCAGCCATCGGTTAACTATTACTGTGTCTAGTCATTTGACAGGCAAAGTATTATGGGGTCACCACGCCAACTACGAGTACATCACGCATAAAGCCGCGCTCAGTTAGGAGTTAGGACACGCGTTCGTACGAATAAAATTCAACTCGTGCGTGTACGTGCCGTTCATACACGAATAAATAATCAGATAACGTAATCGAAGTGTTGCCACATTTTTTGTCAAATACTTACAAACAAATTAACAGAGAAATGTTGTTTTATTTCACTTGCTACCTATTTGACTATTTATAATTGTTTATAACGCTTCACACTCATAGCCCCACACTAGGATTCCCAGTCGTGGGTGCCATGGACACACACAAGACAAGAACACAATACACCCGACCAGAAACAGAAATTCAAATCTCTGCTCTGCTGGGAATCGAAGCCAGGACCTTCCGCGCAGCGCGCCGGTGTCTTTACCACTGCGCCACTTGGGTCGTCATATTTTTAAAGGTTGTGCATATTTTTTTATATATAAGATCTAAGAACGATTAGGAAATTTTTATTTTATACAAAAATATCCATTTCGTTGCCACTTGTCCTTTGAGCCACAATTTGCCGGCAAAAGATCGCGAGAAAAGAAACACTTGGCGCAAACTGCGAGTTTGCCGTACCGTTAGCCATTTCATTCCTCCCGATTCTGATTTATTTTATTTATTAGACCATGTGTTGTTCTACTTTAGACTGGTCTGGGCATGACCTAATTAGGTTTCCTAAATTGTTATTTTTGTAACTGAAGTTAGACGGTAAGTACATATTTTCGTTTACTTTATTAGTAGAGTAATTTCTAGTTCGCTCTACGTGACACCACACCGACAATTCTGACAAGTTTAAAAAATTAAAGATTTGAATGATTCTAAATTTGAAAACGAAATCACTTTGGCATACCATATACTTTGTAACCACTTATTCGTATTTCAATTTGAGAAAATATTTTATTTTCAATTCAATATAATATTAGGAATAGACAGAAGGAATAAGCACTTATATTGTTTTTTACTTTTATTATTACTTCACAACATACCATGAATATGGAGCATGATTTTTTATATTCGTTATTGAGCGTGTATTTCTATCATGCATACAATATAGGAAGTGGTGTAACACTAGTTTGGGGCAAACACTAGCATGGGGAAAACCCCAGTCCAAAGACTTCTGGTGAATTAAATAATTATGATAATTATGAGTAACGCGTTTTTGTATGTTATAAAAATGAATCTCAATCATATCAAAATGATGAACAAAGCTAAAAGCCACTACTTACAGAACACGCCTTAAGGATAATTAGTAAGAAGACAAGGAAATCCACTTCAACGAATCTCCCTCTCATCCATTACTCGGCTTAATGACAACCGACGAAGTGACAATAAAGCTCTTAGATATAGGTAGGTAGAGGTAGCAACCTCTACCCATATTACTTGCCCCATTGCAGATTTTTCTTCAAATCATCAAGTTACTTTGTGTTTGATTTGGGAAAGTACGGTTGATGGAAAGACAGATGTGACGTAACTATTTAATGTAGACTCCGATGAAAACCAGTAAATCCCTGTACAATAAATCACTTTTGTAATACTTTACCCTAACTATTTAACATTTTTGTCCAGCAGCTGACAATAAGCTTGTATACGTAAGTTCTTTAGCTACAACTTTAGTTTGGGTGTATTTCGGATACTTTGAAGCAATGAGATTCGTGGACGAATAAAAGTCAGCCCTTTAGATTTCAATGTCAAACAAAAGTGGCAATCGTTAGTTTAGAACCTTCGAGTTGCAACCACGTCTGGGTAAAAGCAGGAAAAGCCCTCTGATCAGTTGGACTTAAAGAAGAAGGAAAAAACAGCAGGAAACTAATGAATTTAGAGATATCAGACGCACAAGAAGCGGGTGGAAAGATGTATAATAGAAGATGTCATGTCTAGAACTAAACTTATAGGGTTAAAAGATAGACCTGACCTAATATTGAATAATAGTCAGAGACCTAATAGTCAGAGCTATCATAACATCGGTACATTTTCACCACAATAAAGACACAAAACAACATTAGTAGCCCCGTTAAATTCAAGGACGAGCCAGCCGTAATAAGCCCAATTAGTTCCAGCGACAAGGAAAGTCACTCCGAGGTATGCCTTCGCGGCCATTTGCCTAATGATAACAGTCAAAGTTATGGGGTGACGAGTATTCCATGTTACTGCAATGGAGATGCTTAGCACGGTATTAGTTCATTTACTTCGTTTAGTAGTTTAGGCCGTACATGACGTCTTGAAACGAGGTGACGATTGGTATCAATTTTTATAAGTTTAACCAGGCAATGGCACGTTCGTTCCTTTCAGACCTTGGTTGTCCATTGCCCTCATGGGCCTCCCCTAATCGACGCCATTTCAGCTGGTCCTCGGCTCTTGATCTATCCCAGAATCTATCTAGAGTATCTAATGATCTGGCCTGGAAAATTTTCCGGTTGCTTTAAAAATTGGTACCTTTATAGATTTTGACATGCCCTTTTCGAATTTCATCTTTGCCACCTCGTATTTCTTATACTAGCGCCGCCATCTTGGAGAAATGGCGACCTATAGTAGTTTTTCGACAATATTTCCTTTCCCTACTCATTTTACGATATACCTACAAGTATAAACAATTTGAAACTTAAGAAAATTTCCTACAATTTATTTCTTGCTAACTCTGATTTTGAAGCTTGGGTTGGACAAGAGTTAGTCCAAAAACGATAAAAAGGTTCTTTGGTTAGTAACTTAACCACTCGGCAATCCCATGAGTCACATGTGATGCATACCCATTGTTTAGCTGTTACGTCTACATATTAGACAGGCAAAGTGTGAAATTCCCACTTTTAAGATGTGGTTTAACCCTTTCAGAACTGATGGTATATATGTGTCCCGTACTACTACGGACTGATGGGACAGTATGTACCACTATATGTTGACTCAGGACTGAAGATTTTGAATCAGATTTCAGGAATCAGATTTTGTATGTTAATCGGGAATCATAGTCCCAATACGTTCGCAGTATATAATTTGAAAAAAAATTCAGTCCTGTGACTGCACCCCTCTGCCGGTCTAAAAGGGTTAAGTGCATGGTAAGTCCTATTCGCCCTACGATCGTCCTTGAGGAATTTTCGAGTCGAAACCATCATTTGAATTCCCGCTAATCTCTGGAGACGCGATAAATTACCTCCCAAACTTTGTTTCCTTAGTTGAGAACTTGAATAATTGCAAGTCTCTCGCTTTACCCAGGGCGACGATATCTGACACCAGCTTTGTTGAATAAAAACACGCTCAAACCTTTGGTATTAGTTTGATTCTATTTGCGTTACTAATAATACTGCAATATACAGGATGACTTGTAAAGTGACGTATTCCCGTTAAGGGTGTATCGATTAGCTCAAAACATATCGTTGTGTGTAAGTCCTATCCAAAACATTTTTTTTGGCTATCGAAAAGTTTGAAATTGGTTGAGTTTAAAAAAGTCAATTATAAGGCAAAGTGTCATACTAAAAATTTTTTAATAAAATTCCGTTTTTTACTGTTTTACCTACTTGACATTCGTAGCTTTATTAATAAATCAAAAAATGTATAAAAATTACATAGGAAATGGTCTCATAAGTGAAGTTCACTAGTAGGCTATGGCCTACTTCCTTCTCATTGTGAGAGCCCGGCGTCCCATTATGGGAGAGATCCAATCCCAGCAGTGGGTTCTAAAAAGGGTGGCAGCCAAATTACTTCATTACTCAACATACCGTAAAGAGTACACTTTTGCCATAATAACATAATCCTCGCCTTTGTGTGTACAAGGGGATGGAACAATTTCCGTTGGAACTTTGCTCCCTTACTCGGAAACTTATAATTGTAGCTCCCATTTTGCCCGCGGCGACGCGTTATTCAAGCAACTTTTAGGTATAAAAAGGGAATTTTTTACCGAAATAACACTGCCTGTCCAATAAGTCCAAAAATTAAAAAAAAATCGTGTCACTTTCGAACCTGGGTTCCTCGAAAAGAAGGCCGAACAGCCACTGGGCTATAGGCTTCTTTTAACGAACATTTTAAGTACATTCTAAAAATTTCATGATTACCTTTCACAAGTCAAAGTCACCGATTTTTCGAGTTTTTGTTCAAAACAAAGTTGGGAACGAAATTTATCGGGCCTCCTTAGAGTTTATCAAAAAGGCTCGGGAATTCCACAATTGAAATTCCTCGAGGACAAACTCGAGTTAATTTTGATTGCTTAATGAGATGCTCGAGGCTGTGTTAGTGTGTTTCAAAGGGTTTGATTTTAATATAATCCCTTTTTATTAAAGACACAATTTGAAAAATAACGAGGCGGCCTTTGGGAAGGATTTAAAAATTAACTTTTATTTAATTCAATTTTTTTTCATTCGCTTTTTGTTAAGTAGCAAAGTTAATTGGTCGGTCTAGCTAGCCCATTGAATAAGATTCAATTTGATGGCTTTATATTTTTTTGTATATCTATGAGTAACAAGCGAGAATACAGACTAACTGATGTAAGAGATGTAAGTAGTCAAGCTGCAACCCATGTAAATAGAAGTTGTTACTGAGGTCGTATGTAGGTGCATTGCTTGCTTCTAGTAAGGACTGAGATGTTCGCCTCCAATAAAAATACAGTACAAAAATTACAGACGTATTGACAGCTAACTTATCAAATCGGTATAAATTTTCCCCGATAAGCGATAAGATTCTGAAAAAATCCATTTCCATCGAGCAAACAAAAATATCATCCCCAAACAGGTTATAAAACCCCGCAACACCCGTAAGTACACCGAGACACATAGATTGCGAAAGATTTATCGCTTCGCGTACGGGAATAAAGCTCTTATGACGAACGTAATAAAGGGCATAATAGCGTGGAAGTATTAGTAGGCAGTCACATAGTTTCAGGGAGTCTGGTACGTACACGCTTCGTTTTTAATTTCGCAAAACAAACATTAATTTCCTTCGAAGGAGCGTGCTAAGCAGAGTTTCTTTCTGAGAATTAAAAAAGGAAACTTGCAAATTGAGAGTTTTCCTTACGTTTCTCTAAACTTAAGCGTGTTATGCTCAATCCGTTCCGGTATTTCGTAATTCAATATTTGATGAGCTTTCTATTAATTTGACAAGAAGACAGGAAACGACAGGACACGTAAAACTTGTATAGAAAGATTATCGAATTATCGAAATTAGAACCTGGGATAAAATATCACACTTTATTCGTAGATCGTCTATTTGAGACGATTGTCTGAGTCTTCATGACTAGCAACACACCTATATATGTATGACCTCAGATAGGCTTGCATGCCCGTTTGCAATAACCATGACCAGCGTGACATGATTTATTGACAAGTCGAGGAAATCGTCACAAAATATTAAATAAAAATATACATAAACTGTGACTTAGCTAGCATAATAAAACTAAGACATGAGGCGATCTTCTTGCTAACGTAGTATCAACTCGGACAGTGTGCAAAGAACTTACCATCATTATGAGAAACAAATGACTAGAAGTTTAATTTCTCAATTCGAAAGGCTTCTGTAAGTAATAGAAATGGAAAAAGAAACTGTTTCTGCATATAATTTAAGACTTTTATCTAGTGAAGTTGTATTTCAACTTCGCAACGGTGAAAAATAGGTCAACTTGACGTCGAAGAAAACTAAACTTTCTTGGTTATTTGCAACTCTTTGAAGTTTGAAGGGTAAGTTTTAGAAAAAGGAAGGCTGTAGGCCTTAGTTCACCATGCGGGCCTTATACGCCTTGGGTTGGTGGACTTTACACGCCTTTATACGACTTATGGACTCAACGGGTTTCCTTACTTCAGCAAGACTAAGTGACATTTATTTTTTATAAATCGCACATAACTTAGTTATTGCAACACGCCGCTAAGATTCAAACCTGAAATTTCCAAATTAAAAGCTGAATTTTTAAAAAACTTTGATAGCGTGATTCAGGATACTTGTGGTGCCATCTCTTGACGAATTTATTTGGATCTAAATTACTCGCCAATCGATTAAAATACTAGGATAGTGTGAACTGGGTTTCAGTTGTTAAACTATCTCCGCAATGATTGGATGAGCACATAATGATAAAACGATAATGAATAAATTCATAAAATATAGTTCCAACATTATTTATCATTAAGCGAAGGCTAATTAAATGAATAATTTATTCATATTAATATTAATGCATTCGTGTACGGTAATTAAATATGGATACGGCGTACTGTTCTGGCTTTAAAGCGGATATTATAATGAGTACTGGCTTATTTTATATTCTCTCTGTGAGAGCTATTTATATAAATTCGCTTCCTTTGTGCGCGTCATCAACTCGCTAAATATATAACAAGAACAAGATTACCGTTCTTGTTTTAGTAAACTATCATGCGAGTCACATGTGATTCATACCCAATTTTAACTATTGTGTTACTTACTCGATAGGGAAAGTGATAATGAATGAGAGATTAAAATAATTATAACCTTATGACATAAAATTAAGATGTATAAAAATTGCATAGCTGATTAAGTGTATAAAATCAAAACAATATTAATTTCATAATACAATTATTTTCTCTTCAGTATTTAAACGGAGATAATAAGAAAAACATAGCAACGTTCGTAGCAATGTTCGTAGCAAATGATCGTAGCATCGCTACAAGTAATGTTCACAAGACGAATAAAATTATTAAGTTTTTCCATGAAGCCGACTGTAAAATTACATATTTTTATCCTTTTACACAATCAGTTCTTTGCGTTCTAGTTAGCAACGAAACGTGATTAGTGAAATCTAGATTAGGTTGATAGAAGATGATATTATATTATATTAATATAATATTATGTGGTTGATAAGTTGAGCTGTGCACTAATTTAACTAAAAATGAAAACATTTGAATATTTTTTTTTGTTTTTATAATGGCGCTTCGTTGTGAAATCTCGAAGCGATTACGTTAAAGTGTAATGGGGAAAAGTCCTAAATAATAATAATAACAACGGTTCTTTAATAGTTTAACAAGATTTTTATCCGTTCATATTTACAAGTCGGAAAACTTACAGTGACCTATAACCAAACTGCTAGCTACAAGTGAAGTCTCCTTGGGACCAAGATTATAATTTGTCACAAAGGCTTCACGGAACTGCGGCTTTGTAAGAGAAATGCAGTTACAACTACATGTTTAGTTCAAAATATAGCAAATTTATAATGGGATCGCGGTTACAGGACTTTACAGGACTTTAGGTTCAGTTTGTACGGGATGATGCCGACATCGCCCTTTCTTCACTACATCACCCGCCGGAGACTGAAATTCCACCCTCATCATCTGGATTCGTGGCGTTCCTCCACAGCCCGTTTTTCACGTACGTTTTTGCCTCGTACATGCAAACTTTGGAACAGTCTTCCGGCTGATGTATTCCCGCAGGACTATGACATGGGGTTCTTCAAGAAGGGCATAAAAAAAGCTCTCCTTCATAGCCGGCGACGCACTGGCGACCCCCCTGGTGTTGCACGTGTCAGTAGGCGACGGTGACCACTTACCATCAGGTGGCCCGTCTGTCTGTTTGCTTGCTCTATTTATAAAAAAAAGTTTCTTAGCATCTGTAACTCATGATTGATCCACTGCAGCGTCGGGTCGCCTCTCACAATTGGAAGGATGGAGGCCTTAGTCCACGATGGCTTAAAGCGGGTTGGTAGACTTCACATGCTTGTGACATTGTAAATATGTATCATATTCTGTACTTGAGTTTATATTTTGTCAAAGACTCACATATTTCGCTCTTCACAAAGGAACAGTTAGATGTAGTTCAACTAGTTACTAGTGTCGAAACTGCATGTTCGAGTAACGTCCCCTTGGGCTTGCGATTATAATTTGTGTCAACCCTCTACGGAACAGTGCACTCAGCGAAGGAGATACTATAATATGTAGTTCACACATTAAGTTTGCAACTCCTGCTTTCGTTTTAGTACTGTTACAGGTGCACGGGACTTTAGGTCGAAATAGTTTATTCTGTACAGGTGTAACAATTTATGCTAATATAGATCGCCAAGCAGTCATAATTCGACGAAGAAGATACTTTATTACATTATTTATACAACTATTTACATAACTTATAACAAAAAAGGAATAGAATAAAAATAGATAAAAATAAAATTTTAAAAATAAAATAATGAGTCTTAACCACTGTCCTGCGGCAGGGTACCCAAGATGCTGGCTGCATTCCCCCTTTTAAATTCGACTATAAATAATTTATTGAAATTTTAACTTGACTTCATGTTTATTTATGTGTATAATTATGTTTTTATGAATTTATTTATAAAATAATCCTAGCTCAAGCTTATGGCTCTGACACAATAGGGCTGTCCCGTCCCTATTTCACGCGCCAACGCATTCGAATACGGAGATATCCCGAACATTCGCTAACATAACTCAAATGTTGGATTTATCATTATCTCGGTAGTCTTTGTCTCAAGGTGGCAAGAGCATAAAGATTTTTATTGATTCTATAGTGACTATTGCCGTTTCCGTATTGATTATCGCAAACCGTGTTTGAGACTTCAGACTACTGAGTTTAAAAAATTAGACCAGCTTCACAATTGGCTTGCTACAAAGCCGCTGAATATATTATTTGAATAAGGGCTTATTTGAAGAAAATAAAAGGTTTCAATTGATAAAAAAGCCTTTTAGTGATGAAAACGGTAGTAGTGTCATTGGTAAGGAGTATTATTGGTGCCTTTAAGTGTGTATCCTAATATTGACCTACAGCAGCCGGGTCCACCGTCTCACAATGTGATCATCATTGTGAGAGTCTTTAGGCTTTAATCTACCACACCTAATGCGATTTAGTGGCCTTTGCATACCTTTGAAAACTATATAGAGAACTCTTAAGACATGCAGATTTCCTCATGATGTTATTTCCTTTATCTCCGTCAATACGCATTGGAGCAGCGTGGTGGAGTGTTCTCCAAGCCTCTCCCTGTTGTGGGGAGAGACCCGTGCCCATAAAAGTAGGAAAGAGAAGTGGGCTATAAAAGGGTTGCAGCCATTTTCCTTCACTATAGCTGATATTTAATTCAGTAAATAGATTCCTATATAGTTTTAAGAAAATCTTATTTGTTAATAAGATTAGGTCCCAAAAATAATGTTTCTTTACGTGATACCTAATTGAAGTTTAAAATCCTTGAGTTTGATTTTGTTTATCTTTTTAACTCTTTACTCTTGAGTTCGGCTTGGTTGTGATTGGTTTTTCTTTTTATTTTTTTTACCAGGAATTCCAGTTTATTTTTGTAAATATCCATTAGATGCAGTGCAGACGAAGTGGGGAGCGTCGCGACAATCTAATAGGTTACGTGATCCGACATTCCGCAGAACTTGGTAATTGACAAAAATTGTTTTGGAATAATATAAATTCCTCTTTTCGTACTATCTGAAACTTTAATTCAAAAATTACCTTCTTGATTATTAAAATTTATCAGCAATTCGGTTCATATTCAAATTATATTTTACCCAATCCCGAACAATTATGAAATTACATAATAATATGTGAAATTCGAAATCAAATTTAATAATCAAGAATTAACGTTACTTAAAATTCTCTTTTTTCCAACAAAAGTCAATTCTTAGTAAAATTATTATTTTAGCGTTATTTACTGTCACTTTCTCAGTTCAGAGACAAAGTATATCCAGCATAAAAAATATTTGTATTCACTATTAATGTCACTTACACGGTTCTTATAAACAGAGTAGGTATATAAATCAGCTGCTCTACAAGCGGAACTGATACGGGCGTGACATTCGCTAAATTAAATCTCAAAATGAAATTGCAACAGTGTTCAGTCGAACGAGACGGTGATATTTGCAAAACAGATGTTTGTGATATAAAAAAATGTTTGTTTTTGTTATTGGGTGTGATATTAAATATAAACCAAACCAAAAGATCGAAATGAAGCAAGTTAATGAATTCCGTTTAGCTTTTGATAGCATTGCTTTTATATCTTTGTAAATTTATCATCTATTCTCTTCAAAGTGGGAATGATATTTTGCATGTAAATTGTTTCGAGTTTTATATTTCAAATTTAATTTCTGCCATATGTTCGCTGTAGCGGCACTGTTTTACGGCTGGTAAAGAGAGTGGTGGTAATAAATAAAATAAAATCTCTTTGATACTTAAACCTATTCAATTTGAAAATTAAAATTAAACACGAAAAGTCATGTTTGATGGTCAAGATACGAGTACGTGTGTTAATAGGCTACCTAAGCCACGCCTATGGTACTGTAAGATATTGTAAAAAAATAGCCTTAAATAAAACTGTAAGCGAGCCCTGACTCAGTGCTTAAGGCACGCTCGAGCGCGCCATTGTTCCGCGACATAATAGCGGTCGCCATTTTGTCACGTGTTCTTGCTACACCTTTTCACAAGGTTTTTATACGACCTCGCTGTCAAAGGCCTATTGGTATTTTTACATCGTTTTTGTCTGTATTTTTAACCAAAAAGGTCTCTCTTTGACATTCTCGTGGCCTGTATTTTATTTATTTTATTTTTTACTAGCTGACCCGGCAGGCTTCGCTCTGCCAATTAATTTGACTAATATCAAAAGCTTTTTGAAACACAGTTAACTTTCCACCACCAAGTCCATCGCGAAAACCAAACAACTTTAACACGTTAGTTACAACGAAAAATATTTGGATAAGGATTTAAGCAAAAGTATGAATAACAGAAGTAACACATAGCCCAGTGGCTTAGAATTCGACCTCGAATCGAGGGATCAGGGATCGAATCCCAGTGGCATACACCAATGACTTTGTAAAAAAAGTAATGTGCGCTTTATAAAAAATTAAATATCACCTGCTGTTACGGTGAAAGAAAACATCGTGAGAAAACCTGCATGCCTGAGATTTCACAAAAACAAATGTTCTCAAAGGTATGTGAAGTCCACCAACCCGCAGTAGGCCAGCGTAGTGGACTAAGACCTACATCCTTCTCATTGTACATTGATCCGACCCTGTAGTGGGTCATTAATGGGTTACTGACATGAATAACATGGTCTAATTTTGGTCGGTATTTCTATTAACTTTTAAACTGTAAAAATTAGTTATTGTGACATAATGATAATAGTTGGACATAATTATGGTATCGCGAAGTTTTTTGTGAATATTTATATAATTATGTTCTTTAATTGTACCACATACTTTTGTTCTATCATCAATAGTTTACGCAGCGCTTGCGACGAAAGACGTTTTAGGGCACTTTTTTACACCTTGGGTTACGTTACTTAAATTTTAGTAAGGGTCCCTAATCTTTTCTAGCAATAAATATAGCCTATGTTACTCAGGGTGAATGTAGCTTTCCATGGAGAAAGAATTTTTGAAATCGGCACAGTAGTATTTGAGATTATTCATTACAAACATACACATAAAAATACAACAACAATAAAGTGGCGCCACCGTAGTTCGACGGACACTTTTTCATGTATACAGATGATCCTCCTTAGCTCTATCCTCCATGCTGCGTAGGGAGCCGACCGCGCGAATGAGCTAACTACCTATTTCATAGATGCGCCCGCCCCTCTCCTAATATCTTTTGAATTGAATATACGATTAATGAAAAATGCAAAAAGTAGTCTACGGGTATCGAAACAATTTTGAATACAAAATAATTTATTTGGATAAGGATTAATAAAAAGGTATGAATAACATGCACATTTCTATTTCTATGACTTATTCGTTCCTACTTCTCATTCTATTGACTTTATTTTTTAATTTTCTCAGAATGAGCTCTATTCTACTAATCAAGCCCTTTCATTTGATACCCATATTGAAGCAGTTGTGGAAAATATGTAATGCGCCACTTTGTTGCGGCGGCCATCTTGGATTTTCATTTTTTTCATAGTGAGCTCTATTCTACCAATCAAGCCCTTTCATTTCATATCCATATTGAGGTAGGCGCGGAAAAAATATGTAACCTGCCATTTTGTGGCGGCGGCCATGTTGGATTTTCACATTTTTCATAGTGAGCTCTATTATACCAATCAAGCCCTTTCATTTGATACCCATATTGAGGTAGTTGCGGAAAAAAATATGTAATCAGCCATTTTGTGGCGGCGGCCATCTTGGATTTTCATTGTTTTCATAGTGAGCTCTATTCTACCAATCAAGCCCTTTCATTTGATACCCATATTGAGGTAGGCGCGGAAAAAATATGTAACCCGCAATTTTGTGGCGGCGGCCATCTTGGATTTTCATTTTTTATAGTGAGCTCTATTCTTCTAATCAAGCCCTTCCATTTGATACCCATATACCCATATTGAGGTAGTTGCGGAATAAATATGTAATCCGCCATTTTGTGGCGGCGGCCATCTAGGTTCTAGCAAAAAGTGATATACTAATGAGTCCTGTTTTTATCCGCATCAATTTCATAGTCGTACATAAATAAAAGATGTAGATAAAATATTTAAAATATACCATTATTTTTTCGTATATGAGTACGTCAAGTTCACAAAAGTCTCAATAGATGGCGTTGGTTCAGTATAACAACATTATTCCTGTACTTAACAACATACAATAATGATATTTACAAAGTCACCTAATAGATGTCGCGACATTCATGTGTTAAAATAATATGAATATGGAAATGGAAAAATTGTTTTTTCTCTTGAATATCTGGATAAAATCATATCTTAGGTATCATAAAAAAATACTGATTGTAAATAACATCAAACCACATCATATTTTTTTTATTTAATTCGTGCAATAACAAAGTAGATATTGATGAATGTTTGTTACTTTTTTACTTTTTTCTGTAATCGATATCCAAATAAAAACTATCCTAAATGTTGGTCCAGGCTATAAGCTATGTCCATACCCAATTTCATCAAAATCCGTTCAGTAGATTTGTCGTGATCGGGTAACAAATTAACAGACAGACCGACAGACATTAATTCTGAAAACGCGATTTTTGAGTTTTGTTATCGTCCTTTATGCCAAATCAATTGGTCTTTTTAAAATAATTTGCATGTACAGATTTTACTTTTCTACGATTTTATTATATGTATAGATATTAGCCGTTTTTAACTTTATGCCATGATTTCACAGTCTGTCTGTCTATTCTTAATAAGTTTGTAAATACCACCCGTATTTTGGACTTCTATAATATTATTATGTTTGACTGTCGTTTAGTCCATTAATAATTATGTTATTAACGCCTATTTGTCTGTTTACCTTAATTTCATTGCATTTACGTTTTTGTTCTGGACATCTGTCTTTTTCTTCTTCACATCTACGTCTATTTCTTTTTCGATGTTATACAGTCTGTATTGCCTTTAATTTTCATCTTTATTTCAATTATATAGTATTTATTTCTGTTTTTCTGAACTGTCTGTTTCTGTTTCGTAACTTTTTTATATTGTGTTTACTTATGGTTGGCAATAAAATGTATTTTTCTTGTGGCCTTCCATTTCTCTGTAAAAGTCTGTAATAATAAATTACAAAAAAACTGTAAGTGAGCCCCACTCAGGTCTCGAGTCGCGCTTGAGTTCGCTTTTGTTCTGTGGCATAATAGCGGTCGCCATTATGTGTCGCTTTTACACCGAACGTGTTCTTGCTACACCTTTTTACAAGCTTTAATTATACGGTTTCAGTATCATAGGTCTGTGGGGCACTGGGTTACATCGGTACTTTCGATTTTATAACAGTATAGGGATAAGTTCCCATGGCTAAATTACCCCTCATCCCCTATAAATATAAGAAGTCCATTGATATGAACTTACAAGAAAAATAGTCAATTATCTTTGATGGGATTAGACTTTTTCTGGTTTTTCCTCACATTGTGAGGCCTGGAGCTTACTCAAACTCAAACTCAAAAGCTTTTATTCATTATTAGGTACAATTTGTGCATACTTAATGAAAGTCATACAGATAAATTATACATTCTACATTCATCCGCTTTGATCGCCCCTCAGGCAAAACGTAGACTGGGAGAAAAAAGCGGGCGGAAAAAAACTCCCAGCACTCTTTTAAAACTAAATAAAATAAAAGATAGATAGATGGTGCTCTTATAAATCGAATAAAACAAATTAGTCATTCGACTAATGACCATAAATCACTCTCTCTGATACTCTACACTCTACTGATTCCTTACTTTCAGTCCTTTGTAGCTTCCATGTTCCTCCGACGTTTACGTTTACGTTTTCCCGGAGTCTGCTTTAGGCCAACTGGTAACAGAGCGGCCTATGTTCTTTAT
This sequence comes from Erynnis tages, assembly GCA_905147235.1. NCBI lineage: Eukaryota > Metazoa > Arthropoda > Insecta > Lepidoptera > Hesperiidae > Erynnis > Erynnis tages. The sequence continues at coordinate 2,260,710 of LR990097.1, forward strand.
GTCAACGATATCTTTCACCCATCAGTTATCAGTTCTTCAATGATAAAATAAAAATAATGATGTTGGCAGCCCACTGCCACGTTACTTTTTCTACGGATTTCTTCATTTCAGACAATTTCAAGTAGGGAAATACCAAGCATAGCTATTTCCATTTCCCACTTCTGATTTTTAGGTAGGTACATAGTGAATCCTAATGATAGTTTAACTACAATATAAAAAATCAAAAGCCATAAATAGGGTGAAAAATTTAGCAAACGTGATAAGAAAATTAACAGCAACCTTACATTAACACATAATGATACTAAAGAAAGCATCATATAAGAATTGGAGCATGGAAACAAAATGGCGACCAGCGAGCACAACAATGAGGAACTCGAGATTCTCGAGAGCCCTCTGCCCGAGAATCAGCTCGACGTAAGAAAATAAGTTAACACATTTGATGATACAGCAAAAAGAGAGGATTTAAAAGCCTCTTTTATCAAATGTGACAGTGACAGTACAGGGACTCCTTTATTAACGTTTTTTCACATTTTCGAACATAACAGACATTTCAAATCAGTAATTTTTGAATACTTGAACGCCTCATTTGTAATGGTTAAATATTTTTTTTTTAATTGAAGAAAACATAAACATTTTAAATGATAATTACTATATTGATAGACCTTGAAACTTACTAACTTATTTGAAAAAACATAACTGAAAATTATTGAGTAAAATTACAATTTGAGTACGTAATCCGAAATTTCAATATCAAACCCTTAAACGTTTTGCGCTTAAATCATCTAAATTGCTGTAAAATTTTTACTTAAACCCAAACCAAAAATTCTGAGTCTCACAGGGCTGCCAGCATTGTTCATTACGGTATATTGATTGATTAAAATACTGCATAAGAAATAGAGACCTATATGAAAAATAATGATCCTTCAAGGGATAAAATGGATAGACGGTGTAATAGACGAACCATAGAAGGTAGAGAAGAAAAACAAGAACACCTTTAGGTACAAAGAGAACATTGTGAGATGAGACTCGGCCATGCAGCACGTGGGACATTAATGGGTTAAACACAACTCTGATTACAGGACTAAGGCCATGTAGGCCTCATTGTAAGAGGAGACCTGACCCTCCATTGGGCCACTAATGGGTTACAGACAACCCTAAGTAGACGTCACACTGTCTTGTTATATTACCATTTTGCCATCAGCGCCAACCCTAGCGCCAGCCTTGCAAATAAATCCGATTCCCCAATTACTATAATTGAGCGTTACAATTCATGCTTTCTGTCACTTACCGACACCCCACTTTTAATAATGGAAATCCGAACAGTCGACGATTTTTCCTCTTATTAAAGCCGGGGAAATTTTCTCATTCTCCGCAAAATCGCAAAATGGACCGATTATGTAGATTTAGAATAACAATGACGGGTACTTCCGTTATGGTCCCTGAGCCAGGTGTGAATTTCGTCAATCAAATCCCGGCTGATAGCTCGTAGAATGCTTAAGAGAGAAGAACTAAGAAGCGTAGTGACTGTGATTGTCAGTCATGGTTGAGCAGTTTAGCAGCCGCAAGCGGCAAGAAAATATTTTTGTAAATAGCCAGCTGATGTTTTTATTCATTTGCAGTAATATTCTTCCTTATTTTCAGCCCTCGGGAGTCTACTGCTGGATAAGACCGCCCCCCCCCCCCGCCCTTAGCAACGTCACTTCACCCGGTCCTGAGCCCTCTGAATCAACGGTTTCCCGTTGTCTTCTTCAGGTCGTCAGTCCACCTGGCAGGACTTGTCCTTTTGTCGCCATTCGAGGATCTTTCTTCTCATTGTTTTCAGTCCGCGCACGATTTACAGTGATAAATATATAGATTATCTATTCTAAATTCTTAAGCATTTTACAAAATACTGGCCGAGGGGAAATTGGCCATGAGAACCTGTCGTTAGCTCATGGACCATTAGAGTTTTTGTGAGCGCCAATTTGAATTTCGATGTTTTTCCAGCTAATGGGTGATTTCACGGCACCTAAGTTCACTTTCGGCGGGAAGGCTGTATTTATGCTTATGATGGTGCGAACTTTGCTCTTCCTTTCTTTTCTTTATCGCTGTCTTAAAGTCTTCAGTCTTTATTAGTTCATTCTCAAATTGACTTATTATGTGAGCAAAAAAGCAGACGGAAGGGACCGAGTCTACATAACAATTGTGTAAAAATGGCATCTTAATGGTTTCATAATCCTAAAAAAAGTCAGTTATATGTATACAGTTGCTTTGCTATTCATGTGGCCTAAGATGTTCGCCTTAAGTAAAATATCGCAACCATATCTCCGCAGCCAAAACACGAGACATGCTACTTTAGGGCGAGTTAAGAAGCTGACGGTAAGGGACCTCCCAGGACGAGCTACTATGACTCTACCACCTTAAAATCCTTGTCCTCGGATTCGTTCTCGCATGGAAGAATTCCATCATGATTTTAGTAGAAGGGATTTTGAAAGATTTCTAAACAATATCCGCTACAGTTAAGTGACAGCGACTCGCAATGAAAGCGTATATTCAATGAATGATGCTCAGCCCAAGAGCGCTTAGAATATGCTGGATGAATGTAGCTTTACGAAACTAGTGGATTTTTGACTTTTCTAGATCATAATGATGGAATAAAAGTTGATCTCACTTTGAAAAGTCGAGACGCTATAATATACGTATAGGTGAAACCGGGGTTATTGTGTCCATAGGGGTAAATGCACCTTTTAAAGATTTTATTAAATCCAAACTCTTTAAAATTATTTCTATAGTACCCAGCCCTAGTATACCTATGGTGTACTTTACAGACAGGTAGGGTAGGAATGATTTTAAAAGGCCCAGATTTAATAGAATCTTTAAAACACGCATATACCCTCATGTACGCAATAACCCCGGTTGACTTTATAATAATATAGATTAACTCATACTGCCCGAAAATTGCTAAAGCGTATGGCCGCCGTTTCGGTGACGTAGCCTAGTGATCAGAGCTGCTAATTTTTATACACCTTGGCACCTGGCAGATAGCTGATGTAATAAGGAGTAACTTAGGCTTACTTTGATTTTAGAATTCCACGCGGAAGAAGTCGCGGGCACAGCTAGTATCCCAATATAAGTATACTATAAAATTTTCAAACTAAAGAACCACTAAAAGCTTTTACTTACTTCGTAAATCCATTTGCAGAGGCCAACACGACGAGTCCCTTGGCGACCAAGTATACCTATTAAATTTCCCATACAAAATCTACGACATGAAAACTTACTTTTCTCAAAAAATCCTTCGAATTGCGTCATCTATGAAAAGGGTTGCTTGTTACACGGGAGTAAGGAATTCCTTATGACTGCTCGGACACGATATAATGCGTTAGAGAAACGTTTTACCTTCGTTTATGTCTTGACAGTGCTGAGTTTTATATTTGGACATTTAGAAGTTGTTGAAGAAGAACAAAATGTTCTCAAAGGCATGTGAAGTCCACCAACCCGCACTAGGTTAAAATGTCATGTCTACATCCTTTTCATTGAGAATAAGAATTATTATGAGAAGTTATCACTATTAAGAAAAGACTCGACCCTGCCTGGACCCCCTGGGTGTCTTATAGGTACTTAATACGCAGATATTAAGTTTATTGGATCCTAGCTCGATCTAATAATATTTGAATATTGTAGGACAACTCACACACAGCTTTCTGATCCTAAAAGTAAATATTATGATCATCTTAAAATATAACCCAGGCTATAATCATTTCTTTCAGATCTTTACAAATATCAATCAAAATGAAGTGAGTTACCGCACGAAAATTCCCAAAAAAAGAAAAATGGGGCCGCGGAAATTTATCACGCTTTTATTCCTGAAAAAACATGGAGTTTTTTTCAATTCAATATTAGTCCCATTTAATCGCTACCTTCCTTAATCAAAACGACAAGCAATCTATCATTCGATCCACTTCTATTCATTATAATGTCTTGAATGGTTGCTAAAATGCTGCAATCTTTCAAACTGATAATAATGAGGGGCGTTCGAAGGCGCTCGTACATCTTTGCGTTCGAATTGGGAGGAGAATTATATTTTTATTCGGAAAATTGAATTTTGATTGATGATGAAGGAAAAAGCCAAAAGAACCCTTTGGCGTGAGTGATCAATTAAATTAGCCAAACCAACCAACCTACACACTCAGGGCTTTTCTTGGTCACCCATCAATTAGTCAGTGCTGAGGTCTATATTTCAGTAAATTACTTTCAATCTTCGCCCATAATTAGAGGGTTGCGTAAATCAATCCGGTTCGAAAGGGCAGCCTGTTGAAAACACACGAGGCATTGTTTCGGCGAACTTCACGGGTCTTAGAAGTAAAATCGAGCCGTATACAATGACGCCAAACGGTATGACGCTCTCTTATGCCGTCATGCCCTTTTCTATAGCAAAAGGCTAGCTGATGTTATGTGGCCACTGCATCCAACCTCAAAAAGAGAAAAAAAATCCCATTTAAGGTTGTATGCAAGTGCTTCGCTACTTATGAGGACATGCTGCTTTTGCCAGTAACCCATTAATGACCCACTACAGGGTCGGGTCTCCTTCTCGTAATGAGAGGGATGTAGGCCGCCGTCCACCACGCTGGCCTACTGCGGGTTGGTGGACTTCACATGCCTTTGAGAACATTTTTTTTTGTGAACTCTCAGGCATGCAGGTTTCCTCACGATGTTTTCCTTCGTAACAGCAGGTGATGTTTAATTTTTTTTATAAAATGCTGCTTTTACGTCGGGTTAAGAGGGTGGCGGTAAGGTACGTCCCCGGACAACCTACTGCGGCTCTACAACCTAAGGTGGTACGTTTTTTGACTGGTAAGATATTATAATGTTTAAAATTAAATAATGCTTAAAATAATAATGAATAATATTTTACATTAAAATAATAATTTTACTGGAATAATCTTAGACACTTGGGTAAAGGAATATCTTGAGATAAGAGCATCTTAATTTTAATGCCCTTCCTTAATGTGGGTGTCTTAAATGTAAATTTTGGTGGATAATCTTTATCCATACCTCCTACGGTGGTGGTTACTACGTTGGTAGTAATGTAAACCTACATTACTACTGGTTTAGTAGTAATGTAGTAATTAAAGGGTTGCCAATGCTCTACTAATTCGTTTTCTGTATATTCTACCCAGAAACTTCATTAGGGTCCAATGCAAAAGGATTGGCGATTCATTAATTAAAAGGGTTTCCGAATATTTATCGTTGGAGAGACGAATTGTCTTTGCTGTAAGTTTTCAATTGATATTGAGTGTTCGTCTAGTTGGCTTCTGTTTACTTTGTTGATGGATTGGCGTTTGTAATTTATGTTTGTAGTGTTTCAGTTTTCAGTTGGGCGTTTTGATTATTTGTTGCAGGGACTATTGAGATAACAAGAGTGGGGGAGAAATAGGAAGGATAATTCAGTTACTTTTTATATAGATTAGAAGAAGTCAGGAAGCAAAATCCTTTTTGTTCCACAAGGCAGTGCTAATTTCGAGAGATAAAGAGATACGTGTTTGCCAGAGATACTTTATTGAGGCGAATATCTTAGTCCTCATGACTATCAACGACACCAGGCCCACACATGGTACTAAATTTAATTCAGACAACAAAACTCAAAATTCAACAAAAATTCCATAATTATAATAATATATACATACATAGGTACCCTACTTACTTCAATCAATGACAAAATGGCATCAACCAAAATAATTTTATTTTTGTCAAATTATAAAGTCTTATGCAAAATTACATGTAGTGTATGGCAATTTACATATTTTACAATTATAATATTTTCCTTTACGTTTCAAATTACAGTTTTGTAAATTTTACTAAAGTAGGTATCTATTCATAACTTATACTTAAATTATCCAGTTATGTAAATCCGTATGTAATTCTATAATCGTATTATGTCTAGAAAATCGTCCATACATCTATGGGTGATATAAAAGTTTAGAACAACACACCTTCAATTATAACACAGGGGTTGTAACCAAGCAGCTCCAAGGCCGCTGAACAATAAAACTTGAGCCGCGAATGGATTTAACATGTAGTGCGGCTCCGACTCTAAATTTTACTTTAGCCTATTTAGCTTTACACCTGGACGTATAACGACCTAGCTAGATGTGACTACACTGACGAGCGTCTCTACATTGTGTGAATATGTGACTATAACCTATCCAATGGCTCTACAATATGTGGCTCTACCCTATTCAGTGACTGTAGTGATTTAGTCACTCAGTATGTGATTCTATACTCGTCAGTCACTATTTAGTTTGTTACTGTATATAATTTAGTGGCTCTATAATATGTGACTATACTATCAAATAGTTCTATAGTATGTAACTCTACACTATTTCGGTGTTTATGTTGTCATTCGAATTCGCCTGCCAATGACTTTTGTTACTGAATTTTAAAACAAAAAAATATATAAAGATCGTCGTTTTCCGTCATTTTAATCCGCCATAACCCCGTCTTTTACAACCTAAAACATCTAGTTTTGTACCCTCATTATGATAAGACATAGAAGAATTTACCACTTACCTATTTTACAACCAAAAATGACAAAGCTCATTCAAACTCTATCGCTTGATCATTGACTTTAAATCCTAATGAATTAAAAGTCCTATTACAAACCCTGAAATAAACCCCTTCCAGACACCAAGGCCTCTATATCCGTACTAGAGTCAGATAATGTAGGCGCGCAGGTTGTTTTATGTTAAGGGAAAAGTTTGCTTTCGTACAAATGCGGAATGTACGGAATTAGACCTTATGAATACAATTGTGGAGCGAAGCCATTGTGTTCGCACAATAACGTGTACTTGGTATTAAACTCGTATCCAAATTAACATAGTCTTGAATGGATGTAAGCAGTTTAAAGGGTACGTTTACATAAATATGAGTCAGTCAGTAACCCATTAATGACCCACTACAGGGTCGGGTCTCCTCTCACAATGAGAGGGATGTAGGCCGCCGTCCACCACGCACCACTACTGCCCGTTGGTGGACGAACATGCCTTTGAGAACATTTTTTTTTTGAACTCTCCGGCATGCATGTTTCCTCACGATGTTTTCCTTCACCGTAACAGCAGGTGATATTTAATTTTATAAATCGCATATTACTTTTTTTACAAAGTCATTGGTGCGTGCCACTGGGATTCGAACCCGGACCCCTCGATTCGAGGTCGAATTCTAAGCCACTGGGCTATCACCGCTTTTAATTATGAGTACTTACCAGAAAGTACGCGGCGGACCCAACTCTTCCAATGGGTGTCGTAAACGGCGAGTAAGGGACCCTATCAGAGAGTGGGCAGCAGCGCTCTCTTCTCTTTCCAACTACGAACTTTGGATTGTATGACTGTGATGTGGAAGGTAAGGGGAAGCCACCACTATTTTACCATGAAAGTCGTCATGAAAGTAACCTTCAACAGATGACCACGACCACTCTGTCAAGAGTTTAGCGACTTAGAAGAAGAAGAGTACCAGAAAGTAGAGTAATCTTGCTCCGGGTACCTTACTTTACGTACTTAGGAGGTACTCACCAGCCTCTGGTAAAGTAGCAAGTTCTTCATGTATGTATAGGTATGCCGGAGATAATATGTTATTTGAGACTATCATAGGCCTCATTTGTACATCCACATACAACCTATTAGGCTTTTATCTGTATATACAACAAAAAGCAGGTCTTGGAATAGGATATAATCTTCAATAACAGGCATTAAACGGGTTAAAATAGTCAATGCACCAACAACGACTCCCTTGGTGATGCTGACTTTATTGCTCACGTCAATTGGAATATATATTATACAGGGTTACCCGTAAAACATGAGCAACCTCGCAGCACTAGGTAGCTAACACTTATAAGCAACAACTCGTGTACTACGACTTTTGGTAATTTGTTAATTTTTAATTTCATACAAAAATATTTATTAACGCGCATCGCAAAGATTACGTAAACAAACCGCGTAAAAACTTCGCGGTGTGCAGCGGTACCGCCTTTGATTGAACTTGACCTATTCGCCCGATAGTCGACCGTCGGTAATGCGAGCATTCAGGAATGAAACATACTTTCGTAGACTTACAAATATCACAATAGTGCAACAAAAACTTGTTTAACCATTTATTTTTTATGTATTGATTTATGTTCGAACTCATAGAACAAAAGGTGTTGCTTATGTTGTTAGCTACCTAGCGCTGCGAAGTGGTCGTGTTTTACAGGTAACCCTGTATATGTGTGAGGGTTTTCGGTTTAATTTTATAAAATTAATGCTGACTCTTAAACAAAAAGGACAAAAATGTTATTTAAAGTGGAAAATAGCGTGGACATTTTTTGGACGTGGACGCTGGACAAATTTAAATTAAATTTGGTTATTTATAATTTCCACACTAAGTTCTAGTGTTTAATTTTGACTGAAATAAAACAACCCCATCAAAACCGTGTTTTGTCATTTAGATCACGCAGATTCCGAAGCCTCGATCTAAAATTGAGTTTGGACGTCGGCCTGAACACAACAATGGCGGACGATCATTGTATCTACACACGGCACGCTCACGAACAATCGACTCATTGTGCAGCTGAAACAATGCCTCTGAACATGCGTTCGTCGGATCCTAGACATCCGCAGTTTTGTATCTGTGAAATGCATTAAGTTTTGGTAATTTCATCGGAAGAACAGCCCCGCTGCTTGAGTAGATCGCAAGGGATCGAAAAAGTTAAGCAACTTTGGGTGCTGTCAGTATCTGGATGGGTGACCGCTAGTAGCGAATTACACGCGCTTCCGTGCTTTTTTACATAAGACAATTTTACATAAGACAAAATATAAATAAGACAAGGGTAAAAAAAGGACTTTAAATACAGATGGTTTGGTTGCCTACGTTTTTGAGTTTAGATTTTTTGTTGTTTGGTTTTCAAAGATAAACAATTGATATTGGTATCATAGGTAGATGAAAGCGTACAGAGCATGTTTGAATCCATTTTTAGAAGCCATCTGCGAATGCAAGTGCGTGGTATGAAGTTTGCTTTGATGCTATGCTTTGTTGTTTTGTGGAAGTTTTCGCAAAACAGACTCGCAAAACCCATTTTATACTCGTTCTATGAGGTTTTTGTAAAAAAAAATGTATATCAATTGATTTGATTGTGATACTGAGTAATTGTAATAATTTTTCGTGTTTTTTATTACTACTGATCTTATATATAAAATTCTCATGTCACAGTTTTAGTAACCATACTCCTCCAAAACGGCTTGACCGATTTTTATGAAATTTTATATGCATATTCAGTAGGTCTGAGAATCGGCTAACCTCTATTTTTCATACCCCTAAGTGATAAGGGTTGTCCACATCTAACATTTTTATTTTATTTTTTGGACAAATTTTTTATTTTTTTATTTTTCAATAATGTGGCATTAAAAAATAAAACCCTAAATTTTCAGACTTCTATCACCGACCCCTATTTTTTAATAGTCATTTAAGAATTTTTCGTCCCGCTCGATAACTTAAATTCAAATTCAAATTATTCATTAGTTACATGTATTCAAGTTGAAATTGAGAAAAAAATAAGAGAAAAATTTTCGGGGAAAAAATTTCGGGGAAATAACTCAAATTATTTTCTTATTTCGCCGTCAAACTCTCTCTAGGCAGTGTAACTATGATAGTTATATGTATTTAAGTTGAAATTAAGAAAAAATAAGAGAAAAATTTTCAGGGAAGTAACTCAAATCATTTTCTTATTTCGCCGTCAAACTCTCTCTAGGCAGTGTAAGTTACTTATAATAATAATAATTAAGGCAAAACAACGTTTGCGGGGTCAGCTAGTTTTTATATAATTTTATCAATTTCAATCTATGCTACGAATTGATGTGGATCGAAAAGTAAGCAAGTTATTTTATAACTAATAATGAAAAAACAATGTTGCATAATTAATTAATACTTAAATGCATTTCAAGAGAAATAAGTTTTGCACTTTTAATCGCTCCGTAAAATTTGTTATTTAATTAATACACGCATAAAATTAATTTTGCCGAGCTAATTTTAAATTGAAATACAAACTATGTATATTCCAGGTGGAATTTGCATATACGAGTAAAACCCCTTTTAAATACAGAAACTTAATTTCTGTTTGAAGCTTTCTTCAGGTCCTTTTCGGATTTTTTCGGAGGTAGCCAGTAACAGACTGTTTGCAGTAACTCTGTTATTTATTTATAAAGACTTTTAAGTTATAATTATGTAACGTTTATTATTATTATGTTATATTCATTTATAGACTACTATTCGATTCGGCGTGCGTCGCCCTGCCCTTAAGTTACACTGTCTATCCGAAGTACTTCTAAGGTACATAGATACATACTCAATAATTCAGTCCGGGTCGATTGTACCCCAGTCCATACGTTGTACTCTTGTACCATCGGGACGTGCCGATATTCTTTTTGTCCAAATTTATAGCTTAATTACGCTGAAAACGCTAGCTCCTTCTTTTTCGAGCGCTTTTTACTGCGCATGTGTCGGTGATATATTCAAAGATTCGATTTTTAAATTTGTATTTTTATGTCCTGTACTTTCACGCCTGAAAGTTCTTCACAGTTTTAATGTGGCTTTTTCCTTTTTTATATTTATTTTTGTGTACTAATGAAGTATATTATATAAATATAATTTTATGTTGATCGAGTTTATGTAGGCGATGAAATATTCGAAAATTCCCCTTTTATCGTATAATTTGTGATCAAATTACGCATGTATCTGTTGCCCGAAACAATTACAGTGAGGCATTTTGCGTACCGCATATTTCGTACAAAGCGCGAGAGCCGACGACCAAAAAACTGAAAGAGTTTTCTAATATCTGATATTTTATTATCAGGACACATTGGTGGAGTAGATAAATAGCCCACAATCTGTTAGTTGGATTCTGTAGAGATTAGCGCGTGGGCGGCTTCAATTTTGTATAAACCTCGCAACTACTTTCTAAAATTTCGATTAGTTAAAAGTAAATGTATAAATAAAATTCTCAACATAACATGTAAAATAATGTATAAGAAATAATCAAATTGAAATGAATTATCTCATTTAATTTTGCAATCTATATGAGATTAATCAAAATAAATTTGTAACAACTTTAAATCAATATTTGGGCAAATAAAAGTTTTTTCAATTTTCAATTTTCATACATCTCCTTCTTTCTCTTACGCCGAGTTGACCTCTTAATTTCTCTACACTAATTTATATATTCGTCTACTACGCCACGGTAAATTAATGTTAAAATATCAGATTCAAGAAAATGCTTGCAGTTTTTGGTACCTGGCTTCCAGACTATATAGGTTTCTAATCACATGACAATATAAGCTTCATTAATGTAATACCATAGAATCTCGTTATATTGTTATCTCGTTGAATTACTAAGTTGTGGCAAAATTGCGATGAATCTAATTCTAAAGCATAATTATGAATAATGTATAAGCTCAGGTATTAGTTGTTATTTGTGGTTGTAGTATACCTAAATATTTGAATTTTTTATGAAGAGTGAAGTAGTGACTGGTATCTATAGTTTAAAAGACACGTCAAGACTTTAATATTCCAATGGTCAGGCACTTTAAATCAGTTAATCGGTTTATAAAATTAAATATCACTTGCTGTAACGACGAAGTAAAACATAGTCAGGAAACCTGCATGTTTGAGAATTCACAAAAAAAAGTTCTTAAAGGCGTGTGAAGTCTACCAACCCGCACTAGGTCAGTGGTGGACTAAGGCCTACATCCTCCTCATTGTGAGAGGAGACCCCACCAAACAGCTGTGGGTCATTAATGGGTTACAGACAACTATAATACTATCAAGCATTATAGGTGCCATTGTCTAAGACCTCATAAGTGATGTGAACTAAAAAAGATTTTCTTACAAATATTTGATAAATACCAAGTCGTCGTTGTATTGAAATAATTAATATCACGTTTGTGGAATCCAATTGCGTATTATATTATGATGGAAGCCAATTTTATTAAAATTCTACTCTTATCGGGCCATTAATCCGAAGTAGTAAATTAATTAATATCGAATTGATGTTATGAAACTAATACATTTCCTACCTATAAACTTCCTAATCTCGTGACAATGTAAACATCATTAATGTTAAACTACATCTGAACAGAACCGCACTATATTGTTATCTTGTTGAATTATTAAGTTGTGGCGAATTCGCGTTCCTGCTAATGATTTGAATCAAATATGCAAACGGTTTGATACTGCGCTCATTTCCACAGAACAAAGACTACAGTGGGTAAACTACAGATCATCAAATCAAATCATTTATTTGCAAGCATCGATCACAAAACCTAAGAGACACCGCGTGTCATAGCTTCTACAAATAAACAATTCAGTCAAAGCAGTAAGTGCGACGGGGATAAGAAAAATAAGCATCGTGATTGGTCAGTTAAAAACGCGACATCCCAATTTTTTCGAACTAGTGATAGGTGTACTGTAACCTTAGTTAGTTGAGCTCTAAACTGAATACAGGCATGTTCCTACTGACATGTGAGTAACCCATTAATGACCCACTACAGGGTCGGGTCTCCTTCTCGCAATGAGAGGGATGTAGGCCGCCATCCACCACGCTGGCCTACTGCGGGTTGGTGGACTTCACATACCTATGAGAACTTTTTTTTTTGTGAACTCTCAGGCATGCAGGTTTCCTCACGATGTTTTCCTTCACCGTAACAGCAGGTGATATTTAATTTTATAAAGCGCACATAACTTTTTTACAAAGTCATTGGTGCGTGCGACTGGCATTCGAACCCGGACCCCTCGATTCGAGGTCGAATTCTTAGCCACTGGGCTATCACCGCTGTCACCGATTGTTCATTAACTATGTACAAATTGTACCTGACAATGAATAAACGCTTTTGAGTTTGAGTTTTAATAGTAATAAAGAATTGACTTCTGCGATCTCCGTGCTTTATTTTGCGGCAATTTTGAGTGATGCTGGGTTGTGATTAATGTATTCTATTGGAAAATCGTAATGCTTTGGTATAATAAAATTAGCTGTTTATTTCGGTATGAACCTGCATGTTTCATATAGAAGAACTTATCCCTGGATTCTGTTCAATTGAGCGCATTTAGCTCATTCCATCGCGACTATAGTCGTAGTGATACAATGAATCTAGGGTTTGAATACCTACAGCTGAGCTACTTTTACCTACGATGGATTGGAAACAAATTTTATTGCTGGTCTATTAACTTCCATTTTCTATGGTTTTTCCTTATAAATTCTTCAACTTGTGTGCTTGTGTGTCATGTCAGTAACCATTAATGACCTACTACAGGGTCGGGTCTCCTTTCACAATGAGAAGGATGTAGGCCTTAGTCCACCACGCTGGCCTATTGCGGGTTGGTGGACTTCACATACCTTTGAGAACATTTTTTGTGAACTCTCAGGCATGCAGGTTTCCTCACGATGTTTTCCTTCACCGTAACAGCAGGTGATATTTAATTTCATGAATCGCACATAACTTTTATTACAAAGTCATTGGTGCGTGCCACTGGGATTCGAACCCGGATCCCTCGATTCGAGGTCGAATTCTAAGCCACTGGGCTATCACCGTGTGCTTATTATCTTGCTCTTCGAAAAAATAAAAATAAATATGTATCACCTCCCTATCAAGTTATTTGGTACACATACGAGTACATTTGTGACTCCACAGACGCAATTTACAACAGAGGGACGCGACGTTCCAATTTCCGTTTATGAGCCGTTATTCAGCTACATGGCGTCATTGCACGGTTTAGGGGAAAGCGTGGCTTCCGTCCTTTATTGGCTGATAAAAACAGAGGCCGTTGGTTTTAAATTGACAGCAGGTATTCATGAAGTGATAGCCCAGTGGCTTAGAATTCGACCTCGAATCGAGGGGTCCGGGTTCGAATCCCAGCGGCACGCACCAATGACTTTGTTAAAAAAAAGTTATGTGTTTTATACTGAATAGTTTTATACAATCGGCTAGTAATTAAACAAGCTACAATCCATCATCACACAGAACAAAGTTTGAATCAATCATGCATGAACCCGTTAAAAGCTAGATAGTTACACAGTTACCGCCACACTACGTAACAGGACATCTCTCAAACAGAAACACTTCTATTTCCGTTGCAATCTGCGCAAATACTCAATAATTCAGCAGTTTCACTCTCCCAATACAAGGTTGAAACTCGATATGAAATAGATATTAGTTGCAAGTTACACAAATATATTTGTGAACGACTGGCAGACAGGCGTGCAATGCTTGAATTAAAGCCAATGCCTTACAGAGACCATTCCATGACAGAGACCAGACCATGGACTGACCATTCGAAGGACTGCCGACCGATGTGAAAGAAAGGTTCTTGAATGGCGACGACCTCTCCAAAAGGGCACACACCGCCCTCAAAGTCCTCTTCCTCCAGGTGAATTGACGATTGAGAAGACACCGGGAAACCGTTGGATTTAAAAGGTCCAGGATTGGACAGGTTGCATTTTTCTTAAGATGCACTTTTAAGATGTCTCTTGTTATATCCATCTGGTATCCATCTGGTGTCCATCTGGTATCCATCTCTTAAAGTAAATAAATAAACGCTTCACACCCATAGCCCACACTAAGAGTCAACCCGTCGTGAGCGCCATGGACACACACAAAACAAGAACATACACACGCAAACCAACAGAAATCTAAACTCATCGTTAAAATCTCTGCTTCGCTGGGAACTGAACCCTGGACCCTCCGTGCAACGCGTCGGTGTCTAAACCACTGCGCTAGGCAGGCGTGAAGCGAATAAAATTAAATAAAGGGCTTAAAAATATATTTTTAATACCATTTTTTATGGCTAAGGTAACGTTCAGTTCTCAGTGTCAGCAAAGGCGAACGTTAGCAAAAATGAACACGAACTTGTTACTTTAAACCAGACGACAGGAGCAGCGATAGTTTCCTCATAAGAATACCTACTAAAACTAACGGAAAACCGCAAAACCAGACTGTACAACCTACCTATGTATAATACGTCCCACTTTTCATATTCAGCTCATCATAAAATATACGCCTGAGTTATATTTATCACCAGAACTACAATAAACGACCCTTGCGGAGAGGATAAGGACAACAGTTGACCTCTCGCCCCCTCGAGACATGACCCTCTTTGTGACGTGACGTATTCAGCGGAGGAAAGTTTTAACACAACTTTCATCTATACAAATAAACAAAACTGGAGTGTCTGTTTGTTATATAAAAATAACCGCTGTATACTTACACCGAAAATAACATTTTTTACAATTTTTGTCTGTCTGTCTGTCGTTTGTTGCGGCTAACCTCTGGAACTGCTGGACCGATTTGGACGTAACTTTCACTGGCAGATAGCTGATATAACAAGGAGTTACTTAGACTACTTATTTAAGTGTTCCACGCGGACGACGTCGCGGGCACATATAGTATAATAATATAATGTATGAGGATGGTATCATCTGTTCTATTATTTAGGATTCTGCAGTGTCTTAGATGTCGAAACTTTTATCTTAAGAGGACAGCGAAAAAACGTTAGATTCGAATAATAATTCTAGAAAGACAGAAATAAATTTTGATGGCGACACGTCCTAATTGTATGACAATACCGACCGCGCAACACGACAAATTTTTGTCACAGGGTACTAACATGTGACAAAATGTAAAAGACTTGTAAAATATGTAAAATTTAAGTATAAAAAATATCTTCTGCTATAAAGGCGAAAGAAAACATGATAAGGATACCTGCTTGAGAGTTTTCCATAATGTTTTTAAATGCATGTGAAGTCCACCAAACACTGGTGAACTAAGGCCTACATCCTTCTCATTGTGAGAGGACACCCGACCCCAGTGTGTCACTAACATATTCGAGACAATCAAAATAACAGTGCTACTATATTCTTGAACAAAGATTTACCTGAACCTTTAAATTATTTGTCCGAAGTAAACAATTATTGAAACAAAATCCTTTCCATAAATCCATAACAAGGCTTACCGTGCAATTTGTTGCTTAAACACTCTCTTATTTAAACAACCTGCAATCGAGCGTTACTAAGCAATGACGGGATAATGAGGAGTCTGGTACAGGTAATGAAGAATCGGATGAGACTTTCCAAAAAAATTCTGAGACTAATTGGCCAAGTACGAAATTTAATATATTGTATCAGGCGTTACTTTGCGGAAATCCATTGTTATTTAAGTTGTATTTATATTTCTTTGCAACAATCCGCACACGTGGATACCAAAACAAAACCACCAAACCACCATACCAAAACAAGTACCACGTGTGCGGATTGTTGCAAAGAAATATAAATACAACTTAAATAAGTACGAAATTGTAAGCGTTGTTTATAGAATTGTGAGATACGATACGTGGACTATCTTACTAGTTGTAAGATGTTTTAATTTTTTTTTTCTTAATTACTTCCAGATGGTTGAAAAAATTTATGTAAAATGTTTGAAATCTCCGGTTAACTTTCTTATTTGCTAATACAAATGTGTTCCCAATATACGAAAAGTTTAGTAACAATAAAACATATCCTAAATTAAATAAGTAAGTTGAAATGGTACGTTAATATAACATGTGAGAAATTGCTTCCTCAATGTACTCGTAAATTATCAACAGCTGAAAAAAAAAAGTGATGAAATGTGCCGAATGTTTAAAATGTAAAAGTTAAAAAAATGACAACAGATTTTTTCAAAGAGTAATATTTTACTTTCCTTCCTATTTATCCTATTAGAAAAAAATTAAAAAGAAAAGATAGAAGGAAAATGATTTATTGTGTACAAAATAAAAAGGACAAACAAGGGTATGAAGTCGTCAAGATACGACTGACGACGCACAGCTACCTTTATCTTTTTCCTAACTTGGCTGTTTCACTGCCGTGTGTCAAGATCGAACATGCAATAATAAGTAGCGGGTAGATAATAATAAATCAGTACAGTGTGGTGAATTAACTACGTGTTGGCTGGCGTTGCTCGTTCACGACGAATAGTCTTGTATTATGCACGCTTCATTAACAATGAGCCTTGGTTTTGCGAGATTATGTATTCTGTGCTTCCACTTAAAGTACATATTTTTGAAATTTACCTACCTTGTATGTACTTCGTTATAAAAAGATATAGTGACGTCATAAGAATACTTTCCTCCGAAACTCGGCAAACACGCATCAGTGAGTAACGTCAGCTTTAAATATTTCAGAAGCTGGTCCAGTCCCGGAGGCGAGGCAACCGGCGCCCTCGGCCCTTGAAGGTCGTTTATCAACCGGTTCAAGGATAAACGAAGGTGCTCCGAAGTAAAAGACACATAAAAAATTAATTCCTAACAGCTTTATAAACAGTCGGAATTCCTGACAGTCCTTTAGACGGTGCAGTGTACTTTACCTCTCATCAATGTATGCCGAGCATTGGGATCGAAAAAGGCGGTGGAAGCATTCTTCTTTAAAGTTTATTTCTGAATTTGATTATCTACTACTCTACTCTAATTCTCTATAAAAAGAAACAATGATACCTACTCCAGAACACTTTCGTCCGAAATACACGAAACACGTAACAGCAACTGGGCCCTGATTCTGTATGACCATTCGGCAATGTCGTGTCTTATCCGTGATAAAAAGTCAAAAAAGGCTTAAAAGTCAAATATCGTGACAATCTATTGTGTGCCTTATAGAACAGACGTTAAGGTTCCTTGTCGTGCTGAGTTCATGAAATGACACACGATATCGGCACGAAATCTTTAGGTCATACGGAATCGGGCGCCTGGTCCAGTCCCGGAGGCGAGGCAAGCGCCCTCGTCCCTTGAAGGTCGTTTATCAAACGGGTTCAAGGATAAACGAAGGTGCTCTGAAGTTTCTCCAAACGCAATCGTAATTCCCTTTCTTTCGCGTCAAACGACGAATAATGTTTTGTGACAAGTGGGAAGAATTGCTTGAGGATGGAGAAGGTTGTTTGATTATAGAAAGTTCGTGTTTTATAAGAATTGGTTTGGTCATTTTTTGTCGTTTTCAGTCAGTTTTTGCTCTCTCGGAGAGGTTATGACCGTTATGAGTCGTGAGCCCAGATGAGTGGTAGGGATATTTTACATTTTCGGCCAATGTACAGCAGCGGAGAAAATGCGCTAGACCAATAGACGACTTATACTGACGAAACGACTGACAATCCAATAACGTAAGCCAACAGCACAGTCAATGTCAATCCGACCAAAAAAAATTGTGCTCACGACTACTATAAGTTATCACCACTCTCTTAACATCCCTGAAGTCTGCTTCAGGGATGCTCTCTATATCCTGTGTTTAGGTTGGGGGGTTGTAAAGTCTTGGATAGGAATTTATTTGCGGTGATTTTTGGTTTGGATTTGAACTTGGGAGTCTATGGGCTGCAGAGACCACTTAACATTAGGTGACAGCGTTCTAAGAATCTGAACGATAAGTCCCACGCCCCAATATATTTAGACTATTTTATTTATTTATTTATTTACACTATGGCACCTATGGCACCTATGACACAATGGCACCTATACAGGGAACTCTCGTTAAGACCTAATCTTTAGTTTAGACTGAATCACATTCATTCAAAGAAAATCTAAAAACAATTTGCCAGTCACCTGCCACTCAATACGTTAAAACGCTGTTAATTTCAAAGGGGTAAGATTTACCCCTTTACGAAAAGTTGAAAAGATTTACATCCGGGGAATTGAAGTTATTAAAAAACTTTTAATGTTTTAGGAAGGAAAACATTAAAATTAATGGCGGATCAGTGAAGGGTTATTTTTAAATCAGTTTAACATCAAAGCAATAAAAAGAGGGTAGTTTTGACACTTGATATGATTCGTTCTATTTAGGTTTATACTAGGAATAAAGTTCAAACGTGTTTCACGGAACTTGAGGTTTTTTTGGCTTCCTACATAGGGGAAAACATGAAAATCAAAATACTTTTTGTAATTATCAGGTACGAGTTATCCAATCTTTTTGAACGTCACAAAAACTTTTTCCCATTGCATTTTCTTTTATCTTCGATTCTGTGATAACCCCTGGAACGGGAGAAGAAAGTCGACGGATAAAAACTCCAGACACTTTTTATGTGAAGCAAAAAAGCAACCGCCGCAATTATATCGCCGCAACCAACCCCAAATAGGGGTAAAAATCCTATCTGAGGTTGCATGCGGTTGCTTTGCTATTCATAAGGTCTAAGATTTTCGCCTCACAAATAAAGACTAATGTCCTCGGTTTCACATCACTGTAACGTAAAGGGGGATCTTTGCGCACTTGATATGATTCATTAAATTAATGGTAATACTAGGAATAATATTAAAACGGGTTTCATGGTAGTTGAGGTTTGTTGGCTTCTTATAGGTATAGGGGAGATTGTTTGAATGCTATTCCAAGCATTGAGTTTCCAAACGTTGAAGCTTGCCCGAAGATGGTACACACAAAAATCATGTTAATCCCATCTCTTTTTCCAAGTTAAGAATGAGCAAGCAAATTATTTTTTTCCATTCCATCCCATCTCATCCCAACCCATCATGTCCCATCCCAACCTATTTTATCCTATTCTTAAAACGTTTTAGTGGAAAAAGTTAGCCTTATTCATGAATGTGCCAAGGCAGAATATATGTTCAATCTGATCTCTCACCAGACGAGTTGATGACGCCCTGAGCGCCTTCGTTACTCGATTACGTCATATCTGTGGTATGCAATATGAATACAACTGGGATTTGAACCCAGACCCTTCGCGTAAAAAGACGAATCCTTAGCCATTGGGCTATCGCCGCTTTAGTTTGGTTACTTTAGGTATTTCGAAGCAATAACCAAGGATATTAATTTGACACTCAAACTGTGTAGGATTATATCTGATAGTAAAGTAGGTATTAAAACATGATTGAAACGCGCCTTTAGAGGGAGATATATTTCTAAATGGTGAAGGATAGTTACGGATAGAGTCGAATAATTTAATGAAACATCAAATTTAGTCCTTCTGTCACAATATTACTATTTCATCCGGTTAAAATATTAAGATACCCTCACGTAGCGGGTTTAATTTACATAATTTTGTCACGTTCACGTATAAATTCTATCTACGTGCTGTGTTTGTGCGAATAAATAGTAATAAATAGCTGGCTAGAATTATCAGCGTATTCCTTGCTAATATTCTTAAACTAATTCTGTGTTTAAATTTCTAAATTCTTCAGTATATTCCAACGATAAAACATTTCAACCCTCATCAATGTTGACGGCAAAGAGCCTTTGTCCAGCAGTGTATTACCAGCTAACATAGAACGTACCAGCTAACATAGAGCAGTGTGTTACAAATGATGACGGGTTATGAGGGTGACGGTAAGGGTACCGGGCGAGCTACGATTACTCTCCTACCTATAAATCTCCGACTACTACCGATTTCCTAGCTAGATAAACTGTTAGCTCATATTCCAATCCACTTTCGGTGTGCACAATAAAATAACCTGTTGATGGATGCATGTCCCATCTGTTACTTCATCCGAATTTTTGCACTTTTCCTTTCAACCTAAGTAATCATTTTCACTGACAAAAACGCTCGGTGGCTACATTGTTCTGTTCCTTTCTCTACTTTACCTAATTATAAGATTTATTTTAAATTAATAAAAGCATTTTCCATGGGTAGGTACATTTTTGGGTAAAGTTTTACCGCCTGATGTAGGTACGATACCTACTAATAAATACTTACTACTCATAAGACCCAATGACCTAATTGTTGACGCTTGTAACCTCAACGATGGCTATGTTTTATGGTCTCAAAAAAGAGAAAAAAGAAACTGACACGCTGTCAAGATTTTTCATATATTAATTTTGTTACCTAACCCAACGTATCGCACCTTGAAAATCAAAACGTCACTATGCCAAATTTTGGTATTTTGAGTTATCAACGCCATCTACCCATCCTTATTGTAAAGCTTGCGATGCAAAGACACCTGTCACTCTAATTCCACTAGAAGCGACAGAGAACGTTAATGTCATTTTGTCGAATGGCGGGAATCGACGAGTACGGCATTGGAACATCGACACATTTTCATTAGTGTCGGGGATGCCGAACATAATGCAGTGGTCTCTATGAAGAAGTCCGTCATATTTCGTTTAGGAACACTTTTCAATGAAATTTATTGGTTAGTACGATTATTTTTTATGGAATAATGTATCTATCAAAAATATGCCAGTTTTGATTTGAAAGATCTAGTACCATAATGAGATCTTAACTTAAAGCAATAGTGTTTTCTTTCGCTTAGTGTCAGTTTTCCTTAAGCACTCCTTAATATTTTTGTGTAGAATAATGATCTATAATTAACGTGACACTTTTCATTTATAATTCACGAACTCTTAACGTAAAACAATGGTGTTTTTTTGCGTTTAGAGTCAGTTTTGATTGTTTTCGTTAATACTTTCGTGGGGAATAATGTATCTATCATTCATCAAAATAAATACCTAATGTTTGGTATCAATACCTAAGTAGTTGCAAAGTATTTGGCCGTTAAAAAAGGGGTATTGAATAAAATCAAACTACAGCCGAAAACAACTCGTTTGCCATCCAAATCCAGTACAAGTCGTTCCTCTTAAACGTCATCGTCGTCATCTAGTTCATCCGACTCATCCAGCTCAAGCTCAGAATCTGATTGTTTGGACGAGGCCACTGCAACACCAACAAAACAAAAATGTTTCAATACGCCGAACATACAAACCAAAATTGTAAATTCTCTTCAAAATAAGTTGTCCCCCAGCGTGGTAGCGTGGTTTCGTTGCAACAGCTAGGTACCCCCTTCGTCGTTTAGCTCTTCGTCCTCCGATGAGAACGTAATGGACACTTCAGTGGTGTTTGACTATTCGCAAGAAGACAGGTTGGCAGCAAACTGTTCTCCTACATCTCCAGCTAAAGAAATCGACCAAGTTCAGGATACTTCGGGAAGTCCAAACATGCATGCATGCGTCCAGCATGTCAAGTGTTAGATGATTGTCAAGTCGCAGTGTTTACCGACAGTGATTTGACAAAATATTGCGAGAGCTGTGCAGTTTCGGAGTCATCTGGAAATCAAGGCCAAAATGGCTTCTAAGAAGCTTGGTGTCCTCAACAGAGCGAGGCGGTACTTCACTGAGGGGCAACTCTTTACGCTTTATAAAGCACAGGTAAGACCCCACATGGAGTACTGCTCGCACCTGTGGGCGGGGGCACCAACAAACCAGCTTAGTCCATTTGACTCCGTCCAGAAACGCGCTATCCGAATCGTCAATGACCCAAGATCGACCGATAGGTTAGAACCACTGAGCCTTCGCCGCGATGTCGGCTCTCTCTGTGTGTTCTACCGACTTTACTTTGTCGAGTGCTCCGCGGAGCTATACATGATGATGCCGACATCGCCCTTTCTTCACTACACCACCCGCCGGAGACTGAAATTCCAACCTCATAATCTGGATTCAGTAGGCAACGGTGACCACTTACCGTCAGGTGGCCCGTCTGTCTGTTTGCTTGCTCTATTTATATTAAAAGCAAAATTTTATGTTTTAATGCTTTTAATTGAAATTTATGCGTGCTTACTGTAAGTTTTTGGTACGTATTGTGATAAAAACTCATAATTTCTTAGTCAATAGAGACTAGAAGTTCATTATTCTTTGTCAAGTTATTTCTTAAATTTAGTTATGATATTTTTTATAATTTGGAGTAATTTGTTCTTCCATATGTATAAGTATAAGACAATAAATGTTCTTTAAAATGATAGGTTTTATTTATTTACTTTTATTTGCATTTATTTACTAAAATAATAAGTTTTTTATTCAAAATGATCTAACTCAGTGTCACTATTACTTCAAAAGTAGCTAAATTACGAGTAGATACATAGTGGAAAAGTGGCGTTTAGTGAGAATAAGTCGAAAAATGACACTATATTTTTTTTCAAAGTGAAGTTATGAAGTAATTACTTAAAAAAGACAAAAAAATCTGCATTTGGTAGTAAGCTAGGGCATTCAAGTTGCCAAGTCAGCAAAAAAAACGAATACTTTCATCTTAAATAACCATTTTTTTGCCGTCATTTTAATTTGAGAATTTCAAACCCTCGTATTCAAAAACTGTGTTTTTCGTTTAGTGACGTTTTGATTTTCAAGGTGCGGTATCCAAATATTACTTTTTAAAACTCAAAAGTCTTTTCTTATGCTCCTGACGGAACACTAATTACCATATCGTTCGCAAAAGTTGCTTGTATGACAACGTCATTGCTTACATTTGTCGAATGTCATTTCAATAAAAACTGCTCCAAACAGAGCCCTGTGTTTCAATTTTGTCACGTAAGTTTGTTGGTGAAACGGCTAATATAACCTAACAATACTAATACAACCTTAAAATATTAATAAGACGTAGTGATTATAAATCACATTTAAAGATATAACAAAAAGTGTAAAAGCTACAAATAAACAAATAACACTGGCCTTAGTAGATCCACTTGCATCTACTACAAGAAATTTCACATTTTAACGAAATCCAAATAAAATATTACGCCCACAAACAAGAGTTTTACAAAAGAGAAAAGAAAATTACAAAATAAATTTTCTTTTAACAAATTGACTTCGGCTTGAAAAACCCAATGAACGAAATAAGCCCCTGCTATCTGTATATTATCGTGGATTCCTAAATCCAACCAATAAAATTAGTCCGGCGTTAGCTGGGCTAGTGATGTGAATATTTTATCGTGTTTTTTTCCTGTTTACAAATCCGTTGTGTAAGTTTTGAGTCTTTTTTGTTGCTGTATGTCCTTAGTGTAATTTGTATAAGTATGTTCTTTTGTAAAACTAGAATCAAATACTTTGTACGGATTTACTTTTAAAAAATTTATTTACAGAGAGATAAAAGTATGTTGTACGAGTAAGGTGCATACCAAATATCAAATTCAAATTCGTTGATCCCTTCTTCCTTACTTTCAGCTCTTCATAGTCCATTACTGGACATGGACCTCCCCTAATCGAAGGCATTCCACCCGGTCTTGGGCTCTTAGAATCCAATGGTTTCCCGCTTTCTTCTTCATGTGGTCAGCAAACATGGTCGGACGACGGCCTGCAGCGAGCATTTACGGGTTATAATTAGCCCGTCGTATAATATAATATAACCCGTATATAAACTTACTGTCTACTCGTATAAACAAATCAGCGTTATGCGATGTGTTGGCCACAAACAAACGATTTGTCTCAGATTAACTCCTAATATCCGATATTATTTCCTTTGCAACCCAAAAATCATTGCATAAAAAATAGTAACCCTGTTTAAGTAGTCAATCCATTTTATAATTACCCTGCCTAATCTATATAATCCTTCTGTAGCGAGCATTCACAGGTTATAATTAGCCCGTTGTATAATGAGCCCGTGGTCCATAAACAAACCAGCGTTACGCGATGTGTTGACCACAAACAAACGATTTGTCTCAGATTAGCTCGTGATCTCCGGTAATGAGGTAACTGAGGCCAGCGTTGCAGTAATCATAGCTAGGATAATGATCTTATGATTTAAGGATTTGAATCTCATACTTTTACTGTTAAAATTGGATTATCAATATAACGATCAAGATTATGATCACTTTCTCAAACTCTAACACTCCTTCTGCCTTCAGCTATTCCTTCTATTTACCCCTATACAGTTTTCTCCCTTGATGTTCACTGTCCCTATTCTTATTCCGTCATATTGTACTATACACTATTCCTGTATTAAATTCTCTATACTTTGTCATTTCGTGCACCCTACCTCCAACTCTCTCTCTTCATGCTTTAACTCCTTACCTAGATGGTTGTCTGGAAGAGATCGCTCGTAGCGATAAGACCGCCAATTGTGTTTTTTTCTCTCATGTTTATTGTTAATCTGATTTTGTATGTATGTCATTGTATGTGCACAATAAAGAGTCTTGTATTATATTTTATTATGACCATTGTTCCCAATTCATAGTAGGAATCGATGTCTCAATAAGTTAATAACTATCTGTATACAAAATTTCATCTAAATCCATACAAGTGTGTTCTTCTTTTTAATGTTAAAATTAAATGTGAATTATTGTAAAACTGAACGCAACACAATTTTTGAGACGTCACTGTATGTTTGTTCTCGCATACCTCCGAAACTTTATGTCAGATTGTGATCGTCCTTCTTTTGTTTACTTTCATATTTTGGTTGAGGAATGCTAAAAGTTCCATCAAAATCGGTTACGTAGTATTATTTAAAACGGGCTAAACCTACGGGTGGCATCTAAGAACTTTAGTCCAGTTATATTGTCCATGCGAAGACTAATTTTATCAAGTACCTACTACAATTTTACTTATTACTAACATGTGGTTTTATTTTTTATTTAAATCAATGTAAAATGATGTTTCTTAACATAAGCATGATAACTAATTCCACCCATATCTGTTTAATATGTATAATACTAATAACCAGAGACACTCATTACCACTAACCCCGTCTGATCAGTTTAAGCCATCTGCAGCGACCATTCAGCAGTTATAATTAGCCCGTTGTATAATTAACCCGTTATATAATTAACCCGTTGTTGGCCACAAACAAACGATTTGTCTCAGATTAATCTCCACTAATGAGATAACTGAAGTGCGATAACAGAACCGCGCTTAGCTCCGCTGCTTTAGTAGATCGCAAGCGATCGAAAAGTGAAGCAACGTCGGGCGCGGTCAGTACCTGCATGGGTGACCGCTAGTAGCGAATTACGTGCGTGCTTCCGTGCTTCGGAGGGCACGTTAAGCCATCGGTCCCAGTTGTTCTCGATATGATAGCAGTCGTTAAACCTTGTCGGAGACCCTATGGGCGGTTTAAAACAACCATCTTGAATTGGACACTAGCTTGTTTCTCCACCAATCCGCATTGGAGCAGCGTGGTGGAGTATGCTCCAGGCATCCCCATGTTGTGGAGAGAGACCCGTGCCCAACAGTGGGCCATACAAAGGTGAATTTCACAATTTGAGAAAATATTTCATTACTTACCTATTGATAAAACTTACGAGTACTTACTTAGCTTTTAGTTATATTTTTTATTTTTTTTTATTTTGAGAATAAACTGGACCAGAGTGGCTCACCAAATATAAAATAAAAAATGACAGTCAATATTTTAATCAGTGCGTATTGCACTTTACGTTGTTTTCTCTCAGACCAAATCGATTCACTCCATTCGACTATTCGTCTATTGTTTGATGTCGATATACGTTATCGATGCGCGCTACATCACTAGTCCGTTATCGTGCACCAGCCAATCGCAGCGTCCCCTTGACGAATTGCCGTACATTCATCTCGGGCCTATTTATTCACACGGAACCCCAAATCCACTGAATTTCGTGTCGTGATTTGAGTGCCCCTGATTTATGCTCGTACGCATACTTATAGCGATAGCAGGCGCTACAGATATTGTCAACCATTTTTACTAGGGATTACTAACGTTACTTACGTTTTTATTCATTAGAAGTTAGTATAAAAAAGGTCATTTAAAATCTGGTGCTAAAGTCCTGTTAGATAAATATCACGAGACAACATTGTCTCGTGATATTTATCTAACAGGACTTGCACATGCATGTTAGGCAGCCGATGAGTTCGATTAGGTAAAATTTTAACTAAATAATATAAAAATAATGAATATACTTGGTTAAATTGACATTAATAAATGGTACAAAACATATCAATCAAATTGTGTGTTAGTAATAAGTTTTATTATTTTAAAAGTTTTAATTTGTATTACTAACATTAGTTTTATTTGCTTATATTTACTTTTAGAATTTGCATACCTGAGAAGGTGAATATGGATTGATCAAAATGCCCTGTAAAACCAATAACTAACCCATATTCGTGCAAATAAATGAGTTTCATTTCATTTTATTTCATTTCATTTCATGTATTTGTCGCAGATAAATGACAGAATGGTGTGTACGGACAGAACCATGGGTTTAATCAAATCACACAGGATTTTAAAAAAATAATTTATTTCCTTAAAAAAAAACAGTGATTTTGAACAAATTCCTTGCGTATTTTAGTGAAATGACAAAAATAAATGTGGTCAAATCTCTAATCTATTCTTTCTCTGCGACATATAGAAAACTTAGAAATAGAGTCCAAAATACCACAATATTATATCTGTTCGTAATTGTTTGTTACCTTTTAGTTTGAAAACTGTTATTTTTGTAAGAAATATTTATTTTTGAGTAACACTGGTTCATTTTTTTACCAATCAATAGAGACGTTTACTTATGTAGTGTTATCAGATGGTGTTAGTCACCTTCGTTTCTAAAGATAACGCACAGATCAATCTTTAACCACACCACACCATAACAAATTCAATCCATTACAAAGTGTGTACTCAAAGCTATTAGTATTTAAAGCAGCCATTAAACCACTATCGTCTTATCATCGTCTCATTATAACTAACGGATCTCCTCAATCAACAGTAGCCGGTCATCTATTTCACCTCACCATAAAAGAAGGTGGCAATACAAATATAAAATAATAAAAAAAAATTACACCGACCTCAAAAAGTATGGTATAAAATTTGTTACATGCTATTAAGGTTTTCAATTTTTGACGTTGGTATTTTTGTATCAAGTATTTTGTATATGTATTTAAGTTAAAATTTGTCATTTTTTTATGTTTTATTAAATTTTATTTCATACTTTTTTGAAGTCGGTTTCATTATTTTTAGGTTTTAAATCACGAAAACTACTGAACCGATTTTGACGTAACTTTTACAAAACAAAAAAACAATCACGATCCGTCAATTAGTTTCGGAGATATGCGAGGACAAACATATCTATGTACATACAAACAAAGAGACATATACCTATGAAATTTGGTATACTTGTTTGGAAGCCGTAATAAAACCAACATACGAGTACATATTATGTAAATATTGTACAGTTCCGTCAAAATTACACACGTACGTGTCGAATTGATAACCTCCTTTTTTTGAAGTCAGTAATAAAAAGAAGGTAGCAATACAAATAAAATAAAACTCCGTCAAACGGCCCAGTGCTCAAATTAATGGTATGCCCATTTGGTCAAACTTCAACCGATTCCAACGCCATTAGGGCTCGCCATGAGATCCTCATCTAAATCTGAGGCATATATATCCACCTTCAGGGTTCGGTCAACGCCGATTGATGCGAGACCAGTAGCTAGGAAACTCGGAACAAAAAATATTGAGGCTATTTATTTGGAAGATGGTCCAAGTGATGAGAGGTTTTTGTGTCAGGCTATTGATTTGTAATGTGTAAGAACTTTGGTTTTGAAGCATTTGTTATGAACATTAGTTTGAATACAATATTTTCTATCCGTTGGTATCTGAGTTTGAAACTAAATTTAATCTCATTTAAAATAGTGACTTTTTTTTCTTATTGGCAATTTCTCTTTTTCGCCACAATAATTTACGTTTTAAATTGCAATTAAATAGGTTTTTTTGATATTAGGTAGTTTCATTAGTTCTGAAAAAAGATTTATAGTAAACAATCCCAAATATTGAGAACACAGGCAATACCTACAATCACTAATTCTATTGGATATTTTCCGCGGTTATAATGTGCCGTTTTCATCATAGTAATAGGCACCTCCTATCACGCTTTTGAAGTTTTCTACATACTTGGCATATAAACCAAACACCGACGTGACGTAGTCGGAGCAAATTTGGAGAAAAATTGGCACTCATGAAAATAAATGGCATAAGATTTCCAGCCCGCAGCCACAAGTTGACGAATTAATTTAAACGAATAGTGAGGTTAAATGTAAGCGTGGAATCTATAAAGCACAGAATCTCTTTCGCCTATGACTTGTCACACCCCAAGTCCGAAGGGGTCGTTGCAATCTCGGGCGGTGGAGCGCGTTTTATTTGATGAGCTGTCACTGGCTCGAGTGTCGCCGCCGTGTGTTCTACAAATGCTTCCACTTGAGCTTTGGCTGTGGCGATTGATCATCCATTCGGCTTTATGGTGTACATTTTATACCATGGATTAAAACGCAGTGTTTAAGACACCGTTGCGCTGCGCGGAGGGTCCTGGGTCCGATTCCCAGCAGGGCAGAGATTTGAATGACGAATTTGAATCTCTGTGTCTAGTCTGGGTGTGTTGTGTTCTTGTCTTGTGAGTGTCCATAGCATCCACGACACAGAGGATCCTAGTGTGGGGCTATGAGTGTCAAACGTTATTTTTTTTATTTTTTATTATGGATAGAAATCTAAATAATTGAAGTTAGGGCTTTTTCCAAGGCCCTATCCCAACAGCAGTTTTTGAGTGTTTTGCTATTACGAAAAAAATGTTTTTTGAGGCATGCGACTTTTCACCAGGATATCATTTAACTTGCTCAAGGAGTCTAACTATTACTACACCAAATTATAATAAAATCCCTTCCCTAGATTGACAGACGTGCAAACAGACAAACTTACAAACATTTTAGAAATTGTAGATATCAAGATTATCGGTTCCTAACCATAGATGACACTAACCACTGATAGCTCAGTGGCTTAGAATTCGACCTCAAATCGAGGGGTCCGGGTTCGAATCCCAGTGGCACGCGCCAATGACTTTGTAAAAAAAGTTATGTGCGCTTTATAAAATTAAATATCACCTGCTGTTACGGTGAAGGAAAACATCGCGAGGAAACCTGCATGCCTGAGAGTTCACAAAAAAAAATGTTCTCAAAGGTATGTGAAGTCCACCAACCCGCATTAGGCCCGCGTGGTGGACTAAGGCCTACATCCCTCTCATTACGAGAAGGAGAGCCGACCCTGTAGTGGGTCATTAATGAGTTACTGGCAACCATAGATGAACAATAATTTTACTGTTATAGACAAACCTTCACACCTAACCTGCAAATAAAAACGCTACACGTAAAAACCCCATTAATTACATTACAAGACGCCGTTTCATACCGTTTTCCTTAATTCCCGTGAAATAAATACATCCGAACAGATTTTGGAAATCCCTTTAGATACCCTTTATCTTCCGGGAGGGCGGTATATCTTCTAAATGCTATTACTGAAAGAGATTTCGTCGTTGCTTTTTCTGCTAATGCGATTTTTATATCGTGATTGTTGAATATCAAAATGTGAAGTACTAACGGTGATGCAATTTGAGCCGTCGCATGCGTTTTGGTTTATCTATTTAGGTTTATGGGTAGGAGAACTACTATTTAAACTATTTTTAAACAAGTGTGATGCTCAACCTCAAAAAAGGCGTTGGTACTTATGAGACACGAAAGATTTATTTGTTTCTTATTTACTAGCTGTGCCCGCGACTTTGTCCGCGTGGAATTTTAAAATAAAAGTAACCTTAATTACTCCTTATTACATCAGCTATTTGCCAGTGAAAGTCCCGTCAAAATTGGTCCAGCCGTTTCAAAGATTAACCGGAACAAACAGACAGACAGACAAAAATCGTAAAAAATGTAATTTTGGTAGGTATTTCGTGTACCGTTACAAATATACATAAAAAATATTTTTATATTACAGACACTCCAATTTTTTTTAAATTTATATAGGTAGATAAGAACGGTTATCATTATAATAGCTAATTTAAATAGGCAATAAACAAGGTGATGACATGAGCCCGATAGAAAGAAAGAAAATGTAAAGACTGGTTAAAAACTACGTTCATACCGAACTTTATCCAAATCTGTTCAGCAATTTTACGTGAAAGAGAAACAAAAATAATATATATCCTCACAAATTTCACATTTGTAATAGAAGGAGGAAAGAAGGAATATAAAAGTCATAAGTAGGAATAGCAATAGGATTCTTCTTCACACTAATGTCGTGAATCGTGAAAAGTAAGTGAGTGAAGTCCTCTCGAAACACACTCAAGAGATCAAAACATTCGTGTATGGTTCTCGTGAGGAGAGCGCGCGTGATCAATTAGGTAACGCAGCGTTTGTTTGTTTTGCACGTTGTGTGTGAGTGGAATTATCGATAGCGACGCTTGAAAGGAAAAATTGACTAAGCGACATGGAGTTACCTAATTGTTTAGGTTGACTGTTTAAAGTTTAACTTTTCAGAAAAACGTGTTAAATCATAAAACTTCTTGTAATTATCCTAGAGGCGTAATTCTTCGAATGAAAAGTTTCATTTTGTCCGGTTTATCGTAATATATGCAATTTGTCCAGTTTATCGTAATTTAGTAACTGAAAAAAAGTGATTATTCGATTAAGCGACATTAAAAGTCGTCATAGGAAGGCGTGAGTTAGGCCAAACGACGCAAAAAAATTAGGCGATTCGAACTGTATATATAACTCAACTCAACGATTTTAATAATACAAAGACAAAAATCACAGACAAACACAAAAACTATTCAAATTAATTACGGTTAAGAGGCTGACGGTAAAGTTACCCGGACGAGCTACTATGTACCACCTAACTACGAATGATGGAGTACAGTTCAGTTTAATATTTAATGATCTATAATATATTCCATTTCGTTTTCACGAATAACATACTAATGTATCGTCTCAAACTTGTCGAAACTTCGCTACCTTTCATCTAGGGATGCCCAAAAAATTGGTTGTATCGATATATCGCGTCGTAACCGTATCGTATTCCTTTGTATCGATACGCGAAAAAATCGCTTTTCTTTGTATCGATATACTGTATCATAACCATATCGCGTGCTTTTTAGTGCTTTGCGATTTAATTAGTGCTATTTAATGAAAACGGCTATTTTTACGGTATTCTTCAATTAATACGCATAAAATTTATTAAGAATTAAGATTAACAAAATGTTCAATGACATTATTTATCATCATTTCGCTATGATGCAATAAGAATTTTCAAGTTATAAAAGTAAAACATTGTCGTAGTTTGATACGATACGATATTTTAAAGTGATACGATATATCGAAACGTATCGTATAGTCAAACTATCGTATTAAATTTCGATATAATAATATTGTATTGACACCGGTGATAGCCCAGTGGCTTAGAATTCGATCTCGAATCTGGGAGGCCGGGTTCGAATCCCAGTGACACGCACCAATGACTTTGTAAAAAAGTTATGTACGCTTTATGAAATTAAATATCACCTGCTGTTACGGTGAAGGAAAACATCGTGAGGAAACCTGCATACCTTCTCAGGTATGCAGGTTCGCAGGTGCACAAAAAAAATGTTCTCAAAGGTATGTGAAGTCCACCAACCCGCAGTAGGCCAGCGTGGTAGACTAAGGTCTAGACCCCTCTCATTATGAGAGGAGTATATCGTATTGTGCTGTATCGATATTTCGATGTATCGTATCGTAATGGCATCCCTACTTTCATCCCTATTCAGCGCAAAATAAAACGCGTGTCTCGGATCCCGGCGGCATCCCGGCAACAGTTGGCCATTACAAATTCCCTCTGTTCAACAATTCCATTATTTATTCATGCACTCATTCATTCTTGATAAAATATGAAACAGCCGATCTTGGCTGATAGATGGACTGAGTTTGGACGGCTGACGTCTCATCTGCTTACCAAATATTCACTCGCGGATATAATATTCTTGCCGAGAATATTACATTTGAGAATACAACAGTCTAAGAAATGTTGTGAAGTTCGTGTTCTTGTTTCTTACCCCGTGATCTAATCTAATCTAGTCAAAATTAAAACTGTGTCGAGAGTTTTTTCCTCCGGCTTTTTCTCTCTTTACCCAGAAATGGGTGGCACATTGCATAGCCGATGAGTTCGATTAGGAAAAATATTAAAATAAATAAATAATTGGACTGCTAAACGATCACAACTTATTTCAACTTATTTTAACATAATTATAATACAAAATTTAGTTTTAGTTATTTAAGATATAATTATTGTATGCCCGCATAGGGTAGACTGTTCTTAACTTATTATAATTTTTGTAACATCTTTCTCGTGTAACAGTCAACAATAAACGCATTCTTTTCTTTTCTTTTCTTAAATGATCTAATTGCCATGTCCAATGCTAAAGTTGCTCGTACGATAGCGTCATTGCATACATTTTGTCGCATGTCGGTGTGTATTTCAATAGCTGCATAGGAGCCCTGTGTTTAGCTGTCACGTGTCCTTTATTGGACCTAGTCATACTGCACTATGGACTAAGTTTTATTTACTTTTAAAAGAGTGCTGGGAGTTTTTTTCCGCCCGCTTTTTTCTCCCTGTCTACGTTTTGCTGGGGGGCGATCAAAGCGGACGAATGTAGAATGTATGATTTATCTGTATGACTTTCATTAAGTGTGCACAAATTGTACCTAATGATGAATAAAAGCTTTTGAGTTTGAGTTTGAGTTTAAATTTTAAGCCTATTAGGACATTGCCTGAGTTTGCGAGTTGTTTTGTTTTGGACTCTGTTTTGGAAATACTTTTTACTTGGTAAATTAAGAAGAGAAAAAAAAACTCGTCACTCTCTAACTTACAAAATACTTATGAATAAATTCGGGTTGGTATTAAACTCCGACAGAATTCTAAGATTTAATTTCACCTGCAGTATTCAAAACGTGACGAAATGAGACTTCCCTCTTCTCTTTTACTATTGTTGCTTACAATGCCACTATATTGTAAACGACGACCCGAGTGGCTCAGTTGGTAAAGACGCCAGTACGCTACGCGGAGGGTCCTGGGTCCGATTCCCAGCAGAGCAGAGATTTGAATGATGAGTTTAAATTTCTGTTTCTGGTCTGGGTGTGTTGTGTTGTTGTCTTGTGTGTGTCCATGGCGCCCACGACACAGGGAATCCTAGTGTGGGGCTATGAGTGTGAAGCGTTATTTATTTATTATTTATTTAAACAACGTTCAACAACTAGTTTGCAAATCAGGTGAACTATGAATCTACCCTAGTATAAGGGAATACATTATTCACCTATTCACTTTACACTGGGGTACCTTACCCTGAAATCAATGTAAGTCCTTCCTTACTAATTGGTCACGTGTTCGCTCTCAAATCAAAGGTTTCGAGTGTTCGGGGTAGGTATACAAACGTACCTACAATTTGCTTTATATTAGAAGAAATTTGCATTTAGTATACCTACTCGTAAGTTTATTTGTTTTTAGTTAGATTAGATGAGTAACTTGTGAGTGACGATGAACTATCAGTTTAATAAGAAGTTTATCTGCGGACAAATGGTCTGATTTATCTTATTATGTACAATGTGGTTGATTAATATTTATACTAAGTATATACAATTAATTAAATTAATTTTTATTTTATATGGTTCTTTTATCTTTATACTATAATATATAATATTGTACGCCCCTATAAGGCAGAACAAATTTTAATGTGAACATGTGAAACTATTGTCATCTGTATATTTACCTTTTGTCCACAATAAAGAGAATATGAATATGAATATGAACTTGTATTTCATAAATGTTGATGAGTTAATATTAAGTCAAAAATTAATTGCACGGAAAATAATGTAGGAATTTTTATCTGTTCAACGGAACGCAGAACTTTAAAAAGATTTTAATGTCCGGTTTGACAGACAGAGTCGATAGTCTTGCCGATGGTGGTAGAAATTTATTATTTTTCGTTTTGAAATATACTTTTATTTAACGTGCATCGATCTTTTATTTCCATCCCACAATTTTTGGGGGCTCGTCCGGGATGGAAATAGTATATGGATTGGTGTGAAGAAGTGTGAAGAGTTAAATTTTTTGTCGAGCACGTGCACGAGGTGGTGGCGCGTGAGACAAAGAAAAGAAGGCGTAGACAAACGGTGTGGAAGGCGAAAGGAGCGCTACAACTGCAAGGCGGTCGTTCTAAAGGTGAAAAGGCGAAAAGGTGAAAAGGCGATATGCAGGACGACAAAAGGGGTGATTACGATGGAGGGCGCGGCCACGCGGCCAGTCATTTTAACATGGTGACAGCGATGGGATACGAAGGTTTGATCAGCAAATTCGACGGGACGGACAAAACGTTGAGCTGTTCAAAATGGTTGCAGGATATTGAAGAAAATGCGGAATTGTTTGGATGGACCTCGACGCAAAAACTTATCGTGGCACGGCGATGTTTGACGGGGACGGCAGAACTGTGGCTTAAGTCCGAAAAAGTATTTAAATCGTTTGACGACTTTAAAGTAGCTATATTGAAAGAATTCCCAGACAGCTACAATGTAAAGGAAATTCATGAAATGATGTCAGCTAGAAAAAAAAGGAAAGAAGAGTCCTACTATGAATATATGCTCGCAATGAGAGAGTTGGGACGAAGAGGAAAGTTCGCTGATTACATAGCTATACAGTACATCGTAGATGGGATCATCGATTATGAGCCTAACAAAGCTATTTTATATGGGGTGACTACATATCCTGTGCTAAAAGAAAAGCTGGCGATCTATGAAAACATGAAGAAAACTATGGCGAAGAAGCGACACGAATCAATGCCTGTAAAAGAGAAAAAGGTGGACACCACACGTATCATTCGAAATTGTTATCAGTGCGGTGAAAAGGGCCACTTAGCAAATGTATGCAGAAACGGTGTTAAGTGCTATAAGTGCAATAAGTTCGGTCACATCGCTACAAAGTGCATAAACATGAATGCGGGATCGTCGGCGCAACATGAAGTTAGCCATGGAAGCGGCGACAACGAAGTTCGCACCACAAGATGGCAGCCTCGCGCTATGTGTTTGAAGTCAGTTCCGGATCCGCTCGCAGTAAACTCCGATGACGATCAACATGGCAGTGCTATTGTCAATCCGAGCGGTAACGGCGGAAGCTGTCAATGTCAACATGCGATGAATGTGAATTCACCACGAAGTGTCAATAATAAATCAGTGAAAACATTAGAAATTGGAGGTGTAAAAGTAGAAAGTTTAATAGATTCGGGGAGTGATATTAATTTAATAACGGCGGACTTATTTTTCTTGCTAAACGTTCTAAGTTACGTTAAAGAAACAATCGAGTTTTCGGGACTTGGTGCAACTAAAGTTAGTTCGTTAGGAAAAGTCGAGTTAAATGTGAACTTTGATGAACATTGTTTTAGATGTACTTTTTATATTGTGCCCAAAGATGTTATGCCCTATAAGGTGATTTTAGGACAGCCATTTTTACAAAACACAGTTCTTGTTTTTGATAAGGGGTCAGTAAATGTTGTGTCAGAGGGAGGCAATAACCTATTAAGTTGTCTCGTTACAGATATTTCGGAAGAAATAATTTCTTATGTGCCGGATCAGCAGCTAAAATGTGAAGTTCAGGATCTTGTGAAAAACTACTCCCCAATTCAAACAAAGGAGGCACCCATAGAAATGTATATCGTCATGAAAGATGATATTCCTGTTGCACAGAGACCTAGACGTCTAGCTGTTAAGGAACAACAAGAGGTGGACCGACAAGTGAGCGAGTGGTTAGAAAAGGGTATTATTAAACATAGTTATTCTGAATATGCAAGTCCTTTAGTTCTTGTTAAGAAGAAAAATGGTGCAACGCGTGTATGTGTTGATTACAGGAAAATTAACGTATTGACAGGTTATTAGGTGCCAAAATTTTTAGTAAATTAGATTTGAAGGATGCGTTTTTCCATTTAAAGATAAATAGCAAATGTACAAAATATACATCGTTTGTTACCCACAATGGCCAGTACGAATTCAATAGAGCACCTTTTGGTTTATCTATTTGCCCGAATTATTTTACTCGTTTTATTAACTCAATTTTCAGAGATCTAATTGTTGAAGCTGGGGTACTAATATATATTGATGATGTGATAATACCGTCAATAACCTATGAGGAAGGTGTAATGAAACTAAGGAAGGTATTGCAAAGAGCTGCAGAGTATGGGCTGCAAATCAACTGGAATAAGAGTGAGTTGCTTACGATGAGAGTGGAATATCTAGGTCATGTTATTGAGAATAGTACTGTAAAACCATCTCCTGAGAAAACAGATGCAGTTATGAGATTCCCTCAGCCTGGTACTCAGAAGGAGTTACAGAGCTTTATTGGACTTAGCTCATATTTTCGAAAATTTATTCAAGATTATTCAATGATAGCAAAGCCACTCACTGATCTACTAAAGAAAGATAAATATTTTCATTTTGGAGAAAAAGAGAAGATTGCTTTTCAGATATTGAAGGAAAATTATCTGAACATCCTGTGTTACGGATTTTTGACCCAGCATTAGAAACACAGTTGCATACAGATGCATCTCAAGTAGCTTACTCTGCTATACTCTTGCAGAAGGATTCCAATGACTGTAAATTTCATCCTGTGTACTACATGAGTAAAAAGACTTCAGAAGCACAAATGAAATATACAAGTTATGAGTTAGAAGCCCTAGCAGTAGTGGAAGGAGTGAAGAAATTCCGTAAGTACCTGATTGGAATTCCATTTACAATAGTGACAGATTGCTTGGCGTTCGAAATGACACTCAAGAAAAAAGACTTAGTAACAAGAGTAGCGAGATGGGTTCTTCTTCTTCAAGAATTTGATTATAAGGTGGAACATAGAGCAGGCTCGAGAATGAGACACGTTGATGCTTTGAGCAGAAACCCATACATAGGGGTAATCACAAACAGTCTTCACAGTCAGTTAAGGGAAGCACAAGATAAGGATGAAGGTTTAAGAGCTATAAAAGAAGTTTTGAAAGACAAGACTTACAAGGATTACTGGATGGAAAATAATATTCTATATAAGGGAGATCAACGATTGTTAGTTGTACCTAAAGTTATGGAAAAGGAAGTAATTAGAAAGGCTCATAGTAATGGACATTTTTCTACTAAAAAGATGAAAGAATTAATTAATAAAGATTATTTTATTCCAGATATTGATAAAAAGATACAGGACTACATGTTGTCATGCATACCTTGTATTCTGGCATCAAGAAAGAGTGGTAAACAAGAAGGATTCCTTAATCCAGTGGGGAAGGAGTCACTACCTTTACAGACGTTGCACATAGATCACATTGGACCATTAACAGCCACTCAAAAGCAGTATAATTATATACTTACTGTGGTAGATGCATTTACAAAATTTGTTTGGTTATTTCCGGTGAAAACAACTACATCTAAAGAAACCCTATCAAAACTTTCTATTTTGCAGCAAACTTTTGGAAATCCTGAAAGGGTGATCACGGATAAAGGAACTGCATGTACAAGTAATGAGTTTAAGAAATATTGTGAGGATGAGAATATAGAGCATGTGGAAGTCACCACAGGAGTGCCTCGTGGTAATGGTCAAGTGGAACGCATCCACAGAACCATTATACCAGTTCTGACTAAGCTATGTATTCAAGAACCAGCATTATGGTACCGGCATGTCAGCAAAGTGCAGAGGGCGCTTAATTCTACCTACCAGAGAAGTATCAACACTACTCCCTTTAATCTGATGGTTGGAAGAAAGATGAGAAACAAGGAGGATGTTGAATTACAAAGCTTGTTACAGCAGGAGAGCATAGAAATTTATAATGAAGAAAGAGATGAGTTGAGATTAAAAGCAAAAGAACAAATTTTAAAAATTCAGCAGGAAAATAAATGTCAGTATGATAAGAAAAGAAAAGAAAGTAAAAAATATCAGGAAGGTGAGATGGTAGCCATTAAAAGAACACAATTTGGACCAGGACTAAAGCTGAAACCAAAATATTTGGGGCCTTACAGAGTGACAAAAGTTAAGAGGAATGATAGATACAATGTAGAAAAGGTTGATAGTTCTTCAGAGGGTCCTCTAGTAACAACTACCTGTGCAGAGTATATGAAAGAGTGGCCTACCCCTACTGACGATTAGGTTATTATTATTATATTGCTGCATTTATTATGCCTTATTTTTTGATTTGTGTTGTTTAGGTCTGATCTGTGTGGGCATACCATCTTTGAAGGAAATTGTGCAGTGTTTAAAATTTACATAGTATTCGGTATATAATGTGTGAGTTGTAATGTAAAGTATAAGGTGTTAAGGAAAGTATGAAGTGTTGCATTTATGTATAACAAGTTTAATTTATTGGAAAGAATGTATTTAATTTTCATGTATTGATTTAATGAAGTAAGATATACTTTAAATAGATTTTGTGTGTTAGGTAGGATTTTATTTCAGTTAGCAAAAAGTTTAATTTGTTGTTTAATTTAGTAGGAATGTTTATGTGTTGTAAAGAAAGTCTGAGGTCAGACTTTTAGCAGGATGACCGAGTCTGTAGGAATTTTTATCTGTTCAACGGAACGCAGAACTTTAAAAAGATTTTAATGTCCGGTTTGACAGACGGAGACGATAGTCTTGCCGATGGTGGTAGAAATTTGTTATTTTTTCGTTTTGAAATATACTTTTATTTAACGTGCATCGATCTTTTATTTCCATCCCACATATAATGTGGATAGGTTGCTACTTACGAGGACTGCGACGTTTCCACGCCTCGAACCAAAACACAAGACACGAAGAACACGTAGCTTCACGGCGGGTTATGAGCGTGGTGAGAAAATATCTCTCCGAGCGAGCTACGATGGTTCTATCTATAAATTAAATTTATCCCATTTATGGGAATGTCAGTTAGAATTTATAATAAAATTCCAATCGAAATTCAATCCCTACCTTTTCATAAATTTAGAAGAACTATCAAATCAGTCCTGTGCCGAAAGGCCTATTATGAAACTAAGGACTATTTAGACGATAAGAAAGCGTGGGATTGAATAACTTCACTAGGCTATTTCTATACACCATGTATCAATATTTATTTGTGAGCGGATTGCAATGGGCGATATTGACACACACGATAGCTGTTACAAGCTGTTAAAGGAACACACCTTTATTGGGCTTTGTCATACTACACCATAGAATAATTCATACTTATTTTTAAAAGAGTGCTGGGAGTTTTTTTCCGCCCGCTTTTTTCTCCTAGTCTACGTTTTGCCTGAGTGGCGATCAAAGCGGATGTTCGTATAATGTTAAATGTATGACGTTCATTAAGTGTACATAAATTGTACCTAATAATGAATAAAACCTTTTGAATTAGAATTAGAATTTGAATAACACTTGATGAGTGCAAAAAATTTTCAACCGGTAACGAAATGCCTCCAGACAGAGTTATAAAATTTCAACCCCTGTAAAGAGGGTGTGGGTGCAATCACCGGAATCACGTAACTTGGTGCTGCGAAGGCAGTGAGTGTCCTCCAATTCGCGCTACTTATGCCCCCAGTAATGTGAAGGATTTGCCGGTGGACTGAGTTATGAGCGTTTTTATAAGCAGTAAGTAGAAAACATGCAAAAGAATTAATGTGCGTTTAGTATATTTATTTTGAATTTTTAGTTTTCTTTTTATACGAATTTATTATGACCTACTAGAAACGAAATCAAGATAATTATTGTGGCGACTTCTACCACTCGTCGAGAGATGGCGCCACACGATCCTGAATCACGCTATCGAAGTTTTCTACATCGCTGGCATATATGCAAAACTCCGACATGACGTAATCGGAGCACGGCTGCTCCCCAGTCATCATCACCTCGCCTGGTGGGAGATCTTCCTTTGCTAATATCTTAACCCTACGTCCTAATTTTGGTAATTATCAAGCCAAAAGTATGTAACAAATGTTATTTCATACTTTTTTGAGGTCGGTTAAATTGTTTTTTTTTTAATTTTTTACCTGAGAGTCGTGAAAATATATCAGAAAAAATAAATCAGAAAGGACTTTTCATTTCTTTTTCTTTGATTTATTTCTACAGTTACCAATATGTTTTATCTCTCACCTTCTTCTGCCATCTTTACGGGGGAAATATTTTGATTTCATTGAAATTTGAATTTTGAATAATTATTCAATATCTAATTAACTGTTTATATTTAATTGTTTTCCAAATTAACGTTAGATACAGAAAAACTCTTTCATACTTAAATTAATTTTATATTTTATCATTATAGAGAAACTTGTCGAATTGTAATATTACCGCCACGGCTATACACTTGTGCCACTTTTACATACCTAGCTATATTTACGCAGGGTTTTTACTCGCAATTCACAGGAACGGGGCTTTGACGACTGATTAGTATGAGGTGAAAACAGGGGACGAGCCGCGATTTTTAGCCCTTTGTTCCGTATTTTCCAACGATTTTGACTAAATTTCATGTATGTAAAAACTAGGACATATTTGGAGTTTGAAATGGGAATATTTTGCTTTAGTTCATGACCGGAATTGAAGTTTATGGACGTAAAGTGATAAAGTCTTATCGAAAAACATTATTAAATCAGTAGCGTCTGTCTGTAACGTATTTCTGACCCACTGCGTCGGGTCGGGTATCCTCTAACAATTTTGAAAGTCTTAGGCCACCGCGCTGGCCTAATGCGGGTTGGTGGACTGCACATACCTTTGAGAACATTGTCGACAACTCATGCAGGTTTTCTCACTATGTTTTAGAGTTAAATCATGTGATATTAATTTTATAAAGCGCACTGAACTTTTAAAGAAATTCGAACCCGGAACCCTCGGAACACAGGCCGAGCTCTTAGCCACTGCGCTACATTTCACGCACAATTCAGTAGCATACTGGCAGTCCTAAAGTTATAAAGGGTTAAGTTTTAACAAACTACTTTGTTGCTATTAAAACATTTTATACAAAAAATCATTTATTACAAAAATAAACAAAAATAAAAACGAAACAAGAATATATTTGTTGCTTAATACGATTTCGATCCGGCGTTACCTGTTAGTCGATAAATTATTCAGTAATGAAGCAAGTAGGTATGACAGATAGGAAATTGGGCGCGTTTACCCTGGAATAAAGTTATATGGTATTTATAGGACACTGACATTTTGATATTTTTGCGAATACTAAGAAAGAAAAAAAAACGTTTATTTGTATGAATAAATTATGCATAATGTACATTATTATTTGACTAGCAAAATTAGGAGAGGTATGTCAGTAGCCCATTTATGTCCCACTAAAGGGTCGGGTCTCCTCTCACAATGAGAGGGAAGTAGACCTTAGTCCACCACGCTGGGCTGATGCGGGAGAGAACATTTTTTCATATTATCAGGGTCATTTTCTTATTACGGAGTTCCGAAAACACTAAACTCTGAGGCCTCTTTGTTATTTCTATAAAATTAAAAAAAATCAGCCCACATTTACTTCTTCTCTATTGTAACACCACTCCGTCTGATCATACAAAAATCTTTGGCGCCAAATTGCAAATACGAAAACAAAACACATGCAACATGAACCTTAATTCAGCTTAGCGGTAAATTATTCAAAAGTCAAGGTAAGTACAGGTTAATTTATAATTAACTCCGCTTGGACCCTTGTCACTAGTTGTCACGACCACGGTTTCTTTTGTACCAAACACCTGTGTTGTATCCGAAAGTTTGGAACAGGAATTACAAATTTGGGCCACTCAGTTCCCGACCCGAATGTGACTACTTGTACTTTTAAATATTATATCTGAAAAAAAATG
Organism: Erynnis tages; assembly: GCA_905147235.1. Classification (NCBI taxonomy): domain Eukaryota; kingdom Metazoa; phylum Arthropoda; class Insecta; order Lepidoptera; family Hesperiidae; genus Erynnis; species Erynnis tages. The sequence goes on from LR990097.1 coordinate 2,303,038, forward strand.
AAACCGAAATCAAAAAAGTGTGAAATAAAATTTGTTACGTTCTTTAGCCTACTATGTTTTGAGGTTGGTGTCTTTTGCCAGCCAGTAACCCATTAATGACCCACTACAGGGTCGGGTCTCCTTCTCGTAATGAGGGGGATGTAGGCCTTAGTCCACCACGCTGGCCTACTGCGGGTTGGTGGACTTCACATACCTTTGAGATCATTTTTTTTTGTGAACTCTCAGGCATGCAGGTTTCCTCACGATGTTTTCCTTCACCGTAACAGCAGGTGATATTTAATTTTATAAAGCGCACATAACTTTTTTACAAAGTCATTGGGATTCGATCCCCGGACCCCTCGATTCGAGTTCGAATTCTAAGCCACTGGGCTATCACCGCATAGGTGTCTTTAGTATCAAGTATTTTGTTTCTATTGTTAAATTTTGTTAAATTTCGATTGACAGAACCCCAAAGGGGTTTAGATACATACATTTATATTATCAAATGAAATTTTTTATTATTATCTATAATGATATTAGGAGGCATTTAGAGTTAACTCCCGGAGTGATTCTTTTTCTTACTCCAATAGATTGTTTGAGATTTGTTATACAAATGATGAAACGGTTTTCGCTTCTTATCAAGAGATGGCGCCACGGGTATCCTGAATCACGCTATCGAAGTTTTCTACATCACTGTCATATTATACTACAAAACTTCAAAAAGAAGTAATCAAATCGGCCGCTCACGAGTTTTAACAATATTTTTAAAAAATGTAAACTACAAATTCAATCTTTCATACTATTACAGTTACATTTCCACAGAAATTTTATCTAACTCATAATACATTTTCACCAAAAATCTTGGTTTACATTTCGAAGAATTCCTGTTTATTCCTATCAAGTTCAAGTCTCACGCAAATTCCGACTTAAGTCCCTGTAATCTCAAACAGCGGTGATTTATTGGAGTCAAATTATTCCCGGGAATTACCTGACCACAGACAAATGATTGTTTTATAGTGGCTTTATGATAAGCCCGTGGTTTGGAACCGTTTGAGGTCGGAAATTACTGGTAATTTCATAAATTTTAGGACTAAAAGGTAGGGTAATAGCTCAGTGGTTAAGGATTTAGTCTCTTATTTGAGAAGTCCGGGTTTGAAATCTGGCGGCGCAATAATGACTACTTCTATGGGCCATTAAATAAATCAAATGTCACTTGCTGTAACGGTGATGGAAAACATCGTGGGGAACAAAAAAATTTTTCAAAGGCATGTAAAGTCCACCGATCTACACTAGGCCGGCGTGGTGGACTACATCCTTCTCATAGTGGTTTCATAGTGAGAGTAGACTCAACCCTGCAGTGGGTTATTTATGAGTGACAGACATAGCAATTTCACATTACTATTCTTATGCCTAGAAAAAGGTAATGCTTTTTTATTCAAACCCTTTTTGCAAGAAAACGAGATGTTTACAGGAAAAGGGCTGAAAGGAAATCATTCTCGCCGTGTTCTCTTTTCGAAAATACCCTGTACTTCTGTTTTCTTGACACAATTCGCTGTTAATTGCTTCCGGTAAAGCGATAGAGTTTTCGAAGTACTTATCTTCCATTTTTGTAATATTTTACAAAGAATAAGGCCTTGTTCTAATGGGCTGACATAACTGACCGACCAGCCAATCTTTTCGGATCTGCTGTAGATATTCTGTATAATTATGAAAGCTATTTTGGTCAGACTTACAAATTTCCATTATAAAATTAATGTTTTTAGTTAGAGTGTTAGTTTTTTCTTTCGTAAAAAATGTATTTTGTTAAAGAAATCGAATTTTAACGTTTTATTTCAATTCGCCATGTTTTAATTACATTAATAACGCTTCACACTCACAGCCCCACTTGGATTCCCTGTGTCGTGGGTGCCATGGACACACACAAGACAAGAACACAACACACCCAGACCAGAAACAGAAATTTAAACTCATCATTCAAATCTCTTCTCCGCTAGGAATCGAACCCAGGACCCTCCGCGTAGCGCACTGGCGTCTTCACCAACTGAGCCACTCGGGTCGTCCTTTATTCGACGACATTATTTGATCGCAACAATTTAATTTAATAATATGAATGAAATGAATGGATCTGATTAAATCACAGATAATAACACTGACATTAAAACAATTTAACTCAATTTGTGTGATATATTGAGAGATTTCAATCCATCAGACAAAATCAATATTAACTTTCTAACAACCGTTCGAATTGCAAGCGAAGTTCAAACAACTAAGCGCTAACTAAATACCTAAAATCTTGTACGCATCGACGAATCGGAATCTAAAATAGATTTCATTGAAACGTTGATTCCAATTCGATTACCTAGCGTGCGTATCGCTATGCTCATTCTGATTCCATTGGAACTGAATTCAAATGACTGCTTCGGTATTGATAATGTAGGCAATAGGGATGCTTCCACCGTTCGCTTCAAAACTTCAAAATGTAATACCCCTGAAAGGGTGCATTCAAGAACATTTCAAAACTAAGACTAAAAATGAATTTTGCTCAGGACGAAAACTATAAGAATTTAGTCGCTTGACTAAAAAAATATGACGTCAACCCATGCGTTCGCCATATAAAATGTTTAGGAATTGCGCTGTTGATAGTTTCATAAAATTATTTCAATTAATTTTAATAAAAAAACCTTTCCCCGTGTCCTAATTGTGCATGTGATATGCAAAAGTTGCTCGTACAACAACGTCATTGCGTACATTGTGTTGCATTTCAGTGTCATGTTCAATTGTTGTTTTAACCCATTAATGACCCACTACATGGTCGGGTCTCCTCTCACAATGTATAGGGATGTAGGCCGCCGTCCACCACGCACCACTACTGCGGGTTGGTGGACTTCACATGCCTTTGAGAACATTTTTTTTTTGTGAACTCTCAGGCATGCAGGTTTCCTCACGATGTTTTCCTTCACCGTAACAGCAGGTGATATTTAATTTTATAAATCGCACATAACTTTTTTTACAAAGTCATTGGTGCGTGCCACTGGGATTCGAACCCGGACCCCTCGATTCGAGGTCGAATTCTAAGCCACTGGGCTTGCTCAATTAGGACAGCTCAATACAGTTAGTCAGAGATATATCAGCCAATTAGGACAAGGCCTAGGGGTTAGCTATTAGTACTAGCTTATATTAATTTATGTAGCTTAAGTTAATATCTACAGCGGTGATAGCCCAGTGGCTTAGAATTCGACCTCGAATCGAGGGGTCCGGGTTCGAATCCCAGTGGCACGCACCAATGACTTTGTAAAAAAGTTATGTGCGATTTATAAAATTAAATATCACCTGCTGTTACGATGAAGGAAAACATCGTGAGGAAACCTGCATGCCTGAGAGTTCACAAAAAAAAAATGTTCTCAAAGGCATGTGAAGTCCACCAACCCGCAGTAGGCCAGCGTGGTGGACTAAGGCCTACATCCCTCTCATTGTGAGAGGAGACCCGACCCTGTAGTGGGTCATTAATGGGTTACTGACAAACTAGTAGATATACTCTATACCAATATTTATGTGGTATTTACTGGTAAAATAAAATAGAAAATGCATTTCAAATCTGCAATCTTCTTAAAAGATTATTCTGGCAGTTTTAACGGCATAAATGCAGCATATTTTTAAAAGGTTTTGTTTGTGACTAATCCCTTAAAATACTATGAAGTTTAAGGGTGGATGTTTTTTAATAGCAGACTACGTAATGTAAAGAGATTACTGTCCATGGATACAAATATCAAAAGACGAACAAAAATCATGTTGTTTCATGTCATGTTACAAGGGTGGCGATGAAACTCATATCATCATCATCATTTCAGCACTTCGTAGTCCACTGCTGGACATCGGCCTTGACGCAACTCCACCCGGTCCTGGACCCTTTGAATCCAAAGATTACGCGCTGTCTTCTTCAGGTCGTCAGTCAGGGCTGGTCGGAGGGATGCTTGTTCTCCTTTTGTCGAGACGTTCTCGCCCTTCGAGGATACCTACACACACGAGTTTACACATCTCTCTGCATTTATAAAACGGCTCTAACCTCTGATTCCTTTTGAAATTTAAAATCCATATTTTAATTATTCAAAAGGTCATTTACTTTATTTATACAACTATTTACATAACTTATAACAGAAAAAGGAATAGAATAAAAATAAATAAAAATAAAATTTTATAAATAAAATAATGAGTCCAAACCACTGTCCTGTGGCCGGGTACCCAAGATGCTGGCTGCATTCGACCTTTGGATAGCAATACTTATCCTTTGTCCTAAGAAGGATCCAGCTCTTGGGTCCCCAGTAACGTGTGATTAAAATAATAGTGATCTCAATAACGACTAGACGTACGGAGCCGAATGAATCTCATTGCTGAAACAAAGTCCGCACTTTTTCTTTGTAAAAGTTTTCGGAAAGCAAAATTAGAAGGCCAATGAATCAAGGCTGAGCAAAACTTTGTAATTACAGAATTCCAGCATTTTTATTTCGGCTATACGGGATTTGGGAGGTTTTAGAGGGGACGATCCGGTGCTCATATGTTTCGACTTTCGACAGTTATTTATTTTAAATAGGTACTAATAGAGCACCAATAGACGAATGAACTGGTGCTATTTTAAAGTATGAAGCATCGTCTACCAGACAACACTGCATACTCGTAGCTATCATTACTAATTAAGAGGTCGAAAGAATTGACAATTGTGGATGAACCTTAATGGCGTTATCGTTAAATACCTAATCCCATCTACCCGCATTAAGCCAGCGTGGTGGACTAACACACGTCTCTACATTCTGCTTATTGTGAGAGGAGACCCGACAACAGTAACAGACCTAATCTCTTAAATTCTGGTTTTAGGACCAGAATTGAACGTCACATAATAAAACTTCGTGAGGCAACCTACATGCTATGGTCTGCAAAGGCATGTGAAATCTGAAATTTTAATAGGCCAACCTCTAGTACACAAAAATCCTTGTTATTATGTGAACCATACCCTGCAGTGGGTCATTGATGGGTTGCGAACACTTTTAGAAGACTGACAAAGTACGAATCGCATCGTACTCGTCACTTATAAACTAAAGAATCCCATTTCACGAAAACAGAAGTTTTATTAATTTCCCTACTGAGTGTACCTGGCTTCGGGCAACTTTGCTGTATCCAACCTCCATGTCTGCGCAGTAAGTAAATTGTATTAACATCTCCAGAATTATATTCAACCTGCTGTTACTAAGTAGGTTGTAACTTTATGGCCCACTGATGGGTATTCTCCCCACCATAGAGAGATGCTTGGAGCATACTCAATCACGCTGCTTCAAAGCGGATTGGTGGAGATATTGGTGTGAAATCGGTTGTGACAAAGCTTAACGACTGCTATCGTATTGATAAAAACAGGGATCGACGACTTAACGTGAACTCCGAAGCAAAGAAGCGCGCATGTAATTCGCCTATAACGGTCACCCATCCAGGTACTGACCGCGCCCGACGTTGCTTAACTTTTTCGATCGCTTGCGATCTACTCAAGCAGCGGGGCTAAGCTTAGACGCAATAACTTACTCAATTCACGGTGACTTCATAACATAGTTGTATTTATGTAGTACCTGCTAGTAAGGTAGAGACCCAAACTAATACAGAATCGCATATGAAAGTACACGACCCTGCAAAGGCCTTACCATTACACCCGCTAACACGAGAAAACACTTCTATATAACCATTTGCATAATGCGATATTGTTATTGCGAGTCGTCGGGGAGGCACTTCAATTATATCACGACCCCTGGATAGGCGGATAGGTGGATAGTTTTTCTTATTATTAAGAAAGGAATTCTTGGGTTTCTGCAATTGGAACAGCTTTGTGGAGTATGCTTCAGGCTTCTGTTGTAGGGGGAGTGACGAACAGTGGGACATAAAAGGATTACAGACAGCTAATTTGGTAAGTTTAGAAAGTATATAGGGGGAGTGACTAACACGTATATTTAAAGCACATTTCCAGTTCAGAAGCAAACTAAAATTTCTAGAATTTATTTTTATCTTAAAGAGATATATTGTACGTATCGTACATCGATCTTACTAATTGGTCCGTCAGCGCTTGAAAGAAGGTAAAAATTAACGAATGAAAGATAAGTTCGTATGTCATGTATCAAATTCCTCAAAACTACCGTTTGGAGTAGGTACTGTATTTTTTCCTCAAAATAACAACTCTCCCAACCCGACACAATAATTCAATATTTACCTGCCGAATCCAAATTTCCCTAACCCTTCAATTACGTGCCCTATAAATAGGCCCCAAAATTGAATATTCACAAACTACTTACTTCATCTCGTAATTGGACGGAAAACAATGGGTTACGTGACCGTCGTACCGATGCCTTAACGAATTAACCCCCCGATATTAATACAGAAGGGAATCCGATAATTGCCTCACACGGATATAACGACCCATGGAATAGATAAGGGTTAACCTTTAGTAAACGCCGATAGCGAACGCTTCAGCGAAGAATTCGGTCTCTCTTGGAATCCGGGTTCGAATCCCAGTAGAGCGCACGCACCAATAAATAGTAAGGGTTCAAGAAAAGTCATTCCTTCTTATGGCATGGTTCTCGACTCGACTTTTTTTGCACTGAAAATCATTTTGAAAATTACCATCAGAACCAAGTTGTCTTAAATGTGTACTATAAAAAAAATTGACATGGGAGTCGTTTTCAGGATATTTTGGGACGAGGAAATTAAAAAAAAAAGTCATATGTAAAAAAATTTAAGGTTCTTAAAACGTCTTTGTTTTTTGTATGCGAAATTGAAAAATTGGAGATGCACTCTCTCTCTCACACCCATCTTTTATCACTTTATCGTTACTTTTCGTTGTCAAAAACTACAACTAGGAGATCTAATGCATCAGAGCACAGTACAACAGTATTATTATTACCTAGTTCTGGCAAGCAAGCGTTCAAAGGCTTTAGTAAATTGAGTAACGGCTGCATTGCTCTCAAACCGTTTGTTACAAGTACGTAGTTAGTTAGTTATTTGAGGAAGTTTAATATGGGTGTAGATTCTTGTGTATATTGTTACGGTAAAGTTTAATTTTAACTCTATATATGTTTACAGACGTATTGTTAACTTGACCACAAATAAATTTAATGAGTCTGTTTGGGTTTTAGTAGCAATTTAACAGCCATTGCCTAAAGGTGCATATTATACATAATATAGGCTACAATATACACATGAGTTATTAAGGCACGGAAGGAGTTTTAGTTCTGCGTTGTCAAGTCATATAAATGAAACACGTAAACGAAAGAAGTTGTTTATTTAAATTATATGCTCCTAGATCCACGTACACATACCAATATATTTTCTTTCTCTTTCTATTCACATAACTTTACCTATTTTCTGTCGCTTTTTACAGCGTGCCATTGTAAACCTATGTTCAGACTGGTGTTGGTACGGAAAAACGATAACTTGTAGCTCCAACATAATGTCCCATCCTGGTGCCCATCGTGTTATATAAGGTATATTCTATAATATAAAAAGATACATTCTCCATCAACTCGCATTGGAGCAGCGTGGTGGAGTATGCACCAGGCATCCCCCCGTTGTATCAAGACAATCCAAGAGTGAGTTTCATTCACGAACATAAAAAGGTTGGATCCAATATGAAAAGAAGAATTTAAAACTTCAATAAAAAGCCTACAATTAAAATGTAGTAGATAAGTATGTCGATAGAAATGAAAAGCATGAAAATTAATTAGTCTAGATAAAATCAATCCAATATACACAGTACAGCATTAAACTGCGATCCATCTAGATTAGTTGCAGCTAATTCGGTTTGGAGACGGTTAACAAGCGTATCGGTTATTAGTTAACGTATTATTAGTTAATTAAACATCAAAGCGCCACTGAGTGTCACGATTATTGACGTCACTTCTAGAGACGTGTCTACTGGAGATGTAATCGCAACACTGTTAATCTTACCTTGAGGCATAAAAACAGATTAGTCCGCTTTAAATAAAGCGGTGATAGCCCAGTGGCTTAGAATTCGACCTCGAATCGAGGGGTCCGGGTTCGAATCCCAGTGGCACCAATGACTTTGTAATAAAAGTTATGTGCGATTTATAAAATTAAATATCACCTGCTGTTACGGTGAAGGAAAACATCGTGAGGAAACCTGCATGCCTGAGAGTTAACAAAAAAATGTCCTCAAAGGCATGTGAAGTCCACCAACCCGCAGTAGGCCAGCGTGGTGGACTAAGGCCTACTTCCCTCTCATTGTGAGAGGAGACCCGACCCTGTAGTGGGTCATTAATGGGTACTGACATGACAAATAAAGTCGAAATACTCATAAAAAGCATGAGAAAAATTGACGTCAGAAGAACCGAAATAATGGCGGTACGGATACCCTGAATCACGCTGTCGAAGTTTTCTACGTCGCTGATAAACAGGGTGTTTGGCTACGAACTAGCGATAATAGGGTATTACGGCCTATGTCAAAAAGCTTTTTATATGAATTTGTAAGTCATAATAACTCATAAAAAATTGGAAAAAAAAATTTTGCAAACGAATATTATGTAAAAAAAGACTTTTCAATTTAAATTTCAAAAATCCCCGCGAAAACTCGCACTCGCAGTGTAAACAATACATGTCAGTAAAGGAAGAAAGTTATACTCCATTGTTTATTTACACTGCTAATGACGTCACGCCGATAGCTTGCATGGCGTATAGCGTTTTTGACATTTGAAAAACAAATGAAAAAACCTGAATTTTAAAATTGAAATGATAAATGTATACTACATTTTTTAGAACAGAAATCACCATTTTTCACTTGCTTTTAACAAAATCTATCAATATTACATAATTTTGGATTTTTCCTTGCATGATGCGAAATACCCTATTATAATTAAAGGACATAAAATCTTGAATATCATAAAATATTCAATCGGTTGAAGATATCTACTTCAAAATTGAGTTCAAAGATTTCACCCGAACATTCATTACATTGCAAGTTAAATAAAAGTTTTTGAAATAGACCAAATTTCATCGAAAAAACAACTGAAGGACTTCATTTTACTCCAATAAAGGCCTGGTATTAGTGAGTGTGCAAACTGTTAGTGACCCCCTGCAATGGACACACAAAAGTCAAGAACACACGAACCTATATCACAAATAGAAAAACTAATAGTTAAAATTTCGGTTCGACTGGAAATTGAATCCAAGACTTCCACTGTTGTGTAAACTATACCACTAAGGTCTGTTAGTATAGACACGGACAGAAAAATCAATAGAGCCCCACACTGGCTTGAGTATTTTAGACACGTACCCGTGTGGACGGTTCATACGAGATGTCACGGCATTTATCAAATCCCTACTCCGCTGTAATCAATTCGCTGACTCTTGCTAAAAATACATACGAGTCGAGATACTTTTAGCAAGTAAGTCGCCAGATATTTGGGTAAAAATTTAAATATTTTTTTCTCACTTAAATTTTTTCCACAGGTAAGTTAGGCGTCCATCACGCTGGCCTACTGCGGTTTGGTGGACTTCACATACCTTTGGGTACATTTTTATTTTGTGAACTCTCAGGCATGCAGGTTTCCTCACAATGATTTCCTTCACCGTAACAGCAGGTAATATTTAATTTTATAAAGCGCACATAACTTTTTTACAAAGTCATTGGTGCGTGCCACTGGGATTCGAACCCCGACCCTCGATTCTAGGTCGAATTCTACATCACTGGGCTATCACTGCTTATCTATAATATATTCGTCTATAAATTAAGCGCTAGGCAAAACCAAGAATAATTCCAGTTTAGATATTCATAGCTACATTTAGCTGACAGCACTCGTTAAAGTGACGCAGCGTCGACGTATTTACTTAACTCTCGACGGGTTTTAACGTCCGCAAAAACGTGGAATGACGTCATCACTTTTCATTTTCGAGCGAGCGTGTCGCGATTTGCACAATGAAAGGATTAGAGGGCCTGAAATAGTACTCACGAGACGAATTAGACACATCATCGTATTTGGTAAGTGGACTTTATAAGGGACGGATGTTTTAGGAACATAAATGGGAATGCATCTTTTTTAGTAATTGAGTAGCAAACGGGCATGCAAGCACTGCAGTCCATGGACACCCAAACCTAACCTAGAAGCTAACCCAAACCAAAATTTAAAAGAAATCGTGTCTGATGTGTACTGTCAGTAACCCATTAATGACCCACTACAGGGTCGGGTCTCCTTCTCGTAATGAGAGGGATGTAGGCCGCCGTCCACCACGCACCACTACTGCGGGTTGGTGGACTTCACATACCTTTGAGAACATTTTTTGTGAACTCTCAGGCATGCAGGTTTCCTCACGATGTTTTCCTTCACCGTAACAGCAGGTGATATTTAATTTTATAAAGCGCACGTAACTTTTTTTACAAAGTCATTGGTGCGTGCCACTGGGATTCGAACCCGGACCCCTCGATTCGAGGTCGAATTCTAAGCCACTGGGCTATCACCGCTATCTGATGTGTACGGGTGGTCTTAACTAAGTGGTTAACGAACATACAAATTGCACTGTAGACATACTCGTAGATTGTAGGAGCCATAACAACTCGCCCCAGAAGTTACCTTACCGTCACCCTCTTATCCCGTCGTGAAGCAGTATGTTCTTCATGTCTTTTACTTCAAGATAGCAATCCTATCCGAGTCGAATGTGTAGGTATGCGGTGCTGCTCAGGAATCCGGCAACAATATCGTACCTCACCAGCCGAAATATAAGATTTGAAGAACATCTCAGTTACGGATTGGCATTGCAGAAATTGAGTTTTAGTTACTTATTAAGAACCATTATAAATTATATTTTTTATGAACAAAATTGAAACTTGAGCGAAAATATAATCTTGGTATAGAAATGGTATTTTTAAAGGACGTCTCAAGTTTTTATTGATTTATTATATTCGGTAGATAGGTACCTAGGTCAATTATAATTGTAACTTACTAAAATTAGTGCAAATAAATGCTTTTTGATTATAAGCTGCAGTGTTATTTACGTCGAGATAATAATTCTATTTGTATTTAATTTATTGTACAAGTCAATTTATTTAACGACGTAAAAACACCAAGTTGCAAAGACAGTACAGGGGTTTTAAACTTTTTTAACTATCTGCCCTAAGCAGAAATAACTAGAGCATGCACGAGCAATAAGCCTTTAAAGCTCCCAAAATTTCACCAACAGGTTACATAAAAGTTGCGGTCGGCTACAAAAGCTCAAAGCGCAATGGAGGCTTCATCTTTAGGTCAAGCTTTAAAAGTACCAAAAAGTGCGGCTGACCCCGACAAAGCAAAACCATGAAAGGTTTCCTTTTTAGGATATTACTCATACCAAACTGTATCTCTCTATCTCTCTCTCTCTGTATCTCACTGTCTCTATTAGTTTTAGTTTTAGTTTTTTACGATATAATTATTTTATGCCCGCATAGGGTAGACTGTTCTTAACTTATTATAATTTTTGTAACATCTTTCTCGTGTAACAGTCAACAATAAACGTATTCTTTTCTTTTCTTTTCTCAATGAAACTAGCCGCCAAAATTGTAAAACATTCATTTAGTTTTAAAAACATTTTAATTAAATAATAAAAAGATTGTGACGACTTCCATCACTTGTCAAGAGATGGCGCTAGGAGTATCCTGAATCACGCTATCGAAGTTTTCTAGAGCGCAATATGTGAAGTCCACCTGCCTTACCTGTATCTAAAAGTATAAGAGAGCTCAATATTTTTACTTTACAAAAATGGAAAGTCCAAAGTGTTTCGAGTACAATAGTAAATAAAAAACTGTGGAATAATAACACTGTAGAAAAATAATTGTTATGTTGAAGTTTTGTAGCACTATATGACAAAAGTCCTCGCCAAAATATAGGCGACGTAAAACATAAAGTGTCCGATTTTTGATATCCTGACGCTCTATCTGGACAGGTAGAAGTCTCTGATTCAGCCGTATCATTCATAAAATTTTCAGTGTGGAAAATTAAAGTGAAAAATTAGCTTAAGTTTTGTGCTTTTATAAAGTAGATTTCCTCTACAAGACAGTTGGCTGCGGTCCAAACCTTAAGTTCTTGGTGAGCTGGCTATTATCACACTTAATATGAGCTGTGGTAATGATATAAGAGAGAAAAAAAACTTTTAACATCGCTAAAAATATTAAGTTTGCTATAAAGGCTTTTAAAACGAGTTCTGTCTAAAGTATTTCAATAGAATTTTCTTTTATTGTTTGTTTACATTGTCTCTCTTGATTGGGTGTCCTCTCACAATGAGAAGGATGTAGGTCTTAGGCCATCACGCTAGCCTAATGCGGGTTGGTATACTTCACATGCCTTTGAGAACGTAATAAAAAGAGACATACAAGTTTCCTTAGGATGTTTACTCCTGCTCCTACTCCTTACTGTTTGCTATGATAACATCACAGCAGGTGATATTTATTTCATAAAGGGCCCATAACTTTTTAAATAAAGTTATTCGCTAATGGGACGACGATGGGCGACGACCCATGTGGCGCAGTGGTTAAGACACAGGTGCGGTGCGCGGAAGGTCCTGGGTTCGATTCCCAGCAGAGGAGAGATTTGAATGATGAGTTTAAATTTCTGTTTCTGGTCTGGGTGTGTTTGTTCTTGTCTTGTGTGTGTCCATGGCGCCCACGACACAGAGAATCCTAGTGTGGGGCTATGAGTGTGAAGCGTTACTTGTTATTTGTTTATTAATGGGATTTAAACCCAGACATATTGAGTAAGAAGCCAAATTCTTATCCACTGGGCTATCACAGCAGTATCTTACAACATCCTTATTGGACACACGACTATTGACGCTGATACAAAGGGATCTTGACGTAGGTAAGGTCAGACATAAGAATTTGTATCTTGAATGAAAGAACCCGCGAAGAAACATCAAACAGTTATCATCTTGACCTTCCGTATGCGTATTATGGAACCAAATAACAAGACGCTTCTAGATTCTATCAGCATCATGCCAAATTGGACTGCGCTGCTATCAAATTAGGGTTGGTAATTGGATGATTGGTGTTTTAGCAAAAAAGAAAGTAGGTAAATCCAATAATTTAATTAAAAAATTAAACCGAGATCTGAATGCCTATTATAGGCATTCAGGTTTCCTCACGATATTTTCCTTCCCCGTTAGAGCAGGAGCACTTGGATGTTGACAATTCCTCATGATGTCTTAAACGTCCATTACCGACAAATTAATGATTGGTGTCATCGGCATTCGAACTTTCAAGTGTCAGTAAGCAATTAATGACCCACTGCAGGGTTGGGTCTCCTCTCACAATGAGAGGAATGTAGGCCTTAGTCCGCCACGCTGGCCTACTGCGGATTGGTGAACTTCACATACTTTTGAGAACATTTTTTTGTGAATGTATGCACGATTCCTCGCGATTTTTTCCTTCACCGTAACAGCAGGTGATATTTAATTTAATAAAGCGCACATAACTTTTTTACAAAGCCACTGGGATTTGAACCCCACGATTCGAGGTAGAATTCTAAGCCACTCTTTCAAGTAACTTTCTGTACCTTCTGTTTCTTTCTGACCTTTCAAGTAAGAGACCGAATTCTTAGCCACTTATGCTTAAGCAGCAAAATAACAAGGCTCCTAGATTCTATATCAGCACCATCAGCATGCCAAATTGAACTGAGCTGCCAACAAATTAGGGTCGGTAATTGAATGATTGGCGATCTTGGCAAATCATTGCTCGCGATTCCAGGCTTCTGCTGAGCGGGCGATTTAAATTTCAAATGCCCTGTTATCCAGATCGGGGTAAGCGATGAATGGAGTCACATTAAGCGCCCCGACTCCGACCAAGTTCCCCGGCTTCCCTGCCTTCTTTATTTAGGGGTGGACTTCGCTTGTACGCCGAAATCCGTATTGGATTGGATGATTTTTTTTTAATCAGATGATCGTCAGTTGTCTTTTTATTTGAGTAACTAATCAATCTAGTACGTGTCGCGTTAATTTAGAGTTAAGTCCTTTTTGAATAGTCTTAATTCTTCTGATAGTATAAAAAGAGAAGCTTAGCAGAATACTTACTTACATACATGTAATGTCAGTACCCATTAATGACCCACTACAGGGTTGGGTCTCCTCTCACAATGAGAGGGATGTAGGCCGCCGTCCACCACGCTGGCCTACTGCGGGTTGGTGGACATACATACGATATAATAATAAAATAGGTATACTTAGAAACTTTTTTATAGTAGCTAGCAAAAGTAAATGTAGGCCACCTGGTGTTAAATGGTCACTGCAACCCATGGACACCTACATCAATCACCTCATGAGGATAATTTAAGGGTACTACACAAGTTAAGTTTCATCTGTGCGGCTTTTTGTAAGCACGTACGCACGACCATTCGATACGCAGTCCACACGAAAACTGTGCCGCCCGCGCACACGTTACGATTATCGGCACAGCTTACTCTGATTCCGTTTTATCTATTCAAATTTTCCTTGCGTTCCGTTCCACGGTACGGTTTTGAAAAATCGTAAAATATGTACCTACAGTTTTATCACACACACGTTTATCGTAACGATCGTAGCGATCGTAACGATTTCTCGTAACGTGTGTGCTAGGCATTAAAGTTTCTCCGGCAACCACACCTCCCCAGCCGAAACACAAGACATGAAGCACATACTGTTACGAGGGGGTAAGAGTTTGGCGGTAAGGTTTCTTACCGGACGAGCTACGGCTCTATTACCTTAAAATGTTGCGAAGAAATCAGGTGCAACCCTAGGATTTTATCGCAACATCTAGTATTTTACCGCGATGTCTTGGATAACGCGGTTCTCTATTGTACGACGTATATTACTTCGATTTAATCCGATTTCATTCGTTTGTGTTATCGTGTATTTTTTTAGATTTATGGCATGGTCTTGAATAACGTTTAAGTATTTTGGCTCAATACTATGTTTAACTAGACTGTGCTCGCGGCTTCGCCCGCGTGTATTTTAGAACTCGGTACAGAGAAGGATAAAAAGTATCCCATATGTTAATCCAGGTTATGATCTATCTGTGTACCAAATTTTATCCAAATCTGTTCAGCCGTTTTTGCGTGAAAGAGTAACAAACATCCATCCATGCTCATCGATCGAACCCAGGACTTTCCGCGCAGCGCACCGGTGTCTTAACCACTGCGCCAATTGGGTTGCCAATCTAAATGAATCTTAATGTCACCATTATTGATACCTTCACAGAGAATTTTTATGAAAGAATGCCCAAAACGAAGGTTTTAACAGAATTTGAGAGATTTGTAGGATGAATTTGAATTTCTGTTTCTGGTGTGGGTGTGTTGTGTTGTTGTCTTGTGTGTGTCCATGGCGCCCATTAAACAAAGAATTCTAGTGTACGGATATGAGTATGTAGCGTTACCTATTTATTAACCTATCCCTTTGATCCGTTTGAAATTTTATTTGTCAATAATTCACTAGATATACGTCTCACTATAAGTTCAATGTAAAAAGTGTGTAAAATTTTATCACAGCGCTTAAATTTATAAAGCCTTTTTACAAAGCCTCCAATACATGAGTGTAGAACAAAGAGGCTTTATCAGTGGAGAGGCACTCAGATCCTGCTAAGAGCCGCCTCTTGGCTTCGTTCCGATGTCCACTTGTCCGCATCGACCAGTAGGTTTTAGAAGACGATGACGTCACCAGAATGATTACATGCTATACAAACCTACGATTTAGCGGTGTCGAGGGGTCCGGGTTCGAATCCCAGTGGCACGCACCAATGACTTTGTAAAAAAGTTATGTGCTTTATAAACTTAAATATCACCTGCTGTTACGGTGAAGGAGAACATCGTGAGGAAACCTGCATGCCTGAGAGTTCACAAAAAAATTTTCTCAAAGGTATGTGAAGTCCACCAACCCGCAGTAGGTCCGCGTGGTGGACTAAGGCCTACATCCCTCTCATTGTGAGAGGAGACCCGACCCGCCAGTGGGACATTAATGGGTTACTGGCAAAATACAAACCTACTATTCATGAAACAACTAAGTATTCTACAGACTTTTAAATGCCATAATAAGAATTTTCAGATATTTGTCCGACAGACATAGAAAGAGTTAAAGATAGAGAAAGAAAAAGATAAGATGGATGAACAATTTTTTTGTGTGTTTATCTTTTCGTCGATTTTTATCTTATTTGTTCACAGAATTGCGGCCCACAGCTGGGCAATCTCTTCTCCGACAGGGCGGGAACATACACGGTGAAGAAACGGGCTCGTGTCCACCGGGCTAGGATGTTTTCAAACTGCTCATAGGGCCTCTGACAAAGTTCCAAAACCGAGGGCCTGACCTGCGTAGCGATCACCCATCTAGGTACTGAACCCTTTGTTGGAGTTCTAGCGATACCGAAACGAAACGCGCACATCCACGACACGTAAATCATACACAGGAGTCCACAGTGTAATAACAAATAGAGGTAAAAGATTTTTAGAGGAGTTAAAAAATTTAAAATAAAATTTTTGTTTGGAGTGAAAGATATATTATGAATACTTATCGTTAGACATTATAATACAAACAAATACTTAATACCTACGGGATAATATTAGTTCGAAATTTTACAGTGTATTACGGCCATTCACGGTTATTATGTTTCATTAATATTATTAAACATTAAAAGAGTGTTAAATAAATGAAGAGTATTAATTAAAAATAAAGCAATTTTTGTGTTGATTTATCTAATGCTTTATTAATTTTTTAACTCTTCTAAAAATCTTTTACCTCTGTTGGTTATAATTATTACACTGTGAATTTACGTCTGGTAAGCTGTGTATGTGTGCGTTTCGTTTCGGAACTGCTAAAACTCAGACTACGGGTACTGACCACGTCCGACGTTGCTTAACCCTTTCGATCGCTTGCGATCTACTCGAGCAGCTATGCCCGTTTCTCTGATGGTAAGATGGTTAGGAAATTATTTATGTACGTAGAGTTCCGTGCACAAATGCAGTACGATACGAAACAAGAACACTTAAGATCCTTCAAGTTTGCAAAGCTCATTTGTTAATATAAACCACGAATGAGCTCATATGCGACTGGAAAATGGAAAATCTTCGCTAGCAAGTTATTTTAGTTCATATAAATTTGCTCATCAGAATATGTGCGTAAGATAAGGAAATTATGTGTTAACCGCAATTAGTGTAAATTTTTAAGTATTGTGTCTTTAGCTTCTCTTGTGATTAAATAATTTTAAAGAATACCAAAGATTTTTAAATGTCAAGATGGAGTCAAGAGTTAAGTCAAAAGTCAAGAGGATATCAAAATCCTTTTATTTTTAGGCTGCTTACCCGGGAACAGCTGTCATGTCTACCACCATTTTTCCCAAGTGTTAGGGTAATTTTCTTCTTTCTTTCTGTGGTGTATCTAAAGCGCCTTTATCTTTTAAGACGCCACAAAACTCGAGTCCACTTTTATTTATTGTCAAGTATAGTATCTATCCGTCTGTAGAGTCTTTGGAAAAAACATAATTTTGACATAAGTCAAGTCAATAGACGCATTGGCAATTTGTAGGAGCTATAATTGCCAATAGTTTTGATACAGCACTATTTTTTCAGCACTGAAACCGATGCTGTAGTTGTTATCAGAACAAACAGTAGGTACGTTTGCGAACTACTGTTCTCCATTTTTGTTCAATTCAATTTCCGGTGGAAATAAAAAGAAATGAATTGCTGTGCGATATCATGAAATCAATAAACTAAAAATAACCCTTTAACATACAAAACAAGAACACACACAGGCCAGAAATAGAAATTTGAAGTCATCATTAGCATCTCTGTTCCGTCGGGAATCAAACTCAAGATCTCCGCACAGATTGAGAACATTACTATATTTTTGAAATGAAAACTTCTTTAGCGGCCTTGTGTACTTTTTTGGGATAGGTAAAAAATTACAGGGCACGTGACCTGATCGAAAATTCGTAAGACGGACGGAGAGTGTTTATATCAGTACCCATTAATGACCCACTACAGGGTCGGGTCTCCTCTCACAATGAGAAGGATGTAGGCCTTAGTCCACCACGCACCACTACTGCGGGTTGGTGGACTTCGCATCCCTTTGAGAACATTTTTTTTGTGAACTCTCAGGCATGCAGGTTTCCTCACGATGTTTTCCTTCACCGTAACAGCAGGTGATATTTAATTTCATAAATCGCACATAACTTTTATTACAAAGTCATTGGTGCGTGCCACTGGGATTCGAACCCGGATCCCTCGATTCGAGGTCGAATTCTAAGCCACTGGGCTATCACCGCTGCTCGGAGAGTGTTTAAAATACGGAAATTGAACAAAGTGCATCTATTAATGAAAAAAGTGACGAAAAATTTTTTTGGGACGGGTAAAAAATGTTAAACTCGCGTCAGGACACGTGGCCTGATCGAAAATTTGTAAAATTCGTTCAAAAATGCACAACGTTAATTTTCCAGCTTTTACTTCTGCCGGAACTCCCGGAGTGCAATCCGTTGTTTTTTTGTATGACTCTTTCGATATGCATTTTAAAATCTTGTTTATTATGAAGAAGAACACATAACGTGGATATATATTGTTATTAAAGGTAGAGTCATATCATGTCAGTAACCCATTAATGACCCACTACAGGGTCGGGTTTCCTTCTCGTATTGAGAGGGATGTAGGCCTTAGTCCACCACGCTGGCCCACTGCGGGTTGGTGGACTTCACATGCCTTTGAGAATATTTTTTTTTGTGATCTCTCAGGCATGCAGGTTTCGTCACGATGTTTTCCTTCACCGTAACAGCAGGTGATATTTAATTTTTATAAAGCGCACATAACTTTTTCACAAAGTCATTGGTGCGTGCCACTCGGATTCGAACCCGGACCCCTCGATTCGAGGTCGAATTCTAAGCCACTGGGCTATCACCGCTTTATCATAGTCATATTATTATCATAGCAGCTCGCTTTTGGTAGGAGATTTTGACCTCAGCTTACAATAAACTCACAAATGGATTAACACGAACCTCCAACAAAATCGTCGGCACTCGAAAATTTATTATAAGGAACTTTACAAACGTGACGAACTGAAGACGAATGAGTGTGTAACACTCTAATTACAATTCGTAATTACGAAACTTTGACAAAGAAGCTGAGTTCCATTTGATAACGCTTTGTCGTTATAATTGGATTGGTGCTTACAAATTGTCTCTTCTGCAATTACATTTGGAAGAGCCAAGACTGAGAAGGTCTTGATAAGGCTATGTACTGCAGTGGACTTCAAAAGGCTTGTGGAAACGTCTACCACTAGTCTCCTGTCAGGCGAGGTCATCCTAAAGATTTGTATATAATGTGCCAGTAATGTAGAAAATTTCAATAGGGTGATTCAGGTCGTGTGGCGCCATCTCTTGGTATTAGGATTCGAACTCAGACCTCTGGAGCACGATACTGAATGTTTTACACTTCGTAGTGTCTTCTTGTTGAGATTACAAGAAGACGTACAATCTCTATGTATTAATATTACACACTACATACAATTATATATGGAGAAGTATAGTTATTGAGGCCGAAATAGTCCCTTACGAGAGGGCCATACACTAAATGAACATCGATGGCCCTTGTAATATTATAAGGGTCTAATCAATGCCCTATTTAGGCGTTCTAATGGCCGAGGGACTCCCATCTTGAACTTCGGTTAAAGTATGTATTGAATGACAAACAAGTGTCAACTTACAATGTGTGTGTATGTTAAAGGACCTATAAAATAAAATACAAGAGATTTATTGGATTGCCTTCGTCTCACATGACAGTCAGTAACCCATTAATGACCCACTCCAGGATCGGGTCTCCTCTCACAATGAGAAGGATGTAGGCCTTAGTCCACCACGCTGGCCTAGGTTGGTTGGGGTTGGTGGACAGCGCTTCTCGCACCGATTGTTTTATTATCACAGTTTAACTGCATGATACAGAACACACAATCAGCGTAAAACGGAACAATATTGTAATTTAGGCTCAAAACACTCGATCCCCTATTTAAAGGCCCGATTTGCATTTAAATACAAATTCAAATTGCCCAAATCTGTTTTCGACATGATACCTTCAGTTATTACCGTGTGCCAGCGTTCTTATAAATAACTTTTTAATTACTCTATACTTCATACTTTACAATTTCACTGGTGATTCATAAATCCTATACCATTAAGTTTCTCTTTCCTTCTTATTTAATTTTATAGAAGAAGTATCAACTCACAGAGAAAGGCACAAAGTTACCTATTTTAGTACATAGTTTAGTAGATATTTAGCACAGATAATTTAATCGGCGGTAAGTATACCTATTGTTCACTTTTGGCCAATGAATAGTGTAGTGCCCCCGTCTACTAGGTAGGTACTAATATCACTGGCTCGTTCACACACGCAACACAGCAACGCTTACGTCCACTCTCGCCCTCGGCTCTCATGATACTGACCATAGAGTAATTTTTTTTTTTTTTTTGCGCCCAGACAAAGTGAAAAGGGCTACCCTCCTTGGAACGGGCTGGAGGGAGGTGGTGAACTTAATGAAAGTCATAAAGATAAATTATACATTCTACATTCATCCGCTTTGATCGCCCCTCAGGCAAAACGTAGACTGGGAGAAAAAAGCGGGCGGAAAAAACTCCCAGCACTCTTTTAGAAGTAAATAAAACTTAGTCTTTAGTACAGTATGACTAGGTCCAATAAAGGAACACACGTGACAGCTATCGTGTGTGTCAATATCGTTCCAATTGCCATCCGCTCACAAATAAATATTGTTTCATTGTGTATAAGCGTGGTGTATAATTAGCGTAGAAAACTTCGATAGCGTGATTCAGGATACCCGTGGCGCCATCTCCTGACGAGTGGCGGAACTCGCTTAAGGTACAACTATAGAACCTTAATGTGCGGATAAAAGGAAAATCTTTGGGCGTAATTATTATTATAATATTGGGATTCATTTTAACACGATAATCGCGTTGAAATTTAGTGTTGCATAATTCTATTGGAGCGAAATAATTTTGTTGACAGTTTGTATGGATGAGTTTTAAATTGATACCTGTTTGCATGGCGGTCCTGTTAATAACATTTTAAAGCTATTAAATAGAACAGTGGCCTTTAATTGAAAATTTGTATATATTATTACATTCTATACATTAACATACTATAACCACAAGGTGTTAATTATTTTAAATTTTAAACGTAGATAGAATTTACCTACATAGCAATGCAGTTGCATACAAATGCCCTCATAGCCGGTCTTAAAACTTGCTCTTTTCATTCCGGTTGGAGTGAATTAATATTTAAAAAAATGACAATTACTTTTTTTACAAAGCTTTTATCAATATATTAAAAAAACATCCCTTGAAAGGCTCTTTAACTCATCGAAATCTGTAAATGAAATCTATAGCAAAAAAGCACAAAAACCAGCTTGCCAAACCGTACACTTAGCAAGGAACGTCGCCCATAAAATATAACTTACAGACCTTACAGTGATAAAAACAAACGGCGAACCCCCACATTTCCAGTTATAACTAGTTCCGAAGCGAAATATCCCGCCATTCCGCTCTATAACACCTCTTCTAACCGCCGTGAACTGGTCTGAACCGGTGCGAACTGGTCCCAACCAGATGTCGCAAGACAAATAGCAATGTGGTTCCGAGATGATTTCGGGACTCGCATAAATCTTTAGCGAGGAAGTTACTTGGAATTTCCACGTTATTAACATTCGGCTGTTTGTAAATTATCTCTACGTAATGAGATGCATTTAAATTAAACTCTAGGGCTCGTTGTAGGGACAGCTTGGTTGAGTAAAACGTAAACTTAATTTCAGGTCTCAAATTAAAGTGAAGAAGGTAAAGATGGAGAAAAAAGGTCCTTGAATGGCGTCTTGACAGGTGTTGACTATCTAAACAAATATTATAAAGGATAAAGATATAATTATTGATTTACGAGATTCATTGGTACAATATAAAGATTGCAAAGAAAATATAATTTTCTGAATTCAGTACAATAATAATTTCTATAAACGCCGTCATCACATAATCTCGTCCAATCGAAGGAAAACTTCCTAAATGGTTCCACCAACAAAGTGAAAAATTGATGTTTTTAAGAAGCTTAGGGAAAAGCCGCTTAAGGACCCGTTCGAAATAACGAAAATTGCTCTATGCATTAATAAAAACCTTTCAACTTTGACAAGTTGAAATGAATTTTTTTAATACCTTTAAGTGTGACTGATACTAATTAAAAATTAGGTCACTTAAAAATTGTGTAATGTTCAACAAAAATATGCAAAATAATAATTAATTAAGATATTTGTTTCCCATAACAAACTGAAAAATCTAAAATTCCTACTCTGTGTCGTGGGTGCCATGGACACACACAAGACAAAAACACACACACCCACACCAGAAACAGAAATTTTTACTATCATTCAAGTCTGCACTGCTGGGAATTGAACCCAGAACCCTCCGCGCAGCGCATCAGCGTCTTAACCACTGCGCCACTCAGGTGGTCTACTTAATAAGAGAAATACTTCTACTACGAGTATACTAACAGACTGTACCAATATCTGGTGGAATGGGTTATCGCTAGTGTCATTACGGGTGCACTTCCGTGCTTCGGAGGGCACATTAAGCCGTCGGTCCCGTTTGTTATCGACAAGATAGTCGTTAAACCTTGTCGGAGCCCTTATGGGCGGTTTGAAAACATCCAACACGGGCTAGCTACTACCCCGTTTCTCCGCCAATAGTGGAGGACAGTGGGGCATGCTCCTGGCCTTGCCCTGTTGTAAGGAGAGACCCACCCCCAACAGTGGGACATAAATGGTTGCAGCCAAATGTGTTTGGAGGAAAAGGGGAGATCTACGCCAGGCGATGTCGCTGCCTGGGCACCGCGGTCCAAATTTTAACTTCGGACCATTTGTATATAATATATTTTGCAGAGATTCTAAAGAAGAAAAGAAAAGAAAAGAATGCGTCTATTGTTGACTGTTACATGAGAAAGATGTTACAAAAATTATAATAAGTTAAGAACAGTCTACCCTATGCGGACATACAATAATCTATCAAAGAACTTTGATAGCGTGATTGAGGATACGTCTTCCGATTGGCCAGTTCGGTATGACGCGTGTGACGTGTTCTATTGTTTACTACATTCGATGCTTGCGTCGTCATGCGTGGTCCGCATTTCATGTGAGGCGCGCGCTCATATTACTGTAGGGATCGCGCCGCTACATGTAAATCGCTTCCCGCTTAAAGCGGGCTGCAGTTTGAAGAGAGTTTTATCTTAATGAAGGTGGTAAGTTGTAAAAAGTTTCAGTGCTTTTGAATTTTTGAGCGCTAATATACCTGCCGAATGCCTATGAGAAGCTTTCTTGAATATTTATCATTTTAAGATACCTATATCTACTTTAATTTTGATTATTGCAGTAACGTAAAATTAAGAATAAAATTTTCAGTTAACGCTATTGCTGCCTTTGCTGAAAGCAATGATATACAATAAAGATAAAAATTTTGGGTTCTAAAATTATTTAACATTTTGAAATTGGTTAGTTAACTAAATGTCGTATAAACAACC
The DNA here is from genome assembly GCA_905147235.1 of Erynnis tages. Taxonomy (NCBI): domain Eukaryota; kingdom Metazoa; phylum Arthropoda; class Insecta; order Lepidoptera; family Hesperiidae; genus Erynnis; species Erynnis tages. The sequence goes on from LR990097.1 coordinate 2,326,587, forward strand.
AACTACATTATGTGTACTTACGAGTACCTAAGTATATTATTAAGTATATTACAGCGGTGATAGCCCAGTGGCTTAGAATTCGACCTCGAATCGAGGGGTCCGGGTTCGAATCCCAGTGGCACGCACCAATGACTTTGTAAAAAAAGTTATGTGCGCTTTATAAAATAAAATATCACCTGCTGTTACGGTGAAGGAAAACATCGTGAGGAAACCTGCATGCCTGAGAGTTCATAAAATAAATGTTCTCAAAGGTATGTGAAGTCCACCAACCCGCAGTAGTGGTGCGTGGTGGACGGCGGCCTACCTCCTTCTCATTGTGAGAGGAGACCCGACCCTGTAGTGGGTCATTAATGGGTTACTGGCAAGTATATTATAATATGTATGTTAGAAGTAATGTACGCTTTGTAAAATTAAACATTACCTGCTATAACGGTGAACGAAAACATCGTGAGGAAACCCGCATGCCTAAGAGTTCAGCAAATTTTTCTCAAAGGCATGAAGTCCACCAATTCGAACTAGGCCAGCATAGTGGACTAAGGCCTTCATCCTTCTAATTGTGAGAGGTGACTAAACAATGTGGGTCACTAATAGGTTACAGACAATTTTGAACGTATAAATATAATATTTATTAATACGGTAATTTTATAGTTGGTCTTGTTCTATGTACCTATCTTATCAGTTTTAAATATAATGATTAAACTCTACACAAATTAAACGGCTGTAAGAAAGACCCGTTCTAAGAAGAAACAAGTTATCTTTTAACCTCATTATACTTAACTAGCTATCATGTTTAATCATTAAAATTCTCTTCCGGTTTCCTTTTATCTACCGTTTTATCTTATAAAGCAGAAACTAAACAACATAGCACTGGAGAATATTTTCAAAAGTAACGTTGTAAGAGGCAATTGATCAAATATTCTATAAATTATTTTTTATGCGACATCAGACCGGGTGTTTTTAAGTGTTTTTCAACTTTCATTATGAAATGTTTGTTAAACATAATCATGATAGAATTCACAATAATCCGTCGCCGCGCTCAATAATCGCACTCAAAGTGCGCTCAAAGGCTGTCGGATCAGCGCGCCCCTATTCACTCTATTCTCTTTGTACATATTCAGCGAGAGGGATGTTTAGATTTTGCTTTGAGTAAATAAATAATGCAAGAGTCTTTATAATAGGTTCTGTGATTTTAGGATTTTTGACTTACTTATTATGAGTTTATGAAGTATAATTTGACAAAATTGTACCATTGAGTGAGTATGGCCCTGCTGCTTGAGTAGGTCACAAGCGATCGAAACAGTTAAGCAACGTCGGGCGCGGTCAGTACCTAGATGGGTGACCGCTTGTGGCGAATTACATGCGCGCTTCCGTGCTTCGGAGGGCACGTTAAGCCGTCGGTCCTGGTTAGTATCGATAAGATAGCAGTCGTTAAACCTTGTCGGAGGCCCTACGTAGATTTGAAAATATCCGACACTGGTTGGCCACTAACCCGTTTCTCCACCAATCCGAATTGGAGCTGTGTTGAGGGAAGAAACAAAATTCCCAATTTTATAGTTCTTTGTTGGCACTTGTGTCAGTAACCTAGCCTAACGAGCGGTGATAGCTCAGTGGCTTAGAATTCGACCTCGAATCGAGGGGTCCGGGTTCGAATCCCAGTGGCACGCACCAATGATTTTGTAAACAAATGTTATGTGCGCTTTATGAAATTAAATATCATCTGCTGTTACGGTGAAGGAAAAAGTCGTGAGGAAACCTGCATTCCTGAGAGTTCACAAAAAAAATGTTCTCGAAGGTATATGAAGTCCACCAACCCGCAGTAGGCCAGCGTGGTGGACTGAGGCCTACATCCCTCTCAATGTGAGAGGAGACCCGACCCTTTAGTGGGTCATTAATGGGTTACTGACAATTATTTTTTATGGCTACTGTTATAAATTCTATGTCTGGTATTACATTAATACGAAGTAGTGTACAATGTCCGGCGTTGCGTTCAATACTTACGCTCAAAGCACGAAAGGCCGTCGGATCAGCGCGCCCCTATTCACTCTTTCTCTTTATAAATATTCTGCGAGAGAGATGTTTAGATTTTGCTGTTAGAATTTAAAATAGGTTTTAACATGAGGTATTATAATGCAGCATCTCTTAATTATGTTGTTTCAGTGCTAGTTTGCGAACGAATAGCGTCGCTGGCAAGCAAGGAGATAAATTTTTGTTCATTATATTATTATTTAGGACATGATTTTATTTTCTTTAAAAAGTGCCATACCAAAGTTACTTACTATCTTCTCCTTCTACTTAGTAGCCCTTTATAATCGACACTTACTTACTTAAATACTTGATACTAAAGATACCACCACTTTTAAAAAGTAGGCCAAATTTTATTTCATACTTTTTTGATGTCGATTTAATTTTTAAAAATTTTTTTGTTTAAACTCCATGCCATAGTCCTGCGAAAATACATAAAATACGTCATCTACAAAAGACCATTATTTTTTATAATTATTCTTCAAACAAAGACACCCCTACTTAACGTTACCCACACATCAACCCCTAATTTGACTTGTTCCGGGGTGATAACACCCGGAACTAACCCTTGTGTCACCGCGAGATATATTGCCATACTTTGTGAAATTCCAAAAATTTTAATTGGACATTCAGGTGGCCTTTTGCGGGTTAGTGTCACATTACATTTTTATGAAGCTAATTTAGATACTACGTAATAAGTTACTGGTTTAACTAAACTAATAAAAGTAACGAAAAATAATGAAATATGATAAAAAACGTCTTTGTTACGAATATAAGTCTCTTCCCCACAAAGGGGGGGCCTGTATCAAACTCCACCACGCTGCTCCAATGCGGACTGGTGGAGAAACGGGCTAGTAGCCAACCCGTGTCGGATGTTTTCAAACAGCTCAGCTCCGAGTTTAACGGCTGTTATCTTATAGATATCAACCGGGGCCGCGGCTTATAGTAACCGTCATGAGTCGTGAAAGTAGATTATCAGTGGTATGGATATTGTATACTTTCGGCCAATGTACAGCAGCCGAAAAAACGCGCTGGACCAATAGACGACGCACACTGACGAACCGACGTTTGTCGAACCAATCGTGTGCACCGCAGCGCAGTCAATGTCAAACCGACCAATGAAAGTTCTGCTCACCGCTCGTGACGGCAACTATAACACTTTGCCTGTCCAATAAACAGACACAATAGTTAAACAATGGGTATGTATCACATTAACGGACGCTTGTTTAATTTTAAATGTATGACGTTCATTAAGCGTGCACAAATTTTACCTGTCAGTCAGTAACCCATTAATGACCCACTACAGGGTCGGGTCTCCTTCTCGTAATGAGAACCATGTAGGCCTTAGTCCACCACGCTGGCCTACTGCGGGTTGGTGGACTTCACATTGAGAATTTTTTTTGTGAACTCTCAGGCATGCAGGTTTCCTTATAATGTTTTCCTTCACCGTAACAGCAGGTGATATTTAATTTCATAAAGCGCACATAACTTATTTACAAAGTTATTGGTGCGTGCCACTGGGATTTGAACCCGGACCCCTCGATTCGAGGTCGAATTCTAAGCCACTGGGCTATCACCGCTATTTTTACCTAATAATTAATAAAAGATTTTGAATTTGAATTCAGACTCATGGCACAGCGAAGTGGAAGCCTCAGAAGCCACTAGAGGTTACCTGGATGTGCTGACCGCGCCCGACGTTGCTTAACTTGTTCGTTCGCTTGCGATCTACCTTCTCAAGCAGCGCAGTAATGCGCACTTCAGCAGAGCAGAATGTAGAATACAAATAAAAAGATAATTTAACTTTTCATATGTCGAAAGTAAAATTAGGAAATCAAAGCTTAAAAGCAATAGGATCTACTTGGGTAACTTAAAATCTTTATGTTATTTTAAACCAAATCATATACATATAAATCGTATTATTTAGTGTACTTTCAGTGTTTAAGTAATTCACCTAAGATAAAAGTATTTTCAGTGTCTCAGTAAATAAATGTGAATGCAACAGAAATAGAAATACGTCTTGCGCATAGTACGAATGTTATTTGTGTAAAATCCATCAGATGATATACGTATCGTATAAGGAATACGTTCCTTTATACGTCTAGGAATGAATGCACCTGAGACATACGAGATTTCTTCTCGTGTACTGACGTTTTAGTAATACCGTGTTTTCACTACATTTCTTTGAGCAAAATACACAGGAGTCTCAGATGAACTTTCGTTATTGGAAACTGTTACGTAAAGGTTTTTAATCGATTTTAAAAAAGAAGGTATGTAATTTTAACGGAATTTCATAATCGTACTCGTACTAATATTATAAATGTGGAAGTTTGTAAGCATGATTGGATGGATAGATGTTTTTTCTCTTTCACGCATAACGGCGGCACGTCAAGTAAAGGAAAACGTTGTGAGCAAATCCGCATGCCTAAAAGTCTTTCGTAATGGTCTCAAAAGCATGTGAAGTCCACCAACCCGCATTAGGTCGGCGTGGTGGACTATGGCCTACATCATCTATTGTGAGAGGGGAGCCGACCCTGCAGTGGCCATTTTAATAATAAATAAATAAATAAATAACGCTTCACACTCATAGCCCCACAATAGGATTCCTTGTGTCGTGGGTGCCATGGACACACACAAGATAAGAACACAACACACCCAGACCAGAAACAGACATTCAAATTCATCATTCAAATCTCTGCTCTGCTGGGAATCGAACCCAGGACCCTCCGCGCAGCGCACCGGTGTCTTAACTGCGCCACTCAGGTCGTCGAATAATCGATTCAAACATTAAATATATTTAAATTTTCGTTTCTGGTCGTATTTTAAGTCTTCTGCTATAAGTGACAAAATATATGCAGATTTATTTATCAAAAACTACTAATATGCTGCGACAACAAATCTCAGGTAGCGTTTAATTACGGCGCGAAAGTACAAAAGCGTGTTTTTCCCAAAAAAACATGGCGTTATTTTAAAAATTGCACACAAAATTCACGAAAATCCGTGTGCATATTCAACGCTAACGTTAACGTTGGCCGAGCGGCGGGCGTTAAATTAACCTGTTACGAGTAACGCAACTTTAGGAGTTGGTGGCGTTAAAACTGACTAAGAGTGGAACGAACCCATACAAAAAGGGTTCAATGCAAAATACATAATACACATTTATTATAATTTCATTTCATTAATTCATTTTTATCCATTTAATGCATTTAAAATGAGAAGCGGGGATAGCCCAGTGGCTTAGAATTCGACCTCGAATCGAGGGGTCTGGGTTCGAATCCCAGTGGCACGCACCAATGACTGAGTAGGTAAAATAGTTTTGTGCGCTTTATAAAATTAAATGTCACCTGTTGTTACGGTGAAAGAAAACATCTGAGAAACATCTCACAAAAAAAATGTTCTCAAAGACATGATAAGTCCACCAACCCGCAGTAGGCCAGCGTGGTGGACGGCGGCCTACATCCCTCTCATTGTGAGGACAGACCCGACCCTGTAGTGAGTCATTAATGGGTTGCTGACATTGACTCATGATTACCATACGCATAAATTGAAGTCGATAAATTTTTGGTAAAACCATTCTATATGCTATAGGTAGCTATATTTCTACTGTCAGTAAGTAACCCATTAATGACCCACTACAGGGTCGGGTCTCCTCTCACAATGAGAGGGATGTAGGCCTTAGTTCACCACGCTGGCCTACTGCGGGTTGGTGGACTTCACATGCCTTTGAAAACATTTTTTTTTGTGAACTCTCAGGCATGCAGGTTTCCTCACGATGTTTTCCTTCACCGTAACAGCAGGTGATATTATTTAATTTTTTTTTTATAAATCGCACCTAATTTTTTTACAAAGTCATTGGTGCGTGCCACTGGGATTCGAACCCGGACCCCTCGATTCGAGGTCGAATTCTAAGCCACTGGGCTATCACCGCTATATTCCTACTATTCGGAGGTAATCCGGCGAGACTCAGGTGCATCTTCGGGAACCAATAACAGGGCTCCTCGTCTGACAGATAGCTGTCAAAACTTCTAAGCCGATTGGGATTGTCGTGTTGCGTTGTTTAAATTTCACTTGGATTGGATTGGATTTTACTTTGCTGTGTGTTTACTTTGATGGATTTTATTTATTTATAGCTGTGGTATACAGAAACACACAGTACAATGAAAGATAACGAAATTTATATGTGTTCTTTATTTATTCCATAGTCTGGGTATCCATGGAACCTGCTGTAAGGGATTTCAGAATTATCCATTATTTCCGGGATAACCTATTTTTAATAGTAATATTAACGCTTCACACTGATGGCCCCACACTAGGATTCTCTGTGTCGTGGGGCAAGTGGGACAAGGACACAACACACCCAGACCAGAAATAGAATTTCAAATTCATTCATTCAAATTCAAAATTAAGTTTTAGTTATATAAGACATAATTATTGTATGCCCGCATAGGGCATACAAGACAGACTATGTTCTAAACTTATTATAAATTTTTGTAACACCTTTCTCATGTAACAGTCAACAATAAACGTATTCTTTTCTTTTCTTTTCTTTTATCATTCAAACCTCTGCTCTGCTGGGAATCGAACCCAGGACCCTCCGCGCAGCTACCGGTGTCTTAAACACTGCGCCACTTGGGTCGTCATTGCGCCGCTTGGTTCGTTATAACCAAGGGGCCAATACGTCGAATAATTATTATAGGCAAAAAGAATTAAAAGGGCATCAGTTAATACTTCATACTAAGTAGGTATACACCACTAGTTAAAAAAACAATTTTATTCGCGCTCTGAAAAAACGCAAAACAATTCCAATTAATAGTGTCGCATAATTTCGAGAGAACATTGTTTCTAACTAGCAATTCTTTCTATAAAATAAACTTACTATTTTAGACCTTATTCCCCTGTGTCAAAGTTCATTGTTAGTTGACAGAAAACGTTTCATGGGGGAACGTGGGGTAATTTTGCCCGCGGATGTGACATATCAATTGCATTATAAAAGCTGGTTATGGTTTGACAAAGAAATTGTGGGAATTTAATGCCATTCCTGGTATAAGTTACTTTATGATTGATGTGCTTCCTAGTTCCTGGGTTTTTCTTACATAATGCGTTTAACTGTGTACTGCTATATCTAATCTAAGATTTTCTTATTCGTTAAGTATCATACTACAGGACGGGATCCTACGAGGTAAGACCTTTTCTCGTTACATCAGTGACATTTAATTTTGTAATGAGATAATTATCGATTATTAAATTAATCGCTTTATCGAGCTTTTATTTAACATCGAGTCCGTTATCATTGGCGTGAGGTCACGATAATCACTGGTCGAATGATTATTCAAAAGTTTAATAATTTCCGAACCGCACTTCTCTCCCGATGGATGCCAATTACAGGATTAAATTAAAGGTGGTTCATGCTTAAAGCGTTTTGAACGCTGCGTTTTTGAGTGTAGCCATAACTGGTTTTACATCACTCGGACTTCATACGCATACATGATCTTTTTTATGGACATATCAATAGATCTCCTGGGTAAGTTACAGCTTCTTATTAAGAACAAGTACAAATATGAAAATACTAAGAAATCAAGTTACTGTTTTCAACCTTTTTCAACAATTGATGTGCTTCATACAAATCTGTGTATCTATAGCCGCGGGTTGGGGTAAAGGAATAAGGAAGGCGCCTAATAGAATAAATTATTATACAAGCTCAAATGTTATCACGTTCACTGCCTTGAAACACATAGAAGGTTCTTGTAAGACTTATATGCAGCACGTACGACCCGCCTGGCGTGTCTAAAGTATAGGTAATAAAATTATTATAATTATAGGCGCCATCTGTCAAGCGCACACAAAAGTTGACGTTTTATTAAACGTGTAAAAAACACAAATTTATAAGGCTCTAACTTGAAAGCCCGCGTAACAGTACCCTATGGTACTGTTACGCGGGCTTTTACTACAGTCTTTTCAAAAAAACTACTTTTTTGCTACTGTATAAAATAGTTTATTAAATTCACACACGTTAGAATTTATGATGCCCTAGGTGTGTTCCCGACGAAGTTTTTAGTCTAACTGCTTTAATTTTATTGAAAGAAATGAAAATCCTGATCCTAATACTTGCGCAAGTTAGGTAAATTACTGGACAGTGTGATCTGCTAATATAAGTTTACCTATCTTGGGAATAAGGGTTATAACATTACGAATGCGTGTTTAGAGGCGTTCAAACGCATGTAGGTAATCTGGAAAGTTCTTAACTTTAAAGCAATCATTACACCAGGATGACGCCATTTGCTTTCGATGTGTGAAATAATTGGCTTCTTAAATATTCATTATAGCTCTTGCAAGTGACATTAGGTTAACTCCTGAATATACATTGTATGCATACCTATACCCAAAGATTTTTAGGTGTCAAGATGGAGTGTCGGATATCAAAAATAGGACACCTGAAATTTGTGGAGTTTTATTTTTAAATCGCTTTTATTTGGCAGGTGCTTCTGTTATGTTACAATTCAGTGATTCATAACCTCTACCAACATATTATTAATTTCTCAAGTGTTAGTGTAATATTCCCACTATGACCTGATCTACACGATGTGGTCTAAATTATTTTTAATTTTTTAACTCCATTTTTTCGCATTAAAATATTAACTAATTCATTTGCTAAAAAATACCACCAATGAATTCGCAACGAAGCTTCAAAATGTTATATAGCTTGACTATCACGAAAGCCTAAGAGACTGAGTTCGTCCCTGAAATAAGTTTGTTCCATAGCGGCTCTAAACAGGCGATTTACCAAATAAAACTTCGAAGTTTCATACTTTAAAGTCCACTTAGTCAGAGTCACCCTCATTAAAAATTCACGTGCATTTTACCCTACGCCACCCTTACTTTTTATTGCCTCAACTTCATGGAACGTAATAAAATTTTAAGGTTTAAAGGCTCACTTTGATAGTGGGGGCTTAATAAGGGGTTAACATAACGTATGAATTTTTGTGTTTTAAATTTATGTACTAGACTATGCCCGAGGCTTCGTCCACATTGACCTAAAAGCTTAACCCAGAGAGGGATAAACACTATTATATATGTGAATCCAGGTTATAAACTCCGTGCATACCTAATTTTGTCCAAATCTGTTCAGTACCCTTAGTCTGAGTTTTAGCAGTTCCGAGACGAAACGCACACATACACAGCTTACCAGACGAAAATTCAGAGTGTAATAACCAACAGAGGTAAAAGATTTTTAGAAGAGTAAAAATTAACAAAGCATTAGATGTATCATCACAAAAATTGCTTTATTTTTAATTAACACTCTTTCAATGTTAAATAATATTAGTGAAACATAATAACCGTGAATTGACCGTAATGCACTGTCAATTTCGAACTAATACTATCCCGTAGGTATTAAATATTTTTTAGTATTATAATGTCTAACGATAAGACTAAATATTAATATCTTTTACTCCATACAAAAATGTGATTTTAAATTTTTTAACTCCTCTAAAAATCTTTTACCTCTATTTGTTGTTACACAGTGTAATCATACAATCATACACAGCGGACTCCTGTGTAGTACGCTGTGTATGATTTACGTATCTATGGATGTGTGCGTTTCGTTTCGGTATCGCTAAAACTCAGACTAAGGGTAGAGCCGTTGCGTGAAAGTACATGAAAGGGACAGTGACAAACATTCATCCCGCTCTATCAAGCTAGCATGACTAATTCAGCAAAATTGAAAAAAGAAATACCTTAATTTGTAGCTAAATAGTTGCTAATTAGTTGCCACAATGACAATTTTGTTGCTTGAGCCGATCACGAAAAATCGCGAATAATGCTACCCTGATATAGAGGTAGCAGGTTAATTCATTAAATTAACATACTATTTCGATGACAATGACGGAAGATTTAGTTGCTAATTTGTTGCTATATACATAATTTGAAGACGATTGATATTTTGAAACTATTAAAAATTCATGAAGGGCATGCTTCGTAACGGCGGGTTAAGAGAGTGGCGGTAAGGTACCTCCCGAGCGAGCTCCTGAGGCCCTACCACCTATAAAACTTTCTAACGGCAGTCGTCAGTACGATGCATATAATAAAGCCATTTCCTATCTCATTTAAAACCTGCAAGACTCTACATACAACTCGCACTAAGAGATCGCAACCTGCAACTCTCTACAATACTCTATATTATACTACTCGTACTAAGAATTCGTAATGTGTGAGTATGTAGCGCTACTGACACTTCAAACACGCCATTTGCATATTAAAACTGTAAGAAGTAAGAAGTTACTTAGATCGGTAGTATAGTATGGATCTTACTTAGAAAAGCATTCTAATTATGATAGTGTAGTGTCTTCCGCCTTCCGTCAAGAGATGGCGACAAGAGTATCCTGAATCACGCTATAGAAGTTTTCTAGATCGCTGATGTATAAAACCACGAGATGACGTAATCGAAGCACGGTCGCTCCCCAAACATGATCACCTAGACTGGTGGAAGATCTCCCTTTGGCAAAAGAGAAGTTGATAAGTCAAAAATTTCTCTACGCGACCGAATTTTCAGCGATAAAATCCGACATACTTCTCAAGCTAGCAAAATGAAGTGCTGGCTATAACGTTCGAAGGACCGACAACCGGTGGGCAAGAGAGGTCTCCAAATGACGACCGCGTCCCGGCAAGGAGGCCACCCTCCAACTAAGCGGACTGATGATCTGAAGAAGACGGCGGAATATCGTTGGATTCAAAGGCCAAGGACCGGGAGTAGAGGCGTCGATTAGGGGAGCCGGGAAGCCCATCAGTGGACTACCAACGGCTTAAAGGAAGAAGGAAAGAATACATCGGTAAAGAGGGATTCATCGTTTTATGGAACATGTTTCTTCAAGCTTCAAGCTTCAAGTAACCATACTTCCCGTACCCACCTCCAATATCAAAGAGAATAAGAAACTCAATAAGCAGCTCCATACTACTCTCGCATTCTAGTTAGAGAACTTTATAATTCGAAACACCCTATTTTCTTAGCAACTTCGTGTCGTTCGCCGGCAGACTTCGCGTCGAATTTCAATTCCCACGTAAAACTACGGCAAGATTGTTCTGCACTGTTTCATGGAAGAAATTTCAGATATTTAATGTAAATATCCTAGGTTAATGGGCTAATATTAGGTACTAGAGCCACAGCATTGCTAGTCGTCTTACCGCCAGAATCTTAACCATCGCAAAGCAGCATGTTCTTCATGTCTTGTGTTTCGGCTGGGAGGTATGGTTGGGGATGTAATTTTATTTGATTCACACATCTCAGTCTTTGTGAGTTTCAATAATTATCGACAAGTTGGCAACTAGGCCGTTTTTCCACCAATAGGAGCAGTGTGGCTGAGTATGCTCCAGGTACCTCGTGTTATGGGGAGAGACCCGAGAGAGATGTCCAACAGTGGAACACAAAGTGTTTCAGCGAGAGCTTTGATCGACATCTCTATGTAACCTGGCTGCATCTTTTAAAAGTTTTTGCAATCTTGCCACGAAAGTCTCTAAAAGTAGCAAGATAGCAAGAAATTCTACTGAAAAATCTCTGTAATCTAAAGAAATATAATATGTTTTTTCAAACAAACTACAAGAACATATTCCAATCGTTAAGAAACATGACAAATTGCGTTAGCAAAAAGCAGAAAACAATTCCTAGCCAACCTCTGCTAAAATCACTTGCAATTCCCATACTCGTAAGAACGTTAAAACAATCATTTGTCATTATAACTACTAGATGTCGCTGATCTGATATGCGACGATTTACAAAATGGCCGCCTTTCAATTTGTCATTCCCATCGCAAATTCGATCTTAACACCTCCACATACGGTTCAAATTCATTTAACGTTTCTAGTAAGGAAATCGCGTGTCGTCTGCACATTCTGGTTACCACAAAATTACCATTTCTTTATGCCGCTTAATTTTATCACTCACTTGGTTTTACATTGCTCCTTATCTGTGATATAGCGCTTCGCCTTTCCAATTTATAAACGCAATGGATGCAACGCTCGATTTAATAGATAAGTTAACATTGTAGGTACCTACGATATTTCACGCGGTGTCACTATTAGGGTGGTTTGTTTATAGCCCTGTTCACAGACACTATCTTTTTAAGTAATTGATATGGATTAGGAGTTAATTTTCTGTTAAATATTTAGTTACTTTTCACTTAATTACTGGCCCCAAGCATGAATACTAGTATACACAGTATAGTAACTATTGATTATATGGACGCGAATTAAATATTTGCTTGGCTTAAAAAATAATTTTCTCTACAGTTTAAAATTCTATCTATACATTTCGGGATATGGCTGTATCCAAATACTTGCTCTAGAAGGAATAATTAAACTTACTAACGAGAATACTTTACTAAGTTTGCTCTGAACGCCGGTTTTAATTAACTGTCAATTAAATATGGTCGGTGATTTCTAATGAGCTGAACTATACTTGGTCTTGTCTGTTTATTAATTAAACAGTAGATTTAACAACATTTTACATTTATACGAATGACAAAGAAAAAGACTAAACGTTTATTTGCGCAAATATTAATGAAATTTGATTATTTCTTAGACACTAATATAACTACCAAAGAGTTTATTTAAATAAAAATAATTCAGTAACTACTAACCTCCTTTTAATTAATTTTCTGTAAGAGTATAGTAAATTAGTAGGCGGTAAGAACGAGCTACTCGTACCCACCTAATAATCTAACCGAATTCTGCTTAGAATTTTCAAATTGCGATCCACATTCGCAGATGTGTGTTTTAGTCCAATAGTTTCAAGATAAACTGTTTCCTTTACTTAGCAACTAAGTAGCGACATTGATTTAGTTAAAACCATTCAATCACTCCGAAATCGTACCGATACTCAAGTGATTAGATATCAGAAAGACTTTTAATAATCATTTGAAGAATCGAGTTTGTTCGTACTTTAAAGCTATAAATCAATATTCTTCATAATTGTGAGTTATGAGCAAAACAATCTATGAAAAATAAGGAAGCCAAACAAATTTTTTTTAAACTTGACATTACAAGAGACCGAATAAACTTTCCCTACAAATTCGGATAACACCTATTAAAGATGACAATGGAATCAAAATGAATGAATATTAACAAAAATCAAACGCTCGCTCTTCAAACAACCAAATAAGTTGCCAAGATCAACTTCATAAATCTTAAGTGGTGGAACGTTAAAAAGCTGATATTACCACAAAACCAACAGATTTGCGAAATAATTGAGCAAACTTATTTAATGTGGCACTTAAGGGATGCTTCATTAAGATCTTGAGTTGCTAATTTTCACGAATACGATGATTTTTTAACAGAATAATTTGTTGTCAGTAACCCATTAATGACCCACTACAGGGTCGGGTCTCCTCTCACAATGAGAGGGATGTTGGCCTTAGTCCACCACGCTGGACTACTGCGGGTTGGTGGACTTCACATACTTTTGAGAACATTATTTTTTGAACTCTGAGAAATGCACGTTTCCTCGCAATTTTTTCCTTCACCGTAACAGCAGGTGATATTTAATTTTATAAAGCGCTCATAACTTTTTTACAAAGTCATTGGTGCGTGCCACTGGGATTCGAACCCGGAGCCCTCGATTCGAGGTCGAATTCTAAGCCACTGGGTATCACCGCTGTCGACTAATTAGTTAATAATTACTAATTATTATTACCTACTAGTTATAAGTTATTATTATTAGTTACTTATTAGTTCAGACCCGTCGTTGTAAAGCAGCGTGTTCTTCATGTCTTGTGTTTCGGCTGGAAAGGTGTGGTTGCCTGAGATACTTTATTTAAGAAACATCTTAGTTGTCATGAGTAGCAAAGCACCCGTATGCAATCTTAGATAGGATTTCTTCTCTATTTGAGGTTGGATGGTCTTGGCATGGGGTGCAATCACTACGTAACAAGTTAGGTGATAGGTCTGCACGCACGTTTGCTACTCAATTACTGTACAAAAAGAAGAGTCTTTTTTTAATTAAAAAAAGAAGAGTAATGTAATGACGAGTAATGACGACCTGAGTGGCGCAGTGGTTGAGACACCGGTGTGCTGCGCGGAGGGTCCTGGGTTCGATTCTCAGTGATTTGAATGATGAGTTTAAATTTCTGTTTCTGGTCTGGGTGTGTGTGTTCTTGTCTTGTGTGTGTCCATGGCACCCACGACACAGGGAATCCTATTGTGGGGTAGATATGAGCGCCGGTGGCCAATCAGTCGGCGGCGGCGGCGTTTCGGCGGCGTGACCTTGATAAAACTACCATAATAAGGGAAGATATAAAATACCTCAATTTTCGTATCTTAATATGTTTATTAATAAAAAATTTAAATAATCAACAAAAGTACCGTTTTCACTGGTAATTATACGTAATACGTTGTGCAACCAGTCGTGCATTTTGTCGGCCAACCAGTCGTGCAACTAGTCGTGCAACTTGTCGTCCGAACAGTTGTGCGACTCGTCGGCCAACCCGTCGTGCAACTTGGCCAAACAGTTATGCAACCAGTCGTGCAACTTGTCGGCCAACCAGTTGTGCAACTAGTCGTGCAACTTGTCGGCCGAACAATTGTGCGACTCCGAGTGTGGGGTTATGAGTGTGAAGCATTATTTATTTATTTAATTAAACAGCCTAAATCAAGTTTCGTGTAAAATATTTGTTGAATCAATGATTTAAAATATTCTGATTACTTTATCTTTATGGTTGAGCTATTATCTTTAACTTACTTAATTCAATATCGATATATTATGTTAATTCAATTTATTTTAGAAATAGGTACCTCTAGGTGAGCATTGCAGGGGTTTTCTTATCTCGTTTAATAAGAAAACGCAAGTAATTTCAAAAGCTAAATTAGACAAATGAATCGCTCGAAAAGTAAGCGCAAAGAGCGGAGCGGAATAAATTAGAAAAGTTGTCTGAACTCGCGAACGGGGAGCGGAGGCCACGGAAAGGACGTGTTACAAGAGGTAAAGCAGAAATGTATCTGAACCTATACTTTACATATTATAATTATAATTTTGTCGTCTTTTAACGACGTGGAAATAAGTTATGAAATCAATGTTTCTTTTTAAATAAAATAATTTAAGGACGTTCCGATTATGCGCTTTCTAAAATTAAATATCACCTGCTGTTACGATGAAAGAAAACATCGTGATTAAACCTGCATGCCTGAGAGTTCACATAAAAAAGATTATCAAAGATATGTGACGCAGTAGAGCAGCGTGGTGACTAAGGCCTACATCCCTCTCATTGTGATAGGAGACCCGACCCTGTTGTGGGTTACTGACAAAGGCCAGAACTATACGAGTACGAATACCTACTTTGAGGATAGTCTCCATATTCACGGCACTGGACCGAGAGTACAGGACCAAATTAGCTCCCACTGCTATCGCTGCTCTAATCAAAAGTAAATAAACAACCCTAAATTGCCCGTGAAATCCGAAATATGGCATCGTTCAACAATTTTTAGCTAACTCGACAAATTAGCGCCCAATAAAAAGGGCCGGTTAGACCCATAACGCGCTTAACGACTGTTGCTAAAGTATCTAATTACATGTGATGAGAAATTATCGTGGGGTCGGAGCGACCTCTGGATTTGTTTGTGTAGAAGGAAAGTTTTTCTCGTCTACGTTATACTACACGTCCTGTTTTATTGCTATGTATATTTCGTTCTCTTTATTATCTGAAGCGCGTATAGCCCTGATATAAGCGAATAAGGTAAGCAACGTCGGGCGCGGTCAGTTTGAACGGGTGACTGAATGTCCTGAGGTCGTATGTATGTATTGATCGTATTTTTAGCTTTATTTGTGCAAAAAGTGTATTTTGTTTAATTGTCATTTCTATTTGAGTTGAATGCTTTGCTTTTTGAACTTATGTAAGAAGGATTATGTCCAATTATAGGAAGTATTCGCTGTCATCGGTTATTATAAATGTAGTAATAAATCATAGTACTCATAGTAGCACACTATTCTAACTTAAATTAACTATAACTCTTAGACGTAGAGCTCATGTCCTTGCAATGACTAACAATCCGTTCAATTGATTTATTCGCTAATAACCTCTTGTTTTGATCGAGATTGTAATTAATAGTAGACATTATTTATAGACCCACTAAGGTATGTTCGTGTTGACATTTCCAATTTATAATTTGATGGAAATTGGCACAAGGACTTAATGTACAGGTAGATTTAAAGTGGTAGAGTCATTGTTGCTCGCTCAGCGAGGTAAATACCTTTTTAGTCCGAGTTTTAGCAATACCGCAACTACACACACATACACAGCTTACTACACAGGAGTCGCACAGTGTAACCAAAATAGAGGTAAAAGATTTTTAGAGAACTCTTCTAATTTACGTATCTATGTGTGTGTGTTTAGTAGTGACATTCTAAAACTCAGATTAAGGGTATTTATCGCCATCCTCATAACCTATCGTGAATCGTTTTTCCCCACAACAGGGAAAGGCTTACTCCTAAACGATGCTCCAATCCGAATTGGTGGAGAAACGGGTTAGTGACCAACCCGCGTCGGATGTTTTCAAACCGCCCATAGAGCCTCCGTTTGCAAGTATAACAACCGAGACCAACGGCTAAACGTGCCCTCCGAAGCACGGAAGCGTCCATTTAGCTCGCCACTAACGGTCAGCCATCCAGGTACTGACCGCGCCCGACGTTGCTTAACTTTTTCGATCGCTTGCGATCTACTCAAGCAGCGGAGCTATGCGCGCTTCTGAAAGACCTCTCGAGTAAACAACCGAATTCTCCTCTAGAGTACCAATAGGTTGCAATCCTTCAGTGTGCTTAGTGCGAGTTGCACAAAATTGTTCGAGTAACTTCACCGTCGCGTTAATCGACTATACGCTAAGCGCCAATTCCGTTTGTCATCTTAGCCACAAGATGGCGCTGCTTCAATCCCATAGAAATCGACGTATTCGCGCTCGATACGTTCAAGCGAGAATGTTTTGTCAAAACTCGCACTCAGCACACAGATTTAAAGAAATAAAAACATTTTTGCGCGACGCCAAATAGAAAGTTCGAGTAGCTACTACGAGTCAGCTTAATAATTCAAAGACGACACCTTACATAAGCGCCCGTATACTTGTCCGCGACCCGAATCCCGACACCTACGCAAATTTTACAACGCAACTAAGTAATATTACTGTGGATTCGGCGAAGCGATTTTTTGGTGAAAATATCGCGTAAAAATTTAGGTTGGGTTGTTTTTTAATTTTGACAGGTTTTAGGTGGTGAAGGTAGGTAGAAGTGGTGATAGCCCAGGGGCTTAGAATACGATCTCGAATCGATGGGGCCGGGTTCGAATCCCAGTGGCACTCGAAGCCTCATACAGGTTTCCTCATGATGTTGAGTGTTCTGAGAGTTCAGAAAAAAAAATGTTCTCAACACGCACTAGGCCAGCGTGGTGGACTAAAGCCTACATCCTTCTAGTTGTGATAGGATACCCGACCCTGTAGTGGGTCATTAATGGATTACTGACAATGTTTATATACTGGAAAGCAAATAAACCGAGCCACCCGCCACCTTGTAACATTAATCCGATTTTCCGGAAGTAGAAAACGCACACGTTCTCAGGAAATATAAACATTATGAACCAAAAAACTAAGCCTTCTTGTCATTTAAATTGTCCCTTGTTTCGAAGTAACCTTTCTTACATAGAACTTGTCTGACAAAGAGCTTAAAATTTAGAGGCAAAGATAGAATCCTCTCCGGGATTTTATTATACATCCCTTGATCTTCGCAGTCTCTTCCCATTATGTGCTATGTCACTATTCTCTGTACTTGATTCCTGCTACTAAAGAATCACAATAGTCCATCTTTTAAAATTTCTGCTTAAACGGCGCATCCACACTATTCTAACCTCAAAAGTCGCAAGCGGCGCCAACTCTTGCGCAGCTGTTACCAAATTCGAATTATAGAATAGTCGCAAACGGTTATTCAGTATTGTGATAGAGGCGGCCATTGTTATACAGTGAACTTTGAATTTTTAAACTTGACTGGTACAAATTGCTTTGTTTTTTCGTGTTTTGAAAATGGAATGTTTTAGAATGATTGAGTTAATAGTACGATAATTTCTGGCATTTATTCATGTAGTGTATTCGCTATTGTTTCAAGACACAATTATTTGTTATGAAAGTGAAAGTTGGCCCTATAATTGCGGAATGAGAAGCTATGCAACCCATTAGTGGTCCACCAACCACTAATGGGTTGCATAGCCGCAGTAGGCCAGCGTGGTGGACTAAGGCCTACATCCCTCTCGTTGGGAGAGGAGACCCGACCCGCCAGTAGGTCATTAATGGGTTACTGACAGGGGCCTCCTGCAGGGTCGGATCTCCTCTCACAATGAAAAGGATGAAGCCCTTAGTCCACCACGCTGGCTTGGTGCGGATCAATGGCATTCACATGCCTTTGAGAACATTATGCAGAACTTTCAGGCATGCAGTTTCAATGCAGTTTCATAATTATTTTTAAGAGTGCTGGGAGTTTTTTTCCGCCCGCTTTTTTCTCCTAGTCTACGTTTTGCCTGAGGGGCGATCAAAGCGGATGTTTGTATAATGTTAAATGTATGACGTTCACTAAGTGTGCATAAATTGTACCTAATAATGAATAAAAGCTTTTGAATTAGAATTTGAATGTTACATGTATTCCATAGTTTGCGGTCACCTCTTTTCTATGAATATGGATTTGTAGGATTTGAGTTTAAATTGTTGAAAAAAAGTTAACACACTTTTTCTTTTTCCCTACTATAGGATCAGTCCATCTGGTCATATAGAAGTCTTAGCTAACACCCTATAACTACACCCTATCCAGTACCTACCTACTAAAGTTGAGGAAACTTGCGGAACATTTTATCGAACGGGGCAACTCACAAGAGAAGGTATTTTATCATTTAACCTTTCTCGAATGGAACAAAAACTTTTGAGTCCAACTTTCCTTATCGATTCCAGTCACAACCCAATACTGAGTTGTTTGGATATAGAGTGTCTAGACTAGACTAGCAATATATTATAATGTTGTGTATCTACTCTTGTAACGATCAGTAGGTACTAAGTTGTAAGCTTATGATATAAAATCCTCGTGTCACAATGTTAGTTACCATACTCCTCTGAAACGGCTTGACCGATTTTTATGAAATGTTATATGCATATTCAGCAGGTCTGAGATTTGGATGAAATATGGTACACAGATAAATCATACCTTGTATCAACATATAGATCATACATTTTATCCCTCTCCTACTTAGTGTTTAATTTAATGTCATGTCAGTACCCATTAATGACCCATTACAGGGTCAGGTCTCCTCTCACAATGAGAGGGATGTAGGCCTTAGTCCACCACGCTGGCCTACTGCGGGTTGGTGGACTTCACATGCCTTTGAGAACATTTTTTTTGTGAACTCTCAGGCATGCAGGTTTCCTTACGATGTTTTCGTTCACCGTAACAGCAGGTGATATTTAATTTCATAAATCGCACATAAGATATTTAATTTCACACATAACTTTTATTACAGAGTCATTGGTGCGTGCCACTGGGATTCGAACCCGGACCCCTCGATTCGAGGTCGAATTCTAAGCCACTGGGCTATCACCGCCTTAATTTAATGTAATTAAGTTATTTATGAATTTAATTTATTAGTTTTATTTTCTTTATATTTGCATACCTAAAATGGTAAATATAGATTGATCTAAATAATTTGTAACAACTTTATATCCATATTTGTGCAAATAAACGTTTAGTCTTTGTCTTTGTCTTACATTCTTAGGTACAAGTGGTGCGCAGGCGCTAGTAAAGTAGTAAGTACCTAATATATATCATATTTTGTAAAACTAAGTGCATGTTGTGAATAAAAGCCGTCCTAATTTCTTTCTAAATAATATAAGACGTAATGTAAACAGAAAAAAATCTCTCAGGCAGGCATATTTCCTCACTTACTTGTATAATATTTTCGACTGTGCCACATCTAGGACTAAGACAACTTTACGCAAAAGTCCTCAGAGCGACGTTTGGGGAGTTTTCCGCGGAACTCCAATTAATTATATAGGATAATGAGTCTGCTGTGCGTGATTCAACAATTGGTTACTTTCCGAACATTCTGTGAATAGATCCGAATGTAAATTAGGGTTCCGCGCTGAAGTTTTTGCGAATCGTTTGGGTGGCTTTGAAACTGTGTAATTTCGATACGACTGCGACTCCTGAGTGTTTCATGAATACAATAACCCCAAACATTTCTTAACCGATTTAAAACAGGAGGTTATCAATTCGCCACGTATGTGTGTAATACTAGACTGTGCCCGCGGCTTCACCGATATATTATTATTTTGCCGCATATCTCGGAATCTAACTGATGGATCGCGATTGTTCTCTTTTTGTTTGTTTGCACTTTTTTCAACTTAGGGAATGGAAGAGTTTCATCAGAACTGGTTGAGTAGTTCCCGTGAGATGAACCACCACAAACTAAAAAATACGGATTTATTTTTATTTTTATTTAAATGGAATTAAAAATAGTATGAAATAGTTTTTTTTACAAAATTTGTTTATAAATCGCATACCTAATATAATTTAAGAAAATCCATTGCTGCGTGCCACGGGGAATCGACCCCGACACTCGCCGCCGAAATCTTAACCACTGGGCTATCACCACTGTTAGCTGTGACTCTACCTATAAAATGAATATTAAAAACATACAAAAGAACCGACTTTCTATTTACTTAAACAAATTCAGTACATCAATAAGGTGACGTGATAGCCCACTTAGTGCGACCGTGTTTTACGCAACAAAAGCACTCTTGTCGCTTTTTTGTGATGATAAGTTTTCGAATTGTGATAATTTTGATCCGAAACGCTTATAAAGAGAACACGACTTTTAGATAAATGTCGTAAGATGTTGCGTGTTGCTTATTTAGAAGTCTATCACAACGTTAAGATTTTTTATTCAAAAGTATATCAGATTCGGTGGTAAGCATAATAGTTTGTCCGGGAAGGTACCTACCTTACCGCCAGCTTTCTAACCCGTCGTAAAGCAGAATGTGTTTCGGCTCGGGAGGTATGTCGGATGCTTCATTTGATGGAAACATCTTAGTCATCATGAGAAACAAAGCAAAATACAACCTCAGATAAGATTTTTTCTCTCCAATCGAAGTTGGATGCAGCGCAGTGAATAACATCAGATGACTTAAATGCCCTTTTGCTACTCATTTACTATAAAAAAACTGAAACGGATTGGCTGCTACCCCTTATAGAGAATAAGGAGGATGTTTCATAGACGGGAGGTTTAATGTAGGCGAGACTTCATTTAGTCACTCGCTCAGCTTAAGGACAAGAGCATAGCAATGAAAACGAAACATAAATCAGCAGCCGATTACATCAGATTTGCCAGTAAACAACTCTACATTACCAATTCCACGATTGTATATACATACTTATTTGAATCTACGTTCCAAACTAGACCGAAGCGATACATACAGTTATTCAGGTCAGGCAACAAAGGTTAAGCTTGATAACTACTGAGAACAATTCAAGGTCAACAGTAACAGCATGACAAGGAATTCAGAGCACACCCACTATTGTTTTCGTTTTGTTCCCATGGGTCTTGGAGGTAGGAAGATTTGGATGTGACAACGTGTGGATGAGCAGAGTGCGTTTTAATAATAATAATAACGCTTCACACTCATAGCCCCACACCAGGATTCCCTGTGTCGTGGGTGCCATGTACACACACAAGACAAGAACACCGCTTTGCTGGGAATCGAACCCAGGATCCTCCGTGCAGCGCACAGCTGTCTTAACCACTGCGCCACTTGGGTCGTCACAATAATAATTATTGTTACAGCATCTCTAATTTTTACAAGTAAGCCGCATCCAAATATCCCACATCACACATCACAATAATACTCAAAAAAGGTAACAGAAGCGCCTCGCTCCGTTTCCCGGCGTGAGATCAAGCGCTACAAAGACGTACAGTTAGCGCTGGATGTAGCGTGCTATGCTAGCGTTCAAATAACATCGTAACGGTGTAACTGATCGTGTGATGTTGCCTTTATTTGTTAGATTGTCAATGTCTTGTTGTTCTTACAAATGATTTCATAGGTCAGTTGGCAGTAGAGCCATAGGAGCTCGACCGGGGAGGTTTACAGCCAGCCTCTTAACCCGTCGTAAAGCAACATGTCTTGTGTTGTCACAAAATCCACAACTCTTAAATTCTAAATACATTACACTTCTAAGCAATTGTTTACAGCTATTTACAGATTTACATTTTTTTTGAAAATAACATTGTAAGATAAACGACATTGTGTTTCTGCTGGGAAGGTGGTTACCGGAAATGCTTTATTTAAGGTGAACACTTTAGTCTCAGGATTTCTTCTCTATTTGAGGTTAGATGTAGGTGTCTAATGGGCTGCAGAGACCACACCACTCGGCTGGCGCATGCCCGTTTGCTACACAATTAGTGGTGGAATTCTAAAATAAAAGTAGCCCAAGTTACTCCTTATTACATCAGCTAGGTATATTATGTTAGTGAAAGTCCCGTCATTATCGGTCTAGCCGTTACCCTGCAGTGGGTTTAAGTCAAATTTAGTTTTAAACACAATCTCCTCGGTTATGTCACTATTTTCGCCAAGCCTATTGTCAAATCGTCAGCGATAAAAAGTCATAATAAATAACACAAAACTAATACGAGTCCAATGAACTACAAACGTTTAATTGGTACAAAAAATCCAATTAGTTATCTCAAGAAATCAGCATGAGAATATAGCCTTTGTGTCTCTAGTGATAGAGATTAAAATAGCTCGAAGTTTGATACATTTAAGGTTGCAATATAGTGTGCGTAATTAAGCGATATCGTGACTGATTCGTTACGCCGCCCGTTTAGACCACAAACATTTGAATACTTGTCATTGTCTGTATAATTATTTAATCTGTGAAATTGTTTCAAGCGAGTCGGGTTAAGACTCACGTCCGATGGCAAAAGATAAACTACAAGCTACGAGCCCGCGTGATCTTGGTAGACTCAGAAATGTGGTCCAGATAAAGATATAAAGGTGGTATATCTAATTCAGCCATCTATGCAATATCTTAATATTATATTATTCATCTGTGTTTTGTGCGAAAAAGGAACAAAGTAACTGAAAAATAAAAAAAAACTATTTTAGTTATATCAAACAATTATAAAAATGTGAATCAGTCACTCATGGATTTCGGCAAAACGATAATCGTTATAGATTGTGATGCTAAAACTAAACTAAATAAAACTAGGGAAAATTCTGAAATTCATGGATCCTCCATGGATCCTGCAAAAATTTGTGTTTAAATAACATTTAGAGTAACGTTTAAAATAAAAAAAATATGAGTGGATTATTGTGTACTGTAATTTCTAGTACGTAATATAATTTTTTTGTTGCCTGAAAATGAGCTAAGGTTCATCTTTTATAGCTTGCTATCCGACTCCATCTAATGTATAGCTGGAGGCAAACACGTGTATGGAACATGCGAAGATACTTTCTCATTTGTTATCAAGTGTACAAACCCATGTTATTAAATCATTTGACAAAGGAACGAATATTTCAAAGAGGGGTTTGTTTAAGAATAAGATGAAAAAAAGAAAAATAGAAACAAACTGGGCGGTGATAGCTCAGTGGCTAAGAATTCGGCCTCTTACTGGAGGGCTCCGGATTCGATTCCCTGTAGCTCGCACCAATGACTCTTACTTCTAAAAAGTTATGTGCGATTTTAGAAATTGAATATCGCCTGCTGTAACGGTGAAAAAAATATCGTGAGGAAAACCGCAGCAGCAGGTGATATTTAAATTCATAAACCGCACATAACTTTTTCACAAAGTTATTGGTGCGTGCCACTGGGAATCGAACCCGGACCTCTCGATTCGAGGTCGAATTCTAAGCCACTGGGCTATCACCGCTTCCGCAGTGGGTTAATAATGCTCTAAATTGGTAATTACACGTCATTTTCGAAAAGGGTTGAATCAGCTTGATTATAACACTAGTAAAGTATCCATGTCTAATTAAATACGAGTAGGTGTGCGCGCGCTCTATAAAGTCAAAGTTAATGTTAATAGCCGCTACTGTTGCCGGCAGTACAAAGCCAAAGATGTTTATTAGTCAAGATGGAGTGTCAGAATATCAAAAACGTGACGCCTAAAATTAGCGACCTTTTGTTTTTAGGTCGATTTTATTTTGGCGGGAACTACTACTTACGTACATACCTGTATCTACACAAACATAATTGGCTTTATTTTTGAATTCTTGGAAGAATTTCCTTTCTGCAGTGTGTCTGAAACGTTTGGACATTTTTATTATTAAAACACAAAAAAATATGAACACACTTTTCCTTTTCATCTAGAACCGTTTCACTCAGTCTAAGGAAGTCTTTGTACAGAGGCTACAGTCATTACCTATAGCTTTTGCGAGCTTTTTATGATGCCCTTACGACTTGCCGAATTAAGTTTTTTTCTCCCAAATTAGATACTTTAGCTTGATGAGTATTGCGATGTTACCGGTACTTTGAAAGTTCTACGGTTCTAAAAGGGCAGGTGATAACGGTCGTTGATTCAAGGCATTTTTATTCATTATAAGGTAAGATAAGAAAAAGAAAGCTATAATAGAATAAAGCGTTGATAGCTCAGTCGCTAAGAATTTCATCTCTTGCTCCAGAGGCCCGGCTTCAAATCCCAGTATGCACCAATGACTTTTCCAAAATTCATGTACGCTTTACAAAAATAAAAGACATCTGTTTTCAAACCACACTTCTAAGGTTTGCGAATGGTAAATGAGTAATTTATAAAATTTTATCTGAACAGTAGTTAATTATAACAAATGACGATTTCAGGTCTAAACGATCTCAGGTTCAAATAAACGGCTGTAGTACATTAGTAACCCACTGCAGGGTCAGGCCTCCTCTCACAATGAGAAGGATATAGGCCTTAGTCCACCACGGTGGCCTAGTGCAAATTGGTGGACAACGTTCTCATAATCTGCTGTAATTAGCAAGCTCTCGTTTCGATTTTTGTGTTTTTTATTTTTTTTTTTATTTTATTGAAATGAAATGAAAATGAAATGAAAATAATTTATAGATTATTTATATATTAGATTTTTGATTTCTTATATTTATATCCAACACTTTTAATGTAAATTCCTGCAAGTACAATTTTTAACACATGAAATACTTTAATGTTTTCTTTTCAAATTTCCATTTGAAATTACATTTTTTCTCTCCTTAAATTGCTTTCTTATCGAACAAA
The DNA here is from genome assembly GCA_905147235.1 of Erynnis tages. Lineage (NCBI taxonomy): Eukaryota > Metazoa > Arthropoda > Insecta > Lepidoptera > Hesperiidae > Erynnis > Erynnis tages. Next base: position 2,351,864 of record LR990097.1, read on the forward strand.
TCCTTATCAATCTATCGAGGGTAGAGCTTACACTGAACACGCACGGTGGGCGTTACCAGAGGACTGTTGACGAGGTAATGACATACTGGGCGTATTAGGCTCGGTCTACACTGTGCGAATTGTACCAACTGGTCGAATAACATACAATAACTTACAAAAAAAGGTGTAAAACGCACCAATGACTTTGTAAAAAAAGTTATGTGCGATTTATAAAATTAAATATCACCTGCTGTTACGGTGAAGGAAAACGTCGTGAGGAAACCTGCATGCCTGAGAGTTCACAAAAAAATGTTCTCAAAAGCATGTGAAGTCCACCAACCCGCAGAAGGCCAGCGTGGTGGACTAAGGCCTACATCCCTCTCATTGTTAGAGGAGACCCCACCCTGTAGTGGGTCATTAATGGGTTACCTACTGACAACTGACCAATCAACACGATAAAATTGAAACATAGGGCTCTGCATCGGACTGTCATAATTAAACATGCCACTGACATGTAAGCAAAAGTATGTAATGAAGTTGTCGTACGAGTAAGCAATTAGAACACGACACAACAAAATGTTTAAGTCCTACTTTTAAGCCCTACCCCGTGTCCTAATTACCATGTCGCACACAAAAGTTGCTTGAACAACGTCATTGCATACATTTTGTTGCATGTCAATGTCATGTCCACTTAAAACAGTCCAGCCCTGTGTTTACTTTTTGTCGTGTTATTTGCTCGGTTATATCAGTCGGTTAGGACAGGGCCTTATTAAAAAAATCCCTGTCATCGACCAATTCGTCATAACAGATCCTACGACTGATTATGTCGATACCACTCTGCCGGTAGCTTACCACTTGTACATAATGTATAAATCGTGACGTCGATACTGATCTGTATTTGTATAATTTTTATTGACATCGGGAACGTGAGAGGCTTCTGGTAGATAAGATTGTATGTCGTTTAACCAAATTTGAACCTTGTTTCTTTGGATATAGAGTTTAAATTTGATTTTTTCAAATGTAACTGTCAACTTGTTTGAAGTACAATTAGTTACAGATACCTATAATTTGCTGAGAATAGTTTAAACAATGGACTTTTCTTTCGAAGAGCTTTGTATCAGTTTGTTTCAGTACCTAGAATTCTGTTCAATGCTTTTATAATGATTAACAGACATGGTTCTATGTATATTTATTGGGTATTATTGTAAATTAAATTATTAATTTTTGTTTCATTATTAAAACATTTTAACGCGCCTGTGTAATAACCCAGTTAACGTCAAACTATAATTTGACAAAAAAATACTTACACTGGTTTATTAACTACGCTTATTTATTAGTTTATTGATTATACTGAATTATACTGGTTTTGGTAATGTTTTCTCAACAAACAAATCATTATGGTTACCTACTTAATATATTAAATGAAAGCATTTTTTGCTCCTAATTAATAATCATATTATTATGCTCTATAACACTAAAAAGAAAAAGAACAGAGAAAAAGAGAGGGAAAGGTCGTCTGGAGGAAACGCTTTTTCCTGACGTGAAAATTTTTACCAATAAAAAAAATTATTTCTACCAAAAGGAAAATTTCCGTAACCTCATGGTATAAAAGCCGATGTGCTTGGAACAACATCTTGCTAAGAGTAGGAACCGGTTGAAAATAAAACCAAACAAATTGAAACGGACTCGAACCTGTATCCCGAAACTCTTGCGCTGACCGCAATCAGTGGCTCGGATGGAAAAAAATAAAAGTAATTTGTCAAACTAGCCGCCGCGGCAAGTTGTGATGGGCGCTGTTCCTTCGATGGTTTACCATGGAACCTATAAAGACAGGTAGGTGAAAATGTCGCACATATGACACTAGTATGACACGATTTTTTGCAAACAAAAATTATAAAGCCAAGTGAGGCTTAAAAAAATACAAAAAAAGATTTTACGCCAGGGTAGGGTTAGTGCCTGGTAAGGGATTAATTAAGACTACGAAGAAGAGAATTTGTGGCAAACAACATCTATATCATGAGAGCGGTGATAGCCCAGTGGCTTAGAATTCGACCTCGAATCGAGGGGTCCGGGTTCGAATCCCAGTAGCACGCACCAATGAATTTGTAAAAAAGTTATGTGCGCTTTATAAAATTAATATCACCTGCTGTTACGGTGAAGGAAAACATCGTGAGGAAACCTACATGCCTGAGAGTTCAAAAAAAAATGTTCTCAAAGGCATGTGAAGTCCACCAACCCGCATTAGGCCAGCGTGGTGGACTAAGGCCTACATCCTTCTCATTGTGAGAGGAGACCCGACCCTGTAGTGGGTCATTAATGGGTTACTGACAACATCTATACAGCGAAGTGAAGTCCGCAGTCTCAGCAAAAAAAATCCAAATAAAGATTTTACGCCAGGGTAGAGAATGGCTGGGGAGGGACCGTGCTCTAATTGGAGTCAATTTTATGTTGTTTTTTTTACAAAATGTACAAATATTACAAAAGTAGTCAGAAACGACGTGGAGGCCACCTGATATTGTGTGGCAACTTGCAAGGTACCAATGGCGTCTGTGAACAATGAAAAACCTTAATTAGGATTGAAGTAACTCAGATGGTAAATGTGTACGTGATAACTAAAATACCTTAAACGAATTTGTGATGACTAAAAAACTTCAAACGAAGTATCTCTAGCAATTTCTTTTCTAGAAACACGTGATAATGAAGAATATGCTGCTTTACAGCAGTTTATGAAAACGGCGATAAAGGAGTAATTCATCATGGGCGCAACGCTTATACCATACCTTATAATACCCCACCTTAATATGAATAAATTAAATAAATACCTTACTTATTAAATACCAATATACCTAAGTTAAAAGAAGTGGAAATGTACATATTTTTATGATAGTTTTGTTGCCACATCCAAAAAATGTGATTTTTACTTTCTAGTAGCTCTCTGGTCATTAACACTTTGATCAATATGGAGCATCTGATTATAACCAGTTAAGTGAGGTGTCTTAAATGGATGTAGTCTCCTGTGGTTAATAATGATATTGGAGAATTAATCATTAATATAAGTAATGGAATATTAATATTTCATATAGAATAGGTATCTAATGTTGCTTGATGTTTTGAATTGGTTCGATTGGTGTAATAAATATCTGTGCAAAGTAAGAATAGCAAAATAAATATCTACTTACTCGAGTGTTAAAGTTTAAATCCTTGCAGAAAATACGAGTACCGACTTTTCAAAAAAACAGAATGTCAACCAGAAAATTGAATCAGTTCAAAAATACCTTCAGTTTAGATAATGGCGCATATAAAACCTGTAGAGGAATTCGCGGGTAGATTATAGTTTATCGTTTTAATTAACTTTTATATTTATTTGCAATACATCATTATAAAGATCTTTGATTTAGCATACAATTATCACCGAGATTTGTGATAAGTGTTGTGTTATTGATAAATTTATCTTATAGGTCATTGAACACTATTTAAACCCAGTCAACAGTACCGGTAAGGCGATAACGAACAGGTCAATAACATCGCCTTAACAACAATTTTTAGATAATCTCGTCTAATCTGCTTAAGAAAGCATAAGCGGTTACAATTAAGATCGAACAACTGATATCATAGAGATGTTAATGGTAGAGCAGGGAAGCCAGGCTTCCAACCGCCCTTCGGTTAAAAAGAGAGAGAAGATCGCCGTACCTTCTCTTCTCACGCATGTGCAATTAGCGAGAAACAATTTTAGGTATTGAAATTGTTTAATGCGCATGCGTGAAGCGCGCGAATGCACTAGTTCTTTAATGCGCACGCGTTAGTAGAGAGACAGATAGGGTACCATAATATTATATCTCTTTCTAAGTGTCGGAAATTTCCACTTACCGGCAGCCGTCTCCCCTACTCTAGTGTAATATCTCTGACTGATATTCGTCTTAAAGAATATAAGGAAACATGTACCCTTGTCAATTAAACGCTTAGGAAATGTAGAGGAAACATCGTATGTGGATTTAGGAATGTAAAATAGGAAAAAAAGTCTAGTCGTGGGTATCGATATTAAACAGTCTCGTTCCCTTCACCCGTCAGTCCACTGCTGGACATGGTGTGGAATAGTCTTTGAGCGGAAAGTGTATGATGATGTCGTATGAGCAAATTTTGCATGCAACGTGGCAACGGGGTTAGGCTTGAATAAATAGCAAGCACACACACACATTAAGACACAAAGGGTCATAATAGCTAGACACAAAACACCCACAGATAAGACAAAAATTAATACATAATAAGTATCGCCGTACCTTCTCTTCTCTTCTTCTAATTAGGTGCTAAAGTGGTAGAACCTCACCACTGCATTTGTGGCCGAAGTATGGATCGTTTCGGAAGACATGGTCTGTCCTGCACCAAAAGTGCTGATTGCCTATATCGTCATGGCGCTATTAACGATGTGATCCGCAGCTCTCTTGCCACTGACTCTATACCGTCCTCATTGGAACCCAATGGATTGTGTAGGGATGATGGCAAGAGACCTGATGGTGCGACGCTGGTGCCATGGCGATTGGGGCGCACTTTGGTGTGGGATGTCTCGTGTGTTGACACACTGGCCCCTTCATATGTACATAAAACATATTGTGTTCGAGGGGGCCGCAGCCGACCAGGCCTCAAGCGTCCTCAAGCGTCGCAAATATTCTACAATTACAAAAAGTTGCGAATTTGCGGCGCTTGCTGTGGAGACTTTGGGCCCTTGGTCGGCTGATATGAATAAATTTTATAAAGACCTGTCTGCGAAGCTTATCCTCGCTTCGGGTGACCAGAGGGCTGGCAGCTTTTTAGCTCAAAAAATTGATATTTGTGTTCAAGGGGCAACGCTGCCAGCGTTCTGGGCACCATGCCACAAAATGATATTTAAATGGTTTGTTTTTATTGTAAATAGTTTTTCTTATTAGTGTTTTTATGGTTTATTTAGTTGTAGTTATATTAGTTTATAATATATTATAAGTATCGTATTAAAACAAGTTTCCCTAAAAAGAGCGGAAAACCAAGCCGTTTCCAAAAATACCTTTTTTGCCAAATTAAGACATGTATTTGGAAGTTATGACGGAACAAAATGAACATAAGTAGGTACCGGTCAAAATTATAGCCATCCCTTTTCCGTCTCCGTCGAGTAAAAAGACAGGTAGTTGACACATTTATAAGGGTTTCCTGTTTAACCTTTGGCCAACTGAAAAACGGGAGAAAGTACAAACAAAAACAAAAAGCGAGATGACTCTTTATTTATTTTCAGGTAACTTTGTTTGCTAAGGTACCTACTGATTTGGAATAAGTTGTTTTGTTGCTTTGAGAGGTATTCCTTTGCCTTTGTCCGGTCCAGACAGCATACGTAATGAAAGAAAAATAAAACATTTTGTGCGACTCTGAAAGTAAGATCTTAAGAATCGTTTGTTCTCAAAGACTTAATTCTATCTGCGAGCTGGGACCTTCAGGCAATGTTCGTTTTTAATAACAACATCTGTTTCTAATTTGTTAAAATAATATTAGAATTTATTATTAGAATTAGCGTAGCGGTGATAGCCCAGTGGCTTAGAATTCGACCACGAATCGAGGGGTCCAGGTTCGAATCCCAGTGGCACGCACCAATGACTTTGTAAAAGAAGTTATGTGCGCTTTATAAAAATTAAATATCACCTGCTGTTACGGTGAAGGAAAACATCGTGAGGAAACCTGCATGCCTGAGAGTTCAGAAAAAAAAACGTTTTCAAAGGCATGTGAAGTCCACCAACCCGCAGTAGGCCAGCGTGGTGGACTAAGCCCTACATCCTTCTCATTGTGAGAGGAGACCCCACCCTGTAGTGGGTCATTAATGGGTTACTGACAATATTAGAATTTAGATGCTCTTTGTTCCATTATTTTCCAATTGTTATCACTCAAAAATTTTGTATTATTTAGCTATCTGATTGTATAATTATGTTTGTCGTCATCTCCTTCCTCCTTCCGTTGAGCCTAGTCCACTCCTGAACATTGGCCTTCCCTAACCGACGCCACTCCGCACGGTACTGGGCCCTTTGAATCCAACGATATCCCATCTTCTTCAAGTCATCAGTCCACCTGGTCTTTACAACCTAAACGTGGTCGCGATTCGACCTTTTTCTCCCATCGATTGTCAGTCCTGCGAACGATGTGGCCAGCCCATTGCCACTTTAATTTGCAAACTTTGAGTGCTATGTCGGTCACCTTCGTTCTTCTACGGATTTCATCATTTCTGATTCAGTCCCGTCTGTCCGTCTGACGGTTACTTATACCCAATATTAGTGAACCCTGCGGCGTATTCCAAAACAGCTTTTTAATTACAGTATGCCTTCAGAGAACATATATTACTACGTTATTGTTTATCATTGTTATTAAAACAGCGATAAATTTCTTCCGAGATATCTTTGGATTTATATTCTGCTACCTGTGTGATAATTATCCGAAAGATGTATTAGATGAAGAGGACCAAGTCCGATACAAAATTTTGATTTTATTGAACGTGAACAAAATATTCCCTACTACATAATAATATGGTGGGCAGCTGGCAGGACATGCTGGGCAGAATGTGAAAGAAGTAGGCTTTAATTAACTTAAATGTTAGATATTAGAAAACATCTTCTTAAGTCTGCTGAACTTGGCTGTCACACCACCGTGTGTCGAGACGAATTGCTTGGGAAAGTAACACGGCAGCGACGTACGTTTGACAATGGCACCGTTATTACTAAACATTATAAGTGAAAGCGTTACAAATTCTTGTGGCTTTCAAATTATAAAAAAAAAACTCTCTGGTGAAATAAACGGCGTATAATTAAGGAAATCGAAAGCTCACCTCTTTGACTAATTCACAAAACATGTTTGTTAGACGTAGGACTTTTATTCGTTGTATTTTGTAGGTGGTACAGTCATTGGACGTGTTACTACAATTAGTGTGACTATTAACTAGCGGTTGAATTCTTAAACTTTCGAACACTAGCTGCCACCCGTGACTTTGTCCACGTGGAGCTAAGAATTTGCCTGAGATAGGGATAAAAACTATCCTATACAGATATCCTATTCAGATTACAATCTATCTGTGTACCAAATTTCATCCAAATCGCTTCAGCCGTTTTTGAGTGAAAGAGTAACTATTTCATCCTTCTTCCCATCCAACCATTCTCAAAAACTTACTCATTAATAATAGTAGTCGGATGGTAGATACTTATTATTCAGCATCAAATTTTTCTCAATACTATCGGTACCATATTCTATACTACTGCACTAACAGTAGCATGCACTAGCATATACTAAAATCAAAATCAAAATCAAAATCAAAAATCATTTATTTGCACGAATATGGGTTAGTTATTGGTTTTACAGGGCATTTTGATCAATCCATATTCACCTTCTCAGGTGTGCAAATTAAAAGATTATAAATAAAACTAATGTTAGTACCTTATACAAATAACTTATAAAATATTAAAACTTATTACTAATACACAATTTGTTTAACATGTTTTGCACAATGATACATACTAATGACTGGACATGTACATTTTAATTTTGATTGTTTTATTTTGTACTGTTTTTTATATTTAAAGTTATTATTAATTAATTTATACTGTAATTGTTAATTCACTTGCCATTAATGGCGAGCATGAGATCTTATATTTGTTTGTAATCTGTTTTATCCACCATGTTCTGTGAATAAAGAATTATGAATTACACTTGTACAATAGATGAAGCCAGCCTCAATATAGTATATTTCTTCATGATACAAGACCATCCCTCAAAGTCAATGAAGGGGTCGCAACTTCCCCTTAAGGGGGTAACTAACATAAGGAAAAAGATACCAACATATCCCTACCATTAAGTATATATTAGGAAATTTGTACGCGCAATATGAGGCTGGACTCGTAAGATGAGGAATTAACTAATGATATATATAGTTCACACACGGTCGCTGCCCCCAACGAATTTAGGCAGCTAGCATGGTGCAGGATATAGCGGGAATTAAGGTAATATAATAATGTTGATGCTTTAGAAAATTAAATATCACCTGCTGTTACGGAGAAGGAAAACATCGTGAGGAAACCTGCATGCCTGAGAGTTCTCAAAAAGATGTTCTCAAAGGGATGTGAAGTCCACCAACCCGCAGTAGGCCAGCGTGATGGGCTATGGCCTACATTCCTCTCATTGTGAAAGGAGACCCGACCCTGTAGTGGGTCATTAGTGGGTTACTGACAATGCTGTGTAAATCCATTTACGTATAATTTCAATGCCATCAAAACCTGATTTCTATTATTATCGCTACATTATTAAAAAGAGATCTTCAATAAAGAACATTTTTTGAAAATCTCTTTTTTTAAGACATTATAAGACATTATAAGACATTTTAAGAAGAAAGATCAAGTAGCTATCAATCAAAGTCCTTATTAATTACCCCCTACCGCTCTCGCTGCCACATACTCGTACCAACGTGGTAACATCAAAAAATGATCATTTAAAGACTGCAAGTAGCCAAAGCTATCCGCCTAAATTTATTTATTTATTTATATATTTATTTATTAAGTCACAAAATCCACAGATCTTAAATTCTAATTACATAAGGCTTATAAATAATTACATATAGCCAATTTGGATTTACATTTTTTTGATAACACACTTGTAAGGAACGACAGTCACTGAGAGTATTTTACAATTAAATTAAAGGTTAATAAAGTTGCAGAGCCATTGCAAGAGTTACATGTTTGAGTGTGTGTGGTTCTCCTTATTACTTGTCCGCTACCGCTCTCGCTGCCTCCTCCCACTATGGTGACGGTCAAAAATGATCACTTACAGACGCTCACGATATATTAACGCACTAATGCGCGTCGTTTAACGAGGGCAGATATTTCCTTAATTATGTTCGGAACGGATCACCATTTTTATTTGTTAGCCTAATGCGATGCTCTCTCCCACGAATATTATTATTTTACTAATAGTAATATGTAATACTTTTTAGGTTTTTTTTTGTAATTAATATTGATTTTTGTTGTGTGGTAACCAGCTGTCGCCGTTATTTTAAGTTTTTTGGACCAGGAATGTTCTTTTCATACCTTCCTTCTGATTAGGTAACCACTAACGATAACTTAGTTATTTGCGTTTTACGGGATTTAATGTCATCTGCTGTAACAGCAAAGGGAAAAAACGTGAGGACACCTACTCGTACATACCTTGAGAGTTCTTCACGATGTTTTTGAAGACACGTGAAGTCCAATTATTAAGTTTTTATTAAAGATAGAACATAAAATAAAAGATTTTTTTTATCCAATCTCCAATACAGAAGAAATTCTATTCCGTGGTTATTTGCGGCTGCTTTGCTACTAATGAAGACTAAGATGTTCGCCTCAAATAAAGTATCTTCGGCAACCATACCTTCCCAGCCGAAATACAAGACTTGAACATGTTACTTTACGACGGGTTAACGGCGCTGATAGCCCAGTGGCTTAGAATTCGACCTAAAACCGAAGGGTCCGGGTACGAATCCCAGCGGCACGCACCAATGACTTTGTAAAAAAGTTATGTGCGCTTTATAAATTTAAATATCACCTGCTGTTACGGTGAAGGAAAACATCGTGAGGAAACCTGCATTGCCTGAGAGTTCACAAAAAAAAATGTTCTCAAAGGTATGTGAAGTCCACCAACCCGCAGTAGGCCAGCGTGGTGGACTAAGGCCTACATCCCTCTCATTACGAGAAGGAGACCCGACCCTGTAGTGGGTCATTAATGGGTTACTGGCAAGAGGCTGGCAGTAGCTACCTACATGGACGAGCGACTCTACTTGGTTGCTTTGCGATAACCTAACTATACCCAACTTTCTTGAGCATTCAAAGGCACCAAGCAGTCTCAAAGGTTGAGAATCACTGTTCTAGGTACTCCCAGTAATCTGAAAAAGTTCCTCCAGTCGGATATAAAGATCGACTTTCAGCACTTATACGAAATGGAAATAGTTGAAATATGGCGAAAGACGGAAACTCTCTTAGTAGTAGGGTGACCTAATACGTTGAAAAAGAAGGGACAATTTACATTTTAGTTTACCATAGTCCTAAAAGAAATATTATCATTGTGTTGAATGAAAATAAAGGTATTTGTTTTACATTTTCTATCAATAATGCTTTACCTGTTTTGTTCAAAAACCTACTTTGTTCAAAAAGTCAAAAACGGGTATGACTTACTGGGCAATAAAGTTTGTTTAAACCATTTTACCATACAAGGGTTTCTGTCCTAGCGTTGGACGAAAATGTCCCAAGATTCAGTGACTAATGACGGATCTAAAACACATGTCTCAATCACCATCAGTTAATGTGGCCACCCTACACGTCACGTACTCAACAGGTGGGTTCCATTACGAACGGCTTTTATTACATTTTCCACTGAAATTAAAAGAGATTTGTGAGAAAATTACTCCTATGCCACTTAGCTGCACTAACTCTCACTGCTTCGTATTATTCGCTCTATGCAAACTTAGCTCTTTGTTTAACTGTTGTAAGTACATTGTGGTTGACTGCGACCCATTAGCGACAAGGTCACAACGAGAAGGATAGAAGAAAGAAAGGCTTTAGTCCAGCACGCTGGCCTAATGCAGGTTGGTGGACTTCACAGTCCTCTGAGAATAGTATGAAAACCTGTCAGCTATGCAGGTTTTTCTTGTTAAAACTTTATTCGATCTACATTAGTTTTCTATTAACGTGATAGTAGGTACTGATATACTTCAATCGTAGTACCTACCCAACCAAATCCCAAAATATGCTTATTTAATCTATTAATATTAAGAATTGTATCAAAATAACCACAAAAATATTATTTCTTTCACACTGGAAAATATTCAATTCAAGATATCTCCACTAAATAAAAAATAATCTTATGAGAAAATGTACTGTATTATTTGCGTATTTCATTTCGCAAAATTACCGGAGCAAATATACCTATTAAGAGTTAAAGGCGATAGGGATTCTGGAGGCATCACGACGTAATGAGGTGGCCGGGGTACTGTGACCAATTTGAGGTTGTATTTAAGGACAAGGTATCTTCCTTCCTTCCTTTCAGCCCTTAGTAGTCCACTGCTGGACATGGTCCCCTAATCGACGTCACTCCCCCGGTCCTGGGCCCTCTGAATCCAACGGTTTCCCGCTGCCTTCTTCAGGTCGTCAATCCATCTGATAGGAGGGCGGCTATGCTGCTTTTTCCTAAATAAAGTACCCTAATATTAATGATTTTATCCAATGAAATCAAATACCTTTTTGTATTGTTGATAAATAAACGCACATTTTCTAGTTAGTTAAATGCATTGCCACCCTACACGTGATCTCCAACAAATTTTCATTTCGACAGATCTTGTTTTACAGAGAAAAAGTCCCGTGTAATATTTAACTTTTCCTTGAAAACTTTTCTCTTCTGTAAAACAGTTCGTTTGTGATAATCAAGCCCTTGGCGGAGGCTTTGATTAGAGTATTATTTGCATAATGCTATAAAGTAGAAGAAAATAGGAATTCACAGATTTCGCCAAAGACTTTTATTTGTCAAGCCACACACCATGTGTTAGGATATCATAAATGGGACACCTGAAATTAGTAGAACTTTTATTCTTATGTTAGTTTTATTTGGCTGGAATTGCTGTAATGTCACTTTTTAGTGATACACAATTAATTTTATAGTGATAATATTATTTTTTTGTGATAAAAATTAATCGTTGTTCGTTAGTCTTGCTAAAACTCAAGAACGGCTGGACCAATTTGGCTCATTTTAGTTTCGATATGTTTTGTATAACTCCATGGAAGGTTTATATGGTGAAAATTTTATTTAGTTGAAGAAAGAAATGTGAGTCAGCTAGTGGTCACTATAGTCCAAGATCCAAGACAACAAAGGGCCAAAACTAAAAAAAGCTGACTTTTATTAAAACCCAATACATGTCTCACATTGCCCTACCCACCCTAACCCTTAAAAATATGGTGACTGGGAATTTTATTGTTATTCGAGATATTCACGCGTGGGGCATTCGGGCCCTCCCTTCCCGAACGTGATGCGTATACTAAATAATAATTATGTATTTACTTCCGAGGTTGCGTTAGGGTTAGAGTATATTGGTTAGTGATACCGGAAACGAATTTGTGATATTATAAACGTGATATTGTGAAAATTGTTAGGGGTTGATAACTATTAGAAATTGTAACAGGTTCTTTGTGTATTTTAAAGTATTTTTAGAAATGTTTTACGCGATATACTCTATATTGGAATGTAAGAAAAATTTAGTCTGATAAATAATCTTATATTATACCTTATATTACACGTGAAGTGAAAATTTTGGGTACAATTTACAGCTCACTACACGAACGAAATAGTTCGAAATATATAGAATAATGACCTACAGTTTAAGTTTTTTTATTAAATTTATTTATATATAGGTACGTAATACGTTTAGTATTGTAATTGTATTTTTAAATAAAATGCATTAGAAATACATAAAACTTATCAAAGAACAAGCCTCGAGCTTGTTTTTAAATGTTTCTTACCATACATTTTACGTGTCAGTACCCATTAATGACCCACTACAGGGTCGGGTCCTCTCACAATGAGAGGGAGTAGGCCTTAGTCCACCATGCTGGCCTACTGCGGGTTGGTGGACTTCACATGCCTTTGAGAGCATTTTTTTTGTGAACTCGCAGCCATGTAGGTTTCCTCACGATGTTTTCCTTCACCGTAACAGCAGGTGATATTTAATTTCATAAATCGCACATAACTTTTATTACAAAGTCATTGGTGCGTGCCACTGGGATTCGAACCCGGACCCCTCGAGGTCGAATTCTACGCCACTGGGCTATCACCGCTGCCATACATTTTACGTAGTAGGCACAAATGAACGTATTATTTCCATACAAATATCTCCAAACTAAATACATTCAAATATTTTATGTAGGCACGGAGTTGTCTTCAAGGCGCCTTACATTTAAGTGTCAACTTGTATGACAGTTGTATGGCCGCGGTTTATGACTGTCTGTCCGTTTATAACTTTGTATTTGCATAGCAGGTTGAAATAGCTAGAGTAGTTTCGAATTTATCTTTGTTTGAAATACCTTTATGTCTTTTATATTAGTATACCTACAATATTGTTTTGCTTTGTCTTGAGCATGAACGTACGCAGTTTCGTATAGTGATCGTATCCAGCTGCCATTAGTATGGGAACATGTCAGACTGACAATGATATACTAATGGCAGACGTTTACTATACAAATACTTTGACGATCGTGTTTATGCAAAGTTTAGGCACTGGTGCAAAAACAATGTAGTATTTAAGCAAAAAGTGGTTAAAAAATGGGTGACCATAGGCTGCACTGACCACTCAGTAACAACTACTACATACAAAAATACATTGTAACATACATACATTCATACATACATATGTACGTACGTACATACATACATACATACATACATACATACATACATACATACATACATACATACATACATATATACATACATACATACATATATACATACATACATACATACATACATAAATACATACATACATACATACATACATACATACATACATACATACATACATACATACATACATACATACATACATACATACATACATACATACATACATACATACATACATACATACAGTTACAAAAATATTATATTGTTCGTTTTCGTAAGTTTAATCTTTAAGACATCCATCTTTCCTAACGAGTAGGCAACTCATCCTAATAATTTACAATGAAAAGGTATTAAGTGAGATATAGAGAGTTGATTTTAAACAGTCCCTTACGTAGGACAGAAGGTCGTCATTCGTTGATTGCTGCGGAACGGAAGCCCTTACCGGCTGTATAGAGAGGAGTGGGCTTTTCACAGATTAAAAAGAAGACAATGTTTTTTTTATTAAAAAGATATAATTCTATGTCGAGTGAAAAATGAACGTTAGTTAAACTCTTATATTAATTTAAATTTCTGCATCGTTCGAAAGACCGATAACAAAACATATTTTTACTTATTAAAAAATATTTTTATAAACTAGTCTGACGAAGCCGAAATATGCGCGTGAGTTAAACTCTTACATTAATTTTAATGGGCTGGCCACATCGTTCTAAGGATCGATAACAAAATGTTCTCGAATGGCGACCAAGTCGCGGCAAAAGGAGTAGGTACCGGCCGCCCTCGGTGTCCACCTGATGACCTTAAGAAGACAGCGGGAAACCGTTGATTTCAAAGGGCCCAGGACCGGGCGGAGTGGCTTTGAATATTTTTAAATAAACTGAATTAGAAATACATGATATTCATCAAAAATCATGCCGCGCACACTACCATAAGTTTGAGTACTTTGACATGTACAGTGCACACATAAACAAACATGACGTGTTACGTAAATTCTGTGACGTGTCAAAATTTAAATATCAATAATAATATGTCAAAATTTCGATCACTTGACGATCTCTAGTTAATAAAAAGGGCACTTTAAATTTTAATTTTTTTTCCCATTAATTCTATACACAGAGAAAGCAAATAAAAGGCGATCTAAAGCTGTCTCCATCCCACGGAGCCCAATCGCTGGCTACCCGCGGTTGGTATCCGTAAAAAATAAAATAAGCACGCGGCGTCGAATGAAAGGCTTCTCGCAAGATCGGGTTCACGAATATTATTTTTATGAGGTTTTTTTTTATCGGAGGTGTACGGTTTCGAACTACGAGTATAGTCGTAGTTTTGGTTATCAAGTTATAAGTAGGTATGGTTTGGAAAGTTATTGATGATAGGACTATAATAGCCCTTAATTAGGTTAAAGGATTATGAAAATGACACAGAGATGACACTACTATGACAATCTGAGGGCACGGCAGTCGGGCGGCGGCTTCCTTTTCTCGAAGCAATTCAGGAAGCAAATCTATTGTGGATAAACACGGTGTATTTAAAATTTCATTAAATTTGAGCCAGTAGTTTAAGAATTATAACTAGTCAATATCTCTTAATTTTGTCACACTCTTTTAGAATTCAATTAGTGTTTAGCGTATAAGTCGAGGAAACACTAAAAAAAAAATGCAATTTCGGTCCAGCTGCATTACAAAATGATAGATAGACAACACAAAAAGAAATGAGATGCCATCAAAACACAAAAACCCAAGTCTCGCGACTCAGTTCTTGCACCGTAAAAAGTTGTGAGATCCAGTATGTATCCATAGATTGACTTGGCAATCGCAGTAAACAATCTAATTTAATATAACATGTATTACGTGTGAGATACATAGTGTTTTCATGCGAAATTGCGCCCAAAGTGAGCACAGCCTAAAGGCTTCCCCACCCACAAAGCCGTTCTATCTTCTTCCTACTCTCTTATCTTTTTCTATGAAGCAAACTTTGTTTCTTAGAGGCCGAATTCAAAGTTTGCTTCAAGATAATTTCAATTAAGCTTCAAAGCTCCACGATAAATCGGATTTTGTTTCGCATATAATTAACTTCGGACTTTCATTATTGTAGTCTATTTGTTAAAGATACTTTTGCTTAATAACTACTTGAGATTGTCTGAAACACCTACCTATTTACCTAGAAACTTTAAATAACTTTCGAAATAGTTGATTCTGGTTTTATAATGAAATATGGAAACCAATTCAATCGAAAAACAAACACTGAAGAAGGTGCTGTTTCGCGGCGGATTAAGAGGGTGGCGGTAAGATAATACCTGTCACCCCGAGCGAGTTTTATAAAACTATCCGTTGACTCATCTACTACCAGACACACATAATACATGAAAACACACACACACCCAGACCAAGAAAAGAAACAGAAATAGAACGGAAACAGAATTTCTGCTCCTCTGGGTATCGAACGCAGGACTCAGCGTACCGGCGTCTTAACTACTGCGCCACACTATGTCATGCGGTTCATCACTTGGCAAGTTTATCTTCTAAAAATTATTTACTTTCATTCTTTGTCATTTGAAACTCGTTTCCACATAGAAATATCGATGTCATGAAATTAATCAAACTGTCGGTCAATCGTCTAACCTAAGTCTAATCGTCTGTTCTTATAAGCGGCGACTGATCCAGAAGTCTTGTGGGAAATCCCAGGAATTTCCGGGAATTCATTATGGAAGAAATTGGCTGAAAATGACAGGAACAATCTTGGTAAACGCTCGTGACTGTACCTATTATTAAATGTTCGTTTGGTATTTGTTGAATGTTCTATAAAAGCCCAAATAAGTCCGTGTTATTATTAAAACAGCAGTGATAGCCCAGTGGCTGAGAATCCGGCCTCTTACTCGAAGGGGTTCGAATCTCAATGGAATCAATGAATTTCTTAAAAGTTATGTGCGCTTTATGAAATTAGATATCACTTACTATATACATGTAACGGTGAACGAAAATATTGTGTGGATACTTTTAAGCCTGCGTTCTCCATAATGTTTAAAATGGCATTTCTAGTCCACCAACCTGCATTAGGCCAGCGTGGTGGACTACGACTTACATTCTTCTCATTGTTAAAGCAGACCCCACCTTGCAGTGGATTACTAACAGACAAGTTAAAACTTATGTTTAATAAACGAATGTATAGTAACCGTCATGAGTCGTGAGCACAGATTATCGGTGGTAGGGATATTGTATACTTTCGGCCAATGTACAGCAGCCAAAAAAACGTGCTGCACCAATAGACGACGCACACTGACGAACTGAAGTTTGTCGAACCAATCGTGTGCATCGCAGCGCAGTCAATGTCAAACCGACCAATGAAAGTTCTGCTCACCACTCATAACGGCAACTATAGGAGTCCAAAATTCATTTTTCTGACTCGATAACTATTAATAACAAAAGTGTGTACTTAATAACAACCGTCTGCATTGCAAAACCAATTTAAACACCACGATGACTGCATTTAAAATCTCGTCAGTGCAATCAAGGTTGGAGAAATCGTTACAATTACCTGATTGCATTCTTTTTTAACATCTGGTATGTAAAAATGGTTCGTTCTTTTTGTACTTTCATCGTTTGATCTGGTTTAGATTCCGCTGATTCAATTTTAATGAAGGAAATGTTTAGTTATTGCATCATATCTGAATGAATGAATGAATGAATGAACTAAGTACGCATGTACGTAACATAAAATAAATGTAGCTTTTTGAGATATTTGTCTTAACATAATAATCCTACCGCCAAGAACTAAACTAAAAAATTGCGCAGTTTTCTAAATGAATGAAAGGATGACAATGCATGATTATCTAAGTGACGTCATTGCAATTCCAATATGGCTGCCAGCCGAAAGCTTGTGGTATCTGTGGGGAAAAAAATCAAAATTATTGGTAGTGTTTGGTTGGTCGGTTGGTTGTGTTTAACGACATACTAAAATATAAAAAAAAACCACTTCTCGCCTATCTTTTTTATACGTTCATTCAACACCAGACTTGATACAGTCTGATCGATTTAATTAATGGTATTTCATTGAAAGATCAATCATTATTGATTAGATTAATGACGTTCACTATCGAACTGGACGTTGCTTTGAAGTTTTCATTAGAGCGTTGTATAGCAGTTTAGCTTTACGATCTGACTATTGTTACCGCACTAGTTATGACGCTGTGATAACCCTGTGATTGTGACCAGAGTGATGATAGCCTACTGAAAGCCTAGTGGCTTAGAATTCGACCTCGAATCGAGGAGTCCGGGTTCGACTCCCAGTGGCACGCACCAATGTGGGACAACCGTGCCCAGCAGTGTGAACTGGACTTACTTGACTGCGTCTTACATAACATTAACTTTTTCAATACCTTACCTTAAGCAGTGAGAGTAGCGGTGATAGCCCAGTGGCTTAGAATTCGACCTCGAATCGAGGGGTCCGGGTTCGAATCCCAGTGGCACGCACCAATGACTTTAAAAAGCTATGTGCGCTTTATAAAAGTTAAATATCATATGCTGTTACGGTGAAGGAAAACATCGTGAGGAAACATGCATGCCTGAGATTAAAAAAAAAAAAGTTCTCAAAGGCCTGTGAAGTCCACCAACCCGCACTAGGCCAGCGTGGTGGACTAAGGCCTACATCCTTCTCATTGTGGGAGTAGACCCTGTAGTGGGTCATCAATGGGTTACTGACAAGCAGTGAGACTAATCGCGCTGTAATTGCCCAGTACGTTTAATTAATAAGAAACCTGATTATAATTTTCTTTTAATTAAACCTCCAGGCAAACGGAAATGCATGCTATCGCATTATCAGTTGCTTAATTGTATTTTGATCTACATCACGGATCATTACGTCAAGATACAACTGTTTATAACAAGGTTGTGTACGACATATCGTGAGGACTAAAGGGGCGTTAGCCCCGCTGCTTGAGTAGATCGCAAATGATTGATAAAATAAAGCAACGACGCGATCAGTACCGGGTGACCGTTGGTGGCGAATTAAATGCGCGCTTTAGTGCTTCGGAAGGCACGTTAAGCCGTCGGTCCCGGTTGTTATCAATAAGATAATAGTTGTTGAACCTTGTCGGAGACCTTGTGGGCTGTTTGAGAACATCCGACAAGGGTGGCACAACCCTGTTTGTCCAATCCGCATCGGAGCAGCGTGGTGGAGTATGCTCCAGGCCTACCCTGTTGTGGGCACCCGTGCCCGACAGTGGGACATAAAGGACATAAAGAACATTTGTATAATGTTAAATGTATGACGTTCATTAAGTGTGCATAAATTGTACCTAATAATGAATAAAAGCTTTTGAATTTGAATTTTGAATAAAGACTTATTCAGTTAGTTTTAGTTATTATTATCTTAAGAATATTTATAAATTGACAAATGAATTATGTTTTACCTATTGAATGTCCAGTAAACAGACACAATAGTTAAACAATAGCAGTTGGACCACCGGTGGTTCGATCCAAATTAATAGTTTAATGCTTATTTAACTTAAATTGTGTTAGTTAGTGTAAGTGGTGTAGTAACCGTTCTAATTAACAATAAATAAATAAATAAATAAATAAAGGGGTGCAGCCAACTCTTAGGTGGTTATAAATTGTTCAATTGTTTTCCCAACAGGAGCATTCTTTAACGATAGTTCACTTAACCTTTTACGACCAGGAACATTCTCATATTTTTACCCTCTACGACTTAATATCGTGGTCGTAAAGTACAAAAGTCCGTGTTTAATTATATTTTGATCCACATTACGGATCATTAGTTCCGAGATTGATTTCATTGTCGGGCAATATGGTTTTGACAGATGCTATCAATTAAAAACCGTTTTGGTTTTTTTGTTGTATCAGATTTCAAAGTACTTACCTATTATGTTCTGACGGAGATAAGTTACCGAATAAAAGGAAAGGTTAGTATCGTTTTGGGATAACAACGAAATAAAAGTTTTAACGAGAGATTAAAAATGGATACTTATTATTAGACTGCTGGAATAGTTAAGTTTAAGTTTTTATGTTTAAAATTAAGTTTAAGTGGACTTACAAATGAAAAGAGATGCCGTGGAATTTGTTTTTCGTTTTTGAGCTGTTTGTGCACCTTTTAAAAGCACACGAAGGCATTGTTTTACCTTTTTAAACACAAAAAATCCGCGATTATTGTATTCTAAGCGCACATGTAGTTCAATAGCTAGCCAAAATGCGACTAAAGTGAAATTGTGTGCATGGACCTAATTTTAGGTGCGCACTCATGAGATGCTAGTGCCGTATCTTTACTTTTTGATTTAATCTAAGGGGAAAAAACACAATTGGTGGTCTTATCACTACGAGCGATTTCTTCCAAACAACCATCTCGGTAAGGAAATAAAGTAAGAAATGAGAAAGTATGTTGTGAAAGAAGATTGTTTCTATCTTGGTCCCGATACCAAGATAATGATGTTCCCCCATCCCCACCTGAGTAAAAAACCTTAAGTTAAGAAACATTAGTCAACTGTCGAAACTCCTTTGAAGCGAAATGAAAAATACTAGTCGTGTGGACGGTAAAGGCACTCTCATAAAAAGCGGTCGTTGAAATATTGACACTAGAAGGAATTTTGCTCCCGACATGAGCGATAACGTGTGCCTTTCTAGGTCAATACTTAGGCACTAGTTTAGTTATGTTTTGAAAGCAAGATGTAATATTTTTATTCAACTTTTTAGCTTTAACTACGAGTAATTTCGTCTAAAACCCATTACCCTGTGTTCCCATTGCCGTGTCGCAAACAAAAGTCCACCAACTCGCATAAGGCCAGCTTGATGAACTAAGGCCCGACCGTAGTGGGTCATCGATGGGTCACTGACAAAGAAAAGTTGCACGTACTTTGCATACATTGTCGCATGCCAGTGCGTATTTCAATTCGGACAGCTCCATGCAGCCCTGTGTTTAAATTTTGTCGTGTTGATTTGTCGGTCGGTTATGTCAGCCAATTAGGATAAGGTCCAGCCACCTCATACAATGAAAAGGTTGGTGACCTTCACATACTTTTAGAACGTAATGAAAACTTATATTATACAACTATCACTTTTAAAATACATTTAAAATACAAAAGAATATCACATCAATTCTCTACACGAAGTAATTTTATTATTATCCAAGTGTAGAAAAGAACACACGTTGATGCTTCCTTTTACTTGGTCTCAAAACAATATTTTGTAAAGATTTCCAACATTTTTCGCTGAGCACACACATATTTGATCGACATTTCATCGCTCGAGTTGTGCCTTCTACTGGTTTTGTGTACGAGTACACACTACCGTCAACATCCATACCATGTGAAGTCATCACAAATTAAATACTATTTTAACTATAAATGCATTGTCGGGTCTCCTCTCACAATGAGAAGGATGTAGGCCTTAGTCCACCACGCTGGCCTGGTGTGGGTTGGTGGACTTCAACCTTTGAGAACATTTTTTCTGAACTCTCAAGCATGCAGGTTTCTCACGATGTTTTCCTTCACCGTTACAGCAGGTGATATTTCATTTTATAAAGCGCACATAACTTTATTACAAAGTCATTGGTGCGTGCCACTGGGATTCGAACCCAGGCCCCTCGATTCGCGGTTGAATTCTAAGCCGCTGGGGCTTTTACCGCTTAATCTGTGTCATGGGTGCCATAGACAAACACAAGACGAGAACACACATAGCCAGACTAGAAACAGAAATTTAAACTCATCATACAAACAAATCGCTTCGCTGGGATCGAACCCAAAACCACGCAGAGCACTGGTGCCTTAACTACTCACCACACAGGTCGTCGACTCGCTGTTAACTGATGCTGAAGACCATTCTTCCTGATAGTAGGCTAAAGCTTGCCGTCAACGTACCACCCTCGAACGATAACAATATTAAATTGTAAAACTTACTCTGCAGACCCAAAAAGCATTCCGCAAAAGACAATTTAAATTCTCAAACATCAAGCTTCATTTTCATATAATTATTTTATGCCTTCATTACCCGATGAAAAAGCTTTATACAACACAAAGACTTGGCTTACATGCCGCTGAGCTGCTTTAATTAGTCCAGCGGCATTTGAGATAATCCTACTCGGACACTATATATACCTACACTGGATATACACTGCATAATTTCAGATATAGGCACAGAATACATAATAGTATAAGCTAGCTAGGCACCTTTTGCAGAAATGTTTATTTACTTAAAGGAGTTATAGTTTATTTTATTTTAGTTTATGGGATAATGATAGCGGTGATAGCTCAGTGGTGGAATTCGGCTTTTTATTCCAACGTCCGGGTTCGAGTCACAGTGGACTACAAAAATTATGAAGAACTCTACCGCATGCAAGTGTTTAGGGCCTATTATTTTAAAGTTACAATAGGTAGCATTGAAATTAATCATTCGCACTACTGACAACCGATGAAGGAAAAAAGGTCCTCGAATGGCGACCACGTCTAGGCAAAAGGAGCACAGGCCGCCCTCCGACCAGGTGGACTGATGACCTGAAGAAGACAGCGGGAAACCGTTGGATTCAGAGGGCCCAGGACCGGGCGGAGTAGCGTCGATTAGAGCAGATCCATGTCCAGTAGTGGACTACCAAGGGCTGAAAAGAAGGGCAATCTTAGTAGTCTAGTTAATGAATAGTTCTTAAAGCTAGTATAGAGACTAGAGACGCAAAAATTCACGTCCGTTATACTCGTAGAATACAAAAAATGTTATTCCCAACATTTTTAAAGAAATTGTTTTTGAATGTTATTTTTAAAGAAATTGTTTTTGCTAACATCTAGCAGATACCTACAACAAAGAGACGAGGATCGCAAATATTTATACGCCCCGCTTAAAACGGACGAAATTTTTATACAGATTTAAGAATATTTACCTCGTAGGTACACGAGATAGATAACGTAAATCTTATTACGTCAGCCTTTGTACAATCTTTGGGTGAAGATTGCTATACACATATTTAGTTTTTAAACTAGTATAAAAATTGAGGTTCGGCTAGAATTTTATATTTTCTGGGAACGAGTGTACAATTTACGTGTTTTTTATTGAAACGGAGTTTCTGATCGCGTATTTCACTCGGTACTTGATGAATGACGGACAGATCAAAAAATTGTAGCCAATAATTATTATGATGAAGAAATTAAGTCGGTTAACTTTGACAAACTATGACAAACAAACAAATACAAAATAGAAAACAAGATAAAATTTAAATAGAAATGGACAAGACGTCCTGATAAGATATCCTAAATCACGCTATCGAAGTTTTCTATATTGCTAGCATATATAGAAAACTCCGACATGACGTAATCGAGCACGATCCTTCAAAGACATCGTGTCACACACACTTAGCCTGGTATTTGAAATAGGTACTTTGAATAAATAAATAAACAATAAATAAATAACGTTTCACACTCATAGCCCCACACTAGGATTTCCTGTGCCGTGGGTGCCATGGACACATACAAGACCAGAACACACACACCCAGACCAGAAACAGAAATTTAAACTCATCATTCTAATCTCTGCTCTGCTGGGAATCGAACCCAGGACCCTCCGCGCAGCGCACCTGCGTCTTAACCACTGCGCCACTCAGGTCGTCAAGCTACATTCGAATCAAATTAGCGCACACTTTAATTTTGTTACATAAATCCCAATTTCCCATCTGCTCTAACCCACAGTGAGTGTAATAAAACATAGCAACGTTATCGGGTTCCATGCAATGCAGTGATACCCATGCTACGCGAATTGTATGCTATGCGGAAAATTCCATGCTATTCGAAGCCGAGCTATTACCGGCAATAGTCAATAGAGGCTGTGAGTAATTAGAACGGACGTGTTTTGATAGGTTTTCGAAACGCATTGGCTAAATTGATTTCATTAAAAGTATGGCAGACGGGATTGAATTTATGTCGAACTGTATATAATTTGATCTTTTTAAAGCGCCATATGCTTGAGTAATTAGATAGTAATTGCATGTGTTGCCAGTGATGACCTACGGTGCCAAGACGTGGTCCTTTACTGTGAGCCTAATCTACAAGCTCAGAGTCGCCCAGAGGGCAATGGAGAGAGCTATGCTTGGTATTTGCCAAATAAAGTGGCAATGGGCTGGCCACATCGTTCGCAGGACTGACAACCGATGGGGAAACAAGGTCCTCGAATGGCGACCACGTTTAGGCAAAAGGAGCACAGGCCGCCCTCCGACCAGGTGGACTGATGACCTGAAGAAGACAGCGGGAAACCGATGTATTCAGAGGGCCCAGGACCGGGCGGAGTGGCGTCGATTAGGTCTCTTTTCACCCCATTTTTAAAAACCCCATGTCATAGTCCCGTCGACACTTCGGACGATACTGTTCACTCATTTTAGTTAGGTACTTTTCAACTTTGATACGTTTTAACATAACTTCGAAATGGGTGTAATTTTGAAGAAACTATTACTTTTGATTCGATCAAAATGCTTTACACAATCTCGATAAGCTTTTGTTGATTAATATTTTAAAAGTAATTTTTATACTTAAATCAGCTGATAACGAACAAAGAATTGTACGTATTCCCCTAAAACTAATTAAACGTGTCCGTAGTAGTAACTCACTTACGCTTTATCGACCAAAACGGCAAATTGCATGGGGCATGCCCGATTGCATGGGGTATTTGGGAATGCGTGGAATTCCCCCATCCCAGATACCCATAAGTAACATTACACGCGTAGTATTTCTCTTATAGGCTCTATTTAAACGTGACTGATAGTTAGAAACGGTGAGAGAAAACATCGTGAGGAAACCAGCTACATGCCTGCGAGTTGACAATAAAAGGTTCTGCAAGGCGTGTGAAATCCACCAACCCGCACTAGGCCAGTATGGTGGACCAAGACTTACACGCTTCTCGATGTGTGTCCGACCTGCGTGGGTCCCTAATGGATTACAGAGTAGTATTCTAGTTCGAGGAGCTTCAATCAGAACTAAGAGTCGCATCCCTAACTTCTGAAATACTCCTATGGATAGCTGCATCAAATAACTCAAGAAATTACTTGCTTCTCGGTAGTCTATTATATTAGATTTCTGTTGGTTGCGGATTTAGTAATCCATTAACAATGTGAAATGGACGAACCGTTAGTGTTTAATGGCCGGCTATTTTAGACCACACGCGGATGTAGTTCTAACTGAATGCCGCCCAATATAAACGCGAATGTTTTTCAGTGATAAAACACTAGAATTTTGTTTTTATTTTATCCATAATAAATTCTATCTGTGGGCGTGTTTTGGTATGAATGGAACCAAAAGCGACTTAAGATACAATTTCTAGCAACAGGGCTAAGTTTCGGTGATAACCCAGTGGTTCTATACACCATGTAACAATATTTATTTGTGAGCGGATGGCAATGGGGCGATATTGACACACGCAATAGCTGTCACGTGTGTTCCTTTATTGGACCTAGCCATACTGCACTATAGACTAAGTTTTATTTACTTTTAAAAGAGTGCTGGGAGTTTTTTTCCGCCCGCTTTTTTCTCCCCGTCTATGTTTTGCCTGAGGGGCGATCAAAGCGGATGAATGTAGAATGTACAATTTATCTGTATGACTTTCATTAAGTGTGCATAAATTGTACCTAATAATGAATAAAAGCTTTTGAGTTTCAGTTGAACATCCGACCTCTTCCTCGAGGGGTCCGGGTTTGAATCTCAATGGCACGCACCAATGACTTTCTTAAAAGTCATGTGCGCATTATCAAATTAAATATTATTTGTAGTAACGGTAAAGGCAAACATCGTGAAGAGTTTTTCATAATGTTAAGGGCGTGTGATGTCCACCAACCCGCATAAGGTCAGCGTGGTGGACTTAGGCCTACATCCTTCTCATTGCGAGAGGAGACCCGAACTGCAGTGAGTCACTGATGAACAGTGGGCAAGGTAAGCTCCCGAAACAAGACACAATCCATGAAGAAAACGCTGCTTTACGGCGGATTATGAAGCACATTCCCGGACAAGCTACAATGGCCCTGCTGCGTCATCCACCGCTCGTCACTAGATGGCGCCACGGGTATCCTGAATCACGCTTTCGAAGTTTCTTACAACACTGACTCTAGCTCTAGACTATTTGTATTTTATACAAAACTCCGAGCTAATCAGAGCACGGCTACTGTCTAGGCATGATCATCTAGCCTGGCGTGAGATCTCCCTTTGCCAAAGCCCTACCACCTTTAAACTGACTCTTTTTTTATAAGTAGAGCAAGCAAACGGGCCACCTGATGGTAAGTGGTCACCGTCGCCTACTGACACGTGCAACACCAGGGGGATCGCCAGAGCGTTGCCGGCTATGAAGGAGAGCTTTTTTATGCCCTTCTCTCTTTATTTAAGTTGTATTTATATTTGTTTGCAACAATCCGCACACGTGGAACTTGTTTTGGTATGGACCCACCACCCTCCCTTATCTCTCTGAGTAGGTATATACCATAACAACTTATTCCAATAGTACACGACACGTGTTTCGCCCCAAAACGGAGCATCATCAGGTGATGTGGACTTTACAACGGTTGGTTGCTTCTCTCTTTTTTAAGGTCGCATTAAAACATTTCTACTAGCATAAAACTATGATATTCGAAAGCGAAATGTCCAGGGGCGTATTTAGTCAAATCGAATTACTTTGATTGAGTTATTGGATAACGTCGATCCGTAGCTAGCGGCACTTGTAACTAAATTGGATAAACAACTATTGTATTTATTACGTTTTGCCCGTACTAGCTTTGAACCTGCCTCTGTTTGTAAACAGGGGGTATTGGGTTTAAATGCCTACGTTCCTCTCAAAATGAGAGGGATGTAGGCCTTAGTCTACCACGCGGGCCTACTGCGGGTTGGTGGACTTCACAAGTCTTTGAGAACATTTTTTTTTTGGGAACCCTCAGGCATGCAGGTTTTGCGATGTTTTCCTTCACCGTAACAGCAGGTGATATTTAATTTTATAAATCGCACATAACTTTTATTACAAAGTCATTGGTGCGTGCCACTGGGATTCGAACCCGGACCCCTCGATTCGAGGTCGAATTCTAAGCCACTGGGCTATCACCGCCAGACATAAGGTGCGTTACCTTAATATTTGTAACCACAATGTCATCGAGCAATCCGATATCGTTGACTTCAAAACGCCAACATCACCTACATCTATTTCAGAACGGCATCACAGAAGAACTTTTCCATAACTCACGGAGCAACAAAGAAATCGGTGCCAAAACAGGTGCCTACAATGAAAGACGCCATAATTGTACAACTTACCGCAACCCCGACCGTATTCTACATCGCTGTTTTCAACACCATTGCTCGCTATGTCCGGTATTTCAACCAAGCTTAGGTGAAAAACGTTCAATGTATAGTGTTCAAGCGATATCGTGTTGCGAGGAGACGTTTGGTAGATAAATAGTACGGGTGAAAGCTAAGAAATTTCGTAAATTGTATCTTTCCGTTGCGTGCGACGTGCCTCCCGAAATCGTTGTCACCCTATTTCGTGTCTTATTTATAACATCGACGGTGCTTTTATCAAGTTGTTAATTCCCTTAATTCGTTTAGTGAGTGACGTGAACTAATGGCGCAGATTTAGATTTGGTGGCATTGAGATAAATGCAAGTTGGCAGCGGATAGAGTGAATCGGGATTGCGGTGTGAATAGGTTGTCTGGGAGTCGGATAGAGGCGACGAAGTTGATTAATACGTCACCTGGATGATTAATACGTCACCTGGATTTCAGTCCCTAAGTTTAAAATCTATTTCATTTAGAGGGGCTTATTTGGCTGCATAGCGGTGATAGCCCAGTGGCTTAGAATTCGACCTCGAATCGAGGTGTCCGGGTTCGAATCCCAGTGGCACGCACCAATGACTTTGTAATAAAAGTTATGTGCGATTTATAAAATCAAATATCACTGCTGTTACGGTGAAGGAAAACATCGTGAGGAAACCTGCATGCCTGAGAGTTCACAAAAAAAATATTCTCAAAGGTATGTGAAATCCACCAACCCGCATTAGGCCAGCGTGGTGGACTAAGGCCTACATCCCTCTCATTACGAGAAGGAGACCCGACCCTGTAGTGGGTCATTAATGGGTTACTGGCATGGCATGGCATATGGCTGCTTATTATGATATTAAACAAGAAAATATTCTCATCTGAAAGTATTATGTCATACATAGTCTAGTAAGTTTCCATAGTTCTAGTAATATTGAAATGGTGTGGTCATATGCCATTTGTTTACAGAGAAAAATATAGTACCTAAGCGACATATGACCACGACATCCATTATCTTTTCTATTTCTTTCCTTTTCTTAATTTTTTTTAACATTTTCAATGGTCTGATATAAATTATTGTTTGACTATTTAATAAATTTGTAGATAAATTACTTTCTTCGACCACTACTTTCCGGTGTAGTGAGACAGTTACGATTAGCCATTCCAGTAATGGTTTATCGTAGAGATGCGAATGGTCGATTATTCTGATTATCGATTTAAAATATTATTGTTGTCATGCGTTTATGCGCGTTTAGGAACGGCTGAACCAATAAGAATGAAATTTTCATTGTGTATGGAAGAAACACATTAGCTATATTTTAATTTTAATTCTCCTATTATGAATAGACTGTTCACCCAGCATCAAGCCATAACAAAAGCTTTAGCCCCTAAACTAAAGTTAACTAAACTTTAATGTTGAAAAGTTTACTATCTAATAATGTTACTGCCAATGAACAAAAGAAGTAACAAAATAATAACACAGGTAGTGTTACTATTTAGTTTGATAGCTGTATATCCTTGTTATGGGTGTGCAATATTTTTTTCATTGCATTGAAGTAAATTATTTTGTTCGATTCATAGACTCCATCGAAACTATCGACAACACGAACATCACTATAGACCGCAGGTGTGGCGCTTACGTTACATTACTATGGTAACGAGGAATGTCGATATTCTTTCCAATCGAATACATATCGAGTCGTCGCACAACCATATCGGCTTACAGCTGCATTCAAACACTTGGAGTCTTGCGGTTACAATATTGGTACTGTTATAAGGTGACTTCGTTGAAATAGTTATTAGATTGAAAAAGGGATCAAAAATATTACAAATAAATACAAACATAACGCTTCACACTCAGCCCCACACTAGGGGAAGCCTATTTATCCCGTATCATGGACACACACAAGACAAGAGCACACACACAGACCAGAAACAGAAATTTGATTCATCATTCAAATCTCCACTTCGTTTTCAAGTTGAGTAACCCGCTGTAAAGTACCTACGTTTCGGCTGGGATGTTGCCGGAGATACTTTATTGGGACGAAGAACTCATCTTCGTGAGTAGCAAAGCACCCTCATACAAGCTCAGATAGGATCTCTACTCTATTTGAGGTTGGATGTGGGTGTCCGTGGGCTGCAGTGACCACCCTCCGTCAGGTACTCATATACAATAAAGAAATGGTTGCAGATATACCTAAAGCTGTATATTTATTTGCAAATTGGCGACTTGTAACTTATTCGCGCAATAACTCAACATCGCTTCGCAAGGAGTGGCACTCAGCTTTAACTGGCACTTACAACTAACGACCGGTTACGTGAAAGTATACATAATATACACTTACTAACACATAATATACATATATTTACGTGCCGCGCATAGCCCCGCTGCTTGAGTAGATCGCAAGCGATCGAAAAAGTTAAGCAACGTCGGGCGCAGTCAGTAAGAGAGTTAGTCAGAGTTAACGCCAACGCCTCTAGCGTCACCTTTGGCTAGTTAAGCAATAAGTGTTGATCGTTAACGCTCAAGAGCTAGTTAGAGCTTAGAAGGAGGCGAAAATTTTACAAAATGCCACTTATTCCGGTTTGCGCTTTATACGGGATAAATTGCTTGGTGAGGAACTTGCTAAGTTAAATTGGTACGAAATATAAATAATAAATAATAAAAATAATAAATAAATAAATATTTTAAGTTAGCGGTGATAGCCCAGTGGCTAAGAAATCGACCTCTTAATCGAGGGGTCCGGGTTCGAATCTAAGTGGCACGCACTAGTGACTTTGTAAAAAAGTTATGTGCGCTTTATAAAATTAAATACCACCTGCTGTTACGGTGAAGGAAAAACATCGTGAGGAAATATGCATGCCTGAGTTCAAAAGAAATGTTCTCAAAAGTTCTCTCGATTCGAGGTCGAATTCTTAGCCACTGGGCTATCACCGCTTGTAGATAGACTCTAGGTAGAGTCTATTAATATAACACAAATAGATAGAGTATAGAATCAAGAGCATTCAGAGAGAGGCACTTGAATATCTTAATACTAAATCTTGTTCCAGCAATTACTTTTAATAACACTCGTCCCGTTCTCAGTGTAGTGGTTATTTATGATATCCGTTTTGAAAACGTGTACTGTTCGGTTAAGTTACGCTCTTAACTCTTTATATTTTTTTGTTTGCTTTTTGTATTTGGAGAAAGGTGTTTCTTCTTCATTTTCACAAGTTTTATTTAAGTTTAACCTATACGAGTATGAATGTAGCAAAATCTTTGTGTGTAATTTGCGCCTATTTAAAACCAAAAAGAGGCGCAAAGGTTAAGACATCGATGCGCATTTCGGAGGATCGTAGGTTTGATTCCAGGGGGGGGAGGGTTTGAATGATGAGTTTAATTTTCTATTTCTGGTATGGGTTTGTGTGTTCTTGTCTACCGTGTGTCCTTGGCACTTACGACACATGGAATTGTAGTGTATGGCTGTGAAACGTTTAGGTATTTATTTAGGTATGATACAGAATGTTTGTTTGCGATTTGCGCCCACTTTAAAATATTTTTGCACATTTATGACAGATTTATAATAAAACAATATAACGGTACGGTCTTTTCAGGATTTCATGTCAAAGTTTTCTCTAAAAAAATGTTTAACGTGCTCACCAACGTTATTTACTTCACTGAATGATTCTTCTTAAAGATGTAAATAATCTTTAAAAAAAATAGAATTTTAAAATATCTTACTACAGTAAAATCTATTTGTTTCTCACACATGCCAACAGATTAACTAGTCTTTGCCACTTAACCACAGAACTCTAAAAATACTTAATTTTTATTTAAGTGCTCCATTTTTATTATTCTATTCAGGTAATGGTCTATAACGCTAAGCTCTCTACTAAACTTTCTTATTATTTCATGTATGAAGGGTGTTTACTTTTTAGTATGTCCATTTGTGTCCATAATACTTAATGATCCGAGTAATACGTCCAATAAACCTTAAACACCGTTTATTGGTCATTTCGTTTTGATTCCTACATTAATAACTTCACTATAGGCTACTTCTATACATCATGTAACAATATTTATTTGTGAGCGGATGGCAATGGGGCGATATTGACACACACGATAGCTGTCACGTGTGTTCCTTTATTGGACCTAGTCATACTGCACTATAGACTAAGTTTTATTTACTTTTAAAAGAGTGCTGGGAGTTTTTTTCCGCCCGCTTTTTTCTCCCAGTCTACGTTTTTCCTGCGGGACGATCAAAGCGGACGAATGTAGAATGTATAATTTATCTGTATGACTTTCATTTAGTGTGCACAAATTGTACCTAATAATGAATAAAAGCTTTTGAGTTTGAGTTTGAGTTTAATTTTATGGTATAATTATCAAAATTTTGGTATATGTATCGTGTATATACACATAATGCATTTAGTAAGAAGCGGATATTTTTATATTTCAAACAGCCAATCCAATTTTTATTTGTATAGACTTGTACCTACTTATCCCTCTCTGGGTAAAGTTATCAAATCCACGGACGAAGCCGTGGGCAAAGTTTAGTTAGGAATAACGAGAAAAAATACTGCGCTGTCATCACCACACCCCGCCATTTTGTATTCACCTCGTGCACAAAATGGCGGCCGTGTTTGCGATACGAGTATTGCCGTATTGCCGGCCTTAATGCGACAATAAATGTCAAATTGCAATCGTTGGTTGTAAAAGTAACGGTCTATACTCTCCCCTGGCTACGTGTTCCGAAAAAGTAATTAGGGAATTTCATTTTGTTTCTGTATTTATTCCCCACATAAATATGGGTTCGTTATTGTTCGGATTTATAGTGTTTACAATTGATTGCTAGTTTAAAAAGCAATTTAATTGTTTCCGTTGCTTGTACGAAGTTTATCTTTCTTGATAGGATTTGCCGGTTGTTATTACAAGGGAGTAAATAGCAGCAGGCAACTGGAGCAACGTTATTTTGTTGGTTTCGTGTCTGCAATTTTTACAAATTACAACTTTGATACTAGAAAATCGCACTGGGATCCATTTAGGATGTTTAATTAATACGATGATGTTGCTGACCATCCAATTATAATACTGATCCTGACATCCAAATTGCAGATTTTATTTTTAACCTAAAATTCCACGGATTAATGATTACGTCAGTTACTACGGATGACCTAGACAAGTGTTTCTCAAACTTATCGTTCCACGTACTGCTATTAGTTTTGAAAGACCTCGGCGTATCCATAACAAACCACATAAGGGCATTAGACACAAAATAATATTTTGTACATATTTTTGTGTCAAATGTTCAAAGTGCTCCATTCGCGTGGTAAGCTGTAAGTTGTACTCAAATATTTCGCTTTATAAAGTAATAAATAAGATAACATTATTAGAAAAAATAATAATATAACTTAAATTGGAACTTAAATTAATCTGTTGGCTTGATTTGTCGCAAATGAAGGCACTTTTGCTAAATTGCAAATAAATTAATATAATTCATATTAATTGTAAGCTTATCGAGTGAAGGAGGTGACTGTTGTCTCCACAAAGAAAAATTTATCGCGTAGGAGGTATGACGCAGGGGCGTAGTCCCAGGGGTAGACGAACCCCACTTTGAGAAACCCTGATCTAGACAGCTCAGACGAAGACAAAAATAAACTAACAATGAGCCTGAGCCTAATATATAAACCTCGGTCAGAAAGAAGCTTAGTCGTCTTATGGATAGGTATAACGATTAATTATAATAATAATAATATGCTCTGTTAAATATAGAAGACATTTTCTTTTAACAGTTTTCTTTATAAAAAATGTAAGTGTATATACTTATTTAATAATATGTAATAAATGTAGGTGTATACTCATGACTCAAACATAATAATAAAAAATATGTTAAATTAACCGGTGGCACTTTACCGCATAAGCGGTTTACAAGCGGTGTTAGCAAAGTGGCTTAGAATTCGACCTCGAATAGAGGGGTTCGGGTTCGAATCCCAGTGGTACGCACCAATGACTGTAAAAAAGTTATGTGCGCTTTATAAAATTAAGATCACCTGCTGTTACGGTGAAGGAAAACATCGTGAAGAAACCCGCATGCCTGGGAATTCAAAAAAAACAATTCAAAGGCATGTCAAGTCCACCAACCTACACTAGGCGAACGTAGACTATTAAGGCCTACATCACTCTTATTGTGAGAGGAGACCCGATCCTGCAGTAGGTCATTAATGGGTTACAGACAAGTTATAATAGATGTAAAAAAATAATTTTACATACCTGCATAATTTATTATTAAACGACTTTTTCTCGTCAATCATTAGCAATAACTTCTCATATGAATTCAAATTATTTCCGTTTTATTCTAGCGTTGGTAAAAAAACCGGCAGATCCAGGTTTATTTATATCAATCGACTTCTTAGAGCAGGTTGGATACGCGTGGCGCGTGAGAGGGATGGAAATGGGCATAATTCATAAGTGTGAAAGAGCTAGACGTTAGGCGGCAAAAAAATTGTTCGCAGGACTTGATAGACGTTGCATCTTTCTTGTTTGTGTGGAGTATAATGTAATGTGTGTGTGTTTGTATGGATGTGGAGTCGTTGGACAGAGTTATTTTCTATTGGATTTTATGAAAACTTTGCCTTGTTTCTTAGGAGATGGGAGGACGATTGGAGTTTGTGGCGGTATCGCCGTCCTTACTTATATTCCGTCGTCAGCCAATTAGCTGGTAAATAAAAGGCGATTTCCTTTCGTGAAATACTCTAAAGAATCTAATTACGAGCGCTGATAGCTCAGTGGCTAAGAATCCGGTAAGAACGATTCCGTACCTACCTCATGTATCTTAGAAGTTAATTTATAACATCTGTAATTCATAAACGACCGACTGCAGGGTTAGGTCTCCTCTCCTATTGAAAAGGATGTAGGCCTTAGTCCACCATGGCCTAATTTAATGCGGGTTGGTGGACTTCATGCCTTTGGGACCCCCACCCCCCCCGCGTGCTCCGCGATGAAATGCACATAACTTTGATCTTTTTGTTTAAAGAAAGTCACTAGCAACTAGGATTGGAACCCGGAACCCTCAAATAAGAGAATTCTTAGCCACTGGGCTGTTTAAACCTAGAAACCGTAAATATCCATCCCATAACATTAAGTTTTTTGACTTTAATAATTTACTCCTTTTATTATATTGTTACAAGCTATACTCCCATTTCTACGAGGAACATACAAATAAAAATTATTTCATTATTATTAAGCCATTACTTCTATTCAACTGTTTCACCACCAGCGAAGAGCTACATGCGATAAAATTACAGGGATATATTCAGAATCAAGCTTGAAATATCTTTAAAAAAATAGATTTTCCTTCGTCTTATTAATCGGATGTAACGGTTAGATATGTCATATCGAATGCGCAAATTAAAAAACTGAATAATTTTTGTTCATTACAAAAATTCTTTCACCAATTTCCAGCAGTAACAGATAATAATTATGCTAAACAAAATTTCTAAAGTAGATAAGCAAAACCTTTGTATCCTACGTTTTGGTATGTGTTCTACTATTTGTATCATGTGCACAAAAATAGCAAATAAAGTATTCTAGTGTCACTTATATTCTTCTATTCTAGACTAGAATAGAAGGATAGAATTTTTACTAGAATTTCTAGAGCCTTCAAAACCTTCATAGCCTTGTATATTATTTTACATCTTTTATCGCTTAACATACAACAGTGAGACATTCGAAACCAATACGCAAATAAACATGGCGGTATAATTTCTGTCCATAACTTGTTCGAAACAATAATTTCACGCTAAAACCATTGGTGGCACTTCTTACCGAGGTTATTAGTTCCATAAAAAACTATAAGTATAATTTTCTTACTTCCTTTTATAGATATCTTTGTTGTTCAGGTTTTATTTGACATTGCTTATATGAGTATACAGCAGTGATAGCTTAGTGACTAGGAACGAAAGGTCGAGGTTCGAATACCAGTGGCACTCAATAACTTTTCTGAGTTTTGTACGTTTTACAAAATTAATCACTTGCTCTAACAGTGAAGGAAAACAATTGTGAGAAAACCTACATGCGTTAGAACTCTCCATAACGTTCTCAAAGACATGTGAAGTCCACCACATTAGGCCAGCGTGGTGGACTAAGTGGCCTTTAGGTCAGCGTGGTGGACTTTTCATTGTGAGACAAAATTCTAAGCTATGTTCAGATATATAAATTAAATTACAATCTCTTCAAAGTAACCTATGTCCTATTATACCCCAAAAAGGAAACAAACAAACAGACAATGTATTAAAAGTATTGAAACGCAAATAGTAGTAAAATCAATAAGCAAATTGCAACCAGCAATAACAAAATCAGAAAAGAAAAAAATATATATAATGAGCAGCATACACAGTAAAATAAAAGTAATATAAACTCAATTTGTATTATTTTATTGAGTTCTTACTTCAAAAGCGAAGAAATTTTACAAACATTTAGATTAAAGGTTCTAGCGGAGCTTTAAATAAGCCCTTATGATCAGAATTTTCCTTCATTTAATTCAGCTATAGGAATGAGAGCTAAAACAATAGGAAGATAAAAGCACAAAGCTAAATAAGATATCAGGTGAGTAGAGCGTGTAAGCAAATTGAATTGTTCCCTACAATAATAGTCCTGTAATGCGATTGGATACAATTGGAAATACAGAAACGTATCGCGCATGTATTATTCAACTATCCAAATTTAGTATTCCGAATACAAAACGCAAAAACTAAGAAACATTTTCTTGTTATTATCAACTTTTTAAACCGAAGATGCGGTCACACCATGCCACCGCTTTTCATTTCCAACCACATACAAATTAATCACCTTGGAATTTTCCAACAGAAAAATCAGTATCGCAATGGAACTCAAACAATTTTGCTACTCTGTGGTTAATATATAGGAAAAATTTCTAATTCCGAACGCTCACATTGATAGTACGGCGCCTCTACCTTGTTTTTGAAGCTCTGCAGTGGAGTGTGAGCGTGACGGGCGTATGGAGCTTTCGGTGGTGCGAGCGAGAGATAGACATTATTGCACCGGTAGTAAGGAGTGAAAGAGATCAATAATGAGAGGCACGAGGAGTTGAAAAGGGATTTCAGATTAAGGTCGTTGTCGAGTCAAAGATTACGTATCGGTGGAAATTAAAGATGAGATCGTTAACAAATTAATAGCAGTCTCCATGGAATAAAAATTATTTTTTGTACCATTGTAATTTGCAAGTCAAATGAAGTTCCTAATTATTTAAGTGCGCTGTTTCCTTTTAATTAGTAACCCACGTTTATGTTGATAAAGTATTTAAAATGTTTTAATCTGGTAAGATTTAAAGAAAACTAACAAAGCACGGTTGACAGTTGACAGTAGTAATAAGTAGTTTAATATCAAAAACTTTACTGTCAAACAAAACTATAAAAACTTTATATAAAAGCTTTAAATAAAAGCTTTAAATTTTTCTCCAAATAATTTATCAACAAACAATAAAAAAAATACCAAATTACACTAATTTCTTTATTTTGTTTTGTCTCAGTCAATTTGACTGAAATTTGTGTCCAAAATAATATTTTTTTTATTTATCATATTAAAAACCAATCCGCATTTTTCATTCCTTCCTTTCAGCTCTTTATAGGTATACAGACTGACTTTTTGACATGCCTCTCTTAATCAACGCCACTCCACCCGGTCTTAAGTTCTCATTGAACAAGAATTCAACGGTTTCCAAATCTTTTCCAATATGCATCTGAATATAAAATTAAATGTTTCGATATGACGTGAAAAGTGCAATTACATCCCTATCAGGTATGTTATCTACTGCAGCCTCTGTGCCTCTCTACTCTTTGCCTTCCAGCCTGGCCGGGGAAGCGGAGCCTACTATACACCCTCAGTCACCGGCTGGGCGCCTTCGAACGTTGAGTGTGTGCCTCCGTACGGCGCTACGTTTATTACGCGGCATTCGAATTTTCAATTTCGAACGCGAACGAAATTCGAAACAAAACAGTGAGTGTGTGTCCCAACTTTCGTATTTTTTTGTGTTCGAATTATTTTAAAACGAAATTGGAGTGTCCGATTCGAGGTCGGAAAATTTTCGCGAACCTTATTTTCCGATGCGTTTTGTGGCTTTTACGCGTCTGTTGTAAAATTGTGAACTGTTTATGGATGTGCTGTACCTACTTTGTGTACGAGTGACGTCATAAAGGTTAGTTCCTGGAATTTTCGTGATGAAATTGGAATGGCACTTTCAATTTTGTAATTGATATTGGAATGGAATTATGAAATGGATTGGAATCGCGGATCCCGTTTAATTTGTTCGTCTCGAGTTTCTGAATGTTTTCAATAACTGCGGTCTTGAATTCAGAATGGATTTGCGATTCGAACTCGTTTAATATTCATTTATGTGGTCAGTTGATTGCAGTGCAGCTTTGTTTTTTTATTGTTTCAGCCTGAAATTTCGCAGGGATTTAGTGAAAATAACTGAAAATGGTTGTTATTAGGTATATTTAAATGATAAACATTGGCAGTAAATGGACCTATAAAGGAGTTTATTTGGGCAGATAAATACCACCTTCAAAAACATAATAAGATACATAATACATACAAAGACAGGGTCATATTAAATTTTGAAATATTGAATACATGGAAATATTCACAAGTACTACATTTAATTTTTAAAGATGTTGATTTTATGATATTATACCAATACGCAATCGCGGTTTGGATTTTCCATCGACCATTTATTTTTAAGGGGGGATTTTATTGAATGGTGGAAATGGATTTGGAATAATTGCCCCTTTTTAAAACCTTTTCCATACCTTCCAAGGAAGCCACGGGGATTCTGTAATATTAGAATTTAACTTAGGTTATTGTTAAAATTATTCGCATTGTGAGAGAAGACCCAACCCTGTAGTGGGTCATTAATTAGTTAGTGACATGATTTAAATTAAAGTCTTGTTTTTTTAATTCTATCATAAATAATGTGATATATATAACAGACAGAGGCACTGTAATTTGGTTAGTATAATCCGACATGGTACATGTTATTGCCAAACACGTCGTTTACCTATAGAGGCTTCATTTTGAAATAACAGAGGAATTGCAATTCTCCAATTTTTTCAGCCAAAGCTCAAACGACCACTTAGGAGATTGCAGCTTGATTTTAAGCTCTTTTAAACCAAAAACGATAACGCTTTGGACCGAATTAAAAATGTGAGATAAAAAGACTGGTATACTAAGATATAAGTAGAGTAATATTTGAAGATGCCTACTTATAAATATTGATAATATTGTTTTTGTTTAGTTCTGTGGACTTTTAAGTCGTTATCTAACCCAAATTCTCCATCATGTCTACTTGAGATTATGATCAATGAAGCAAAATACATAATTTAACTAATTAATTATACATAATCATATGATAACCATAATCATAATGGTTTTTACACTTTAAATTTTACCGCAGACACCGTTTTACATCGCGATTGATGGTGATTGTTCAGCAAAAACAATATTAAAGAGCTTAAATGGAAAAGAATAATAATTCAGCTAACGTGATGTCAAACACGGAACTAAATCCTATTAAGTAATTGAACGAATCAAATAACAACAATTATTCCCATGTACACTAATTGTAATCCAACCAATTAGTAACCCGCAACGTGAGGACACATTTATTTGTAATTCGAATCATCCCCACCTCAACCCCTCGAAATGTTGTTAGGGAATTACAACACCTATCTACAAATTACCATTCCAATTATAAAATTATGGAATCGTATAATTATTCGAACAATTGGATGCAATATTTATAATATGAATAATTACGCTTTAATTGTACACCGAATTGCTATTGGAAACGCTTAGATTAAATTTAATCTACGTGGAAACGTTTTAAATTTGGAGTGCCTTTTTATCAAAGAGTTTTTAGACAATTATAAAAGTGACATTTTTAATTGGAATGATATGATATGGAAATTATAGGAAGCAATATTCGTAATTTGAATGGTCCTTTTGACAATACCACGAAGTGTTTAGACAATTATTAAAACATTTTAAAATGGTTGTGTATACTACGAGTACTTTACAATATGAATGACATGGTTCAATAGTATTTTGAAACATTTGCAATTATATCAATATTGGCAAACAACATTTGGAAATTAGAATTGTGTTTAATAGTATAATACCTCGTTTATTTCGCTCTTTTACACAATACAAAATATCATAACACATTATACCTACCATTGTAGAACGTTTTTCATTATCATAACTTAACAGTCGTAATAATATGCTTATAATGAAGCGAAAACAAATTGTTTCCGATAAGATCAGATGTTTAAACTATAAAACATACAATATTTCTTTACGATCTCTTTATAACAATCCCAGGCGTTTAATTTGATGGTCATGGTAAATAAATAAATATTGTGGGACAACTCACACATGGTTAATAATTATAATTAT
Organism: Erynnis tages; assembly: GCA_905147235.1. NCBI lineage: Eukaryota > Metazoa > Arthropoda > Insecta > Lepidoptera > Hesperiidae > Erynnis > Erynnis tages. The sequence continues at coordinate 2,390,959 of LR990097.1, forward strand.
AATTCATTTATTACATTGGTAACATTAATTTTATAGCTGGAGAGCTGGCATACATTTTTCTAAAAGTGTTTGTGTCATCATAAAATCATGTTTAATAGATTATTTGTAATATCCACACACAAAAATGGAGACTCAATTCTTTATTTTCGTTTAGAAAAATTTGGAGACTAAGCCTAAACCTGTCACAAATGTTTGGCTACATCTTTTTAAATTTCTTAAATACAAAATTTAATGCTGTAAAACATTTTAAAACGTCTAAAACACAGCTTTTCGCAAAAATAAACCGATTCTTTCATTTCATTTAGGGCTTGGATAAATTCCGTTATCCGTCAGCCAGGTCTGCATTTTTTATGTTCGACCTTTATTCAACATGCTTTTATGGTGCCTCAAACACTTCTCGAAAAACGTCTCTCAGCTCTTGGGCTGTTACAGATTCGGTATGTTACTTAATGAGTTACGTGTAATTCAATGTAATATACAAACGAGATACGCGTTTCGAATTAGAAATACGATAATTCTCGTAAGCCTTCATTATCATGCGAAGAGAATTTAGGAACTTCGAATTATTGTTCTGTTGTTCTTTTTGTTTTTGGAACATTGTTGTTTGTGATTTACATCTCTTGTTCCTTTATAATTAATGGTATTTATAATAATCAAATGTTTAAGTACAGTTTAAGTGAAATTTATTTTCTAAAAATAGTAAAGGACTAGAATTGTTGACATTGAATTTTATTATAACCAAATTTTATTAAGTTTTTGTTCTCACTCTTATGTAGGTGTACATTTATTAGACATATTTAACCATTTTTCATAATTTTTTGTTATTTATTAGGTATAACCTAGTTTATTTTTTTAAATAATTTTGTTTTCAGTTTATTTTTATTAAAAGTCGAGTGAAAGCCAACCGTTCTAGTAGCCTGCTAAAACTTCTGAAATGTCTTTGACAGTACATTTAGATTACAAGAATTACATTACAATTTATTATATCAATATTAGGCACACAAACGTGTAATATGTTGTTTACGAAGTATTAAGAATTAATTCAAATGAATTCAAATTTAGTCCACACTTTTTGCTTTTCAAATGTTACTGTTATTACTTCCGTAGAAGAATGGTTTCTATGTTGGATAGCTTCCAATTTTCAAATAGAATGTTACTTATAATTTGGTCCAGAGAAAAAAATAAGAAGCATGTATCTTAATATAGAATTTTATATATCTGTATCCAAGTTTCATCCAAATTGGTTTTTCGGTGAAAGAGAAACATCCATCCGTGTAACCTAGATACTCGTAAAATTTTCCATCAATTGTTATATTTCTATTAAAATGAAATATAATTATCTTATTATCCATTCATCCTTATAAACAAGATAAGTTCCTTACAAAGTAGTAGGTACTAGGATAGCATAAAATATACAATACAGTGTTTTAGTAGGTATAAGATGTTTTAATCGTGGTGATATCCAATTTTTTTACTGAAACCCGACCTCAAAAGTGAGATGGAAAGCTAATATCTACAATGCCTGGTCGTCACGTACAAAATAATCTTTCAGCTGAAGATAATTCGGGGCATGAAACACGTCTCTAACACGTGTTTCACGCACGCAGATGGAAAACGTAAAAGCTGGTCTTATTAGAAGAAATATTTTTTCATCATAATAATAATATACCTACGTTCCTCATGATGGAACAAACATTACATATATCTGATTTCGGCTAGCAAATTTTAATATTGGTTTTATATTGTGACCTTGAGTTAAAAATCATTTCTAATTGTTTTGTTATTTGACATTTAGATACACCATCTCTGCAACCCATTCGTGGCCCACTGCCGTCTCCTCTCAAAATGAAAAGGATGTATATGTGTATAAATGTGCGGGATGGTGGAAGATGCATGCATTACTGATGAACGAAAATAACAGGAAATTATCACTTTGTTTTTTGATGTTGTTGCCTCACTAGCTTGCCTGAGAGGTCTCCGTAAAGATCTCAAAAACAAATGAAGTCCTATCAACCCGCAACTGTCCATAATGATGAAGAATGGGCTGGCCACATCGTTCGCAGGACTGAAAACCGATGGGGAAAAAAGGTCCTCGAATGGCGACCGCGTTTAGGCAAAAGGAGCACAGGCCGCCCTCCGACCAGGTGGACTGATGACCTGAAGAAGACAGCGGGAACCCGTTGGATTCAGAGGGGATTAGGGGAGGCCCATGTCCAGCAGTGGACTACTAAGGGCTGAAAGGAAGGAAGGAAGGATGAAGCAACTACTGTTTACCCTTCACACTTAATAATGCGTTACAGATAGCTGAGTGGCGCAGTGGTTAAGACACCGGTGTCTTACGCGGAGGGTCCTGGGTTCGATTCCCAGCAGAGCAGAGATTTAAATAATGAATTTGAATATCTGTTTGTGGTCTGGGTGTGTATTCTTGTCTTGAGTGTGGGGCTACGAGTGTGAAGCGTTTGCGTTAGTTTGATATAATGACAGATCATTTTGAATCTTTACACAATATTTCGTGTTATGAAACCCTAAACATGTTTGGGTACAGGAAAATCTTCAGCTTTCTCCTAATTACACCGACTTAAGGGACATTTTCCTTCTACGTGTGCACAGAACATGTTGCTCGGACGTGTCTCGTGTCATTATCCACCGCCGAGAGATAATTCCTAGACGTGACGAAAGTTATAAATTGTTGGCATAATTGTACAAGGTTTCGAGTTTGCTACAGAACAGCAAAAGAGAATTAATGACTACAATTCTGACTATAAATTTATTATTGTCAGTAGATAACCCATTAACGACCCACTACACTATCACACTTTTAAAAATTTCTAAACTTCTTACATACAAACGTTCCTTATCACTTTTGAAAGAATATATCCTGAATAAAACAATCTCGTTTCCATTTGAAGGTGTATGTATAAGGATTTTCTTTCAATTATCAGTAGGTACGTATATTTTTATGAGAAATTCTCAGCAAAACTCTATTCCTAAATTTTCAGAATTCTTAACAGAAGTTTTCGTAAATTTTCCAGCAGTTTAGGGCTTTGCATTTTGCTGGCATAAATTAATAGAGGTGCATGAATTAAAATGAAAAAAGTGTCTAAGCATAATTTTCATTCCGTAAAATCTCCGAAAATTAAGGTAAAAGTCTTGCTGTATAATTTATCTTTTACTTTTTGGAAAAAGAATCATTTTAAATTTCAAATGATCTAAGTCCTATATTTTGTTGACTTTGAGTATATTTTCTTTTTTAAATATAATTTAGATTTTAGTTTTTTAAAGTTATAAACGCGAGCAAAGACTGATGTTCTAATTTAAATCCTCCACATTAAAACCCTAATGAAACCAGAATGAGACTTTTTTACCATCGATATAACCCGTTAATGGAGGTTCGTATCGAATCAAATCGATTGACAAAATGGAAGACCGATATTAAAACACTTAGCCTATCATTACCCGAAACGATTTAGGTCCAAACGTATGTTATGGGTTAAGAATCCACAATTAGGGGTTTTTTTAAACTGGTAGCATCATTACTGGATTTCTTATCAATTATTAGACATTAAGGTGTAGCGGTAGCGGTGATAGCCCAGTGGCTTAGAATTCGACCTCGAATCGAGGGGTCCGGGTTCGAATCCCAGTGGCACGCACCAAAGGCTTTATAAAAAAAGTTACAATGGCATACAATAATTATATCTTAAATAACTAAAACTGAATTTTATATTATAATTATGTTAAAATAAGTTGTGATCGGTTAGCAGTCCAATTATTTATTTATTTATTTAAGCTATTAGGGATCCACACTAGGGTTGATGAGGAAGGAGTTATGAGGATCAGGAAGAGGAAGAAGAAGTTTCAAGCGCAAAGTAAGAGGATGGGGATATATTCTTGAGGAAGAGAAAGAGGAATGTTTTGAGTAAGGGAAAAAGAGAAAAAAAATCTAATATTATAAAAATAGAGTAAAAAATATATAAAAAAAATCCTAGTGATTCCCTAGCCAGGCTATTTATTTTTTGCGATTCCCTTTGACGTGTGGCACAGGTGGGCAAACCCATTTACTACTTACAATTACAACACCAAAAAAATGTTACTCATTATTTTACTTCTTGCGTATTCGCAACATCTTTGAGTGCTGTACTTGAAACCGAGATCACATTCGATCTCACGTAATTCAAAATATTTTTGCTCAAAACCCGGGATGCGAGGGTTCCTAATAAAGGGCTTTACAGACCCGATCGCTGCCCTTGGGCTCAATAAACATGGTAGCACCGCACCTGTTGGTCAATTATACCGTTCTCGTTGTAACCTTTCGAGTTACTGTCGGTTCTCGACTCGAACTCACACGGTGACATAGTTGTGACAAAAGTATATGCTTTGTTAGTATTTAAGTTATTTATTTTGAATAAGTCATTTATTTTTTTCTCTATACTCTTTGTAGTGTAAAAAAATCAGCACGACTACGGTTCTAGTCCCAGTAGACTAGGCTGTGCAATTGTGTATTTACACACAATATTTTAATAATATGCCTTCGTGAGAGGAAGGTATTATTATTAAACATTTTATTAGCCCAAAAGTTATTTGGATAATTCTTTACTCTACAGTAAAATAAATGCATAAGCGGCCTTTGTGTGTAAACGCCTCGAAGATACACTTAAAAGTGTATTGTACTTTTCATAGCTTTGTCGCTAAAATATTATTTTATACCACGTCAAATTTAAGGTCAATTTTATTCAGAATTGAGCAGGTATATAAAATTACAGAAAAAATCGACTTTATAAAAAAAGTTTTAACATAAAGAATCGAAATTTTCAAAGACAAGTGGGTCAGCCATAAACATCCGACATCAAAACAACTGACCAATGAAACCTTTACTCAAGGGCCTCGAATTCAGAACGCCCGCAAATAATTATTCAAACAATTTTCGCTTCCCTTCCTTTATTAAACGAAACAAATTAAGGCTCTACCCTATTGAACATCTCTATTACACCCGTCGTATTTACAATATTACTTCATGTCAGGTTGGATATGCTAAGTGATTCATATTTTTTCTCGGTTTTGAGCTTTCGAAGCTTTTACGGGTGTTTTGTTATTTTCACTATTTTAACCTCTTTAAATCTTTCGATTTTTTTTTAAACAAAACAAAGCACATTTCTTTCGTATCTACCCTACAATTTCTATAAAACTGTGTTAATTGGTGCGTTTAAAATATTTAATCTTATATTTTTTCTGTAAGTAATTTGATGTTATCTTTTGAGAAAATCAGTGTCTTTTACCATTAAAATAAATACCTAGCTATGAAAATTGTGGATTCTGGCAAATTAACTATGTTATGAAGAAAAATGTTTTGAATATTTCCAATTTTATAAGAAATGAAAACAACAAGAACCTTACCTTTTATTGTGTACCAAGAATACAACAGCCTTATTGCTTGATAAACAATTTATTCTCTTCAAACATAAACCAAAGAAAATATTTGTTTAACGAAAAAGGGGTAGGAGTGTAGCAATAAAAGTAAAAATAATGATAAATTCATATATAAATACATTCATAAATAATATAAAAACGTACTCTTCACTTAGTTGCTGCTTGATCTATTCCTTTAACTCGCTTCATCAAAACTAATTAAGTGTTTCAGCGAAGACATTTGAAACTATTAGGGGCAGGTATTCTGTATTTATTATTTTTTAAATAAGTTTCGTATCGTCATTAAAGTAGTGTCAACTCAAGAAACTAGTTCCCACTCGAGTTTTAATCGCGATACAATAGTAGTTTACTACTTAAACATATTCTTAGGGTTCCTCTTCTTTAGGATACCAAAAAACCCTTAAAGGCTTAACGTTAAATTTTGATACAATGTCAAATTTCAGTTAAATCTGACGTTTTGAACGGCGGGCTCGTTTTAAATTGCTTTTAAAGATTTTGTTGCATACACAAATTCGTGTAGTTCGTCTATTTCAAGAATGAACACCAGTGGTTTTGTGTGAACTTAGACTGACACGCGCACTCAACTATACCCGCACACACATACAACCTTCGATAGTTTTTTTTATCTCTATTCGAGTAAAGGTGAGGTTTTTTTTTATAATCTTCATTTGTTGTCCACAGACTCTAGGTTCGTGCCTTTTTTTGCATCAAGTTATTTGTCTGCATTTCCTATAATATATTGCTCCAGAAAAATTCTTTGTCAATTTTGGCCCGGTGTCTCCTTGGATCGTCCCGGGCATTGTTTTAGGGTTTCTGCTATGACTTGGTAGTCTCTGTGGCTGATAGCAGTAGCCAGGTTTTATTGCTCAATAGCAGTGTTCGCCTCTATGGCCTGTTTTAAAGGTGAGGTTAGATCCATTGGCTGCACTGACTACTTAATATCAGACGTTATTTTGCTACTCAATTACCTAATATAAAAAAGGTGAAAATAAAAACCGGTGATACGGAATCCTTTCATCCGTTCAACTCATCTCATACTTGGCCGGTTTTTCGTCTTATTTTATTTATTTATAATCTCGAAACCGTGAGGGTCGATCTTGTTATTTTTATTGTGATACTTGTCTTCCATTCAGAGAACTGGACCGACCGTATCATTACAACATCTTGGATATAATAAAATTGTTACAATCGCATTCGTAAACCTTATCGGAACGTATCGTTTTATGTAATTTATTTATACGACTTTGTTCTTTTGAATGTTTAACATTTTATGATTTTTGTAAGGTAACAAAATGTAACAAAAATCTTTAATCAATGACATTATGGAAATTATAGATGAATTCACACAAGTTAGAGAACTTATAATGAACTAGATATTGTCCGCGGATTCGTTCGCGTAGATTTCAGAACTTAATCCAGAGGGGGATCAAAAGTATCCTATAGCTTAATCCATGGTGAAAACCACATGCATACCAAATTTTATCCAAATCTGTTCAGCCGTCTTTACATTAAAGAGTAACAAACATCTATGCATCCTTATTTCATCTTTCACCTCAAATGTTACATCTATAAATATGAGTTTATCTGCGGTCTGTAGAATTTGGTTCAGAGAAAGATAAAAAGTACCCTATTTACTAATGTCCGTCGTATAGCCATCTTTTCGAGTTGCCATTAGTATAGAAAGAAGTCTGACATATTACATACTAATGACTGACGTTTACTGCACCAGCATATTATATAGTGTTCTTCATGCTCACGACATTGTACACTACAGCCATTAAATTTATCTCAAACTCTAAACGCTACTTAACTTATCATTTCCCGATGAAAATGTCTACAAAACGAAGCCATTATTCATTATACACGTACCACAAACAGAAGCAGGAAATCAATCATTGAATCAAACGCGGAACAAATCAAGTGGCAACAGTTAAACGGCCTAATCGCCATTGTTTTCAGTGAAGCCCAACTTAAACGATTGCTTATCAGAGCTTAAATGACGGTAATATAACTTGACTGTTGACTGGTTAAATAGGGAAATTGGAACGGTGCCGGTGGCGTGTGCTTGTGTATTAGTATGTGTGTGTGTGTATTTGTCAGTCTCTCTCTCTGTGTGTGTGTGTCCTTTAACTTGGACTTCCAAAGTGTGTGTGTCCAAGTTAAACGATTTCTATCAGAGTTACAATTACGGTAATATAACTTGACGTATTAACAGCTGGCGATTTTTTACTAAAGTTTTCTATTTTCTAGTTAAGAGTCCCTACAACAAAGAAAACAGCATGTAAGCGTGTAATTTGGAAAAATCATAATTTTGAAAGTCATTGATGGAAGCCACTGGGACTCGAACCCAGACCTCCCGAGTAAAAAAACCTTACTAGTGCCGTGAGCATAAACACTACCGTCAACGTATTCGTACGCTAAACGTCAGTCATTAGTATGTCATATGTCTGTCTGAAATCTTCCCATACTAATGGCACACGTTATCTATGCGAATACTTTGACGATAGTGTTCTCGATTTCTCTCTTTTGCTACTTTTTTATTTTAAAAAATAAATAAAGACCTTCCTTATTTAGCTCGGTGTTTGTAATTAATAATAAACTTGGCTATTATTTGCTTATAAAAAGCTACATTTTAACGTCATTTGACGTAGCTTTTTATAAGGCTAAAAGGTCAGATTTAATACAATCTGACCTTCTAGCCTGCGTTTTAAGTTTTTTTGTTTCCCGACAGCTGGTGATAGCAAAAATGGATTTTTAAAAGGACGCTCATTTTATTATTACAACGTTGGAATTATGTAAGAGCTTGGAGGTTTTTAATTAATTTTAACTTTTCAAGCTTAATTTAGCTCCAGCACGTCGCGTGTCTAAGACATAATATCATGACGAATAAGATATGGCGACATTTACCACTTGTCAATAGATGGCGCCACTCGATCCTGAATCACGCTATCGAAGTTTTCTACATCGCTGGCATATATACAAAACTACGACATGACGTAATCGGAGCACGGCCGCTCCCCAGGCATGATCACATCGCCTAGTGGGAGATCTCCTTTTGTCAAACTGGTGATTCCGACGTGATACCGTCAACGGCATGTTTGAACTATTTTATTACGAATGGGCTATCCTTTCCTTTCTTCCAGCCTTAAGTAGTCAACTGCTGGACATGGCCTCCCCTCATCGATGATGCCTCATGCCAGCGTGGTGGTCTAAGGCCTACATCCCTATCATTGTGAGAGGAGACCCGACCCTTTAGTGGGTCATTAATGGGTTACTGACATTGTTATCTGCATTTTTCTACAGATTTCGTAATTATTGACTTTGTTCTGGAACACGTTTTAGGTTGGTAGAGCCAGGATAACTCGTCTGGGGAGGTAGATACCTTACCGCCGGCCTTTTAACCCGTCGTAAAGCAGTCCTTCATGTCATGTGTTTCGACTGGGAAAGTATGGTTGCCGAGAATACTTTATTTGAGGCGAACATCTTAGTCCTCATGAGTAGCATAGCAGGCATCCGCATACAACCTCAGATTGGATTTTTTTCCTCTATTTGAGATTGGATGCAGGATCTATGGATCGTGGTCCACTTAGTATCAGTACTATAAAAAAACAGTAGACCATGGGTGATTCGGTGACCTACATTATCTATTACCTATGTCAGTAACCCATTAATGACCCACTACAGGGTCGGGTCTCCTCTCACAATGAGAAGGATGTAGGCCTTAGGCCACCACGCTGGCCTACTGCGGGTTGGTGGACTTCACATGCCTTTGAGAACTTTTTTTCTGAACTCTCAGGCATGCAGGTTACCTCACGATGTTTTCCTTCACCGTAACAGCAGGTGATATTTAATTTTATAAAATAGTAACCGGATTAACATAGAAAAAATCTATTACCTATAACAAACGTTAAACCTTAATATGTTACTATAGATGTCACAGTACCTACACTAAGTTAAAATTCCGAATGGCATTATGAATCTGTGAATATTTTCTTCCCGCTCATTATTTTCTCTCGTTAGCTATTTTTATTTCTCATTCTTCATTTAAATTTCAAATCTCAGTTCTGTTCTGTGAATATAACAATGTAGGAACTTGAAATAATTGTGCTTAATGATATTTGGAAATGATTGTTTCAACTATCATCATTAGTTTGGACCTACTTACAGTTTTGATAGCTTTGAGATGGGATGATGAGATGTTTAGGAGCGCATCTCTTCCCTGGACCTATATCAGTAAAGGACCTACTATGGACCTATATTTATTTATTTATAGATCGTCAACATTCAGTACATCAAAAATATAAAAAGGAGAAACAAAATACATCAGGGGTCGCCAACCGGTCGATCGTGGCAAGGCAAAAAACAACTGCATTCGTGTTTTGGTTCAACACAATGTGAGTCAGCAATTTCCTACTTAAAACAAACGATAAATAAACACCGTTCTAGATTGACAGACGCTTATACATTAGAGTATTTAAGGGAGGCAACTTAAAACTACAAACTCATTTTGCTAATCTAACGGAAGACAAACGCAATGCTCGCACTAATATTACTAAGAAGTTACTGCGAATAATTTTCAATTTTATGTTTTCCCTCATGATAAAATAAAAATACTACATAATTGTGTACGAAATATGCTGTTTCATTTAAGATTTCAAGAAGTTTATAATTGGTAGATCGCACTGAGTGTCGTCAATAAAAAGTCGATCTTGGGTGTAAACAAGTTGGTCACCCCTGAAATACATTATCAATTGCTAATAGTTCCGTGCTTTGGACGGTACGTTAGGCCATCGGTCCCGGTTGTTGTCGGTGCGATGGCAGTCGTTAAACCTTGTCAGAGGCTTGCATCAGGCACAATTTGAAAACATCTGATGCGGGTTGGCCATTAGCTCGTTTCTCCACCAATCCGCATTGGAGCAGCGTAGTGGAGTTTACTCCAGGCCTCCCCTGTTGCGGGGAATTACCCGTATCCAACAGTGGGCCGCAAAAAGGTTGCAGCCATAAAACAAACAATAACAACGTTTAAACATCGAATGTTTTTTTTTAAATAATCGTATTATTTTGTTACAGGTAACAAAAACAAGTTATCAAAGTTGTTAACATATGGGACTAGTCCGGGGTGCTACACGGGTTCGTATGGTGCCATTTAGTTTCGTATTTGCTTAGGACAAGGGTTGTTCGTACCCCTGGACTATGTCAAACAATTCGCATGATTATGAATAGTTTTATTGATGTTTCTGTGTAAACCTTTTGTCCGAATTTGGTCAACGTGCCTTTCTAAGTGAATAAGCAGGCAATGAATATATGGACCACTTGATGGTAAGTTGTCACTGCAACCCTTGGACACTTATACGTACATGTACGTCTAATCTTAAATAGTTTGCTTGCTCACGCTTTATTTCAAGTAAATCAGAGCCGTAATAAACAAAAACATTATTTTAAGGTAAAACTACGTTAGTTACGTGTAAGTTCTATCTAGTAAAATTAAACTATTATCTCAAAAAAACTATTATCCGTAAGCAGAAGATGGGTTGTGGAAAAAGCCATCTGTATTCAGTTGTGTGCGGTCGCAAAACGCGGTCACGTCGCTTGTGAAACCATCTAGTTCGCCCACGTTGCACGCTGCGAGCTGCGAGTGATGTGATGCTGGATACAGATGGGAGGGCAACCGTCAACTCCAACGATGACAGAACCGAACAGACATCAAATGCTAGGCGAACGCGAACAATACAAATGTATGGCGCCGCTTACGAAGCCGCGCGTGTCAGTCGCCGGGGCGCGCGGGTATCGGAAGCGGCGCCATATAGTTGCCGACATGAGTGGTGAGCAGAACTTTCATTGGTCGGTTTGACATTGACTGCGCTGCGGTGTACGCGATTGGTTCGACAAACGTCAGTTCGTCAGTGTGCCTCGTCTTGGTCCAGCACGTTTTTTCGGCTGGTGTACATTGGCCGAAAGTATACAATATCCCTACCACCCCTGTGTTTAAATTTTCTCGTGTTGATTGGTCGGATGGTTATGTCAGCCAATTAGGACAAGGCCCTACGAGCAAATGGGAACGTGAAAAAAATCAAATCTGTTATCGCGATTTTGAACTGGCCAATCACGATGCTTTATTTTTCTTCATCACCTCCTGCATACCTCAATGCGTTGCTTGAATTGTTGCTTTGTCGAAGCTATGACATTAGGTGTCTAGATATATTATTATGCTGTCAATTTACACATCCGTGTGACATACAATATCCGTTAGACCAATTCCCATTACCGAGACAAGTTAGGTAAATGTCAGTTTCGTTAGTAAGTATGTTTCAAGCTTCAGACGCAAATTGAAATTATTTTTGATCATTGCTGGTAGCTTGCGAAAGGTTCCCGAGTTTTACTAGCTTGTCATGATATAGGAGTATGTACTCTTAGAACGAATTGCGAATATGGTACATTGTATACATTATGTATGTTTATGAAAAATATTTTTTATAGTTTTTTATTTTTATTTTTTTCGCTTGTATTAGGTAGGTAATTGAAACTTTGTGTTTTATTAAAAATTAAATGTACTTTTTCAAGTATAAATTTAAAAATTAATGCACAATATAAAACGATTTGGATTAATCTAACGGAATAGCAAATAACTCATAAAAAATTGAGACCTTTAAATCTTATTTTTGCTTATTAAAACTCTAAACAGAAGAAATAATGTATCCACATATTTAAAATTTATTTCCTGAGGATTCCTGATTAGTTTGTTTAAATTCTCAAAATGCATCGTTTTACGGTAACTGATCGCAATTCCATATAATTCTCCATCTAATTACGAAACTCAGATTAATATAAGACCACCCAATAACTTATTTCAGAACTTGGCATCAACTGTAAGATTCACTTCAAAACTTCTTAGTTTCAAGTATTAGCGAACTTTATCTTCAAGTCCAAAATTATAGAATCCAAAGATAGTTAAATCCACGAAATCCAGCGCTTCTGCGTCGTTTAACCCATTTCTGTGGCAAATAACAATTAGTGCGTCTCTGTTCCAGTTTCTGTAAGAGGTTGTGATTAAGCAAGAACCTACATCTCGCTCTTTCTTAAAAAGTTGTGTGCGCTTTATAAAATTAAATAGCACATCGTGTAACAACTGCATGCCTATGAGTTCTTCTTAATGTTTTCCAAGGCATGTGAATTCCACAAACCCGAATTAGGCCAGCGTGGTGGACTAAGGCCTACATCTAGTTACTACTTGGACTGGACTATGCGTCTTGGATTTAAACGGTTTCATTCAGTTCTTGGTACAGAGATCTTTTTTCTTTGCTATTAAATATTTCTTCGATTATTTGCTTTAATGTACTGTTGTATTAGAAATCAGTTTTAACTGAACCCTAAAAAAATCATTTTTTTATTGAGTTAGAATTTTATGCAGACATAATGAGCGTCATACATACTTTGATCACTCCTCAGATAAAAGTGATTTTATTCACAATATTTGTGGCACATAAACGATTTGTGAACCCAATATCGACCATATTAAGTTCACTGCAATTAATAATTTCTAAAGTTGTACTATTTAGTTTAGTTGGAGCATGAATTCGTATACGTAGTCCCCATTTTTTTGCTGTTGTATTTAATCTCTAATCAACAATATTGTCAGGGCTTAGTATAGACTAAAAAGTTACGATAAAAAATGGCTCTCTGTTGATCGACCTGAATTCTGATATTTTTTTACGCATTGTCGATATCCGTATAGTCTCTAACAAAAGAATTAGCGACATTTGTTTCTTTTTGCATTTCCAGTTTTATTTTTGATTTTTCACCGTTTACATAAAATCCACGATTTATTTGCATAATAACCTCTGCAATAACTGGCCCCTGAATCTAAAATTCGCAATCAGAAATGGATTTCCATTCAATATTCCCATTTGATATCTGTCTGTGAATAGAATATAGGCCACAATTTGTATAAGACTCTGTCATAATATTTCCAGCATCAATGTTAGCTGCTTTTGAAAGTCAGTCATGAAAGACATCTGGCATTGGCTTTTGATAAATCTTTTTTGAATTTTTAAAAACAAAAAAGGCTTAAAGTGAATACTTTAGTATCGTCGTAAATGTTGCTTTCATTAGCTGATCCGCATTAGAGTTTATTTCGTTAGACATTTTTGAGTTATTGTAAAAGATTTTAATTAGAACTGTAATTAATAAGACTTCATTAAGTTATCATAGATTTTCAAAATCGTCTACGATTCAACACTTAAAGTAGAACAAGGTAGCGGCATAGTGCGAGATATTTTGCGTTCCTATTCACGCGCGGAACAATGCGCAACTACTTTGCATTCTTCACTACACAGAACTTGAGATTTAAATTCGTAAGCTTAATTTTTTACCTTTCTTCTTTTTTCTCTTATTGCTACAGGCTATTTCTGAGATGTAATTTGTGTGTGTTAGAAACGTTATATTTGCAATCCAGTTATCGATTTGAGATTTGAGATCATTATGGAGAATTACCCTCAGACATCCTGGGTTTTCTCACGATGTTCTCCTCAGCGTTACAGCAGGTGGAATAAGAAGAAAAATACCGCCTTAGTATCTAAACGGTTCCTTCCATGAAAGTAACAAACATCTCCATTATACAGATGGATCTCTAATGAAGACCTTTACATAAGCACGTCATTTATATGCTAACTTTATCTCCGAACGAGATGACTCTCAACTAATTTCATAATGTCATTACGTGTCATCAAACGCCCATGTTCCTATTGTTTCAATCTAAAAACTTAAGCAATTTAAAATTATGTGTTCTAGTTTAGTCTGATCGTCAGCGAGAAAATAGCTCTCACAAGCGATATTACATTTGGCTTCAAGCAACATAAAAAGATCAGTGTCAGTTATGTATTGGGCAGTCTCAGTGAATAACGACATTAACAAAGCTTAAAGCAGTTAAACTTCACTACTGGACATAGGCATAGGAACGACGCCATCATCACCGTAGGATTCAAAAGGACCATTCCCTTTGAATCCAAAGGGACCATTTCCTTTGAATCCAAAGGGACCATTCCCTTTGAATCCAACGGTGATCTGCAGTCCTCCTTAGGTCGTCAGTCCACCAAGTCGGAGGGCGGTTTGTACTTTTTTGCTGAGACAGGGTCGCCATTCGAGGACCTTTCTTCATAATTCAGCTTTATCTTCTTCTTTTAAAATATATGGCAAACCCATTTCCCTTCTGTTTGCTATATTTCTTAGTTTCTTTCGTTCGTATGCGGATTTCCTCATTTCGGAATCTATCACGTATAGGCCTTTATGAAATCATGGATTAAATTACTTTACAAAATCTCTAACTTACCCACAAAATTAAAACGCCACGACTTTTAAAATGGAACTGCAGATAAATACGAGTAAATTTTTAATATTGCAATTCGTTATTCGCTAGCAGTCAAACAATCTCCACTTACCTCATAAAACTTGTGGTCGGGAGTAAATTGGTGATTCCACATAATGAACAATTTTCACAATAAGTAGGCAATAAAGTGAACGAACTAGTTCAGGAGTTAGAAAGCTTGCTGCACGGTAAGTGCTCGTACTTGTATGGAAACTAGGCGGCGTAGTAGTATTTATTGCATCTAGATACGCTGTAAAGTATTGGTCAGCTATCTGTGTTTTTGAGTTTCTTTTGCTGTTCTTGTTACCTTTTTGTAGGTAAAAAGATGAACAAGTGATCTTGCATCAGCTGGATACTGGACCAGGCTAAAGCCGTACTCAGTTTGATCGCGTCTTCGTACGAATTTAACAACGTAAACGTATGCCATTAGCATGGGAAGATGTCAGACTGAATTTGACATACCAATGACTGACGTTTACCGTATGAATACTTTGACGATAGCGTTCAATTGTTCATGCTTACGGCATAGGCGACATGTATGCTTTTTACTCAAACCGTTCCTCATCCTCTTCCTCATGAATATATCCTCATCCTCATCCTCTTACTTTGTGCTTGATACTTCCTCTTCCTCTTCCTCATCCTCATCCTCATCCTCATAACTCCTTCCTCGTTAACCCTTCTATACATTATACAGTATATGAAATTCTATCTCAAATATCATTGTCGTAACTCCAGCTGGAAAGGGAGGACCCACAAAATATTCACAATACATCGTCAAAGGGTACGCGAAACGGTTGTATTTTTACTCTTTATCGAAAGTTATAGTTTCAAAGAAAAAATTGACATTTATTGGCAGTATAAAAGAGTTATGGGCTCACCTCCCATTTTGGTTAGCCGTGTGTGGGGAAAAAATATAAAACATAATTTACGATGGCCTTTTTGCGGTCCAAAATCAATTTTATCTACAACCGTGATGCAGCCTACATTGTATCTTGTTGCCGTAATCTTATAGTATAATATAAGTTTTATAGAGAATGTATGGATCTTGATAGTCAAAACCCAGTAACGGATTCCCATAGTTCTCATAGAGTTTTATAATAGTAGTTTTTAGAATGGCAATGGGCTGACCGCGACGATCGATTTCTGATCAATAACAAAATATAAGGACTACAATTTTAAGAAATTTAGTGGCATATTGATGGACCGATGATGAAGGAAGATTCTCGAATGAAGACCATAACTTGATAATTAGAGTAGGTACACGTGTAAATTTTCCTCCGATCAGATGGACTAACTTCAAAGGACAGTAGCAAGATACGGGTGAATACAGTGGTATCTATTGGAGGATACATCCATGTGTATTCTATACTGTATCCAAATACAATACTGTATCCTAAGGGTTACGAACAAATATTTAGACAAATATTTTAAAGAGCACTAGCGAATGAAATACGATCCAACAGCCAAAAGAAGATAACTCAAAAAATATAAATTAAGCTTATAAAAAACAGATATCAGTAACTGTAAAAGTAAAGCCGCAAGCTGGTTAAAGTAAGACAATAAAGAATATAATAGTTTAAGTAATCGTTTTATGAACCTATTTCAACGAAAGTGGTCTTAAATTCTGACGTAAAGTAGATTGAAGATTTACAATATTTGGAAGAGATTTATTGAACGTTTGAACAAAGTACCCAAAGCGTTACAAATAGCTTAGGATTACTAAATAAACGGTGTTTTCTTATTTTTTATTTCGTTAAAAATATTTTAGCAGTGAGTAAAGCTAGCTAGCTTTGTCAAGACATAAGCAGCTGCTTATGTCTTGAAAAGGCCTCAGACGAGGTTTAACGTTGCTAAAACTATTCCTTTGCATAAATCGACTATTTATTTAGCATTAAGCCCGCATATTATTACGGTAGCAATAAAGTTGTAATAAATAAATAAAAAAATAAATAAATGATTGCGTTGTTTTATGCATAGGAATTTTTATGCATAGGATTGAGGTGTTTTATGCATAGGAATTTAAAGAGCACTCGCTCTTATTTTGAAGTCTCTTAATTCATATTATAATAATATTTGTTCAAAAATATTTCTTTATCTATCTATCATTCTTTATGATGTTCTTTTATTTTTTTTTGTAAATAACACGAAATAGGCATGATGACTAATTTTCAAAAACTCTTCTATGTTATTCAGAAGTTTCTATTATGTCTAAAATATATCATATTTTTGTAGAAAATTAAGGTTTTTGTGCAATAAAAGTACATTTAAATTTTAATTTTCAAATTTATTCCAAAACGCTCGCCCGTGTCATGGCGTCTGTCATTGCGCCACGGCTCAGTAAAAAATGCCAGATCGCGTATAATATGCTTACGAAAAAAATGACGTTAACTAAGACGTGACGTAAATTGACGTAATTCGATTTGATGGGTGTTTAAGCTATCATGGCGGATTGTTGTATTTTGTAGATTTATTTTAACAAATAAATTATTAATCTCGACATTAATAAGAGAATAAATACATGTTTCAAAATCTTTGAATCCTATTTCATTAGATCAGATAAATATTTTGGCGATACTTGATTACTGTCATCATGCCTATTATCCCGTCAATACTATTGATATTAATTTGTTTTTGTTGTAATTCAAAAAATGCTTCACTTTAGTCATTTGCCTTATCTCACATTTTGATACACCTTGCATTATAAAATATATCTTAAGACAATGAATCAAAGTTCAGTTTGACAAAACTGGTTATCCGTGGTATTTTTATCCAAAACAGATCACTTACGAATACGACCGCCATAAAGTAACTGTTTTTATTTGGTTTTTTATTTACCAACTTCCTCTTGACTTCTCACAGGACCTGTTTTCGCAACCGTTGGATGTAGGTTTACTAAATATTTTAATGTTTTATTCGGAAGGTGTTAAAGCGTTCGATTCGATACATGTTCTTCTGTGCTTTGTAGAAGACACTAAGTAGACTGTTCGGATAGCTGTATTCATAGTACTCTCTCCGTGTGATTAAGATCTTACTTACTAATGTTTTCACGACTTCACTTTTGTCTTAGAACAAATAAACTTACTTGGACTTGTCCTTTTTCCAAAGTTTATCCTCAGAACTGACGAACTTACAATTTTTTTCAAATGTTCCTTATTCGCCTATGCCAGTAACCCATTAATGACCCCTACAGGGTCGGGTCTCCTTCTCGTAATGAGAGGGATGTAAGCCTTAGTCCACCACGCTGGCCTACTGCGGGTTGGTGGACTTCACATCATGCAGGTTTCCTCACGATGTTTTCCTTCACCGTAACAGCAGGTGACATTTATTTTTATAAAGCGCACATAACTTTTTTCACAAATTCATTGGTGCGTGCCACTGGGATTCGAACCCGACCCCTCGATTCGAGGTCGAATTCTAAGCCACTGGGCTATCACCGCTATATTATTCCCCTATATTGTATAAGAATAAATTCTTCGTCAATTGGTTACCCAGGGACCTTACCCGTTTCTTATTGAGATCATGTATTTATCTATCAGCCATTTGAAGTCCATTGCTGGACATATATCCCCCTGACCGACACCCCTCCATCCCATCTTGGATCTTTTGAATCCAACAGCTACCCGATGACATCCTAAGTTTGTCGGTCTAGCCTTTTTGGGAAGACCAGGTCGCCATTTGAGGACCTTCCTTTCCCATCGATTATTCATCGGTCATTCGAGCCAATTATGTCTTACAATAGTTTAAACAACCTCAGTCAAAATTAAGCTAATTAAGTAATATTTAACTTCGTTACAATCTATCTGAATACCTTTCAATCTAAAAGCTAGCTAGATTAACTAAATTCTATCGCCATATAAAATTTCATTACGATCGGCTTGAATCGTCTCAGTGACAAAGGCACGAAAGCGTAACTAACACAAATATGAACGGACGATAGGATTACCTTTGCATTTATAAATCAGTATTATAAGTAAGGGATGACCGTGAAGGATTAAGGCTTTTCGTATAAAATCTGGCAATGTCATACAAATAATATATTATATAACTAGCGGAGTAGACATTAGCATTTGGTCCAGTGGTAAACTATATACCAATTTACATTCTGTTGAACAATGCATCCATTATCACATTATCACAAACTGTAGCATTTATAATAGTAGTGGGCGAAAAAAGAGAACGAACTAACATAATAGATATAAAGATGTATTTATAGACTTAAACCATTCGATTGAGTGTAGTAGTGGATAAGCTATTGCAGTATATTATACCCCAGGCAAAAACAAAATATCGTATGTAAAGCATTAGATAATACGCTTTACCATAAATAAGAGTCGACACTATCCATCCATTACCAAAACCGTCGAACCCAAAATTACAATAAATTCCATTTTGTATCAGACCGTTACATTTACATCATGCTCTGAATAAACGCATAAAAATGATAGATTGACATATTTTATTGTAACCGAATGTGGGCGTACAGATGGACGGTTTACGTTTATATCGGCATAAATATATCTATATAAATATATATAAAATAAGTAGATTGTCTGTTATATAATAAGCTTTTGCCACGACGCTGGAGGTTTTACGATACATAAAATGCAAATACCTTGAAATATCTTCTGATAAAATTTGGAATAATGGGTTACTCTCTTTATATAAAAAAAACGCGCATTTAAAATAGGTTTCCATATTTTTTGTTTTATTTTGCACTTAAAAAGAGGTAAGTAAATCACCGTTTTTTCTTGTCGAATTCTTTGAATTCATGGCATCCGTTGCTCATTTACATTTCTTCCAAAAAACAAAAAATTGTCACTTGCTCTAAAGGCCAAGGAAAACATAGGGAAAGGGAGTTTTCCTAAGCCTGAGAGTTCTTGTTAATATTCGCAAAAGCTTGTCAGGTCCATCAACCCTCAGATCAGTCTTATATGCTTCGCATTGTTAGTACTTACAATTAAGCTTACCATCAAAACATGTAAACTCAAAATGAGGCCAACGAACTAACTGTTTTCAAGTACTACGACCCTAAAGTCGTATCTTTGTGAATCGAAGTCCCAACAAACCGGATTGTCGGTTTTATTCATTCGACCGATAACCAGATTTTTTTTCTGGCTTTTTTGAGTTGGATCCTTTTTTTGGTGAGCGGTCGCAAATTTCTTGTCACCGGATGTGCTTACAGATTATCATAAATTATGTTTACGATGGTATTATAATTGCAAAGATACGGCATATGGTTGGAATAAGATTTTAAAGCGTAACGGATGTAGATCGAATTAACATCTTTTTGTATAAGATGCAGTGGCCATCTTATTATTATTCCATAACATATGTCTAAAACGGTGATGGCCCAGTGAACGAAAATCTGGTATACTCAAGGGTTCCGGGTTCGAATCCAATGACACAAATCGATACTTTCCTAAAAGTTATTTACGCTTCATAAAAATATCACCTATATTCCTATAGTAGGTATACTATAGTAACAGTGAAGTAAGAAATCAATTAAAATGTACCAACAATTAGTACGACGTTCCCGTACTGACTTATCTTTTACATCTTTCGTCAGGTTTCCTGCGTCCCGTGTATTTCTCATTTCTAAATTCTATCATCTAGTTTTTCAATTCCCTGTGTCTCCAACTTTAACGTATTTTCCTTTCATTTCAACGTCGGTCACGTCAGCTTTAACGCACTGAAACTGGTATGCGATGTCTCAAAGCAGGCGTTAATTTGTTATTCACCAATCCATAGAATAATAAACTCTATTACCTAACATTGCAGTTCAAGATCCTATAAAAACTGGATGGCTGTTACGTCAGTTCGGAATTTGCACGATTCGATTCTTCAGACGCAGAAGGATTTGGAGTTTACTGCCATGTGAGAAGGTTGAAATTCCTTTGGTTCGGATTGGTTGTTAGGTCGATACGTCTTGAACCATGTGCCACGCGTAATGTACTTGCCAGTACTGGTCTCAAATGTCCAGTTTTTCTGCAACGTTTTCTTTTTACGTTTAACTGCGATCCTGGAATGAAAATGAAGGTATCTTGGAGTTATGTGTTGCTATTTAAAGAGCCTTTGCCAACAACTAACGAGTACTGATGCTCACTGCGATCTATCAACAGGCTTAACTTTTATGGATCCAAAAACGTATCAGTTCGCGGATTCACAAAATATAACAATTGGATTTTGTTAAAGGAACGGATTTGAGATATGGAGTTATGGTAATCGTATAGTGCTAATTTTAGACAGATCTTCTAGGCGATGCATTTTCATAGGACTATGGTATGGAGATTTTAAAAAAGCCGTTAAAAGATCTCTCCTTAGAATGATATATTTTCGCCAGACTATGACATGATGTTCTTCAAAAAAAGGCGTAAACACAGCTCTCCTTCAAAGTTGGCAACTCACTATTTCATCGTTGTTTTATCGTTATTTAATAAGCGATTTCTTCTTTTCAGTCCTCTGCATAGAGCCACTGGGCTCTTTGAAACCAATGCTTCCAGCTGTCTTCTTCAGGTCGTCAAAAGTGTCAAAAATCGTGCAGTGTCAAAAGGGCTGGGTTGCAAGAAACAAAGCGTGAACGTCAAAAAATACTTGCGGGTATTCAGACCCCCTGACGAGTCGGCCCATTGACACCAATGGGAATGATTAGTCAGAAAAACTTTAAAGTGCGTTACGGTACTCTTGATTGAGATTTGGGAGCAGTAAATAACTTTTTGTCGGTCATTTCGTTCGAATTGGACAAAGGCGAGATGAGTCGCACGGAAGCGCACGCATTTTTGAACAACTTTCCAAAACAGTGTAGATGAGTAGTTATTTTTTAGTGGTACGGAAATGAGCAGCAAGCGAGCATATACTCGTAGTACTTAGTAGTCTGAAAGAAGGTCTTTCATTCCTTCCTTTTAGCCCTTAGTAGTCCCCTGCTTGACATGGGCCTCCGTTGATGCTCTTATTGCCAAAAGTTATTCCGTTATTCTCATAGATTTAGTGCATAGCCATAGATCCACTTTTATTGTGTTTTTTGAACGAGGATCTTTTAATGGTCTTATTGCCAAAGGTTATTCTCATAGATTTTATGCGTATTTGTAGATCCATTATCCACCTGTTGTCAGCTAAATGTGATGTTATTGACATTTTCCATAACGTCGACGTGAACCGACGTTATTTCCTGCGGATGTTCCGCCCCGCATCCTTTGCTTACGATGCGGCTTCCTCTCAATATTTACGGTATTTTTCCAATGTGCCTACTATTTAAGTAGACTGATTTCAACCTCAATAGATTCACATAAATTTCACCGATTGACTGATTTTAGTCGCTACTGACTTAGTGACTTTTAACATTGGACGTTAGGGGTAAGACCGACACAACTCCAACCAATTTACATACATATAAACAAAAAGAACAGGCCACTTTACGGCGGGTTAACAGAATTACGGTAAGGTAGGTACCTAGGTAGGTAGAGAACCTTCTCTAGCGCACTCATATAGGCTTTCATATGTCCTAATTTAGTGCGGCATTTCTATACGTTATACTTAGCTATCATCTGCATTATTACATTTTTCTCATAATCTGTCACTTGATTCAGCAAGTTTCGTTGCGTTAACACTTTGGCTTTCCATCATATGCATCACATATGACTCACGGGACAGTGAAGTGGTATGTGGCATGTGCAACATGTGGTACATACATACAGTATTTTTGCTACAGATTACTTTAATTGCGCAAGTAGTAAACGACCTGGTGTTCAATACTGGTTTCACTCGCTAAATCATTTCATTTTATAGTCCACCTGCGCTAAGTACGGAGAGAATCCATCAACAAAATTAATGATGTCTATGAAACCGACAGCCAGAAAATCTAATAAAATCTCCATAGCCTACAAAGAGACATCTGTTTTACTGGATTAAGGCAACGGCTTTACTGTCGCAAGGTAGCGACAAACGATGTAAAATGATAATTATAATCAAATAATGAAATTTCCTCATTATAACTATAAAAGTTGGTCTTCCTTTACGATTTCTTGTAATGTAATTATTATTTTGATATCTTTTTGATTGTTTGTCCATCTTGTAGTTGATATGTCCCTTCTTTTATCTTCCGTCTTCTATCAATAGTAAGTTTTTCTAGACTACTATATCCTCTGACCTATACATACATGTATTCATGGACAATAATGATGGTTTAATGTTACTTAAACATATTTCACTATCGCAGGAGCTGACTGGTAGGCACTGGTAGCGAATGCCACTCGGCATTAATTTCACCCAATTTTAAGTTCATAAAGGCTTAATAAATAATAATAATACGAATCTATTTTCAACCAACTTGAGCACGACCGTGTGTGCAAACTGAATTATGTCGAATATACAAGTATTAAAAAAAAATATTGCGCGATTTTTGTCATCGTCGATCGCTTGCTCGCTGGTAATGAGACAAGTCGGCAATTGTCCGTTTACTACTTAGCTTAATTGCGCACTAAGTAATGAAGGTAGGCAAAAACGACTACATCACTACGTTGCAGGAATTACTACGACACGTTTAAGGTATTGCGGCTTCTGGCTGATTGGTAATAAACCACCTAGTTCAGCTAGGTTTGAGGTAGGGTATAAACGTTCGTATTTATTTATTAAATTGTTTATTATACCCGTACAAAAATAAAGGTACAAAAAGTGGACTTAATGCTACGTAAATGTAGGTCGCGAATAAGTTACTAAAATTAATTAATTAATTAATTCGAAAAGACGGTCGTTCCCTTTTTAATTTTTCTTCAATAATTAAGTAGGTAGGTAATTGTTCCAATGTCCGAAAAGCCTTTTAATTTTGATTCTCTGTCACACAATTAAAACATATCTGCAGCTAAAAGCATTATTGTAATCTTTTACAAAAGGCATACTTAGTGCCTAGTGAAATACTTTGCCAGTCGACCCTTGACTTTGGTGTGAAACTGTGGTAAGTATTAAAAACAAAAAAAGCGTGCCGTTTTACTGCAATTAAAAAAAATGGCTCCCTAACTCCTCTTATGCACGGTGATAGCCCAGTGGCTTAGAATTCGACCTCAAATCGAGAGTTCCGGGTTCGAATCCCAGTGGCACGCACCAATGACTTTGTAAAAAAGTTATGTGCGATTTATAAAATTAAATATCACCTGCTGTTACGGTGAAGGAAAACATCGTGAGGAAACCAGCATGCCTGAGAGTTAAAAAAAATGTTCTCAAAGGCATGTGAAGTCCACCAACCCGTAGTAGGCCAGCGGGGTGGCCTACATCCCTCTCATTGTGAGAGGAGACCCGACCCTGTAGTAGGTCATTAAGGGGTTAAAACAACTCTTATAATTAATCAGTCTTTGATGCAAACACAGGATGTCCGATCACCATTCATTCGAACACAAAATATACATACCTATAATTATACATTTAAGTGTTAACAATAATTATAATAAGTGACTATTAAAGATTTCGCCATAAAAATAAAATGGGTTTGTTCAGAAAATCGCAATCAAAATACAGTTTAAAAGTTAAATATACCATCAGATGTCGTAAACGTTTTATACCTCGTTCTGATTACACGTTTTTTTACTACAAATATTGAAAGTGAGCGTGCATGCTGCCTTGTTAAGTGGTTACTACACTACAGTCCTTCCGATCTCCCACAGAAGCGACGTTGTTTTGTAATTTTTTTTCAAAAATAGCGGTTTTTTTTATTTGACCCCGATTTCTGATTATCAAATTCAAGGTTTTGGTGAAAGATTTTGCGAATTTGAACTAATAACAATTCTTCGGAAATTCGAAAATTAATTAATTTTTTTGAAACATCTTTTTTTATAACTACTTAACTACTCGTCTTCTCAACAATCAAATCTTACCAGTTCTGAACTTTTAAAATCTACGTCGCATGTTGTTTGTATGTTTGTTTAATCGGTTCGTAAGATATCGTAGTCGGAAAATTTCAAAAGCTCAAAAATATATTATTATGTGCTGTTGGTAAGCAAAGATATTAATTAATTAATATAAGCATTATGTTAACTATTAACAACTTGGCATAGTTTGGTTGACGACAGATCCTGGCACCCACGACAAAATTGAAACACAGGGTTTTGTATGGAGCTGTCCAAATTAAAATAGGTACGTTGTCCGTATTGCACGTCGCAAACGTTGCTCGTTTGCGACGTGCAATACGGACGCGGGGTTACTCTAGCATAGCTACGCCCTTGAACAGGCAGTATAAAGGCCGAGCATTTTGCAGGCATTTTTCATTCAAAACCTATCTCTAGCTAGAGCCAATACAAACACACTCAAACCACACATGGGTACAAAATAAGAGTAAAACATTACAGCCTCCGACAGGTGCAGCGGATACGGACCGGCTTGATCGGACCAGAAACAAAATGGCCGCCGTGGGATCGGTAGATAGTTTAGTATGCAATAAATTTATCTGTGTATTTACTTAATAGCTGTGGTAGTGAAATTTTATTAGAAATGTGGACAATTTAAATTTTTATTTTTATTTTTTATTATTGGAGTTTTTTTTTTGTATAGGCATAATCAGGGCACATTTGCATGTCTTAGGCGAAAATCAGAGTAAGCCAAAGAAAACAGATATATTAAATATAACATAGCATTATAATACATGACAACATATTAGGATTTAAAGTTTGTTAGCCTGCATGCCTAATCGAGGGGTCCGTGTTCGAATCTCAGTGGCCAAATATGATAAGGCACGTTCAGTTTATTTAAACATGGTGACTGTACTACATATTATAATATGTACGATATCACTTTGGAGTTAATAATAAGAAATACATACGATGGTACTATAGATGAATCGTTTGTTTGTATTTCTCTGTTTCACTTGTTCTACGCTATTCTGTCTATTTGGGGCCTTTGCATACTACTATTCTCCATCCCTTATTGTTACAAAATCCTGGCGTATCCTGCTATTTTCCAGAAAGTTCTAATGAACCCACCTACTCCTATGTCGTGCAAATCCGAAAATTAATTTCGTTCGCATTACATTACCGTGCGAGACCCGAGTCTGGTTGAAAAATTTAGCGTTTTTCTTGCAACGCCGTCTATGGAGCGCAAATAAAAGAACTCTCAGAAACTGTACGTAGCTGAATAGTGGAGTGGGGAGGGTTTTGTATAAATATCTTGTTTGTTCCGAGGTGCTCGCGGCCGGTAGATATTGTTCGCGACTCATTTTGTTTCACGGCTGGAGAATATGAAATAAGGTTTGTGTTTTCGCTGAAATAATTTGGTTTTAGCGCTGGTAGCACACCACCTTGAATGTTTCGCCCGTATTACAACGGACAAACGGTGGCAAAACTTCAGCTTGCTTCGGTTAAAGCTTCAGTTCGACCTTGAAAACGGCGAACGACGTTTTCAGTGTAACTGCTGAGGAGTTTTTTTATATAGAAAATCAGCAGCAAATCTGATATTAAGTGGTCACACAGGGCTATTATATACTAGATACTGGTTATTTAAAAGTTAACACATTACTAAAAGTCGTAGTACAAAGTTGTTGCTTATGGTGTTAGCTGCCTAGTGCTGCGAGGTTGCTCATGATTTACGGGTAACCCTGTATATAAGTGTGAGTTGTCCCAAAATACTTAATATTATTATTACGAGTACAAGTTATTCTTCATATCTTATCATTGGAGGGATCTGTATGTATAAATCATATCCTCTACATATAACTATACGAGTACATTAAACATTCGGACATATTCAAATACCATCACAGCGCCAAGAAATATTATTTAAATGCTCGACAATAAATTAGTTAGATAGTTATTCCCATTACGACGTCATCTTCTTTGTATGAGAAAATATTTTACAAAAATTATCTCCCAAATCAGATCTTATTCCAATTACGGTTTGGGGCCAAAATGGACAGCTTCCGTGTAACACGATATAAATAAAGGTACGTCCAAACTAATGTGTGTCACGCGAGCGGGAAGCGTTCCGTTGTTTCCGTTACCATTACTTACCATTGGTTATTTGCTTTAATGATTGCTTATTCATGATTAAAGTAAAATAAGTAAATGTTAAAACTGGATAAGTTATTCGTACGTCAACTTAATCGGACGCACAGTGAGCGCTCCCTCAGTATTTGTAAGGTCGGGATTGTTCGTACGTGATCGTATGTATACGCACGAGTTGAATACGTACGAAATCGCGTCCACTCTGAGCGCGGCCTTAGTTTCGTATATTTCTTAAATACGAAACTCAAGTCACATCGAGAATAACATTTGCCAGCATTTTAAATCAATCTTTAGGGTGATATCTATCATCATCTAATTCAACAAAATTTATAGATGCAAAGAATTTTTATCTTAATGACAGTCATATCATTACTTATGTATCGAAAAAAGTATTAAAGCAACGCCACATATTTCTAATTGGGACGAATTTGGGATCATTTTGTAACTAGGAAAAAATACTTACACTTACTATTGCATCAGGTGGACCTACTGTTGTTTGCCTGCTCTTTAAATAAATAAAAAAATGGTCAGAATGTAAAGAAATTCGGCTAGGTGTTCAAATTTACAATAGAATTTTTGTCTGACAAAGCTTAATTGAGATCAATCTGTTTTAGTGACCGATTTCAATGTCTCAGAAATGTATTACTTACCATTCGTCTGAATCATATCCGCTACCAAAAACGCGTTAGTTCGACTGTATCTCCGAAATGAGTTACCGTACCGTCTTACGGAACCAGTCGTCGCTGGCGCCAGTAACGGTTATTGATATGCGACATCCTTTCTTCGCGTGAATAAATTATGTGTTAACTAAATTGTGCCTGCGGCTTCGCCCGTGTGGATTTTAGAACTTGGTGCAGAGAAGGATAAAAAGTTTGCTACATGTTTGCTAATCCAGGTTGTGATCTATCTGTGTACCAAATTTTATCCAAATCAGTTCAGCCGCTTTTGCGTGAAAGAGTCACAAATATCCATCCACACTCACAAACATTCGCATTTATAATAGTATAAAAATATACATAGTAGGATGTAGGTAAAGAAACAGTGATAGTCTGGTGGCTTCGGTCTTTTATACAAGAGATCAGGGTTCTGCTCCTAGTAAGAAAGAAAATATGGCGAGGAAACTTGCACTCTCACTCTATTTGTGGTTGAGTGTGCTTGGCTGAGAAACTAGTCATGTAAAACAGAAGCAAACAAGTGCCAACTGTTGTTAAATAGGTATTGGGTAATGCAACCCACAGACAACCTCAAACAAGCACAGACGAAGCAACCAACACGACAAAATTTAACATGATATGACAATTAGGACATGGGAGTATAATAAATAGGACATGGGAGTGTAATAGTAGGTCTATTATAATTGCCCATAATCCTATTTATTCAAGTAGGTCTATCCAAAGGGGGAATGCAGCCAGCATCACTCATTATTTTATTTATAAAATTTTATTTTTATTTACCTATTCTTATTCTATTCTTTTTTTTGTTCTAAGTTATGTAAATAGTTGTTTAATTAAAATAATAACAGTATGTTTTAGTTATCTTCACTAGAAGTAGGCCTATTGCCTATAATACTATTTATACAAGTCGTCGTAACCCCAATAAACAATTTTGAGTTTGTCCGCGGATGGTACCTCCACGGACAAACTCAAAATTGCTTCAAAATTGTATTTCGATGCGGCAATAGGTAGGTACGATTTATGAGAGAAAACAATGTTATCCAAAAATTAACATTGGTTACAACATCGTGATACATATTTATGGCTCGATCTCAATGGACAGACTAATTTATTTTTAAAGCAATTTAGAGAAAGCTGTAGGTTTTGCGTAGGCGCCTACCAGATTTTTGTTTCCACGCTATAAAAATCTTCTTATTGAATATTAATATCGATGAATTATATTATTTTTATGTGCAATATGGCTTTATGATTTCCGTCCGTTTGTCCAATCACTCGTCTTATTGTCGTATCTCTTGTTACAGGTAAATACTTCATCACCATAGTCTTCTTCAATCTTCATAGGAAAAAATGCGAGCGTTCGCCCTTTCTCAAGCTTGCTCCCACTTGCTTCTATGGCGATTTCTGCCGCTCGTCAAGAGATGGCGCCACGGGTGTCCTGAATCACGCTATCGAAGTTTTCTACATTACTGTCATATATACGAAAATCCGAGATGACGTAATCAGAGCACGTTCTCTCCCCAGGAATGAACACCTAGCCTGGTGTAGCCTCTTAAAAATCTATACGCAGTTTGAACACATCCCATACGAGTTGGCACAGGGACTCTATCTCTACCAATACTACCAATACGCATTGGAACAGCGTGGTGATATGATCCAGCATTTTCAGACATAGTACTCAAAGTTTGCTAATTAAAGTGACAATGTGTTGGCCACATACACCGATAGGGAAGAAACATCCTCACGCTTAGAGAAATGAAACAAAGGCCGCCCTCTGACCAGGACTGACCAGGTGGACTGATGACCAGAAGAAGACAGCGGCAAACCATTGGATTCAAAGGGCCCAGGACCGGACGGAGGAGGGGCGTTGATTAGGGGAGGCCCATCTAGCAGTGGACTACCAAGGGCTGAAAGGAAGGAAAGACGGATCGATACCTACTACACTGTGGTACATAAAGGGAGTTGCCACCTTATAGGTAGCTGTCAATTCGTTTTCATTATCTTTGTATGAAACGACTTGATTGCGACAAATTGAGGGGGGTAGCGATAGATTCGAGTAACGGGGGTTGAAAATTTCATTACTGAGGGTCAATTTTGACATCCGTCGCCTTTGAGGGTTGGGGAGGGAAGTCACTTAAATTTCATCACATTATTTACTGTATCGTCAAGGCTTTTGGCCTGTATTTTTAGGGGATTCCGTGTATTTTTAGGATTTGTTTGCTCCGTTCCGATATTTTGGTTTTGTTTGGAATTTGATTCTAATATTTGCCTGTACCTCGTTAATGACCCACTGCAGGGTTACGTCTCCTTTCACAATGAGAACGATGAAGGTCTTTGTTTACCACGCTGGTTTAATACGGTGGACTTCACATCCCTTTGAGAACATTATAGACGAATATGATCTAAACTGTTTTCAGGGTATTGATTTGTTAAAGAAATGCACTTGATTTGTTAACATCAAACATTAACAATGTACATTCGGTTAATTCATTTCACAAACACGTTAACCAATTAAGGCTTTTTGAATTTAAAAATCGAACTACCATAACCATTAACCAATTAACCCAACAACAACCAATAACAGAATCTTCAACATTCGAAATTCGAAATTCAAATATCAAAAGCGTTAAACACAAACGTCAGTGTGAAAACATCTCTATAAACAGACTATTAGCATATTGATTGGTGTTCGGCGCCCTGCGGCTACCGGGCATGACGTGTCAATCGAAACCTACCTTGAGGTATTGAGAACATTACATATTGTGTGGTTTTATTCTAACTACTAGACTGTGCCTGCGGCTTCGTCCGCGTGGATTGTAGACCTTGGTGCAGAGAGGGATAAAAAGTATCCTATATGTTAATCCAGGTTCCTATCTATCTGTGTAACAAATTTCATCCAAATCTGTTCAGCCGTTTTTGCGTGAAAGAGTATCCTGAACATTACATGGTGTGGTTTTATTATATTACTTGTGTGTGTATTAAATGAACATAAAAGGTCTACAGTGGGTCTACAGTATCTACAGACTTTTAATCTATAACTCATTTGTGACCCTACAGTCTATAACTCATTCTGAACAAAATTAATAATTTAGCAATAAATCATAAAATGTAAAATTAAGTTTTTAGTTACGTAAGACAAAATTATTGTATGCCCGCATAGGGTAGACTGTACTTAACTTATTATAATTTTTGTAACATCTTTCTCATGTAACAGTCAACAATAAACGTATTCTTTTCTTTTCATTTGTGATCCTACAATGTCACAAATGAGTTATAGACTAAAAGTCAACTAAAATTTTTACTACTATAAATGGTTTTAGCAAGATATATAGGTGGTAGATATGATCGATCCAGGGAGGTACGAGTACCTTGCTGCCATCCTCATAATTCACCCAGAAAATGTCTTTCATATCTTGTGTTTGGTACTCGTGAGACCTGGGTGTGTATGGGTAGAAGTGAAAAATTATTGTGATATGTCATGACGTATGTGACTGCTACATTTGCTAAACATAAAAAGATAAAAAAATACCACATTTTGTTCGGTAGATAGTAATAGTCAACTAAAATTTTTACTACTATAAATGGTTTTAGCAAGATACGAGTATATAGGTGGTAGATATGATCGATCCAGGGAGGTACGAGTACCTTGCTGCCATCCTCATAATTCACCCAGAAAATGTCTTTCATATCTTGTGTTTGGTAGTCGTGAGACCTGGGTGTGTATGGGTAGAAGTGAAAAATTATTGTGATATGTCATGACGTATGTGACTGCTACATTTGCTAAACATAAAAAGATAAAAAAATACCACATTTTGTTCGGTAGATAGTAATGAATCGCTATTATATGTACTACTTCCACGTAAAGTGTATCGCTACAGAATTTCTAAGGAAACCTGACGTGGGAAATCGCTAATGAAAGAAGAAACGATACTGACATTACGCAGAGTTGCACGTGTAAAGATTCTGTAGCTGTATTCGACACCCGTGGGTTTACACGACAAACGTGAGTATTG
The DNA here is from genome assembly GCA_905147235.1 of Erynnis tages. NCBI lineage: Eukaryota > Metazoa > Arthropoda > Insecta > Lepidoptera > Hesperiidae > Erynnis > Erynnis tages. Next base: position 2,422,406 of record LR990097.1, read on the forward strand.
TGTACTGGCGATGACAGCCTGGCTAAGAGTCAGTCAGTAACCCATTAATGACCCACCACAGGGTCGGGTACCCTCTCACAATGAGAGAGATGTAGGCCTTAGTCCACCACGCTGGCCTCGTGCGGGTTGCTGAATTTGACATGACTTTGAGAACATTTTTTGTGAACTCTCGGGCATGCAGGTTTCCTCACGATGTCTTCCTTCACCGTGAGAGCAGGTGATTTAATTTTACTAGTATGTAGCGCACATAACTTTTACATACGTCATTCATTTTTATAATAAATAGATAAGATTAAGCTAACATAACTCTTGAAAAGAAAGTTATTGGTGCGTGCCACTAGGATTCGAACCCGGACCCCTCGAGTGAGAGGCAGAGTTCTTAGCCACTGGGCTATCACTGCTTATAAATATATAAATAAACACAAACGTATGGAATTACGGAAATATAAATGCGATGATTCCAGTACTTAGGTACTTGTTAAGTAGTTACAGATCACAGACCACTGCATAATTTGCTGCCGGTTAAAGACGCTTTAACTACAACAAATAGCCGCAATTATTACAATTAACTTTTACAAGAACATTTCAGAAATTAACTCAAAAAACACAAAATGATACGTTTAAACTTTCGTCGGAAACGACCACGTCATTAAGTTTCGGTGCTTTACACGTAATGAACTCCTTCAATCAAATTTAAACTCAAACACCATAATAATAGATCTCAAAATTCTTTAAAACCGCTTCCTTACCTGTGAACGTAATGCATTTTGGACTATATTCCTTAATATTCTGTCTCAAATTGTGACGTAAAGCGCTGTCTTTGGCTAGTTAGCCTTTCTCTTCCAAATAATTCTTCTTGAACTCTATTGCTATTACAATAAGGTTCAAATTTGTTTGCAAGTTACGCTGAATTATTAACCAGATGCCGGTAACATCCGTTCCCAGAAGAGGGGATGGAAAAGTGTTAAGGATGTCACGGGTGTAAAGTCTGACGAGCCGTCGATAGAATTTCACGGGATATTTTGATCGTTTTTTAAACCGTATCAATTACTGTTTGGATAGGTAAGGATGGGGGTAGGATGATACAGCATGTTATCATTTTACCCACAAATTCGGGAATAAATGTTCTGACAGTTTCATGTCGCCTGATGTCAAGTGGACATCCGTGGACAAACAAGCCCAAAATTGGACCAAAGTGAAAAAATAATGAAATGAGAAATATTTTTTATTGTATTTATTGACAACCTGCGCAGGACCACCAACCCGCAGTGTCCACCAACCCGCAGTAGGCCAGCGTGGTGAACTAAGGCCTACATCCCTCTCATTATGAGAGGAGACCCGACCCTGTAGTGAGTCATTAATGGGTACTGACATGAGCTGCGCGGAAGGTCCTGGGTTCGATCTGCAATACAATTTTAATGCTGAGTTTAAATGTCTGTTTCTGGTCTGGTTGTGTGTTTTGTTGTCTTGTGTGCATCCATGGGTTGCAGTTATGGTCACTGCAGCCCACGAACACCCACGTCCCACCCTCAATGTGGGCAACGAACGTACCTCACCGATCAATACATAATAATATCTAAAATATAGAGTTTGAATACCGTAGTCCATCTACAATACCGCAGTTAAAGGGTTGTCAAACGCAGATTATAGACGCGCCTGACGCGAGTGTGTCGATGAGATATAGGCTCGCTGACAATCCGTTAATCCTGATTGAAGCTTCGATATTCAGTTGTATTGATGCTACATTTGCTTACAGAAATATCTTTGCTACCTTCTACCGTAAAATTACAGTGCCATGGAATTTGGTTCAGAAGAGAATAAAAATTCTAATCTTAATGGAAGGTATGGATGGTCAGTTTATCTTACAAACTTATCCAGACGTTTTACGAGAAATAGTTTCAGAATTTAACCCTCACCAACCATAGTGCGTCATCAAATCCAAATTAATTCTAAATGCTTGTAATACAGAGTTTGAATAGTGTAGTCCATTTATAATATAACATTCGAAATCATGGGGCATACTCAACCACACAAGCGGTGATAGCCCAGTGGCTTAGAATTCGACCTCGAATCGAGGGGCCCGGGTTCGAATCCCAGTGGCACGCACCAATGACTTTGTAAAAAAGTTATGTGCGATTTATAAAATTAAATATCACCTGCTGTTACGGTGAAGGAAAACATCGTGTGGAAACCTGCATGTCTGAGAGTTCACAAAAAAATGTCCTCAAAGGCATGTGAAGTCCAGCAACCCGCAGTAGGCCAGCGTGGTGGACTAAGGCCCACATCCCTCTCATTGTGAGAGGAGACCCGACCCTGTAGTGGGTCATTAATGGGTTAAAACAACAACTCAACCACACTGCTCTAAAATTCTTAAGTCAGACATAGATTCTCCGGCAAAGTATACAAACTGCTACCTACTGATAACTTCCTTAAGGTTTCTTCCGAAGAACGAGTGACTTTGTCATTGCCATTTCTTAATTGAATTTCGTACCAGAAAAGATAAGAAAGAGATAGAAAGATAATAAAGAATCGATCGAATCAAATTGCTCTGTAAACCTACTTGTTAATTACCAAATCAAATGTAATAACACAAAGGGCTCAAACCAATAAAAGGGAAATTGTCACATTCTTTATTAATGACAAATGTTCCAAAAACTCATAAATCTTTCGAGGCCCAATTGTTTGATTTTCTTTGACGGCAAAATCAGATTACCTTCAAAGAGCTAACAATGTAATTGTTTCAAACAATGCCTTCTACACAATCATCGTTCCATTAATTATAGGATGTCTTGTGAATACAAAGAAAGCCTTAATTGTATTTATAAATATATAATTATAATAGATACCGGGCTAATCGGTGGGTAAATAGGGATGGGTCGGATAAATACCGAGATCCGTTCAATTGTACCTAACAATAAATAAAGGCTTTTGACTTTGACTATGATTTAATGCAAGCCACACTACATCCAACCTTCAATAGAGAAGAAATCCAATCCGAATTTGTATGCGGGTGCTTTTCTACTCATGAGGTCTAAATGCTTTTAACTTATTGAAATATCTATCGAATGGCACGTTTTTATTGAAATTTTAGTCTATTTTAATGGTCATAATAGGTACCTACTTTCGTTTTATTTCAAAAAAATAATAATATGAAATTAATGATAGAACGATGTCTGCTTGGTTAGTGTTTCAATATTAGTTCTTACTTGTGTGGCAATAAGACAGATATTGCTATGCATACCAAGTCTTTAACAACCTGTCACATCTTCTACGTAAAGATACCATCGTTGTCGCTCCATCAACCACCCTCACATTACCTTTACTTTGATGTGCCTGTTAATCAAAGCTATCAAAACAATACCTTACATGAAAGGTTACTGTCTCATCTAGCGCGATTAACGAGAAGCGATTAAAGCGAGAAAACGTGATAACCTTTGCCGTAATGTCCCATTTAATCGAAGCTATGAAAGCAATGCCTTACATTAGAGGTTACTGTCCCCCTATCGACGATTAACTATCAGTGAGTAAGGCGAGAAATCTCATAAATTCCGCTTTGATGTCCCTGTTAATTAAAACAATATCTCACACTAAAGTGTACGAGTAAGTGCTTCATCGTCACAGATTAGCGATAACCTTTAATGCATCTGTTATTTAAGCTATCATAACGCTCCCTAATATTTTTTCATTTTTTTATTTATTTTTGAAGGGCTCTCAACACAGGTGACATAAAAACGTAACATTAACACAGATAAAAGGTCTTAAAATTAATGAGTGTGCCCATAATTACAGGGATCCACAGCATGCAAGAAACGAAACACTTGATAGCAATAAGAAAAAATTTTTTACAAGAAAAGTATTGATTAACAAAACACCATTAAGGCTATTAATGACTATAAAATAACACTCACCATCGTTAAATCTTAGTAAGCGAGCATATCGTTTACTCTCCAGCAATACAACCTGTTGGATATACTGCTAACGATGAGCTATTACTCGGTAACACAATAGGTTGTGATAACACCAAGATGTATGGACCATAACCTAACCCTACCTGAATTTCAAATAATGACTATTTACTCACATTTTTTAACTAAACTCCACCCGATTTCATCTGCTTTGTTAAAATTTAATGCGGAATTAAAGGATGTCAGTCAAGCGTGAGATGGATAAAAAAATCCGTACAAAACAATGCTGAAATAACGTTTTTTTCGTAACTACGTACGATCATATCAATATCTACCGGACTTTTTAATTCTGACGCTATTTTTATATCAAAAATGTTTATAAATACTTTTTGTAATATTATAACACTAATTTTTGCTCGGTTGTTATTTCTTTTTCGCATCATTTTGCGTACCTGAAAAAGTTGCTATGGATTTATCAAAATGCGGTGTTATATCTTATACTCGAGCCCATATTGGAACTATTCATCCTTCGGTCCTTTATTTTGCCAATTGTTTTTCCGCAGTTGGATTATTAACTCTTTGATCATTATTAACAATCAACATTTTATTATTTGTTTTTATTGCGGTCATACTAATAACTACTGCCATAATTATTATTTCCCTGTTCATCATAGATTTCGTCACCTATGGCCTACCAAACAAAAATGGGCTCCTACGACCAATTCATATAAGTAGATCTTACACATAATAAAAAAATCAACACTTGATACGCCACTATCTCAACTAACTAAAAAACTACTTGGGTATTGAAATAGGAGCTCCACATGCGCTTTAACGTGAGAAATTGGATGATGATATCTGAAACATCTAAGAGCACTTTCGAAAAAGATAATTATTTCACTTTATCATATACGGATGAATAACCAAACAAATGGTGTGGTGAGATCTGTCCCAAACTCTCATCTAGGGTTGACATTTAGAGAAGACGTGTTTAGTAACTGAAATTAATTTATTGAAAAGTAAAACTTTGTATAAGAAAAAAATAATCAAACAACTTTAAATTTTCATAATTTCGATATTTCCGGCGCGAGACTCATAATTGAGATAAACCTTATTGCACGTCACTAGCTAAAATCCATCAAGACGTTATAAACAGAACGTAACATACAAAAAGGACATTGTATTATAATTCTCCTTTTGGAGTAGGCGAAAAAAAGTAGGTAATGCCAATATTTCCAACTAAATAAGTTACCTAAAAACTTAAATTGGTAGTAAAGAATTGAGACGACATCGTAAAAAAATATTGTGAAAAATTTCCTTAAATGAATACACCTAGAAAAATAATGACGACTGGACTATTCGACAATCTCATTAAACTATGATCTTTCAATTGTTTTAATTCAAGGAAGCTGTACTCTGCCGACCTCTGTATGACGTCCTAAGTATTTTTCATGCAGAACATATTAAAACTTCTTTTCCACACATTGTAGTGTATTCTACATGGCTGTCACTCGTTTGGAGTGTATAAGAGAGATCACAAGAATGAAGTTACTCAGTTTTGTGTAGTAATTGTATCGAACTACCATTATTATGGGAAGATGTTAAGTCTGATATACAACATAGTAATGACTGATGTTTACCGTACGAATACTTTGACGATAATAACCATTCTTACGGCACTGGTAACCCTATTCCAAACTGACCTAACCTCAAACTTGATAAGCCACCAATTAATTAGGCAACGCAATTAAAACAGTCGATGAAGTAATCTATGCAACGATCAGGGACGTTTAACTTGTCGTATCTTTAACGATAGAATAAAGAGGTGACATTTTTTATATATTTTTATATATGTTTCGTTTTTGGTATTATTGTAATCACTCTAGTGGAAGAGCGGAGGTTTCTACTACAGGCTTTTAATGCTTAAAAGGAGCCTCCTGTCATCAACTAATGTACAAAATTTTGTTTACGAAATAACGTTTTATTATTTTTTTTATTATATGCCACAGCCACTGCTAGAGGGAATTTTCCCTTAATTGGGGAAGCCCAAATAAGATATACTCCAGTACGTTGCTTCTTCAAGAATTGGTAATGAGAAGAGCTAGAGGCAATCCTATTCCTAGTTCGTTTTCGATCGTTTGAAGATATCTACCGATAGCGGTTCTACTTCTCTTTGGAGTACAAAATTGCAGATATGATTTTTACCTGGCACTGCCAAAATTGCATTTTGATCAGGCCGATTTTGATGTTGTTTTACTTAACTTTCGTTTTTTTCCATTGCTTGGAATATTAAGTAGTAAATAGATTGGCAAACTCTGATAAAGGAAATGTTTTTATAATAATATATTACTAATTGTAATTTACTTTAAAATTTGAATCTTGCCCTTACCTGCAAGATCATTTATTTTCCCTAGAAAACAAAAAACAGCACAACAGAATAAAAATGGGTAAAGATACAACTATAAGTCAGCTTATCGTCTACCGTTTCTAGTGAGGCATAGTTAAAATCATAGACCGTGAATTCTTTCAAACCGTTATGACGGTAATAAAATTGAGAGTATGAACACGTGAGAAATCTTACTTTACAGGTGCTTATCTGTGAGTAAATCATCTGTAGGCAATGAATCAACACTTGTTCTAGCGTTTCACAAGGCATTTATCATATCGGTATCAACTAACTACAATTTAAATGCTTTTGTGAATAGAAAAGAAAAAGCTAATTGTCGACTGTTACATTGTTGTTAAGACTTTTATAGGTATTATTATGTCAAGATGGAGTGGCAGGTTATAAAAATGGGACACGCCAAATGTGTGTCACTTTTATTGTGGCAATCTGGGAAATGAGTATATTGGAAGCGGAACATTTAAATTTTAGTGATACCTTAATCAATATATTTTTCCCAGGTGATAAGATGTGCTTTTGCTCTGATGTGTGTTAAACGTTTTACTTTTAAATTGAGCACATTTTTACTTTTCCTCTACTCTATCACTCCGTCCGTAGAAGTCTTTGCATTCTTGATGTGAAACATCTAATGACACACAAGTTCATAAGCCCATAATCTCTTAAGATCTCGTAAAGTTAATATTTAATGTAATTAATACAGTTAATTGATACGCCCATAAACTCTCCATAAGCAGTAATAATCATTATGACAAGTCATTTCCTGTTTATTGACATTGATCTGAAAATCCATAAACACCTAAGCCATTGGAATATTTTGTTGTATAATTGACTAGAACTTGATCTTATTTGATGTCGATAAGCCTTCAAAACATCAAACGGTAGTAAAATTCGATCCTACCAATCAGAAGCATTAATGTGTAAGGCCTCGGCCCCAGTATATGAGCGGTGGCGAGGGCGGAAGCGGAGGCGGGTAGATCACTTGGGTTTTACAAAGTTATTTCTTCAGACACTTTGAGTGGCTTTAAAATGTGGTCAAAGTTTATGAATTCATATCACCCATCTGCTAATTAATCAAAACAAAATTAATTACAAACTTTGTGGTTTGGACTCATTATTTTATTTATAAATTTTTATTTTATTTATTCTTATTTATTAATTAAGTCTTTTAACTATAGTCCAGAAACAATTGAAGACTATCCAAATCGGAAGTCTTAGAGACTAAGTAATGGATAGGATGTGAGCTTAGCACAGCTCTGGTGGAAACGGCTTAGCGGAGCGAGGCTAGGTAAATGAAGCAATTCTATTGCTTCTCCAAAAACGCATCCCTCGCTACGCATCCTCGCATATCTCTGGTGGAAAAGCAGTCTTAGAGTTGCTAAACATTTCGAAATTGTTCCGCTCTAGCGTCAGTTCTTCAATGTAGACAAGCATTAAATATCTAGAATGCACGCTGTTTCCGGACGGAGAATCGGATGTCAGTCAGTATTTAAATATAGAAGCCGATGAACCTACACAAATAGCATTAGTAATAAGAGTATGTAATTACAGCCTTACTGCCTCAAACATAAGGTCCAATTTGTTTAAGCGAGAGAATTTTTGAGGTGTTAAGAAATATTTATAAACTTTTGAGATACCTACGTTTAATCATTCGTTCAACAGTTGATGAATTAATTAAAATTACTATTATAATAAACACGAAATGTCTGTAAAACAATAATTTAATAGATAAAAAAGTGAAATACTACAGTAGGGGAGACCGGGGTTGGAAGTCACAATATTATGTTTTTACATATTACTGCCAAAGTTTATAGTTTAAAAATAACATTTATATATCAATAGATAGTGCAACTATTGAAGTTTAAGAAGAAATGAAGTCTATTTCTCTAACATTAGCTGGTGAATTTTTTTCAATTTTTTTTGTAAAAATGGGAAATGTGACTTTTAACCCCGGGTCTGGGTTGGTTGTCACAGTGTCTGGGGTAGGTAGTCACGTATTAAATTAAAGCTACTTTATAAATAAAACAGTTATTTAATTCAAATGAACATTTTTATTAATAATAGGCATCTTGTACATCTTATTTCTAATCAATAAAGGAACAAAAAGCTTTTATTTTTTTGCTTTAGAAACCTTTTTCTTTTCCTTATTTTTATTCAATACACGTTTCGTTAAATTTGTCTTCTTTGCTTCTTGTTCTGTTTTTTATTTTCTAAATAGGTCTTTTCGGGTGTATCTGTCATCTGTCTCTGTATCTGTATCTTTTCCAATTCCTCTTCCTGTTCTTTAGTAAAAATCTGCCGATGCTTTTGTTAGCCTATTTTCGTAGATGGTATTGACACGCCCGTGTTGCTGACCTCATCGATAGTAAACTTTTTACAATACCTTGCCAGTGCTATAATTAATTTTAAATATTTCGCCACAGACCTTATAGATTTGCCATGGATTTTCACTTCTCTTGCAGCACGCAGCACTAATTCTGGCGATACATGTCCTCGAGAAGTCTTTCTTTTATGATACCGTGGCATTATGATAGCTAATTCTGTAACAAAAATGGTATATTTGTAGGCAAAATTTATAAAGCAAACAATGAAAGTCGCCATGCATGGGATGGTTTTAATTGTTACATGTGACAACCGACCCCAATGAACTTGAGACAACCTGCCCCAAAATACATTTTAGGAAAGTAACCTCTCAAAATAATTTTCTATCAATGGTTAGATAAAAACAATATAACAATATCATGAAACAAATATTTATCATCATAGATAAACGAAAATGTTTATTACTATGTACAATTGAAGTATACTTACGACACTCATCACAGTTGCACAAAAATTTACTTTTACAGTGCGAAACAAACAAACTCGCGTATTCCTGTCACGGCATTTCAGAACGGTCTGAAATTAAGTGGAGAGGGAGATGTCGCTCTCGCGCATCTTCGACGATGGTCATGGAACATATTCGTTCGTTCAGTTTTGTTTTATGATGGTTGTGACAACCAACCCGTGAGACAACCATACCCGGTCTCCCCTACTGCTTAATTAATTAATTTGCACTCCTAAATATTTTAATTTGGACCACTTTACACCCAGTGTGCGAAGGTACATTGTTTAGTAATGAAAGTTTGGTGCAAACCCAAATTTTGTGAAATTTATCCCATTTTTTATGATCAGATTCTACATGCTATTCACGTCATATTTCAATGTTTTCAAAATTTAATGAAATTCCAAAACCTCGAACATTTAAAGCCTATCGCTCAATGCGAATTTTTTATACATCAAACTATAGAAACTTCTTACTAATTTCGAATCTCTAATCAAACATCCGTTATCCAAATGCAGAGTCCATGACTCAGACGCCTTACGAGGGGGTGGGTTAAAAATACCCACAATGGCCCGAAATGCACCGCTCAGCCAGTGGCACGCGACGGGTTGGAGAGTTCACCGTCAGTCTGGCGGTTGAGGGTTAACTTTGAATAGTGTTAGTGAGACTGAATTCAGTTTTTGAACGGTGGTGAAATTGTGAGTAGATTTTTTGTGTTTTTTTTGTTTATTGATGGCGTATGTCGTAGTGGTTGTCACAGAACCCACAATAGTTCTGGGTTCGATTCACATTAGAGCTAGAGTATTGCCATGTCATTTTCAAATAAGTTATAAGTTAAAAACTTTTTTAAAAAAGCTTTTATTTTGAAGTTGAAGATAATTATCTAAGTACTTCAAAATTGAGTTCAAAGATTCCACCCGAACAAACATACCAACCCAAACATACATTGCAAGTTAAATAAAAGCTTTTAAAATTTGATGACTTGTATAAAAAACCGTCATTTTAAAAACACAGCTTTGAAAATAGTTCAAATATGGAAATTGAATTGTGAGCAAAGCTCTCGTAGTTAGTGCCTTTCCTAACTTGAACATAAAAATTCAGCTTTCGTATGTTTGTGTCCGCATAACTTGAAAACTATTCGATGGATTCACTTGGAATTTTCACACATAGTTGCTTTTCTATTTCAGAGTGTTCCTAAGTAGGTTGCATAGCGAGTATTCGCATTACAGATATGAACATTGAACATCATAGTATGAAAAATATTTTAACACTTAGGAAAAATGTTTTAGTAGATAATATTATATAGGTACCTATTAAATACTAAAAAGTCACATAACAGCTGTTCCCGCCAAAATAGAAGTGGCCCAAAAATAACAGGTTAATTTTATTAATGTTATCTGTCCCGTTTTTGGAATCCTGACACTCCATCTTGAAATATAAAAATCTTTGGGTTGATTATTTTGGAAATTTCTTTAGTTAACCTTATTAGTGGGATTTCAAAACAATGCACCTAAAAAAATTTCAAGGCGAACGCTTACTCCTTTCTACTAACCTAATCATTATTAAAAGCACCTCTCCACCAATCCACATTGGAGCAGCGTGGTGGAGTATACTCCAGGCCTTCTCCAGTGGTGGGGAGACCCGTGCCCGGCAGTGGGCCATTAAATATAATAGGATGAGGATTATGAATGTATAATTTTTAAAATTCAATATGACTGAATGTTCTTTATTTATTGGTCATAGGTGTTGTTTTCGGGATGAACCGTGCCTTTATGAAACATACATTGTGGATTTGGTTCACCGTTTCTACCGACTATTTCTATTTATATTATTTACTATACCGACTATTTCTTATTTATATTTCTACACTATTTCTACCGACAATTTTTGAGCTTTGAGACTACTTTGTCTCCTTTAAATTTATCCGAGTAAAGCTCGGTTGCCAGGCACTTTAATTATTAAAATGAATATGCATCATGTCACATTCAAAGCATGCCAACTCTTATCGCTAAATCTCATGTACACCATGCTTGAAGGTTGACGTTACCATAGATTTGATTATAACCCACAAACACACGTGGCCCATATCTGAATTTTGCACGCAAGCTGTCGTGACACACTTGTCTGATAGCGAGTGATGAACGATAGCTAGTATTTCTGCTTAGCCCAAAGTTAGAGAGGCAGAGAATGCTAATTATGCGCATTATATTATGCCTTTTGTATCTTTAATTTGTTTGAGTTTAATAAATAATTCAATAAATATAGCTAAATTTATAGATGTAGCTTGCTTGGTTGTACCTACCCTACCTACTCTAGAGGGCATTATAGATAAAGTCCATCTCAAGAAAAGTTTGGTTGGGAGATGTCTACTTGTGTTAAATCGTTGTTACTAAATAAATGTCACCTGCTGTAAAGATGGTGAAAATTTCGTGAAAAAAACTACATGTGTTAGTACTCTCAATATTCTGAAAAGCAATGATAGTGGCTTACTGTAAGCTCGAGTCTCTTCTCACAATGAGAAGGATGTAGGCCTTACTTTCCCTTACTGGCCTAATGCAAGTTGGTGGACTTTACATGCCTTTAAGAACACTATAGAAAACTCTCAGGCATGCAGGCAGTTGATAATTAATTTGATCTTTGAAATCGAGTATAACTTTTAAGTATTTGGGCTCCCACCAACTCTCTCTCGCACTAGGATTCAAACTCGAACCCCTCGAGTCAGAGGCCGAATTCTTAGCCACAGGGCTATCACCATTATGTTTGTACTCGTAAATAAATACTAGAATAGAATAGACACGTTCGATGGGGAACGATGCTATTTCCTGCGGAAGTCTTTCCTTTGCATCCTTTCTCGCGGCGGCTTCCTTTGACAAGCTTCACTGCTGCATGAAATCATAAAGCAAAGGCCCTAAAAGATAAAAAGATTAAATTTTAAATACCGTACAATGGTCGTGTTAATGTGTGATCATTTAAAATCTCCGTCACTCTTTAGTTAAAAAAAGATATCTGTTAAATTAAATTCTTATTTATTATATTATGGGAAGTCATAATTACGACCATTATTTTTTATTCTATAAAAGTGTGTATTTTTATCATTTTTGTCCTATTTAAGAATTTATATGTACTACTCCTTATGTCTATCTATATTTATATAAATAACATCAAGCGGTCTGAAAAAATACTTGAAAACAAGCAAATTATTTGGGGACTGAATTACCAATAATTTTTACTAAGATTTATCGCTCGACAGTCTCTCGTCGTTAATCGCTTACGGTCGTACATCTCGTGGTCATACTCGTATGTCCAATCTTGCATGCGAGGTAGTCACGAAAACGCTAGCGTTCGTAAATTAAGGCCTCAAGTTTCAAGTATTTGAGGTACGTGTTGGGAACGAAAACATAGTTGGTGCATTTGACTGACTGGCTCTAACGTTTTACTACCTTTTAATTACAATGATTAGATATCAAGCAGTTCTTATTTCAACGATTATTTTATGATAAATAGCTTTTTTAACCCTTAGTTTTAAGGTTCTGTACTAAAATAAATTAAAAAAAATACTTGTGTAGAGAAAAAATTTGGATCTGAGAAAATACATTTAAGAAAATTTGTGTTATTTCTAGTTTAATTTTATGATGGCATAGCGTCACGCAAAAGCGTCACGCCGTCACGGCATACGAGTTGATTTTACAACCAAGTTGCACCAAAATATTTTTCATGTCAAAATTGATCCATCCATCTGAGAAATCGTAACCTTTCGGAGCCTAAGTGCGCCTTAGTATCTAGACTGTTTACCTAATCTCCTTAATACTATTAGCTAAGGCTAAGCTGAGATCAGCTTAACGTGAATAGCTGGCTAAGCATTATTATAACTATAGATCTAACAACTGTTAGAAATTTCACTAAGAAAATGTAAAGACCGTCTAGTTCTATAACGAACGCCCCTACACCAATTTCAATGATTTTATTGGAAAAAATATTTATTGTAATAAGACAAAGACAAAGACTAAACGTTTATTTGCACAAATATGGGTTTAAAGTTGTTACAAATTATTTAGATCAATCTATATTTACCATTTTTAGGTATGCAAATATAAAGTTAATAAAACTAACAAATTAAATTCATAAATAACTACTAGACTTTGCTAGACTTGGTCCAGAGAGCGTTAAAAAATTACTATATTATGTCAATCCAGGTCATAAACTACGTACATACCAAATTTCATCCAAATCTGTTCAGCAGATTTCAATTTGGACAGCCTATAATAATGCACAGTTTAAATTTTGTTGTTTATTGCTCGGTCGGTAATGTCAACCAATTAAGATAAGACCTAAAGTATACTTACTAATCAATGGAGTTTAGCAAAGGGGATCTCCTACCAGGCAACGTGATCATGCCTGGGGAGCAGCCGTGCTCCGATTACGTCATGTCGGAGTTTTGCTCGTATATATGCCAGCGATGTAGAAAACTTCGATAGCGTGATTCAGGATCGTGTGGCGCCATCTCTTGACAAGTGGCCGAAGTCGCCACGGGAAGACTGCAAACTACAGTTCATTTTTATTCTCTTGTCTTATTTGGTAAACAATCTTAGCACTACCTTTTATTGAAAAAAAGTTTAAAATTGCTTTAAAAAAATAAATTTCTGTTTCTGTATCAAAATGACAATTTGTTTTTAAGTTTTTATAATTTTGCGTCTGCATAATTTTTTAATCGCAAATTAAAATAAAAAGACATGCTTAGATTGCTTACCAAATAGGTATGTCAAGAGAATAAAAATGGACCATACATGTACTGTAGTTTAGTAGTTGTTTAGTTTAGTAGTCACTGCCGTGTCTATAAATCGTTAAGTCTATGTTTATTGCTGTTAGTCTATAATTGACTTAATGTCCTCTTACCTCAACTGGTCCAAACAGCACTATTACTGAGATCACTTAAGGGATGTTGTATGCATCTGATTTATTAAATAAGGATGCCGGGTATCCTTCGTTTAACAGGTTTCATTGAAGAAACTAGTAGCTACCGAGTTCTCTTCAAAGAAGTTTCATACAATTTAATGTTTTCATACAAATTTTAAAGAATATAAAAATATAGGTTCGTAACTAGTCGGAACAGAAAAATTTGTTAGTTGAAATGCTGCTTAATATCTAAAAAGAACAATAAAAATAGTATACATAAAAAGGACAAAAACGGTAGCTTATCACACTCCAATCTGTCAAGTATCTCCAATCATAAAATTAATATCAAACCGTCGCTTTTTTTAAAGTAAAGTAAGTTAACGAATAAAAAATAAATATTTTTGTGTGATAAAAACAAGCCTTTGCCTTCCTCACTTATTAAATGCTAGGTAGAATAGAAAAATCCAAAAATATTTTTTTCAAATCCAAAAATATTTTCATCATGTACAATAATACTGTTCAATGCCAGTTCAAACTCTTGAGTTTTATTAGATGATTGATATAAAGTTATCCAAAATATATTTGAACATACACACCCATCGCATTTATAAGACGATTAAAATAATTCGTCGGATTCATCCGTCTGACGAATGGAAGGACCAATTACAGCTAGAGGCAATTATCATAAGACTGAGTCTGAGTAATGTCAATTATGGTAATGTAGGGATAATTAATGTTACATCCCTTTTCACAACACGTATAATTGTGGGCTTGCAGGCCCTTGAATTCAATGTGCAATGTTAGACCGGCTTCCCCTATAAACGCAAATTGTGCCATGTGCATAAACACTATCGTCAACGTATTCGTGCGGTAAAAGTCTGACACCATCCCAAAATAGTAGGGGGATTTTTTTATTTTATGTAATAGCGCCCGCGATATCGAATAGAATACGCCACACGCATGACGTGTGTGTCGTATTCTCCTCTGACGTATTCCTCACTGCCAAGTATTTGACGTACTGTTGTTTTTTATTAAAACGTAATCGACCCACTACTTTGAAAGAAATCGCTTTTTTTGTAAACTTAAGTTATTAAAAAATATATAATAATATTCTTTTTTTAATTTCTTTTCAATTTTTTTGTCGATAATTTTTGGTCTAGTTTCACCCTCTTTCGGGGTTGCACTTTATCCTGGGACATACTGTACGTAGCAATGGCAAAGAGTTAGCATTCCGACCGCAGTCCCCAGGCAGTTCTTCTTGTATTTATATACAAAAAGTAATTGCGAGTAAAGTAATTTCAGGGTAGATACGAGAGGTAAAGAATATTAAGCCATAACTCACGTTTTATACCAAGGTTTTATCGTTTCGTCTAATATTTTTATACTCTCGCAGTAAACTTTAAACGACCGTAAAACTAAAACCATTGACACTCAAAGATATTAATATCTGAAGTAAGATACACACTAATTAGTAGGCACTCATTTAGTTTTTATTGTCTGCGATAAAGAAACTTTTAAGGTACCTTATCGACAGTCTCTTAACCCGTCGTAAAGCAGCATGTTCTTCTTGTCTTGTGTTTCAGTTGAGGTACTTTATTTAAGGTGATATAACGCCTTATGAAGCGGTGATAGCCCAGTGGCTTAGAATTCGACCTCGAATCGAGAGGTCCGGGTTCGAATCCCAGTGGCACACCAATGACTTTGTAAAAAAAAGTTATGTGCGCTTTATAAACTTAAATATCACCTGCGGTTACAGTGAAGGAAAACATCGTGAGGAAGCCTGCATGCTTGAGAGTTCACAAAAAAAATGTTCTCAAAGGTATGTGAAGTCCACCAACCCGCAGTAGGCCAGCGTGGTGGACGGCGGCCTACATCCCTCTCACTGTGAGAGGAGACCCGACCCTGTAGTGGGTCATTAATGGGTTACTGACAATGAATGAATGGTCATACAGAATCAGGCACCTGGTTATGTTGTGTTCTTGTCTTGTGTGTGTCCATGGCACCCCATAAGTCCAAATCATTATTTATACTACATTTAATGGCTTTACCACCCAGAGAAATTCTTTTGATTATTATTCTTACCCAAAAGAATTATTCATTCAAGTACCCTATATTACGATTATTAAAGAAACCTAAATACCCAATTTTCGGAAATTAAATCGTAAAATTTATGTACGTGTTAATGAGAATTTAATCTGGCTTAAGGAAATAATAACTTTACTTTCATATTTATCCCCCGGAGCATAGTTTTATTACTGTATAATAATTATGTCATATGATTTTTATGATTATGTTCAGCAACGTTCATAGCACGTTTTATTAAAATCGTCGCTTCATTAGTACGTTTATGAGTTGGCTTATGTTTATTAATTTTAAACTCAATCATAAGCGGTGATAGCCCAGTGGCTAAGATTTGAAGAGGGTTTGAATCCCAGTTGCACGCACCAATTACTTTCTAAAAAAATAAACACTTGTCTTGAAATTCTCCCCTTTAATGAGTAAAATAACAGGAAACTGAACAAATCTTTAAATAATAGTTAAATCGTTAAATAATAGGTACATAAAGCGAATAAAACTTGGAAATCAAAACGCTATCGTTACTAAATGACATTAGGACTTCGTTAAAATATGCCTCAATTACTTTGTAACTCGATTTCATCTAGACTTGTGGACTTGAAAGATATTTCAAGATGGAATACAATTGTCTAGGTATAGTGCGAATGCGTTTTAATATTTAAATTTGTATAATGAAAATGTATCAGTGATTTTTTATTATCTAGTGATTTTTAATCTCTGGTTCATGAGCCAAGTTCACTGGACAGAGAAAGCCGATTATATGCACAACTTGGTGCTTATTTCGCTAATGATTTTCATGTTTTTAACTCGTTCATTCTTCTGAAAAAGTTTGCGAAGTCATTAAAATTTTGCGCTCGGGTTTTTGCGCTGCGTAGGTACTTTTGATTTAAGTTTATTTTTATAATACTTGAGATATGTAAAAACCTCGTAAAACTGTCGTCATAAAGAATTAGTTGAAGAGTCCTATTCTATTAAAGTTGAAAATATTTGTTAATTTTTCTCTCATCTCCCAAGGTCTATGATTTTTGCCTCCAGACCTCTTAAATCAAAAGCTTTATGATCTATAAGGTCTACGATCTGAGCATTAGTCTTCTCCGAAGAAGTTTAAATATATTCCAATCCATCACGTCATTATCATTAAGAAACCTTATTATAACTAACCCCACCTTTTTTGTTTCAGATCGCCCCATCAACGCGCGCTCACGAATCGATAAATCAAAAAAAAAAACAACCGAAAAAAACAACAATCTATCATTCCTCTCAAAAACCTAAAAATAATTTCGAATTTCAAACATGGAGCTATGGAACGTGCGTTCGAAAATAGAGTGCTATTCGTTCGATAAATACCCCTAACACGCGTCACTTCCCCAAGTGACGCTTCTGGTGCGATGTGAATGACAGAAATAGATACCGGAAATACCCATGGATCCAAGGAAGTAGCATAGACAAAATGTTGGTGTTCAGATGTGGAGTTAAAATAAGTAGTAGGTCTGTCAAACCGTTGTTCCTCCTATTGCGGACTTGGCTGTGTGTTGTTGTTTTTTGTTGTGTTTTCGGAGTGTGTAACGGATATCGGGAGCAGAAGTTTGCGATGGAGCCTCAGGATCAGGTAATTAGTTTTTTTTAATTAAAGCCTATTACTTATAGCCATAGCCTTTACTTATATTACACTCAACTGTAAACGTAACAGTCAAATTTTAATTATGAAGGCTACCTGATGTTAAGTGAGTGGTCATAAGCTATGAAAAAAAGAAGTGAACCACAAGGTTCAACATGGGTATTCATAGAATAGTCGCCTCGAATGGCGACTTGTCTGTAACCCATTAATGACCCACTACAGGGTCGGGTCTCCTCTCACAATGAGAGGGATGTAGGCCTTAGTCCACCACGCTGGCCTACTGCGGGTCGGTGTTGAACCTTAACCACCTGATATTAAGCGATGCGGCCAATGAACCCACATTTTACCTCAAACAGAGCAGAATTATACTCTATGTTAACACGGTATTCAGAGCTAGCTACGCATAAACTTTACGCACCGGAAATCTTATATAAACACTAACATTGTCCTAAGTAGTCACAATAAATAGGAGATTAGATCTTAACATAACACATCCGTTGTATACTATCAACTCTTTCACTACACTATGGTAGAACTGCAAGCAAACCTAACTCTTACCCCTTTAATAATAAGGGTGAGTGCACGGACGAGTTCAGTGACAGTATAGGATGGTACTCGGTATAGGATGCATTTATCACGATTACTTCATGCAGCTTATTTCCTTTACATTGTACTTTTCTGAATTACGGATTGTAGTTGACGTTGTTGATGCCTCTCCGCCCGGTCTCTGAATCCAACGGTTTCCCGGTTTCTTCTTCAGATCGTCAGTCCACCTGGCCTTTTCTCCTTTTGCCAAGACGTAGTCGCTGTTCAGGCGATCCTTTGAGCGGTGATAGCCCAGTGGCTTAGAATTCGACCTCGAATCGAGGGATTCGGACTTAAACAAGAGTTATGTGCACTTTATTAATATTAAATATCACCTGCTGTTACGGTGAAGGAAAACATCGTGAGGAAGCCTGCAAGCCTGAGAATTCACAAGAAAATATCTCAAAGGTATGTGAAGTCCACCAACCCGCAGTAGGTCAGCGTGGTGGACTAAAGCCTACATCCCTCTCATTGTGAGAGGAGATCCAACCCTGTAGTGGGTCATTAATGGGTTACAGACAAGTCGCCATTCGAGGCCTTCTTCCCGAACGGTTATCTAACGGCAATGAGGCTACATAATTATTCATTACTAGCTGACCCAGCAGGCCTTGCTCTGCCAATGAATTTTTTAATTTTTTTTATTTTAATTTAATAGCCTATGGTTACTCAGGCTGAATGTAGCTTTCCAATGGTGAAAGAATTTTTGAAATCGACCCAGTAGTTTTTGAGTTTATTCGTTACAAACATACAAAAATACAAATGTTTCCTCTTTATAATATTAAGTATAGACTAACATACAAACATGCAATCTCTTCTTTAGTTCTTTTTTAAATTTATAAATTAAAATCATATTTAAAAAAAAACATTCGCCCACAATTTCATAGAATTAGTCAAGATATTGAACTTCTCAATAGGTACTGAGAATTTTCTTTGTAGTCGTGAATACGAAATGAGCTGATTATGGTACCTCCCAGTATAATCCAATGGTTATTCAGTTCTGATGAAATTTTACAAGATTCCTGAACGCGATATCGTCAGTTATTTTTAGACTTAACTCCTTTCGTAAGGTATTATAGTACGGTCTCTGCCACTCGTCCAGAGATGGCGCCACGTGTATCCTGAATCACGCTATCGAAGTTTTCTAAACCGCTGGCATATAAAACTCTGATCTGACATGGTTACATTTCTACCCAAGGGTTGCCTGGTTGAGATTACTTGCTGTACCGGTGTAGGAAAACATCGTTCGAACTGCATCCTTAAGAGTTCTCCATAATGTTCTACAGAGTATGTGAAGTTCACAAACCAGCACTAAGCCAGCGTGGTGGACTACAGCCTACATCCTTCTCTTTGTGACCAGAGACCCTTACTTGCAGTGGGTTACTAATGGGTTACAGACAGACATATTATCACACCGTCTAGTCAATGGTCACTTTAAAGCTTTAACTATAATTTTTTGTCCCACAGACAGCAGTAGTAGGGTCCAGGGTGACCCTGCCTTGTCGAGTGGAGAACAAGGTGGGACAGCTTCAGTGGACCAAGGACGACTTCGGTCTAGGCCTCCACCGGGACCTAAGCGGCTACGACCGGTACAAGATGATCGGGAGCGATGAAGAAGGTATGTGAACCAAAAATCCTAGAAAAAATTAAGTTGTACTTCTGACTTAAAAATTTGCTTACTCTATCTAACTTAACTAAGTGCGTATAGCGACGCTGCTTGAGTAGATCGCAAGCGATCGAAAAAGTTAAGCAACGTCTGGTGCGGTCAGTATCTGGATGGGTGACCGCTAGTGGCGATTTGAGTCCGCGCTTCCGTGCTTCGGAGGCGCGTTAAGCCGTCGTTCCGGGTTGTTTTCGATACGATAGCAGTCGATGAATCTTGTCAAAAGCCTGAGCGGTCTGAACACATCCGATACGGGTTGGCCACTAACCCGTTTCACCGCCAATCAACAATGGAGCAGCGTGGTGGAATATGTACCAGGCCTCCGCCTATGGTGGGGAGAGACCTGTGCCCAATAGTGGACCATTAAAGGGTTGCGGACACCCACGGTCCCAGAGTTAGACACAATTTTCAGCAATCTATTCATCCCAGCCGATAACTCGTAGAATGGCAGAACTAGGAACTAAGTTTTTAAATTTTAAAAACGTAAGTCTACTAAACACACAAGCCAAAACCTAGTTATCCAAAATTCACTTTAATGAACTAACTGAACGTTGTATTGCTATCATAAAACCCAATTTAGCTCAAGTACTGAACGGTGGACGTAAAGAGCTTACAATATTATAGCTCAGTAAGCGAGCAACTATAAGAGGTTTACTTAGCGGCTAGAGGGCGCTGCGTCCCCTCTTTCATTTAGTGGGTACATGTTCTTTGCGCATGTTCTCTATCTAATAAAGGTGGTAGACTGTTTCGTAAAATACAATGCTGATTGTCTTATCATAATAACTTAGTGAACAGCTGTTTGTCTTATCATTCTAAGAACTTGATATTTTCTATTTTCTAACGAATGGATGACCACTTTTCAACCCAAATAGAATCAAAATCACGAACATCGTTTATGTAGATGTGTTACCAGATGTGATCCATCGTACTTTGATTCTACAATCTATGGATTTCGCTTTCTAAGACGTTCCAGTTTCTACTCTTATTGGTTGTCATCTGATTTTGAGGTTGTCATCGGACTATAATCTATAAAGTATTCCATAGCTTTTCAAGTCCACCAGTGAATCAAGTCCCCTCCTAATCGAGAATTCTTCTCTGGACTGTCTAAAACTATACGATTATCATAGAAACCAACATTTATTTTAACCAAATTCACTGTATTTTTTAGTTATGTTTTAGTAATTTATTTATTAAATTCACTATTTCATATATGTAATTCAATTTTCATGTCGTGCGACTACAAAGGGCTGAAAGAAAGGAAGGAGTATAATACGATAGACGCCTTGTTGATTCTAACTCAGCTATTTCACAATAATATTAGTTTACAACAACCAGTATTCCTAAGTCCCATACATTTACGAAGTTGCACGAGCATCCTGTAAACAGTTATGATATTAAATTGTGCTTCAGGAACAGGAATGATGTAACTTGGCGGAGTTTAGCTGCCAACTTGAAGTTTCGATGAAAGTTTGTGTATAGGTATAGACCATCTAATCTAAATACGATCGCCCCATCAGGCTCCTTAGAATTACAGGCAACGTGGGAGTTTTGACGTGACACACACAAAACTATCGTCTTTATTATGTTACTGTTCAATTTTGACATTTTCAAATTCGGTATCAGTTGGCCAACTAGTGCATAAGTGATGCAAATGATCAGACGGATAGAGCAGTGGTGTCTTTCTATAAAATGTAACCCGGTATAATTATAACATGGCTTGACAGAGAACTCAATTAGTGCGCGTGACATCTGCACGTGTTCAAGTAAAGTATTATAATAAACATTTTCCCCGTCGGTTGACACTATAAACATTGGCAGAGGAGCGTTTATTCTAAGATTAAACGGACTATACCCACCTCAAAAAATGAGATTCTTTTAGACTTTAGAATTTCATCGAAATAAACATGCGGATATGGAAAAATGATTAACAATGTGATTTTGTACAGGAGACTACTCACTGGACATCCGAGACGTAACGTTGGATGACGACGCCAAATATCAGTGCCAAGTCAGCTCTGGTGCCAGAGGTACGTATAGTATATTTCTTTGCCTATTTTCTACTTTTAAGATTTTGGTTGCCAACAGGCAAATATGACGTAAAACACGTTTTTAAGAATGAAAAATAATTTTGGTTGAATTTGAGGTCGTATATGAATGCACTTCTACTCATGAGGACTGAAATGTTCGCTTCAAATAAAGTATCTCATTCGTCAGACACGAGTACATAGCTATGCTTAGAACTATTATAAGTAGATACTTTACATGGCATGATTTATTACCATGGTACCAGGTATCTTAACAAATAATTTTCTTTTAATTATAATTCATATTTTAGAAGACGCTGTTATCAGACCAGTAGGTAAATGAGATGATAAAATATTGTCATAGTCACCTGGCAACCCTTTTATGGCCAACTGCTGAGCACTGATCTCTTCCTTCAACAAGGCCTGCAGAATACTCCACCACGCTGCTTCAATTGATTTTGATATTTTCTAACGTGTTTAGGATTAATATGAGCACAATAAGGTATTTCAAGGCTAATCATTACAATGTGTATGACAGTTTGATGTCAGGAGCGTAATGTATCCGAAATTAGGCCTTTGTAATAATTACCACCAATCATTTACAGGGAGGCTTTGAGCTTTGATATCTGATACACTCGTTGGTAGAACACAACAGATAATTTATGATTATGCTTTTACTTCATGTTGCTAATTATGTACTACTATGTACGAGTAAAATTAAATTGTTCGTCTCGTCTAATCGGTCTTTCGGTCTTTTCTCCTTTCTTTCAAATTTTAGTCAATATTTAATTTTGAGCATCTGTCCAAATTTCGCTTGTGTAAATTTAAAATTTGGTATGAAGAAATAAGTCATGTTTTATGCATAAATTACGTTACGTTTAAGTGTTACGTTACGTTAAAGAGTTTACTTTTTGGGTAGCATACCTACATATTTCATCTCAATCCCTTGAGTCGTTTTGTTGAAAGATCAAAAGATCATCTTTGTTACTTCAAAGAAATTATATAGAGAATTTTAGAGTACGTACCTTAGCAACCAAACAGTATCAATCTCAATCTATATCTGAAGATCGGTTATTAATTTCGGGTGTTATTCGAATCGATCTTAACGCACCTTAAACATAATCATCATTATTACGCCATCTTACACCTAATCCAATTCAAATTACATTACACTCACCTCGATTGAAAACGTCAAACTCAACAAATAACAAAATTCGATGCGTAAACTTTTTACCGTTTTGCACAGATAGAACAGACCTTCATTTATCAGCAAACAATTGCCCAGATGCTTTATCAGATAAAATAATCTGATTGCTCATAAATTTTCCTTTGAACCACTTAGATCTTACGCAACTATTGTTTTCATTCTTGAGCCGGGCCTGGCGAAATTGTGTTTGCTTTTAATAAATTGAAAATCTCACTGCGCGTTTCTTTTTTCCCTTCGAACCTTATTCTTTTCATTCGCTTTTGTAAAGAATTTTTCTGGCATCCCATTACCGATGGAAGTATCGCTTGTGCTACGTAATTTGTTTTTAATATCTCCTTCATTTTCCTTTTAACCTTTATTCCATTTATTGGTGTATTCACTGATATTCAATTTGTTTGCATCTTCGGCTAATTTACTTGAACTGTTATCGATTTTGGGCTCCGTAGTATTTACATATTTTTATT
This sequence comes from Erynnis tages, assembly GCA_905147235.1. NCBI lineage: Eukaryota > Metazoa > Arthropoda > Insecta > Lepidoptera > Hesperiidae > Erynnis > Erynnis tages. Next base: position 2,446,063 of record LR990097.1, read on the forward strand.
TTCAATATGGGTGTAACTTTGGTAACTAATACTTTTTTAATTTCCTCTTTCCGAGATTTCTTTTCACAATTGTGCTATTTATGCAATGATAAAATTTTGAAAGAAAGTTTCTTGAAGTACGAGGAAGATTTTTATTAGCTGAATTTTCAATCTAAAATTATTATTTAACTATTAAATTATTACAAAAGTATTAGACTAATACAGAACCTCGATTTTCTCGCTGTTCCTATCTGAAACAAAGTTATGATAGATATTTTCATGTATTTGCGTTTCGTTCTTGGTCAATCTCTTTCCTTTCAACATTATTCCATTAATCGTATTCAACAATATTGAATTTATTTGTGTCATTTGTTAATTTATTTAAATTGTTCCCAATTTTATCATCTTCATTCGGATCGTGTTCAAAGCTTTGAGATTAGGTAATTCATTTACGTATCCCTTTATTGAATACACGGTCCGGGGTACCAGAATAGATTTAAAAAGGTTCTTATCCTTTTAATTTAAATGTGATTTTACGAGTGTTATTTTTAGAGGCTCGTGTATTTAATTTGCTTCGCTTTCGCAATGGATATACGTAATCGTATAACGTATGTCAAAAACAGTTAGTAATCTAACTGTTTTTGACAAGAAATGTTTTATCATTTTCAACTTTTTTTTCTATTTTAATTATGAATTTGAAATCATCAGTTATATTATATGATAAACGTTTGAATTAATTTTCCGTATCAAATAATGTTATAGATCAATTTATTATTAAAAAGTCATTTACATACTTTTATGTTTGCATCACTTTATTTTATTGATCAATTTGATTTTCGAGGCAAACATTAATTTAACAATCAACTCTAATAGGTATTTCTGATTCTTCAGATTAAATTAAACAATGCCATGCTTTCTCTATAACGGTACGACTGACAGAACAGTTACTTGCTTGTATCTTGAATCTTCAGAATTCGAATTTAGGTACTCAAGTATTTCTGTGCATCTTTAAAGACGTTAGGCTTTCACGATGTTATTAAGCCTATCCGTGTCGAGGACATCTTCGTATGGATAGTAAAGTGGACGCCGTGGATACAAAATGGAGTTAACCAGGCTCATCCCTAATTGGGGATTAGAAAGCCGTGTGCTAGTAATCCCTTGATATTTATTATGATTATCATTAATGTTCAGAATAAGTAAAACTCTAAATATTAATAAACACTCTTTTATCACGAGTTACTTTGCGGAAATCCATTGTTATTCTATTTGCATGTATGTTTCTTTGTCACAATCCGCACATTTAGAGCGTGTTTTGGTATTGACTCACCACCCTCCCTTATCTCCAGGTAGGTCTTTACCATCACAACTTACTCCAATAGTACACGACATGTTCAGGAGATGTGGACTCTGCAACGTCGGTTGAAAAGTCACAACTAATTATTTATTTATTTATATCTTTATTGTAAAGTATACTGTGGGCTGACTTAATTATTTTGAATTTCATTGAATAGTTCACGGTGTTCTTTACATTAGGTAGCCTCCAGTTTAAAAAAAAAATCAATTTCAGTACCACTTGTATACCTGATTACTTCTCCAATCCACAATTCTAATTCAATTTCCATTGTCAATATTGCCAAGATCATTTCTCCAACAATGAAGCCGTGTTGCTTATTCACCACAATTGTATTGTCCGGGATTAGCATAAGACGTTTATGAGAATTTATAATAAGCCCTCTCGAGACGAGGACTTCGATCCTTTCAGCGTCAAGTGGATCCTCTATTCAGATGCTAACGAAAAGGCCAATGAAATTAATTTACATAGGCCTATTGTCGTTCTAACCTTTTGATAAAACCCCATTGCGTATAGAAAGTCCTACATTGAGAATTTGTTTGCGTAACCCAGTTAATAACAAATTGAAAGCTAAATTTAACCTATTTACTTTGCTTTGCTCGTGTATTATATTGTATGTCGCCGGGAATTATGTTAGTGAGGCTGGTGTAGTATTGGACACTACTATCTTTTTTTAATTTGTAGTAAGACTTCTCTTAAGCAATCTGGCTTACATTAGCTAGTTGCTAATGTAAGTTCCGTCGAAATCGGTCTAACCGTTTTTGAGATGAGTCTGAACAGACATTTTTTTAGTTTTTATTTATATAGTGCTGTGTTATAATATCTCTCTTCACCCAATGTTAGCGCCTCTCCCAAGGCGCGCTACTGAGCCCATCTTTGACTCTTTTCAAACAGATAGTACCCGCCGCACACCTATAATATTATATATTATTATGTATTCCGTATCCATATTTAGAAGCAATTTTAATATTACAAATAGACAACTCTGTTTTACTTATATTATTATGTATATATGAAACGATGGTATATTCTCTACCCCTTAGGGGTTAGTGTTGGAAACAGGACCGGGAGTGAACAAATGTTTCAAAGACAAAGCGAAACCTTAACTGAAGTTCCTTAAGGAGAGCAAAACTCATTGAGAACCCATTCCCTCTTAGAATACAGTTACATAATTCTAAATAGGATATCTTTGAATTGTTGTTCAAAGAGAATTTTACTACTCTCAGACATTGCAATGTATTGTATTCTAGAATTGAATAAAATAAAATCGTCTAGAATATTATAATAATTGTACGTGGTCCTTATCATCTCATCTTCTTCTTCTATTATCTTCATTCTTATTACTTTCGACATTTCCTTATAAAGCTTTCGTTAATCTGGTAAGTAATATAAATATTCCTCTGGATTATTCCTGAGAACTTACGCATTTCTTTTAATTTGCTATCAGTCTCTATCGTAAATATGTGGAGCATATCTGTTTCGGAGATTTATACAGCAAACTCAATCAAAGCTCGATGATAACTGTGACTGATAGGGATGGGAACAGTCGGCTCTGGATATAAATTCATCATTGAAGTCCTTCTTTCCCTTCAGTCCTTTATAGTTCGCTGCTGGATATGTTTTTTAATGAATTGACGCCACTCCGTCCGGTCCCTGGTCCTCTGAATCCAACGGTTTTGTAATTAGATGGTGTTAATTAATTATACAAAATAATCTCAAAATAATTATTTAATTAAGTGACATATAACATAAATAGTGTTCCTGTTTCAATATAACCAAGAAGCCTAAAATCACGTATTTGAGTCCTAACAAAGATAAGTATTTGAGTATTTAAAGTCATTTAGTTAAGAGTAATTTCCAAATACTGAAATTTATTTATTAACAAAATTTTATTTATATTTATTTTATTCTTATTCTATTATTTTTTTAAAGTTATGTAAACACTGAATACTTTATATCTTTAATGTCTGTTGAAAATCTGTCTTGTAACAAAATGGTAATTTTTTACGTCAAATATGGTACAAAAGACATTAAGAATTATCCAAGTCTAGTCATAAATTTCCTAATCATAACTTTTTTAGGTTTCGGTTTTTCGGTTACAAATCATATTTGATAGATTCAGATACGGTTTCGAAATTTCGTCACATCCCTAGAGCGCAGTTCGAAAACTAATTGGATGATTCCGTTTCCGGCTAGCTTTTGTTTATACACGGGTATTTTTATCCGATATACTAAATTCCGGATTTCACAAAATATTGTCCAGTTTAGCTCTTTTTTTCAGAAATTCAACTGATGTTGTATTTGCATTTTCATTGGGATCGCTGATTGGATAGATTTCGAGTTTGACGTAACAAGCTTTGTAGTGTCGAGTTCATATTTTGGATGGTTTTTGATGGATCTAGTGTTATTGTCGGTCAATAAGAGAAGGCATTATGACGAGCTACTAGACTACTTAGAGTCCTCAGAAAATTAAAAAGTCTGTTTTAGGGGGTGGTTCCTAGATTGGTGAAAAGAAAACTCTCCATCAGGCTAGGCGGTCATACCTGGGGCGCGGTTCTGATTACGTCATGTCGGAGTTTTGTATATATGCCAGCGATGTAAAAAACTTCGATAGCGTGATTCAGGATCGTGTGGCGCCATCTCTTGACGAGTGGCACATGTCACAACATTTCAATTTGTTTGAAGTTTTTATGTTATTGGGATTGTACTCAGTAACTAGATAAACATTTTTATAAGCTATTTTTTAAACATGATATAAGTAAAAAAAATATAAATCAACATGTGCTCCTTCTAAAAACACACACCATTTTGTTAATAGCGCGAATTTTTTTGGAAAGAAACGTGTTAAAAAGAGAATGGAAAAATTATACCCACGTATATCATTATTTAAACAGAAATAGGACACCAAAACGCTTTTAAAAATCTGCCAGTTCCAAGTAAAAAGGAAAGTCTAAACGTAGGTACTTTAATGTAGTGTGGTTCGCAGATTTTTAGTAGATTTCAAAAATGAGGTAAGGTCATGTTATGAGACTCATTCTTTCAATACGATGAAAGCTTATTTCAAGTTAGATAATAAGTTTATGTTATTATGTTTAATTAAATAAAATAGGTATGTATTGTGTTAAAATCATACAATAGAAGGATTATGACTGGCCTGTTGGTCTAGTGGTTAGCGACCCTAACTACTATGCCGGAGGTCGTGGGTTCGATTCCCACCCAGAACACATATTTGTGTGATGAGCACAAGTGTTTGTTGTGTCTGGGTGTTAATTATCTATATAGGTATGTATATAAAAATATACCATATGTAGGTTTATAAGACATAACACAAGCTCACAGCTTACCTTGGGATCAGAAAGCCATGTGTGAGCTGTCCCACAATATTTATTTATTTATATTTTTGTCTATTAATATCATGTTAAGGAAACTTATATTTCTGAGAGTTCTCTAAAATATTCTCATCTGTGTGGGATATTACCACACACTTTGAACAAAATGTTATTTGCGGATCAATTAGATCTCTGATACTTGACTCTCTGGTATTAATACTTTTTTCACTTACAAACGATTTATTTTCGTAGTTTTACGATCCGAAAACTTGAAAAGAATAAAAAAATATTACAAAATTTTAGGCATTTTTTTAAATTTAGAGTTATGAGTTATAAGTATTTCACTATTCAAATTTTCTATTTTAAAATAGCTCCTCACAGGATATGATACGTACAGCTGTTAACACAATATAAGGGAGGGACCTAAACCAACAAACCCTAGATCGAGGAGTAACACGCCTAAAGTACGAAGCCGCAGTACAAACTTGGATCACAGTGTAATGGGCCAAGCCAGAGACCGCGAAGGACCTTCAGATAACTAAAGTAATAAAAAAACAGGACATTATGAGGGAATTAATTTTTTTTTTAATTTTTTTACGGGCCTAAACCAACAAACCCTAGATCGTATAATAACTTAATTTGTTCAACTCCAAATTAGATAAATAAATAGAATCGTAATTTATAGTTCCAAATGCAGTCCAAATTTTTTGAAAAATTATTTGCAATCGACTAATTACTGAATATTACTCCACATGACCTGAGTGGCGCACTAGTTAAGACGCCGGTGCGCTGCACGGAGGGTCCTGGGTTCGATTCCCAGCGGTGCAGAGATTTGAATGATGAGTTTAAATTTCTGTTTCTGGTCTGGGTGTGTGTGTTCTTGTCTTGTGTGTGTCCATGGCACCCACGACACAGGGAATCCTAGTGTGGGGCTATGAGTGTGAAGCGTTAATTAATTAATTAATTTCTTTTTACATTAATTTACCAGATGATTATAAAAGGGCTTACTCTAACAATAATCAAGGTAAGGAAAGGGCCTAACTAAACCAACAAACCCTAGATCGACGAACACGCCTAAAGTTCGAAGCCGCAGTACAAACTCGGATCACAGTGTAATGGGGCAAGCCATAGACAATGAAGAACCATCAGATAGTTCCCGCACCAACTAAGTTTGCAAGTTAAATACTGCAAAGTTGTACAACTTAGCCGAGACTCCGTTGTACTGATAAAACATTGTCCTGCTTAACTGTCTATCTAAATCATTTATCTGGCAGTTTTTAAAGCGTTAGTGGGTAAACGCTTGAGTACTGCGAGTTGGTGGACTTCACATGCCTTTGAGAACATTTTTTTTGTGAACTCTCAGGCATGCAGGTTTCCTCACGATGTTTTCCTTCACTGTAACAGCAGGTGATATTTAATTTTATGAAGCGCACATATTTTTTTTTACAAAGTCTTGATGCGTGCCACTAGAATTCGAACCCGGACCCATCGATTCGAGGTCGAATTCTAAGCCTTAGTAACTTTAGTTTTGTGGAAACTGTACATTGTGTGTATTAACATCATTATTCATCCCGTATTTTCACCCCGACCGCGTGTTGCAAGTAAAAGTTCTACGAAGCTTTCATGTTTGCCGCCCGCATACAACTTTTGTTTCTGCGTCTATAAATATAATTATGTATGCCGCGTATAAAAGCCGTATCTATCTGCTGAGTTGAAATGAAATAAGTATTTCTATATTATTTCAGAGTGTATAGTTAATTGAGTGAGTGAGTATTGTTAATAAATAAATAATATAATCTAAAGGTAGTCGTAAATATCCATAAATTAGGCCGTAAGTAGTGGAGCCGTAGAACTATTTCTATTGTGAAAGGGGACCCTGCAGTGGGTCACTAATGGGTCACAGACATAACTTCGGTAAGTTTCTTGATAAGGTTAACACACTAACCGTTAACGTCCATACAGCAGGACGGGGTAGTAAATCAATAATGATTTACGGCAAAAGTGGAATTCGTTGTATCGGAAAGAAATTGAAAAGTTTGGTACTGAAACTATTGGGGTATCACGTTCGGAGCTTTTTTCCCGTTGCCAACTGTAAGTTACGGTGTTAATGGACATTTTATGTGTTGTAATTACACGAGTTGTAATTTATTTTTGCGTGGAATTATTATGTAGGTGGAAGGATTCTAACCTAACGTGCCGAAAGTTCCATGTAACCCATGAACGGTGAACTTTTTCAAGCCCACTGATGGGCACTGGTGAGCACACCCCTCAATCGTTCCTTCCTTTCAGCCCTTGGTAGTCCACTGCTGGACATGGGCCTCCTCTTATCGATGCCACTCTACCCGGTCCTGGGCCCTCTGAATGCAACAGTTTCCAGCTGTCTTCTTCAGGTCATTAGTCCACCTATTATGAGGGCGCGCCTGTGCTCCTTTCTCTCCTCAATAGGGGGTTAGGGATAGAGATTGAATGCCGATTGGTTCAGAAGCGGGCTAAAGGCCAACCGCGTCGGATGTTTTCAAAGGTTTAACGAATATTATCTTATCGATAAAAATCGGGATCGACAGATTAATGTATCTCCGAAGCACGGAAGCGTATATGTCATTCGCGACTAGCGGTCTCCCATCCAGGTACTGACGCCGCCCGACGTTGCTTAACTTTTTCGATCGCTTGCGATCTACTCGAGCGATGCTATGCGCGCTTCCCTCTGAATGTTTAAGCAAAATTTTCGTTGATCAAATCGCGTCACATCTTAACTTAAAAGTTATATTTATGGTACAAATAGCAGAGTTTAGCAAGCTTTCCAGCGTCAGCGGTTAAACTAGATTATTGTGTTTAGAATTGAGAAGTAGTAGTTAGTTCCCTTTTGGACCCAACGCGGAGTTTTAATGGACTTTTAACGAAGTAAATAATTTATCACTTGTTGTTTATATTTGGAAGGTTCACGTTAATATAGATAAAGTGTAACAGAGTAATGTTATACTGTGCCCCGAGTAAATTTTAATGTAAAACGTAGAGGTGCTATTGTAATTGTAGCTTTCCCCTAGAGATACCTTACCATCTGCCTTCTGCTACAAAGTTACTCATAATTGCGTTTATAAAATTTAACACCACAAGTAAAGAAAATATCGTGAAGAAATTTGCATGCCTTCGCGTTCTTTATAATGTTCTCAAAGACATGACTGTGACATTATTATAAGTAACTTACACTGCCTAGAGTGAGTTTGACGGCGAAATAAGAAAATAATTTGAGTTTTTTCCCCGAAAATTTTTCTCATATTTTTTCTCAATTTCAACTAAAATACATAATATAACTATCATAGTTACACTGCCTAGAGTGAGTTTGACGTCGAAATAAGAAAATAATTTTAGTTTTTTCTCTGAAATTTTTTCTCTTATTTTTTCTCAATTTCAACTAAAATACACATAACTATCATAGTTACACTGCCTAGAGTGAGTTTGACGGCGAAATAAAATTCTTTTTGAGTTTTTTTCCCTGACATTTTTTTTATTTATTCTCAATTTCAAATAAAATACATATAACTATCATAGTTACACTGCCTAGAGAGAGTTTGACGGCGAAATACGAAAATAATTTGAGTTTTTTCCCTGAAAATTTTTCTCTTATTTTTTCTCAATTTCAACTAAAATACATATAACTATCATAGTTACACTGCCTAGAGTGAGTTTGACGGCGAAATAAGAAAATAATTTGAGTTATTCCCCTGAAAATTTTTCTCTTATTTTTTCTCAATTTCAACTAAAATACATATAACTATCATAGTTACACTGCCTAGAGTGAGTTTGACGCGAAATAAGAAAATAATTTGAGTTTTTCCCCTGAAAATTTTTCTCTTATTTTTTCTCAATTTCAACTAAAATACATATAACTATCATAGTTACACTGCCTAGAGTGAGTTTGACGGCGAAATAAGAAAATAATTTGAGTTTTTTTCCCGAAAATTTTTCTCTTTTTCTCTTAGGTGTCCACCTTATCACTTAGGGGTATGAAAAATAGACGTTAGCCGATTCTCAGCAGTAGGCCTGAGATATGCATATAAAATTTCATAAAAATCGGTCAAGGAGGAGTATGGTAACTAAAACTGTGACATGAGAATTTTATATATAACGCTTTACACTCAGCACCAAACTAGATTTCCCTGAGTAATAGGTACGTGTGTTCATAACACACACAAGACAAGAATTCAATACACCCAGACAGAATTTCAAATTCATCATCCAAATCTTTGCTCTGCTGGGAATCAAACCCAGGACCGTTCGCAGCGCACCTGTGTTTTAACTACTGCGTCACTCAGGTGGTCAAAAACATGTAGATACTAATAATTCAAATAATTGAATAGCTGATTTTCTTTGTACAGGTGAACCAGCGATCAGGTCGCGGTATGCCCGCCTTACCGTGTTAGTACCGCCTGAGCAGCCCAAAATACTGGAAGGGAATTTCTACTCTACAACAGAAGACAAAATGATCAAATTGGAATGCGTCTCCGTCGGAGGGAAGCCCCCAGCTGAGGTGAGTACTGAGTTTTGGAGCCGTGCTCCGATTACGTCATATCGCAGTTTTGTATATGTGTGGTGTAGAAAACTTCGATAGCGCGATGCAGGATAGGTACACGTAGCGCCATCTCTTGTCGGGTGGTGGAACTCGACACAATTGTACAAAATAGTTTTCAGTTCGCCACCCTCTTAACCTTCCTTTCTCCTTTCAGCCCTTGGTAGTCCACTGCGTGGGCCCTTTGAACCAATGGTTTCCCGATGTCTTCAGGCCATCAGTCCACCTGGTTGGAGGGTGGCCTGTGGTCTTCTTGCCTATACGTGGTCACTATTCGAATTCGCTTTTAATACATTAAAGAAGGTTCTTCTTGCCTTGTGTTTTGGTTGCGGCGGAGGTATTGTTACTGGATGTACGACGAGACCATTTTAGTCCTCATACAAGCACCCAAATACGAACTAATGGAGGATTGAATCGTAATTGAATCGTATGTTAGTCATATAAATATTATGACATGTCTATGGGTCGCAGTGACCACTCAATATTAAGTGGCTTGCATGCCCAATTGTTACTCATTTCATATAAAAAGATCACAGCAGACCGTTACGTTACGTAAAATCTAGGTCGCTCAAAGCAAAATTTATAACTGCGATGAAAATTAGGTCAATTTAAAATCCAATTTTCAAAACGTTTGACTAGACATATTTTGCGATTTTAAAAATTCAAGTAGACAGTCATTTAAAATAAGAAGGTGCTGCCTTGTCTAACGTCCGAAATTAATTACCGATCTGCGGATATTTGATTGAGAATGACCGATTTTCGGGTACAACTTACAACTTATTACACGAATGGAGCAATTTGAAATCTGGCATAAGTAAAGTTTATGTGGAGAAGGATGCACGAATTCTAATAAGTATTTTTGAATAAGATTAATTAGAAATATGAAATTAATTAAAAAAAACACGCCACGCACACTACTAAATGAGTACGTACTTTGACATAGGTAGACAAATAAAATATGTCTGTAATAAATTTAAATTTACTTTGATTTTTTTTGAAACTATACGTCATTATGATTATGAAAACCAGTGTTGAAGGGGATTGAAATCTAGATTGTTCGGAGTATTTGATGAGATTTCGTACAACGCGCCACGTCTGCAATGTTTAGTAGGTTACTGGGCCCTGCTTGTCAGCTGTTTCAGGTTTTGTAGACGATATTCTTCGTTCTATGCGGCCCTGGTAGGTAAAGGTTTTTGATTTTTGTAGTCATAGATTGAAGCCTAAAAAAATTAGGTTTTTTCCGAAGTATAAAAACACCGTCGTTTCTTACAGCATGCACAATTTTGAACAAAAACGTCGTGCCATATTTTAAAAAATTTTCAAATCGAAAATATTAAAATTAACTTTCTTTTTTGTTTTTCAAGATTAATGCCTTAGTCCTGCAAAATTTCATGTAAAACTAAGTTCATTATGTAACTTAACGGTTCGTTTCAAAATTCATTTCAAATGTCCAACCACTTTTCTTTTCCTTTTCTTATTTTCAAAATTTATAAATTCTTTGTGAAATCCCTATAGAAGCGCGAACAAAGTGACCACGCACTACACCGATAAGCCGGCCTCTATCTGTAGCCGCCGCTATTGTGCTCAAGTGTACTCTGGTCCCCATTGTTCTAGAACACTCTGTCCCCACTTCTGATACCAGCTCAACTGCTTCGGAAATTGAATTAGCTGCCTTATTCTATCGTCCCTTATGAGAGCTATCTACATTAAAAAATGTATTAGTTTTTACGTTCTAGAAGAAATCTTAACTTACTTTGCTTTCCAACTAAGCAACAATGACAAACCTATATAAATCCCTGGGGCCTAGTTCAGTTCAACTTGTGAATCGTTTCCATTATAATAATCACAGTTCATATTTACAACATCCGTGTTCTTCTTTGTCTTCCTCTGCGTGGCCAGTCCTAGTTCTCGACTTTGAAGGCCGTAGCTTCAGCCATCTGCAGCAACCGCTTACGAGCTCCAAACTCCGGCTTACACTACATGTAAAACGTAAATCTTTTCTTGTTACCTTCTACTTGTTATTCCTTTGCAGAAATCTAATTTTACTTTTCTTTCGTTAATTAAGCAATAATAATAACCTAGATGAAACCTTGGTAAAGCACATTTTAATCGCAAGAGACTAAGCGTCCGAAAAAAACAAAACAATTCAGATAAAGTAGCAGCAGAACCTAATCGATTAAAATATTCAAGTTCACCACAGTGAAATATTACAATTACAATGAAAAACATCACAATGAAGAAACTCCCATTGAAATGAAAGTCAAAAGAAAAGATTTGGGATATCCCCAAAGTAAGTCAAGGTCAGGGTCGCAATAACGAGGAAGCAACGTGGAGCAATTAATAAATCTCCGGAAAACTTTACGGAGGAAAGAAGTTCAGGCCATTTGTACTAAAATTCCTGCTAATTTGCGCGTCAAAAATGTTCTAAAGTACTCACTAAGCACCGTGTTTAAATTCAACGGTCCTTAATTATAACTAAACAGACGGTTTTGCCAGTGAACACTTTATTGTACCCTCTTTGTGATATTGTTATATTTATTTCTGCTACTGCAGATTTTATTCGACTTAGCGTGTATTCTGAATGGTTTCAACTTTGTTCCTCTTTGCATGTTTTATTATTTTGCTCGATGTTTCGTTTTATCTGTCTATTGAAAGTCGTTAAAATTATTTTTACATTATTTGCCCGATTTTAGGTTTCCAGCTTGTTATTCTTTGTTATTGAATAGTAGGTCTTCTTGTTTTTCTGGAATATTCGTTTTCATCTCTTCTCTAATGAGCCTTTCTTTAATTTCTATTATCTAAAGTATTCTTACAATTTCGCGTAACATTAAATTAATATTTTGTTCATTCATCCTTCTTTAGAATTAAGCTTTTGATTTGTCTAATCAAACAATTCCATTAATCCTCATTTCTTGTATTAATCGAGAGTCTTGTTTGATTTGAAAGCCGTAAATCTGTTTTATCAACGACCAAAACACGAGATTTCAATCAGATTCGCCATCACCAATTCTAATTAAGAGATCCTTCACAAGATATTTTATATTTGGTCGTATCTTATTCGGTTCAAACATTTAACCGCGAATGATAAAATACAAGATAGAGTAAATACAGAAACAGTTGAAATTTAATGAAATGGTTTTATTTATTTTATATTTAGATTTAAAGTAAAATAATAAATTAAAGTGTAGAAGCACCTAATATTTGAAATGTCGTGTGCATGCAATAATAAAAAAAAATAAAAAATAGATCTCAGTATACAGAAAACCATATAACAGAATCAAATGAATCCTCCTTTTTTCTGAAATACGCGCATTAAATTTGAGGCTCAATTGTAAAATTATAAACGTACGTAAGTCTTGGAAACACTATATTCACTTAAAACATTTGTGCTTTAAAGGTAAAAATTGATGTAAAAAAATTTTTCGTGAATACCAAATATACAGCAGGAAAAAAGATAAGATATACAGAAAAGGAAAGAAATATTTCTATCGTAAAATCAATGTCTCCATTTGATTTTCAGAAAACTGACACATACGTTACTATCAAAATTGTAGTAAAGCACAAAAATATTTCTGTAGCAATAGACGTGATTAAATTCATTCGCGGAGTGGCAATCCATCGCGAGCAGTAAGACAAAACGGTTTTAAATCCCAAACGTATTTCTAAGAATATCACAGAATTCGTATCTGTTAAATCCTTTGAGATTTTAACTTGAGCTGAAACCCCAATTTATTTAAAGTGGTGTCAACGTCCAATTTATTTGTACCGGTGATAAGGCTGGAAATATTTCGTTTAATCTATTCAAATGGGGTAAATAGGTATGTTTCCCATGGGTATGGATACAATTAGGGGTTAAATTGAAAATGATGTCAGTGCGAAACTGGAGTGCTCCAAAGGAATTATAGCTCAAGAGCTAGGAGAAATTTTTTGCGAAGTATTTGTGGGTGGGCATCTTTTATTATTGATTATTATTTGTAATATCCGAACACCACAAATGCAGGCCTGGCTGAGGGGTGATGGAATTCAGCCAAGCTCATAAGAAATTTTACAGGCATTTTGAATTCTTTTTCGATTCACTTGATTTTATGGTGCCTCACACATTTCTCAAAAATTCTGCTAGCTTTGGGGCTATTATGTCTTTCACAGACACGTTGTGGCATCCGAATCTTATCCTACACGTAAAATAATAAAAATACGAGTACATCGACCGCAGGGACGCATGGATGGATTACCTATAATAGAATGGAATGGGATGGGGTATGATGGGATGGGATGCGATGGGTTTCGATGGGATGGGATGGGATGGTATAGAATATAGGAATGAGATAGAATGGGATCGAATGGGATAGGATAGAATAGTAGAACCTTCATTATGCTGTAATACTGCAACACAAAAAAAGAAACACAACACAGAGAAATAACATTTTAAATACTATTCTTAAATGTTACAATTTTATTCTACTCTACATAAGGAATACACACAGCATATTAAGCTGCTACCTCTAAAATTAACAAAGAATGCTGATTTTCACATATAAACGGTTTTTTTAACTTTTACTCATTTATTTATTGTATGCTCCTATAAACAGACCCTTACCAGTCCATCTTATTTCTCTTTCTATAACACCTGCTCATAATTTTTGTCTCTTTCTAAAATTTTGCCGTTTATGCCTATGTTCAGGCTGATGTAGTTACGAAAAACGTTCATTGATAGCTCGAAGCTAATATCCTGTTCCGGCGCGTGTACTATACGTGTTCTGTGGTGAGAAAAGATAGAGTTAAAACTCCTTTAAATTTTTATCCTTTCACAATTTTAGGAATACAAACTGTTTAGGATTTGCATACATTTTCTTCTCCCGTTGCGTTCACGTGCTATGAAATTAACTGTGTTGGCAATTTTACGTTGTCAGCTCTGAAATTATATATCGTTCTCAAGTCGGATCTGCATTTATTATACCGAGTTTGTCTAGAAATTTTCACACAATGTTTTGTGTTGAAATCGGCTTTGATCGTGTGTTGTGTGTGTGAATTATGTTGATACCGACGAGGTTGCTAAATAAAGCGAGTGTTTCGGCATTTCTAGGAGTTAAAGGAAGCGGTGATAGCCCAGTGGCCGACCTCGAATTCGACCTCAAATTGAGGGGTCCGGGTTCGAATCCCAGTGGCTTTGTAAAAAGGTTATGAGCGCTTAATTAAAATTATAATTAAATAGGTGGTATTTACGCTGTTGTTACGGTGAAAGAAAATATCGCGAGGAAAGCTGCATGCCTGAGAGTTCATAAAAAATATTCTCAAACGCATCTGAAGTCCACCAACCCGCAGTAGCAGTAGCTACGGATTTGGTGATCTGATGACACAATGAAGAAAATTGGTAAGCTGCATCAAAACTGCAAGGTTGCAGTCCAATTGCAGCGTAACTACAGCCTTACAACTAGAAAGTACCAATCCAAGCATCTGCACTGCGACAGGGGTAAGATAGGAGATTTTTGTTACTGAGTAGCAAACGGGCATTTGATTTTAAGTGGTCTCTGCAGCCCATGGATAATTGGACATCCATATCTAATGTCAAATGATGTAGAAATCCTATCTAAGGTCAAACGGATTCATTGCTTCACATGAGGACTGGAATGTTCGGTTCAATAAAGTATCTTTGAACACGTCAAAAACAAACCGAAGTACAAAACTTGTTGGGTGTAGGTTAGCCTCCCCGGGGAAGCCACGATGCCTTTGTCAGTAACCCATTAATGACCCACGGGTCTCCTCTCACGTTGAGATCACACCAGGCTGGCCTACTGCGGGTTGACAGAGTTTACATGCCTTTGATGACAGTATGCGAACTTTCAGGCTTGCAGGTTTCCTAGCAATATTTTTTTTCATCGCTACAGCAAGTGTTATTTAATTTTATAAAGCGCACATTACTTCCTTAAGAAGGTATTGGTGCGTGCCACGGTGATTCGAACCCTTCGAGTACGAGGCCGAATTCTTAGCCACTTAGCCACGATGCCTATTGGAATGTTATTTGAATACTTTGTTATTTTCAGATCACGTGGGTGGACAGCAATGCGGGTGTTTTGACACAGGGTGTGACGTACACTGTCGAGCCACTGCCGGGTGGCCAAAGGTTTACTGCGCGGTAAGTACTGAATCTTCCTTAGAGTTTGAAATTTTTGGGGCATTTCACTTGAACTGAATTCGCACCATTTCACTGTCCTGTGATATATGGCTGCAACCCTTTTATTACCCACTGTTAGGAATGGATCTCTCCCCACAATAGGGTCAGGCTTGAAGCATAAAATTTTCTGTTGTATATATTATATCATGTCTTGTAATTTAATGAAGGACAGTAGAAAAAATGATAGGATTTTTTGCTTAAGAAAGAAGCCCTGCTATGATACTCCCTAGTTACCTAACATTGTTTTTTTTAATAAATGAAAATACAACGCTATATTTTTATCTAAATTGAGAAGAATAACATCTTTACGACGCATTAAAAGTCAGTTCTTAGGCGAATATATGTAAATAAAATAAACTAGGATTCCCTGTGTCGTGGGCTCCATGGACACACACAAGACAAGAACACAACACACCCAGATCAGAAACAGAAATACAAATTCATCATTCGAATCACTGCTCTACTGTGAATCGAACCCAGGACCTTCCGCGCAACGCACCGTTTTAACCACTGCGCCACTTGGGTCAATTATCAATTATGGGTCATTCAAAGTACAGTTAAGTAAGTTACAAGTACAGTAGGAAAGCGTGGGATTGAATAACTTCACTAGGCTATTTCTATACACCATGTATCAATATTCATTTGTGAGCGGATGGCAATGGGGCGATATTGACACACACGATAGCCGTCACGTGTGTTCCTTTATTGGACCTAGTCATACTGCACCATAGAATAATTCATACTTATTTTTAAAAGAGTGCTGGGAGTTTTTTTCCGCCCGCTTTTTTCTCCTAGTCTACGTTTTGCCTGAGGGGCGATCAAAGCGGATGTTTGTATAATGTTAAATGTATGACGTTCATTAAGTGTGCATAAATTGTACCTAATAATGAATAAAAGCTTTTGAATTTGAATTTGAGTTAGCAATCTAATGTCACCAATAACATTGATAATGTCGCAACTCAAACACAATCTCGAGATCGGCACTCAGCCAACACCGCGTGTTATTATCCAGGTGGCGGCAAGTTCGCCTGTGGTTAATCCATCGACAAATACAATTAGGTAACGCAACGCAAACATTTGTAACCGTACTAATTAGAATGGGAGTTTCCACTTAAGTGAGGTGTAAGTGAAACTTAACTTTCAAGTTACAAGTTAAGTTACACTTCAGTGGGTCAAATTAATAATTTATTTTTTATTTAAATCGAAAGATAGGCTGCCTACAAAGAGGAGTAGATTAATAAGACGTGAAATTATTATTAACGAAGAGCTGAAATTTTTTTTCAACTTTTCTGTTATATAAGAATAACTTCTAGGTTCGAAATGATAAAATAAATAACTTCACACTATAAGGGTATTCGACAATAACGTGACTAGCTGTAAAAAGAATGGAGGGGGGTCCAAACATCATATTTTTTTGTGGATGGTCCCTACTGTCCTACTTGTCAGTAACCCATTAATGACCCACTACAGGGTCGGGTCTCCCCTCACTATGAGGGGGATGGAGGCCTCAGTCCACCACGCTGGCCTACTGCGGGTTGGTGGACTTCACATGCCTTTGAAAACATTTTTTTGTGAACTCTCAGGCATGCAGGTTTCTTCACGATGTTTTCCTTCACCGTAACAGCAGGTGATATTAAATTTTATAAATCGCACATAACTTTTATTACAAAGTCATTGGGATTCGAATTGTGTTAAAAAACGGCTGAACAGATTTGTATGAAATTTGGTACACAGATAGATCATAACCTGGATTTAACATTTAAAATTTTTAATCACTCTCTGTATCACATCTAAAATCCACATAGACGAAGCTACGGGAAAAGTCTAGTAATCAATAAATTCGATATTGTTGTCTTGTAGGTCAATAATCAAGATGGCGCCGAAGCAGGAACACCATAACCAGACATTCACCTGCCAGGCCCAGAACACCGCAGATAGAGCCTACAGAGCGGCCAGTGTACTGATCGAGGTAAGTGCAGAGAAAAACATACATTTTTAACCTATAGTTATTGTAAACGACAGGATGTAATGTTATCGCAGTAAAAACAATACACTTCAATGTAAAGTAATTTAAATACGAAAATACAATGAACAGGGAAACTAGGCAATTAAAACTATGAAAAAAATTACCGTCAAAATTAAGGAAACTAAAAAGCGCGCGGAGATGGAACTATTTGATTTTCTTTTGTTCGCGGCTTGGCGCCCATACGTTCCTTTTTTAAATTAGGTAACGCCGAATGCGCGCGCTTAATTTTATCATTCAGTCATATTAATAACAGTATAGTGTAATGAAATTAAAAACATAAATAAGACCGGTTTAAACAATTAAGTTATAAATTATAAAGTAATTTACAATTAAAGTATTTAAATTAAGGCTGAAATCAAAATATAATAAAATATTATCAGTATTTGCGTCGCCTACAGTGGCTAAGAACTTGAATTCAAGGACTTTATTCAAACTTGGAACATTGAGCTTCAGTTAACATTAAACTTTTATAATGTACCTAAAGAAATCACAGCAACCCACAATAACGCACGTTAATCCTCAAATAGTAGGTATAGAAATCCTATATGAGGTCTGTAGCTGGTCGCATAAAATCAACTTGAAGAATATGATATATACGGCGCAGTAAGTGGTATAGTGCATCTCATCTTAAAATGATAGCCCCTCCAAAACCCTTTCACTTAAATGCACAGTAGGAATTACGTAAGATGTAGCATCATAATTATTAAATCGACCGTCTTGATTGGTAATTCGGTTACAATGCTAGATCTGTTGATAAACTAGTGCATAATAACGCAAAACACAGCAATCGTTGAATCAGTCTATGAACAAATAAGCGTGTCAGACTAAGTTCACAAACATATCCGACCCGACATGACGACCCGAGTGGCGCAGTGATTAAGACGCCGGTGCGCTGCGAGAAGGTCCTGGGTTCGATTCCCAGCGGAACAGAGATTTGAATGATGAGTTTGAATTTCTGTTTCTGGTGTGGGTGTGTGTGTTCTTGTCTTGTGTGTGTCCATGGCACCCACGACACAGGGAATCCTAGTGTGGGGCTGTGAGTGTGAAGCGTTGTTGTTATATTTCGGCACACATACAAGAATTACAATTAATACTTCCTCCCACACGTTGAAACCATAAAAAATTGTGGAGTTCATTCTGGAATTAGACGAATTGTATCTGGCAGTTCAGATATTACAATGGCGCTTTAAATCTTAAATCAAACTCCGTTATTCTTGAACTCAAATTCCGAAATGATCGTAATTTATTCGGAGCAATTATAAACTCATTGTCTGTTATGTTCAGTTTAATTAAATACTAACTTGGGTTGATTCATTGTAGGTCATAACTTTACAATTAATTGTTTCCTAAGGCTCAGTTCAGATAAACGCTTTAAAACGAGTTCGTCTGATCTTCTTTCTGAGCCCTCTCTCTCGTGTCTGCGGATCGTGATCACATATGGCGTGACATTTAATATTGTGGTGGGTGATAACCTTCTATCGGGCCCTGGTTTCAGCCATGTGTAGTGTAGGAAGGAGCGGTGATAGCCAAGTGGCTTAGAATTCGACCTCGAAGCGAGGGGTCCGAGTTCGAATCCCAGTGGCACGCACAATGACTTTGTAAAAAAAGTTTTGTGCGCTTTATAAAATTAAATATCACCTGCTGTTACGGTGAAGGAAAACATCGTGAGGAAACCTGCATGCCTGAGAGTTTACAAAAAAGTTCTCAAAGGCATGTGTAGTCCACTAACCCGCAGTAGGCCAGCGTTGTGGACTGAGGCCTACATCCCTCTCATCGTGAGAGGAAACCCGATAGGATATGGCATCCTAGAATCTCATTGCGCTGGTGTCTTCGATTTGATCGATGTGTTGTTCCCGGATTTTTACTAAAATAGAAAAAGGTGGTTTTTCAATCGTCAAGAAAAAAGGCGACGTTCGTTACTGTCAAATGTTTCCTATAAAGCGAAACGTCTCGAAACATCCGGACTGAATTCATTTTATACGTGAAATGGGGATGAAACCACCTCATTATTTTTGACGAGGGGGTTGTCTCGCGAATATCCCGAATAATACGTCTCCTTAGTGACGTCGTGAAGGCAGCTTGATGGTGAATGCCGGGTTTAGTGGAGACGCGTATTGTGTGGAATTAATGCAAATTAAATGACGGTATTCTCGGTATATGACGCAGCTTTTCGTAGGTGACGTTTGGGGGAATGTTTTTGTAGAAATAAAAGGTGAGAGTGGGGCCGTGTCTTAATTGGCTGGCATAACGGACCAAGCAAACCATACGACGAAACTTAGTGGTTTCATGTACCTATAGTTTGTGGGAGAAAACATATATATTTCATTATATTTCAGGGTTTATCCTTATATCAGCTTTTTGAGAGCTTTTTGCTCTTAAAATTACACAAAATTGAATCACAAAAACATAGGCACACATAGTAATAGCCATTTTTATTGCTTATTACAGGATTTAATGTTTGATACTTATCAAATGGTTAGTTTTTTTACCAAACAATGTATGTAGTATATACAGTAGCGCTCATAAAATTCACAATACGATAGCTTCGTATTGCCAGAGGACGGATTGTAAAACTCTATGTTTATTCCCTATGCATACGCTATGAACAGAGTATTTTATTGAAATTCGATTTTACGCAATGTCTTCGTAGGATTTTTATCTATTGGTATTTTCATTTCGTAGTCTGATAATCTACGTCCAGTCGATTTATGGTAGCGAAACATATCATTGGATGACTGAAATCGAGATTAACATCTGTCTGTAACCTTTTAATGACCCAGGGTCGGGTCTCCTCTCCTCGGGTATCTTTCTCATTGTGAAGGATGTAGGCCATAGTCCACCACGCAAGCCTAGTGTGGGTTGGTGGACTTCATATGCCCTTGAGAACAATTTATTCGTGAACTCTCAGGCATGCAGGTTTCCTCACGATGTTTTCCTTCACCGTTGCGTTGCTTACCGTCCGTAATATCCCTTATATTTGATGTGTCTGATTCTTGTAACTGACATTCGTGTCGTGATAAAGCCAACGAAAAACTCATGCGTGAGAGAGAGTGTGAGATCAAACTACACTGTCCCAGGTAAAAGATTGGGCCATTACTACTGTGCGAGTATGACGTAGATTTTTTTTTTAATAAGTAGAGCAAGCAAACAGACAGACGGGCCACCTGATGGTAAGTGGTCACCGTCGCCTACTGACACGTGTAACACCAGGGGGTCGCCAGTGCGTTGCCGGCTATGAAGGAGAGCTTTTTTATGCCCTTCTTGAAGAACCCCATGTCATAGTCCTGCGGGAATACATCAGCCGGAAGACTGTTCCAAAGTTTGCATGTACGAGGCAAAATCAAGGTAGATCAAGGTTGATGTACGAATTTCTTCGTGAATGGCGACCGCGGTATAGTAGAGTCACTTGTTAGTAGAGTTAGCATCGATTTTTACGTCCAGTACTAACAATACCCGTCTATTGCACTGCGAGCGTCGTATTGTAAGTGTTGTGATTGCGATCGTTCTGTCTGTTTGTTGTTCATTTTTGTTTCAGTACAGTTAGATACGCTTGTTGACTCGTCTTTGTTGTATTCAGTGTTAATAATCTTTATTTGAAAAGATTTCTCACTAAAGCTCTGCCATATTCAATAATCTTATATATTAATAATTGCAGCGGTGATAGCTCAGTGGCTTAGAATTCGACCTCGAATCGAGGGATCCGGGTTCGAATCCCAGTGGCACGCACCAATGACTTTGTAATAAAAGTTATGTGCGATTTATGATATTAAATATCACCTGCTGTTACGGTGAAGGAAAACATCGTGAGGAAACCTGCATGCCTGAAAGTTCACAAAAAAAAAATGTTCTCAAAGGCATGCGAAGTCCACCAACCCGCAGTAGGCCAGCGTGGTGGACTAAGGCCTACATCCTTCTCATTGTGAGAGGAGACCCGACCCTGTAGTGGGTCATTAATGGGTACTGACATGACATTAATATACATGGAGCATTTTGAAATTTGACAAAATAAAAATTATGTGGAGCAGAATGCATGAATTCTAATACTATTACATAATATGCATTATAAATACATGATATTCATCAAGCACTATTATTTGAGATTGTGTACGGCGAAATCTGGCGATAATGGGTTCCTCTGTTAATATCAAGGGGCTTACTCGTACATGATCGTTTGTTACACATTTACTATAAAACGCTTATAAAATCAATACCATAGTAAAATCAATACAATAGTGAACGAAAAACAGTGAATATCAAATCGCAAACAATGGCAAAAAGGTAAAGATAAAAATAGAAAACGTACACAAAAGGAAGAATAGACAAACAAACGGAACTATTGCAATCACAATTAAAAAGACAATCGCAATACTATTGCTGCCGGCATTGATGAAGTGGAGAATACTGGTGAATGTTCGTAAACTATGGAGAATTCTCTTCTTTTTGTGCTACAGGTCTGTGATATTCGAGTGCACATTGTATCCAAAGATTTTTATACGTCAAAATGGAGTGTTGTTAGCTGAGCCAGTAGCCAAACTTGGTCTCTCCTTAGAAAAGACCGGGTTTGAACTTCAAACCAATGACTTTTCGAAAGTACGCATAAATTAACAGCATTAATATCACCTGGTAGAACGGTTAAAACGTAGTAAGGAGACCAGCATGCCTGGGATTCTCCATAATGATCAGGGGCCTGATTCTGTATGACCATTCACACTCGTATAATAATATATTGTATCAGGCGTTACTTTGCGGAAATCCATTGTTATTTAAGTTGTATCTATATTTCTTTGCAACAATCCGCACACATGGAACTTGTTTTGGTATGGACCCACCACCCTCCCTTATCTCTCTGAGTAGGTATATACCATAACAACTTATTCCTATAGTACACGACACGTGTTTCGCCCCAAAACGGATGCCTCCGATGGTATCTACTCAGAGAGATAAGGGAGGGTGGTGGGTCCATACCAAAACAAACTCCACGTGTGTAGATTGTTGCAAAATAAATATAAATTCAACATAAATTCACACTCGTATCGCGGCAATGTGTCTTGCCCGTAATAAAAAGTCACAAAAGGCTTAAAAGTCAAATATCGTGACAATCTATTGGGTGCGTTATAAAACTCAGTAAACCGTACGTCATTTCATGAATACTCGTGCAGTATTCATGAAATGACGTACGGTTTGATGTCACACGATATTTGACGATATATAGGAAAGGAGTTAAAAAATAAATAAGATTTTTTATATATATGTAAACTCCAAGGTCACCCA
This sequence comes from Erynnis tages, assembly GCA_905147235.1. Classification (NCBI taxonomy): domain Eukaryota; kingdom Metazoa; phylum Arthropoda; class Insecta; order Lepidoptera; family Hesperiidae; genus Erynnis; species Erynnis tages. The sequence goes on from LR990097.1 coordinate 2,468,758, forward strand.
ACCCTCATGAATCAACCAGTGGCCACTCCCGAGTGGATTGGCAGCCACTCTATTTTATGTTCACATAAAAAGTAAGAAATTCTCCTTCAATTTGCCTTTGCGTATGCGAGTCCTTAAGGAACCCATTTATTATTTCTTCCTCACATTTAAATGCGTGTTCGCTGCCGACTCAGCAGTTCATGTTTCACCGTTGGCGAATAAGCGATAAGCGATTAATGAACTGTAAAAAAATTAACGACCATCCGACAGTTTTATTTTTTATAAAATTTAGGTATTAATTTAGGCCTATTATATATATTTATGTCCATCTCATGTGTCTACTGCACGTGATCTTGATCTACTGATCTACGTGATCTACTTGATCATGAAATTCTTTTTCATTTATTATTTTAAAAATTTTCCTTTTTTGAATCGTTAATCTTTTCTGAATCGCTGTTCTTTTCCACTGACACAAGCACCTAAAGCTATTTAAAATTACCTCCATGTTCGTCTCGTCGGAGCCTAATTGGTAAAGTATGCACACCCGACACGTATTTCTAACATACTGGTATTGTTTTGCCCTGTTTACATATTCGCATCTCGTCGTGCCCTTGGAGGTCCTTTTTGGCCCTTTTTTCGAAGGTGTGAGCGCTAAGAAATTTCACGAGAAAGGGTTCGACGCAAGGGTTTCCTATACATTATTTATGTGGCGTTAGGCGTGGTACACATGCGGTCCGATTGCCGGATCGACGCATCGGGTATCGACCGACTACAGGGTCGGGTCTCCTTCTCGTAATGAGAGGGATGTAGGCCTTAGTCCACCACGCTGGCCTACTGCGGGTTGGTGGACTTCACATACCTTTGAGAACATTTTTTTGTGAACTCTCAGGCATGCACGTTTCCTCACGATGTTTTCCTTCACCGTAACAGCAGGTGATATTTAATTTTATAAAGCGCACATAACTTTTTTACAAAGTCATTGGTGCGTGCCACTGGGATTCGAACCCGGACCCCTCGATTCGAGGTCGAATTCTAAGCCACTGGGCTATCACCGCTATACGCTACGCTACCGCTGTATGGCATTATGGGAAGTAAATTCATTAAGTTTAACAATCGAATTTTATTTGTATTACATTGAACCTACAATAATTTTAATACCTACATTATTATCTATTAAGTATGTCAAGTTTGCTCTGATTTCATTTAGTTTTTTTCAAATAAGGATCCACGCTGTCGCAAGATGCAAACGCATTAACGCCTTCCGATGTCGGACATTGTAATGTGTAAAGGCCCTAAATATAAAGTTTGTTTAAACTGTTAAAAGCTTTTGGTTCTGGGGAGAGTTCTGTTCAGCTTTTATAATTTGTTTGTAATTCAACACCAGTTTTGGCTTCTTGTGCCATTCTACAACAAGGTGAACGCAAAAAAGCCGGTTAATATAAATATATTTGATTTATTTTTACAAGAAATTATCATGTAGCATTACCTACTACAAAATATTTATGTTTTAAAATTAATGATAATAATATGCATAGAAAGAAAAAAATTGTAAATGAAGTACCTATATTCGTTCCTGTAATGAAGTATTATTCGTTCCTGTAATTCAGGTAATTTGCGACCAGTGATATTGACCACTGACTTGTATTGACAAGTACGAGTACTTGGCCCGAGCATAAACACTATCGTCAAAGTATTCGTATTGTTAGTGTGTGCCATTAGTATGGGAATATGTCAGTCATATGACTTACTAATGATTGACATTTACCGTTTGGCGTCCGATTCTAGCTTCAGTACGAATAATAAAACCACTATAAACTGTCCTTTACTACTGGTACGTTATTAGTCTGCAATAAAAAAATACCAATAACACTTATCGGTATGTGAAACACGCGTTATAAAGGCCATAAATCCGTTTCGTTACCAAAACGTTATTTCCGTTATACGCCGTTAATAAGAAACGTAAGTCGTAAATCTACCGGAGTTTACCCAATTAGTAGTTACGTTGTAAGTAGTAGAAGAAAGAAACTTATTTACGCACAGAATTAGTTGAATTATAGTAGTATAAATATTTGTGGGATAAATTTTTAATTCAGATATTTATGCTAAGCCGTTAGTTACGATTCCGAAAATTTTTGAAATGAAATTATTTATGGGTACCTACTTACTGTTAGCTGAACTGATTCTGATGAAAATTGGTGTTCAGATAGTTTTATGTTTGAGTTTTTACGTGAGTAGCAGAGCCGTGCTAACTCGTCTGGGGACGCACCTTGCCGCCAGCCTCTTAACCCGTCATAGAGCAGCATGTTCTTCATTTCTTCAGTTCTTCATTTCGGCTGAGAAGGTCTCAGTCAATATCTTAGACCTCATGAGTAGTAAAGTACCTTTACCTAGTAAGCATGTTACCCCAGATTGGATTTTTTCTCTATTGGGATTTATGCAAAAGGGTTGTACAACCAAGCCATGTCTATTTATTATTTCCATCACAGTTTTATACAAAGCCATTAGATGTTTCATGTCAAGCAGTAATAAATCCTCTTCCGTATAATACAATCTCCATCTCAACTCCCAGATGTCGGAGACTGTGCATAATATCATCTCGTACAAAATCTAATTTGCAGTTACGTCTCTGTCTGAGAATATACTGGCTATTCGAAAGAAATATGCACAAAAGATGTTATTGAACTAAGGAGCCCTTTGGAATGTATTTTTGAAGAAAAGTTTTCTACACGCGTTATTTTACTTTTTTTCAAAATCATAACTATATCCTTATTACCTAAATACTATTAAGTACTGTTTATAGCAGCCCAGTGACTTGGAATTCGACCTCTCAATGGAGGGGTCCGGGTTCAAATGCGAGTGGCACGCACCAATAACTTTGTAAAAAAGTTAAGTGCGCTTTATAAAATTAAATATCACCTGCTGTTACGGTGAAGGAGAACATCGTGAGGTAACCTGCATGCCTGAGAGTTCACAAAAAAATGTTCTCAAAGGCATGTGAAGTCCACCAACCCGCAGTAGGCTAGCGTGGTGGGCTAAGGCCTACATCCTTCTCATTGTGAGAGGAGATCCGGAGGCATAGGGTAGACGGTTCCAAACTTAATTATTATAAGTTATCTTTCTCGTGCAACAGTCAGCAATAAACTTTTCTTTCCTTTTCTTATCTTTTCATTTCTACATGTACATATACCATGTTATGTATAACATTGTTCTATTTACTCACCTTGTTACTTGCGACATGATTGGACAAAGGTTTCTAAGTAAACCGTTCGCGTGACTCACCGAAGGAAGGGTGTATCAATTTGTCATATTTTTTATTCAAGTCATGTGGTCTATTTCACAGGGCCTTATAACCACAAACATAGTGTGTTAGTACTTAGATTGATATGCCGCAAAAGAACTGATTCCTTTCTATTTTCAAACTATTCGGTTTAAGATTGGAAGCGAACTTAGCTGTTTTCCACACTGAACTATTTTTAAGTATTGAATCGATTTTAGCTGTTTAGTTCTCAAATCTAAATGTCCAATTCAGTTTGTTTCTCATTTACGTAAAAGCCACCTTATTATAATTTACAGCCTTATATAACTTATACAGTTTATAATATAGTTACAGCCTATATTCCTTCCTTCCTTCCTTCCTTTCAGCCCTTAGTAGTCCACTGCTGGACATGGGCCTCCCCTAATCGACGCCACTCCGCCCGGTCCTGGGCCCTCTGAATCCAACGGTTTCCCGCTGTCTTCTTCAGGTCATCAGTCCACCTTTTTTCCCCATCGGTTGTCAGTCCTGCGAACGATGTGGCCAGCCCATTGCCACTTTAATTTGCAATCTTTGAGAGCTATGTCGGTCACCTTCGTTCTTCTACGGATTTCATCATTTCTGATGATGACAGCCTATATTAAGTTATAGAATTCATACTTTTATTTGATTTCTATGCAGCTGTAGATGCTTTTTGAGGCGTATATCTTCGTCCTTATAAGTAACAAAACACTCACATTTAACCACAGCTAAGATTGCTTCTCTATTTGGGCTTGGATGTGAGTGTCCATGGGCTAGTGTGACCACTTAATATCAGGTGGCCTGCGTTCCCGTTTGCTACTCAATTTTGTTTTAACCCATTAATGACCCACTACAGGGTCGGGTCTCCTCTCACAATGAGAGGGATGTAGGCCTTAGTCCACCACGCACCACTACTGCGGGTTGGTGGACTTCACATGCCTTTGAGAACATTTTTTTTTGTGAACTCTCAGGCATGCAGGTTTCCTCACGATGTTTTCCTTCACCGTAACAGCAGGTGATATTTAATTTTGTAAATCGCACATAACTTTTTTACAAAGTCATTGGTGCGTGCCACTGGGATTCGAACCCGGACCCATCGATTCGAGGTCGAATTCTCAGCCACTGGGCTATCACCGTTGATAGCCCAGTTGCATCTCACTTACTTATTATAAAAAAAATTCTCTCTAAAACAAGTCCTTAGTATCACGCGTACAAACACGCAGGTAAGCAGCTAGTTTTACCTGAAATAAACAAAACAAACATAATTATAAACCAGTTGTACATAACATATTTACTATCCAGTTGTACATAGACAGCTATATACTCACAGTAATTTCGCATCTCCCTGGCAATAAAAGCGAAATTCGGTGGAGACATAAAACGTTATGATCGAGACGCAATGGCCAGTGTTGTACACGGTACCGTAAAGGACAGTTCTTTGAAGAGTCCGTTAAAAGGGCATTACTATTCTGATCACGGACTTAGATTAACCGTAGGAGGTTTATTTATTTCGTCTGACCCTATTCTATGTCTCTCGTTTTTTGGTATAACTACAGTGACCATAATCCCCGTTTTGAACGGGACAGTCCGGCTTTCAGGTTTAGTCCCAGTATCCTGAAAACTTCTGGGGACACAAAAATGTAACCGTTTCAGAAAAAAATGTAAAATAATGTAGTAACAACGAAAATCAGGCTATCATAGATTTGCTTTCCAAAAAATTAAATATAAATGAGTGACAAGATTTTATTAAAAATTGCGTACAGTCCATTTTTTTCTCTACTCTCATTTGGTAAACAATTTTAGAATGTCTATTTATTTTAATTTGCGATTTAAAAATATAATACAAACACAAAATTAAAAAAAAGGCATTTAATACTGAAACAACTATACTTTACTTTTTAAAGCAATTTCAAGAGATTTCTAATATTAAACCAAAACCAATGGCGGCCAATCAGTCACTAATTACCTGATAATGAAAATTTAAGATTATTGATGTTTTAATGTGTCCCGGTTTTTGGGTTTGAAAAAATGGTTAATTTAGGCATAACCTATGCCTACCTCCTTACGACTCGTATATGTCGGATATTCTAAACTAAAATTTTCAAGTACGACTTCAATATGACTTAGTTTTATTTTACCTAAAATAAGGTGAAATAGTTAATTATTTTCACTCATAGTTCACAAAAGGTACCTACGGATAGCGATTATAATTTAAACCAATCTTGCGTTTCATGCCACTATCAGCCAATCAGACTCCTTCAGTCATTACAGGTTTCAAAGCAAGCCAATCAGAGCCTCCCCTATATTCCATGCATAGTATAGTAGCCAATTACAGCCTTCGCTGTTGTGACGTCAATGAACGGATTGATCAACCAAGTAAAGTGTTGGGCTGGCCACTGATGTAGACAAATTACAAGTTCACTTCCGTAGTTCAGTGCTTACTGAATGACAGATAGCAAGGAACGCAAGATCGAAGTGTCATGTCAGTACCCATTAATGACCCACTACAGGGTCGGGTCTCCTCTCACAATGATAGGGATGTAGGCCGCCGTCCACCACGCTGGCCTACTGCGGGTTGGTGGACTTCACATGCCTTTGAGAACATTTTTTTTGTGAACTCTCAGGCATGCACGTTTCCTCACGCTGTTTTCCTTCACCGTAACAGCAGGTGATATTTAATTTTATGAGTCGCACATAACTTTTATTACGAAGTCATTGGTGCGTGCCACTGGAATTCGAACCCGGACCCCTCGATTCGAGGTCGAATTCTAAGCCTAAGGCTATCACCGCTGTCAAGATCGAAGTAACACACATAAATACAGCAACAATGTTACATTTACCTATTTGCAATAAAATTGACGTTTGGAGGAGCGTCCGTAAAACATTATGACTTTCGAGTACTATGACTACTTGCGACCCTTGAACCGGCAGCCAAAGTACCTATACACACTTTGTTACAAAAATTATAGTCCTTGAAACGAGTCTGTTAAAAGAACATTACTATTCCGATCACGGAATAGGAGAGACTAGAGGCTCTTTATTTATTCTGTTATTTCTGCCCCTTTATCATTATTTATATTGTCCCATTCGTTTGGAGAATTTCTCGATTTTATGAGGAAAATTGAACAACTGAGTGCTCTAAGATTGACGGGCACTTAGTTGGTATTCGAGCAACGGTGGCCTTATTGTTGTTTTTATAGGAAACTTTCTACGGACTGGACATTTTTAAATGGCAGCTCAGAATTTTGTATTCTGGACGCGCTGGAAATTTCTGTGTTCGAATGAACGCTAGACGTGAAGATTCCCTGATTGCTTCTTGCTTCGTGTTTATTATTTTTATGCTTTTTCAATTCGTTTTATATTTCTTGTTTAGTATCACGGTTTTTATTATTCGTGTTCTGGTATTGTTAATTATGAATTTTGATTTCTTTTCTTGCGAAATCTAATACGACTACTATTATTATGAGGATGGATGAATGTTTGTTACTCTTTCACGCACAAACGACTGAACAGATTTGGATGAAATTTGATATGCACGTTGCTTATAAAGTGGATTAACATATAGGATACTTTTTTTACACTCTCAGGGCCAAGTCCTAAAATATACGCGGTCGAAGCCGTGGGCAAAGTCTAGTAAAATATATGAAACAAATTGTATATTGCAATTCAAAAAGTCATCTGTGATTTTTGTCCTGAATGTCGTCAGTTGATAGGATCATATAGATTTTTACTATTATTTTTAGTGTACCTATGGCAAAAAAATTCAATTGTAATTTTAGAACGCTTTTCATTTTCCAATTGTATTATCTGAATTTCCAAAACGGTTAGTTACAATTTTATCTACTTTTACAAAATATTTCCTAGCGGGTACGAGTACGAAGCTTTTATTTCAAAAGCTCCGTAAACATTTGTTCGTCGAACAAACTTTCGAAGTATGTATTTTTAAGCGATATTTTTTTCTCTTCCAATTTTTTTCAATTTACACTCCCAAAGCATCCATGACCATATCGCTTCCAGTACTACCATAAACGTAGCCGTCCATCTTTGTCAAGGCTTCTCAAACTTATAGATACGTGTCCCTCACATCAATACAACCAGTGAACTAATTGATACGGAATCATTTGCTTTAGGAAGATAATAATATAACACGTCGCGGCAAAAAGAGTAGGTACAGGTCGTCCTCCGGGTTGGATTGATGACCTGAACAACACAATAGAAAAACGTTGGTTTCAAAGGGCTCTGGATGATTAGGGCAGGTCTATGTCCAGCTGTGGACTACGAGGGGCTGAAATGATGATAGAGATGAGACAATATAAGGGAAAGGGTTTTGGAACGGGCGGAGTAGCGTCGATTAGGGAATGCCCATTTCCAGCTGTGAACTGTAAATGCTAATTTGATGTTGACGACGAAACATATAGGGGGATATAGTAATGTACTCCCACACCATCCACCTTGTCATGGACAGTGAAAACCCTCAAAGGGTAGTCTTACAAGAGCTAAAGGGCACTATCGCGCGTGTGTCAACGAGTCACCCAACCAACCATCATTACGATTTTGTGACATACTACGTCACCCAACCAACCATCATTACGATTTTGTGACATACGTAAGGGATACCCGCCCAATTTGAGAGCCCCTGATCGATGCTATGACGTAGAAAGGTCGGTTTGTTTATCATATATTTTTTTGGTGGCCGTAAAATAAGAACCCTTTTACGGGCAACCCAATTACTTTTTACGATGAGATGGCCGCACGATATTGCTTTGATATTGAGATGGTTGTTGCCATTACAAAACGCGGCGGTGTTACCGTTTTTGAACGGAAATGCTAATAATTTTTCATTGCTTCCCGCTGCGGATTGAATGTTAAGGGCTGAATTGTGTCAGGTATTGTTTTTGTAATTAGCTTTTTAATTATACGACGCAACCAGGTCAGTATCTCTTAATGAGGTAACATCCATGGCATGGTGGAAAGATGAATACTGTCACAGGTTATTTCAAAATTAGGTTAACGGTACTACTAAGTTCAAAGTTAGTAAAAATACTTATTTACAAACAGTTTGAAACCTTCATATTTGTAAATTAAAAAAAAATGAATTTGTTATTTTTTTTCACAAGGCTGCAACCCATTCATGACCCACTATCGATATATCGATGACAACCGGGACCGACGGCTTAACATGCCCTCCAAATCATTGAATCGCGCATGTAATTCGCCATTATAAGTGACCCATCCTGGTACTGACCGCGCTCGACGTTACTTAACTTTTCCGATCGCTTGCGATCTACTGAAGCAGCGAGGCTGTGCGCGCGGATTACACAAGGAACCTTTTTATTGAAATTAAAATAAGGGCTACCTCAAAGCGCGCATGGAGACCAATATTCTTTCAGTTATTATCGTTAATGAAAGTATTAACCTGAACTGCAATCAACAATTAAGCTTTAAGCGGAAATTGATTTGGACTTAAAATAATTGCAATTTTGCTTTGATGGCGTCAAAACTAAATTGATGTATCGTTCAAATGTCCCAAATAACGATGCGGATTGTAGCGGAAAATTCAATTAAGCGAGTCCCCAATTAAATCAGGAATTGGCAATGTTTTAGCAATGGTCCGTTTTGTTGCGACGCGGTTTGTAGATTCATCCTCTATCGGTTGTATTGCATCATACGTGTGTTTGTGTGGTCAATTGTTAGAATTGTCTATGGTTACATGACATTCATATTAGTGTGTATCGATATTGGGTTTCTATTATAAACTTGGTTTTTCTGAATATACTTTATACTAGGTTTATCGTTCTTACTTTGTAATTCTGATATATTCTTTATTGTAAATTTAGAATTCAAGATAAATTGAAGAAATTAATAATATAAAAAATAATTGTAAGGAGTTTTGTCCTTAGCTTACTTGAATTACATTTTTCTTTAACAGCTTTCTTGATTTACACTCAAATAGGTCCAATGGAAATCTTCCGACTTTCCGCAAGCGCGTAACAAATTCAATTTTATATTATAATATTTAATATTGAAGCTGCTAAACTTTGAAAGTCTTAAAGTTTTCAAACATGACTATGGAAGCTTCGTAGCACAAAGTTTTTAAAGTCTCCAAAACTCGACAAAGGCCAACAATGAGAATTCACATTCAAACGCCACTACAAAACTGTCAACAACAAATTTTGAAAGCACTTTACAACTCTTGTAAACTAACCCCGAAAACCCCGTCAATAGACAAACCTGCAGTGCGAACTATTAAAAATGCAGCCGAAACACTCCCCTTCATACATTATTCGGACAGTTTATAGCTCGCCCGTAGTCCACCCTTATTTATGAGTATTTTTTTTTATTTTCGCGTGTAGTAATGAATTTTGTTTATTGTCCGCCTCGGCTGCTTTTTTATTGGCGTGATGTATTCGCCGTAATAGAAAATGGATGTAATATTTTTCGCTGTCAAGAGATGACACTAAAGTCCAATTTAGAGCGGTAGTTACAGATGTTTTATTTTGGACGAGAGTATTTTTATATTTAAATTTACCGTCTGTGATAAAAAGTTTTATATTATTATCTATTGAAACTTTTTTTCTAATCCCCTTTATATTTACTACTTATTTTGTATCTGTTCCTATTACAAGGTTTTCCAAGAAAGCCAGAATAAGCAGAAATGAAAGTATTCTTGAGTATTGAATAATGTTTCGCTCGAAAACAATGGAATTCTTGTATCAACAAAATGAAGAAAAAATATTTGCTTTTTATATCCAAACAATACCATTGATAGACATTTCTGAGTATGAACGCTCATATCATCTGCTTCTGCTACATATTTATATTATCATCTAATTAGTTCTGTTTTACTTTTTACTCCATTACTACTTTGTATTACATTGACTGTTCCCCTTATTACCTTTATATTGAAAAGAATCTTCGGCAAAGCATTTTCCGCCAAAGTCACCGCCGTCGGTCATATTTTCCATTCGTGGTCTATTGACCTCTGGGTCTTGCCTCAAAATTGGACCACGTTGCATAAACCCAAGATGAATACGACCTCGGAAATAGAACTTAGGCAAACAGGTGACATCTTTCAAAGGGAGGTTTTGTTCGATCTTAAAGAAACCGAGGAAATGCCTCCTAAAATAGCTTTCGCGTCACATTTCGATGAGAATAAAGAACCTTTGTGTACATTGTATTCCTATGTAACCTGTCCGGAAGCCCTTCGAATTAATTGAATTAATAATACCTCCGTTATTCTCCTACGTCAATGAGGTTGCCTAAAATAGATGGAAGGTACTGGATCTTTATATACGAGTGTTATTACAAAATGTCTGATTTATAATTATAATTATGTATGACTGTATATTTTTTGTTAATAGGTGAAATACGCGCCGAAAATCAAAATTCGCTACAAATCAGGAAACAGGCACGTCCCCGAAGGCAAGGATGTTATTATAAGTAAGTAATATTATTATTATTATTATTAATGTAACTAGGAATCCGGCTTGGAGGACCGACTTTGTATAAACATTTGCTAATAAATCTTTGTATTACAATAATAATGATATTGAATTTCACCGTTCCATCATCAAAAACTCTATTTATAGAAAGAATAAAAAAAGAGTCTACAAAAGATCTTGATGATGGAAAAAAATTAAGTTAAGTTTTTCAACAAGCGAGTGTTTTTACTACTTTACTTTACAATGAGTAGATATTATCTTTTACCGAATTTAAAACTTATAACTTTAATCATTAACATTTATTGCAGTAAAATATAAAAAAATAAAACACGAATTATTAAAACCGATATTTTTGAGATGGAAGTCGACTGAAATCGGAATAACTAAAACTAACTTTTTTTCAGCTTGTACTGCCGACGCCAATCCCTCGAATTTGACTTTCAAATGGATTATGAATAACGATAGTGTTGTCGGAAACAGTTCGGAGTTGGTGAGTAATAGAGTACTTTTATATACATTTGTTATACGATGAAGTTTTACACTGTAAAAACTTTGATACTTCAATGCTTAGGAATAAAGTTTTTGCAGATACTTACATTAAATAATATAATTCGAAAGATTTGTGAAAAGTCCATAGGTATATATTAGATATGAGATCTGAAATAAATTGCTATATGACGATAAGGTCTAACCTTAGTGACTTTACACCTTATTCGAATCTTATTGTTCCATACTTTATCATTGACACAACAAACCACAATGTCACCTATAGACTTTCTATCAGCGATAGAGATTTAGCTTGTGTAGTCGAATCATGAACACCGAATTCTATTTAAGTATTAAATCTGATTTAGCCAGCTCTTCCGTTCGTTGAGTCTGTACAGCTAAATTGTATTTGGTTTGTATTGATTCTATTAGGTTTAGGAATTGAACGGTCTGGTGCTGACTACTAATGGGGAGTAAATCTAATTTGAATTCTATCATTCTATCTGCAGTAGTATTACCTACATTTAAATAGGGTGTATACACTTGATTAGGGTATTCGATTTCCAATAAAGAGTATACTGCTTTTTGCTTTGCGTTATTTTTGAAATTATTACGCTTTTTGGTGTTATGATCCTTGACATTAAATATAATTACGCTTACCGTCGTACCGTTTTTCTATTCTGTTTTTCTTTCATATCATCGAAAAAGTTTCTCTGGATCCTTCGCTTGATTTGATTTTCTTTCTTTGATCTCTTGGCGATCTGTTTTTCACAAAAACGTAGCACGTGTAAACTTCCAAGATCTTTGTTGTTTTCGATCTTAATTTCAAAAAACATCTATAGGTATGGCATATATTTTATTTTAATTAGTTTTAAAAAATAATGTCTCAAGTAGGTAGCTCTGAAATGCCAATGAGCTGGCCATATTGTTGCCATACAAGGCCACAGCAAAGATTGGATGTCCAGAAACATGTGAAAGCTATCGATTGAGTCCCATGTCCGGCAGTGGATTATAAAGGACTGGAAGATGAGCGTACTACTCCTGTATCATGTCATGGACACGTAAATCAATTATACTCAAGTACAAACCTTACCAATTGTATTTCTGCTTAACTCAGACTCGAACACAGGACACTCGCTGTGGGAGACGAATAAAAGTTTAAAACTCCGTTCTTAATATTTTTATACTTTCTCTTATTAATATTACAAGTTTTAATTTCAACATCACTAATTGAATTTGTTTTGACCTCACCGTTATTCCTTATCTCGGTATTACGTACACTGAAATATTAAGCCACATTTAGGTAAACCCAGCAAGCTATTCATAAGACAACTGTCAAGTTGTCTGTGCCACGAAATCTTATTTCAATTCGCTAATACCTACCTGGATTTGGAGGCAACATTTTGTTAAAATGAACTTAATATTTTGGGACAGGGAAATCTGCAAGGGATACTGTGTCTTATTATTTGGATAGTCGAGTCGCTTTTCCTGCGAAGTTTTCAGTAAAAGCTCAGAGTCATACTTGAAATATTTGTCGGCGTAAAATTTCAAAGTGCGACTGGAGTAATACTTCATGATGTTTGTTGTAGAAAATCCCGAATGTGACAAGGAAATATAACGGCGTCCCGATTAAGTGTGTGGTCTTCAACGATGTTGGCAGGAGCGAGGAGTCGGAGACACTGCAAGTCAGCTGTGAGTATTTTGTGTATTTACTATGTTTCTACTGTATTTATGAGTTTTTTATTATTATTGATAGGGCGGAGTACCATTTGACTATAGTTGGTCCGTATCTACGCTAGCTCGCGTTGAAGTTGGACACCGATCCTTAAAGCTTAAGATCCACTAATTTAGCAAATTTGGTTAATGTAACTGTCCCAAAGTAACTTTTTTTAAAGCAGGGAGAGAATAGAAGTAAAACATATTTTGCAGATTATGTCTCCCATACGAGTCACCCATACACGCAGTCAACCCTTAACGACCTACGAGATCGGGTCTCCCCTTAGAATAGCAAGTACTAGAAAGGCTTTCGTCCACCATACCGACCAATTACAAATTGGTGCACTTCACATGCATTTGAAAAGTTTACAAATAATTCTCCGGCATGCAGGTTATCCCACGAAATTTCCCTTTGCCGATGCACCAAATGAAATTTGTTTCTGAAATTCATAATTTTCGTTTCTTTCAGATCCTCCTTCATTCAAGAACCGTCCAAAAGACGTGGAAGCTGAAGTTGGTAAGATTGTCACCCTCAGCTGTGACGTCGAGGGATCACCAACTCCCGAAATACAATGGATTCACTATGAAGAAGATACCAATATTGTAAGTCAACTTTCATAAAAAAAGACACAGTAGGTAAATAAAATTAGTAAATAAGTAGTAGTATTAGCGAAAAAGCTTAAATTTGTTCGGTGAAGAAATTACCACCAAAGACCGTTTTATGATCAGATGGAGTTATATTATACAAGAGCGAAAAGTAAAAGCGTGCTTGACTTTTGAACAGTTAAAAAACGTTATTCAAAATAAAAAAAGTCTTCAAGTCTTTGGTTGAGGGTTTATGTTTGCTAAATTTAAATATTTTACCCTTGTAATTTTTAAAAGCATAATGTTCCTACACTATGGCATATTTTATCATCATCACTAGGTAGGTACTTTATAATCTTTATCATCAGATCGCCTAAAAGAAATAATTCACAACTTTGTTCAACTTAATCGGGCTATTTGTCACTTCAAGTTACAAAAGATAATCCGCCATTATTTTTGAATTTTATCTGTTTCGTTGTAAGTTTTAGTTACCTTTTAGTGATTTAGAGTTTCCTGTATTACAATACTTAGATCTCGTTCTAATCATATCGTGAGACAATATGTGTCTAGATTACTTCCAGTTGTGAAGATAAAAAGTTGGATTTGAATGTTTTGTATAGCATTACCATATTCGTCCTTATCAGATAGTAGGTGTCGGCCAAACTAAAGCGGTTATTTGACGGGCTTAATCTTTCTTTCTTTCAATGATTAATGTTCCTTTATTTACTTCTTTTCAAACACTTTGTAAACGTGTAGATTGAAAACATATTTCAGAAATTAGCTTAATTTGTCTCCTCTACCTTAAGTACGGGAAGCTAACAAATGTCTATCGCTCTTGTAATCCGTTATATTGGTCCATTTGTTTTTACTATTAAAACAGAATCATAAATGTAAAACACTTAAATCACTTTGAATCTTTTTATTTTATTAAAAAGGCATCTATAGCTACTTTTTTGTCGTATGCCTTTTTTGGCATAAAATCTTTTAAAGGTCCTGTTTTCAGTGGAGACATGCTGACTCCCATAAACCAATAGTTACGTTTTTTTGTTAACACCAAGCACCAATAGTGTATCAGTAAGTAATTTCTTACGTTTTCCCCATGAGTGACAGCGATTCGCTTCCGCGTCCCATCCGCTCTACTTTGGCCGAACTTAGACCTAAAACATTTCCTATTCCGTACAATGTCGGGGTTTTTATACCTCTTTTGTTGTTTTGTCCGTGGGCGTACTATAAGTAATGCTGTTACTATTTCCAGCGACATTCTATCCTTATCTATCCCCCTAAGTTAGAACAAGACGTATGCTCCAAGTTATGTCTCTGTCCTTATCCACTTTCTTGTGTTGGTGAAAGATAGAGATACTTAAATAAAGGGCAAATTAAACGCTACGTAAATGTCAGTGATAAGCTATTATCTTTTGTCATTTTGAGGCACATTGTACTTTTATGGCATTGCTTGTTATTGTATGGATGTTAATGGGCTCGTATGATTTAATGGTATGGTTTATGGCCCTCGTAAGTAACTTCTGATGTCTTAAGTAACAAGGATTGTTATGGCAGTTATTATGTCAACTATTCTCTGATTATGACTTTGTTATTAGAATCGTTATTCATATCTCAGTGGGTATATTCTTGTTTCGATATAAAAAGACTATATCTTTTTCAAATATTTGGTATCGCAACGTATGGTAATGAAGAGTGGGTAATTGAAGGCAATTAGTATTAATTATTACTTCATTTTTGTCTTTCTTAAGCCGCGTAAGATAAAAACTGTACATTAGGATATGTGTGGCTTAAGCCGGCTATTTCTGCAGGGCGTGAATTGAGACAAGAGTGAAAATCGTGCTATAATTGGCTAACTACAGACAACTATTAAAATTTATGACGTTTCAAAATTTTCTTATTCTTTATTTCATGTTTATTATTTATGTAGACGCTGTTGGATTACCTAATTAATAAATAAGTTATATATTATGTATTCTGGGTTCTGATGTTCATTTTCCAACAGAAGGTCGGCAAAACAGCCAACTTGACGCTGACAGTGGACACACACACCGCTGGTCGATACCTCTGCAAGGCCAGCATCGAAGGCTACCCTGAAATACAAGCAGAAGCGTCCATCTTTATTAAAGGTAAGACGTTTTTCGTTATTATTAAAATGTTTACAACTTCTGGTTACATTACTGGTAAAAAATTAAAAAATGTTTACAACTTCTGGTTAAAAATTAAAAAATGTTTGCAACTTCTGGTTTCATTATTGTTAAAAAATTAAAAAATGTTAACAACTACTGATTGGTCAAATATTGTTATTGGTAAACAGTTTTTTGTAAAGCTTTCGGGACTAACTCAATAACAGTAGTAGGTAATAACACTAACAAACAATGCTTTCAAAAACTTCTGAAAGCAGCTCAATTACCAATACCTTTAAATAAAAGATGTTTTTTTGCATGCAAAAACAGTCATGATTAAGTCAGTTGACTCGAAATTTTGATGACGTCATACGTTGGGTAACACAAAACATATGAAGAACTCGGCTTATGACTCGGTTCAATAAAAGAGTATTGAGTCACAACCCTACAGTGTATTTTTCAGCTAAGTATCTAACCTGACTTTGTCCACAACACTATAGTTTCTAACATGTATTTAAACGTAAGTTGCCCCTGTAATTACTACCGTATATTCCGTGAAGCGTTCAGAACTATGTGTAGATCTAATCTGTCTGTCTAATATGTCTGTTGTACGCTGGCTCTGTTATCTTTCACGGCATCGAGTCGTATTTAAAGTAGTTTAGGCTTTTGACTATATTTAGGCTGTAATAGATTACATTTAATTATCTTACGAATCCTCCGCGAATCCTTTGTCAAATCTATGTCGGAGATATTGTTTTATATTCATTGAGTAGCAAATTGAGGCGGTGATAGCCCAGTGGCTTAGAATTCGACCTCGAATCGAGGGGTCCGGGTTCGAATCCCAGTGGCACGCACCAATGACTTTGTAAAAAAGTTATGTGCGAGTTTAGTGATGTAGAAAACATCGTGAGGAAACCTGCATGCCTGAGAGTTGAAAAAAAATGTTCTCAAAGGCATGTGAAGTCCACCAACCCGCAGTAGTGGTGCGTGGTGGACGGCGGCCTACATCCCTCTCATTGTGAGAGGAGACCCGACCCTGTAGTGGGTCATTAATGGGTTACTGACGACGACAACGAGTAGCAAATTGGATATAGGAATGGGATATAGCTCTCTACTCATTCCAACTGATATTAAGTGGTCATTGAACTTCACGGAAATTTATGTCTCTTCACATTTTAAGTTCACGTGAAAATGTTATTTTAAGTCCATTTAAAACAACTATTTCACAGGCAAATTAGATCTTATGTATGAGATAGGTATTTATGTAAGTATTTTCAACGTTACGTGCAAGCGTGCATCCATTAAAGCTGGCATTTTCCTGAAAAGGTTAGGCATTTTATGTTAAGAGGGCTGAAACTTCGATTTCACTCCGTTGCATAAAATAAGAGCTAACTCAGCTAAAACTAGGTAATTCGATGTGTTTTAGTTACGGATGTTACCTATCTTACAATCATTACAAATGTGAAATATTTGTGTGGATGGATGGATCTTTGTTACTCTTTCCTGAGAAAACAGCTGAATGGATTTGGATGAAATATGGTGTGCAGAACTCAAGGTGGTAGCCCTTTTCCTACAATGAGAAGGATGTAGTCCACCACGCTGGCCTAATGCCTTGTCATTACACATAACATTACAAATAATTGTGTGTATTGAGTGCGTGCCACTGGGGCCCAAACAGGGTCCATTAATGACCCACTACAGGGTCGGGTCTCCTCTCACAATGAGAGGTATGTAGGCCTTAGTCCACCACGCTGGCCTACTGCGGGTTGGTGGACTTCACATACCTTTGAGAACACATATTTTTGTGAACTCCAGGCATGCAGGTTTCCTCACGATGTTTTCCTTGACCGTAACAGCAGGTGATATTTAATTTTATAAAGCGCACATAACTTTTTTACAAAGTCATTAGTGCGTGCCACTGGGATTTGAACCCGGACCCCTCGATTCGAGTTGTAATTCTAAACCACTGGGCTATCACCCCTTTTTACCTACCACCTATTAAGGTAAATTAACAAATGCTCTACTAAAAGGCTTTCTGTGCTACGAACATGGCTGGCTGCCCTTGGCTCGGTTCTCGGAACACGTATCGACCCTGAAATAGTTTCTATGTGTTCAATGTTTCATGTTCATTATGCCTGCATGTTGTTTGTTTACATAACTAGTCCCAGACCAGATACCTACCAGTATACTATTACCTACATGCTACTCACGAGGACCAGGAATGTTACATCTGATAAAGTATTTCTGGTGACTCGAGTTTCCACTCAGATTCGGATAACTGACGTGTCTCAGGCCACGCTCAGTTTGGACGCGTTTCCGTACGAATTTAACTCGTGCTTATACTTACTTATGTATGTCATATCAGTACCCATTAATGACCCACTACAGGGTCGGGTCTCCTTTCACAATGAGAAGGATGTAGGCCGCCGTCCACCACGCTGGCCTACTGCGGGTTGGTGGACTTCGCATGCCTTTGAGAACATTTTTTTTTTGTGAACTCTCAGGCATGCAGGTTTCCTCACGATGTTTTCTTTCACCGTAACAGCAGGTGATATTTAATTTCATAAATCGCACATAACTTTTTATTACAAAGTCATTGGTGCGTGCCACTGGGATTCGAACCCGGATCCCTCGATTCGAGGTCGAATTCTAAGCCACTGGGCTATCACCGCTGCACTACTGCATACTTACGTATACGCTCAAATAATCCCGACCTAAATATTAGGTATGGGGGCGCTCACACTGCGCGATAGTCAACTTAGCGTATAATACGCACGAGTTAAATTAAAATATCTAATCAATTTAACAAAGAAAGTGATTATCTTTTATTATCTGTACCACTCCAGTTTTAAATATCGTAAATATCGACTTATATGATATTTTATACATTTAACAAAAGCCTCAAATTATTTTTATGTGTCAATAAATTTACAGAATGAATACCATAAATCGATTTGGAAAATAGAGATCCGAATGCATTAGTTACAATTAATTAATTATTACGATAATTAACTATAATCTTCATTTTGTGTAAGTATTGTATTCGAATTTCGTATAGGTTATTAATTTTCGACGCGACTGCACCCGATCGTATTAATCGCGTACTATTACGAACGAAAGTGATGAATATTATTGATTGGAAATCGAATGCTCAGTTCAGATATTAATTGATATTGTTTAATTCATTAATGAACTTTAAATGATCTATTATATCAACGACAAGGATATAGGCCTTCGTCTACCAGGCTGGCTTATAGCGGATTGGTCTCACATGCCTTTGGGACGTTTTAGAAGTTTAAAGAAGTTTGTTTTAAAAGCTTTTTTTATTTAACTAGCAATGTTTGTCCGTATGTTCGGCTCGGGTCAAAGCTTGCAACTAAAGCATTTATCTTAGTGACGTCCTTCTAAATTCAATATGGCGGCCGGCCCAAGATGGCGGAATAGTTACTTCTTGATTCTTGATATGGGTAACAAATGAAAGACCTTGCTGAAAACTTTACAAAAATTAAATGACTGTACAATTAAAAGCTTTATCTCCTTTATTTTATAACTTTTTTACTACTATTATAACTTTCTAATTAAAAAGAACAAAAAAGAAACTTAAATAAATCTTAACTATTAAAAATATATAGCGTCTTGGGAACGATGCCTCACATGGGCACTTTAGATGAAATATTTTTATTATGAGTTTTCTTTCTTTTTTTTTTTATTGTATTCTGTAAATATATATTTTTAATAATTAAAAGCTTGAATTAAAATGTTTTTTTTTTCTACAAATTTATTATTAAAGCTATAATTTCGTATTTTCTCCCAGGACCGCCGAAGATCGTATCGAATCACACGCAGTTCGGTTCCCAAGGCGACACTGTGAATATTGAGTGCGCTGCTTTCTCAGTACCGAGAATTGACTCTATTACTTGGACCTTCGATGGGAAAGAGATCGATGCTATTCACGATCAAGTAAGTGTTGAAAATAGCTGCATTCTTATAGTTCGTTTAATAGAAAATGTGTTGCAAATTTGAAGTAGTCACAACAACCCATGCACACTCCAGCTAACCTGAAATAGAGAAGAAATCCTATTTGAGGTTGTATCTACTTTGCTACTCATGAGGACAGCGGTGATAGCCCAGTGGCTTAGAATTCGACCTCGAATCGAGCGGTCCGGGTTCGAATCCCAGTGGCACGCACCAATGACTTTGTAAAAAAGTTATGTGCGTTTTTTTAAATTAAATATCACCTGCTGTTACGGTGAAGGAAAACATCGTGAGGAAACCTGCATGCCTGAGAGTTCACAAAAAAATGTTCTCAAAGGTATGTGAAGTCCACCAACCCGCAGTAGGCCAGCGTGGTGGATTAAGGCCTACATCCCTCTCATCACGAGAAGGAGACCCGACCCTGTAGTGGGTCATTAATGGGTTACAGCACAGCACTCATGAGGACAAAGATGTTCGCCTCAATTAATGTATCATAATATATAGGACATGCTGCTTTACGACGCTGAGGGACTTTCTTATATAGCCTTATATTATCTTCAACAGGATTACGCTTTCCTGGAAGACTTGCAGCCAGGTGGGATAGTGAACTCCACTCTTATAATCCGTGAGAGTCAATCAAAACACTTCGGAGTCTACAAATGTAACGTTTCTAATGACTACGGTAGTGACACGCTGGAAATTATCTTGAGGCCTAACAGTAAGTGGTATTTATTATATTTCTTCTTAGTAAGTCTTTCTTAAGTCTAGTTCGCTGCTTGAGTAAATCGCAAGCGATCGAAAAGTCAAGCAACGTCGGGCGCGGCCAGTACCTGGATGGGTGATGCAAAGAAAAAAATAAAACATTTCAATAAATGAAAAATTTAAACAAAAAATATTATATTTTTCCAAAATTCCATATATCGTGGAAAAAGCAACACGCGTTTCACCTTATTCCAATCACAAACAAAAGTCAACAGCGATACGGTACCAAAAGTTTGATATTCGTTTTGGAACTGAAAATTTTGTATATCACATTTGGTTTTGTTAGTTTTGGTCTCGAACGTCGAAGTACGGGAGCTTTTATTAAAAAAGTTCCTTTTTATTTGCTGCCCCAACAAATAACAATTATTGCGTTCACAAATAAACGGCTTCAATATAATATCAACAGACGCAATTCAGAGTTATAGGATATTTTTTTAGTTTATTTAATCGCCATAAGCCTTTGTCAGTCCACTGCTGGACAAAAGTGTCTCCCTAGGCTCGCTATCGAGCCCTATCTTTATTAATTTGATAAACACATATGCCCCGGTCCCG
This sequence comes from Erynnis tages, assembly GCA_905147235.1. NCBI lineage: Eukaryota > Metazoa > Arthropoda > Insecta > Lepidoptera > Hesperiidae > Erynnis > Erynnis tages. The sequence goes on from LR990097.1 coordinate 2,489,655, forward strand.
CTTCCTGCAAAATTTTGCATTTAAAACGCACGTTCTTCACACAATTTCTTTATAGGTGCAACCTTACGTTAAATTATGTTTAAGTATTAAAAATGAGGCGCGCATAGCCCCGCTGCTTGAGTAGATCGCAAGCGATCGAAAAAGTTAAGCAACGTCGGTACTAGTTGGGCGAACGAAATACGCGATTCCGTGCTTCGGAGGGCACGTCAAGGACCGTATCCTTTTCATGAAATTTTCCATAACCAAATCGCAAAGTGGCTGCCCTATGTCCTCGACAGTCTCACGAATTCCATCTTTGAGGTCTTGAATCGACGCTGAGCTCTTGGCGTAGACCTTCTCTTACACGTGGCCTCGAAGGAAGAAGACACAAGGTGTTATCGATCGTCGATTCGTCGTTATCGATGGTCATTTACCTGATGTTATTTTCCACTACTAACGGCATACCTTCCTCTTTATAATGAAATAAACATCGGATCATTTATATTAAAAAATGGTCTCATTCTTTGAATATCAAAATGACACCTCTTATTGGAAAACCCTTTACTATTATTCATTTAGTGCAGCTTTTAAAATGCACAATATGTCATATCATATTACGTCAGAAATGAAATACAATTACAGAAATGTAGGTATTATAATACAGCAGTCTCAAGTCCAAGACGTATCGTAGTTGCAAGTCCCCGGACTAAATCCATTTTTAAATTTGAAACTTCAACTTTTGCGTCACGTTTATTTATTACCCACGGGAGAACGTTCTGGAATTTTATTCCAAGTCTTCTTTCGTTCTATTTAATAGCATTTGTTTTATCTTTCAAAAGTTTGCAAGTCAAGTTGTAAAGTGTTAAACAAATTTTATGTTGCCGACTTTGTTTTGTTTGAATGGTTTTGAGTCTTGATTTATGAAACAGGCAACGGTCAAATATACAGCAGAGCTGTTTAAATTTAAAGGAATTTTAATGCAGAGTATATATTTATTAAAATACATTTAAAAAATACGTTAACGTTAAGTCAATTGTTTGATGAGGATTTTAAATAACTGTGAATATTATCAGGTTGATAAAATTTCTTTAAAAAAAAAACAGCGTGACATTTAAAAGTATCCTCCTTACCTTTTATTAAAAGAAAATCTATAGGTACCTACGTAAGATTAATGAAAACAATGTGCAGAATACATTATTCACTGTTCCAGAAATTTATAAATTAATAACGGAGAATAATATGAAAGAAAATTAAATAGACAATAATCAGGTTTAAATGACCTATCTCATCAACCGTTTTGTAAAATTATAGGAAAATAATTAAAATTCATTTAAATAAAGTTAGACATCACTTGCCATTTAATCCCCAGATAACATATTATTCAAGTCATTCCTAGATAAAATGAAGGCAATTCTAAGGCTCTCTAAGGCTGTCTAACCTATCCCCTATATACAGCTGTAAACCCCCCACATGTTACAGTTGGCAAGTGCCACGGGGGCCATCAGCGCCGCCGTGCCCTCGGCGCTGAAACGACCTCGCATTATCGTAAAGTTATCGGAGAAACTTTATACGGTGCGACACGCTGGTACTTTCTTAGATATATTACGCGTTCTATGTACTTTTTCCTATAAATACGTAATTTGTGGTGCTCCCAGTATGGTTTGTTAGTTATAGAATATTGGGTTCACACTCATATTAGGGTAAGGTACTTTTCTATAAAGTAATTAAGTAATTGAGTAGCATGCAGTCCATCCAGTGATAAATGGTCTTTGCAGCCCATGGACGCCCTATCCAATCTGAGGCTTGTATGCGAGTGCCTTGCTACTCATGAGCGCTAAGATGTCCTCATAAATAAAGTATCCGGAAACCATACCTCCCCAGCCGAATCACAAGACATAACAACATGCTGCTTTACGACGGGTTAAGAGGCTGGGTAAGCGGTGATAGCCCAGTGGCTTAGAATTCGACCTCGAATCGAGGGGCCCAGGTTCGAATCCCAGTGGCAGGCACCAATAACTTTGTGAAAAAGTTATGTGCGCTTTATAAAATTAAATATCACCTGCTGTTACGGTGAAGGATAACATCGTGAGGAAACCTGCATGCCTGAGAGTTCACAAAAAAAATGTTCTCAAAGGCATGTGAAGTCCGCCAACCCGCAGTAGGCCAGCGTGGTGGACGGCGGCCTACATCCCTCTCATTGCGATAGGAGACCCGACCCTGTAGTGGGTCATTAATGGGTTACTGACAAGAGGCTGGCGGTGAGGTACCTATTTATTAATAGTTGGATTTATGACAACGAAAAGAAAACGTTACCTTTATAAATAGAAGTTCCGTAAACATTAGTATCAATTTGAGCTTCACGTAAACATATTTGTGTTTACCTAACAAAAGTATCCCAAACAAAAGCTATTCAAACCATTACCATGGTATTATTATCGTCACTAATTTAGCTGGAAGCAATCAAGCGTTCAAGAATAATACAGTAAATATTTTTATTTTTAGAAACATTCCCCTTGCTGTTGATTCTTTTCGGAGTCACATCGGGAACAATAATGGTAGCAGCGGTGATAATGCTGGTAATACTGTGCCAAAGGAAGCAAAGGAAGAACAAACAAGCCCAAGTAACAGAGAAACCAGACGTGACGGTAACAGCTGAAGAATTGTACAAGGAAAATGACAGGAATTCAAACATCAGCGATTTAAAACTCGAACTGCGACAAGCGAATGGGAGTTGTGAAATTGTAAGTATTACATTAGCGTTAGAACTATCGGAAATCCGTGTTTGCTGGCGAGCGGGGAAATTTCTTTTTAGTTCCACTTCACACTGATGGAAATTCAATTTTGAATTGGGAATCGTTTTAGCTTTCTGTTTACTAAGTCATTTTTCCCGATGTAGTTTCCAGCTTTTTAGATCGGATGGCGTTAAGCGTGGCTATAGTGTTCAGTTTCGGGATAGGTTTTGAGTTTTATTTGACTATCATTTCATTGTGCTTTTGTCAATGTACTATCGGCTGTGTCGGTGTGTTGACTATCTTTCACTCTTCGATAAGAAGTAAAACAATTAATATTTTTAGCTAATTACTTACTGTACTGTATAATTTGTTATGACTTTCTTTTAATTATTACCTTCAATCCTTTTTGGATCCTGTTCATGAATGAAAATGTAGTTTGTTTCATTCTTTAAAATTCGTATGTTACCTACATACGAGTATATTATGAATTTGTGGGTATTCTTATCGTCATTCAGTACTTATTTTAATAATACCATAAAAAATGATAATTTACGATCACCGTAATAAATAAAAGCAATGTCCACTTCATACATATTTTCTGGTATTCTTTATTGTATGATAATTAAAATGTAAAGTTTTCTAAGTCACAATAACGTGATATTTTAACAAAGTTTGTGCTACTTTAACACACTTTCAATAGAAAATGGATCTTTCTGAAAGCTGTTACAAAACAACGAAAGGAAGCATTCAAAGCTAATTTCTTTAAATATCGCTCGCTTATTATTCACCATGAATCGGCGTTGTACTGTCAGAGAAGATGGATTGTGTACACGAGGCCTAAATTTTCATGAATCATTTACGCAAATGGTTAAAGTAGAAGTACGTTTCATCACATTAACCATTGTTATCATTGTTGGAGCTTTTGATAATAGCACGGTTCTACTTTATTACACTATTGATCGACCGAGTTTTAAAGAATCCTAATATACTTGATTCTAATGCAAACAAATTTCTTTAGCTTTTGTTATTAGTTATATCTACATGGTTAATATTAAGGTATAGATTTTTATTTAAAACACTCTTTTCATTATTCCTATAGAATGCTAAAAGTGTTTATTTTGGATATTACTATGATTATTAAAAGGTTTAAATATTAAATAGTCATAGTCATGAAACATATCGTTTAAACTCTATTATTGTTATCTTCACATTTATTCGCGTGTGTAATCCTTGCTCGTTAATGAAACCGTTTTTTATCGTTCAGGACTATTCCAACACTGGATCGGACAGTACTCTTTGTTCCAACGCCAAGCTCGGAAGTGGTATACCCCTGGCAGGCTCAGTGCCTCTGTCATCTATAAACCAGAGCAATTCGTACCAAGGATACCGTTATAGCAATGACTATAGCGACCCTGCTTATTCCGATTGTTATAAAGTAAGTTCTGCCGTTTCGTCTTCATTTGTCTTTTTTGAATTTAAATTAAATTTTAAAGTAACCATTACACTTCTTCTTCTCCAATGAATTTATCTTCTGTCTTCTACAGAAAACTAAAAGTTAGTAAATAAATTTAGATACAATGAAACTGTAATTTTATCCTAGGTAAACGGTTACAACAATGGATACCAGACATACGTCCATTACGGACACGACTACACCCCTGGGTCATTAAGGGTGCAGTCACCCACGGTGGGCAGTGATAAACTTACGCCGAATAGGTAAGTTCTACATTTTATTGCACTTTATACTAGCTGTGCCCGCGACTTCGTCCGCGTGGGACTCTGAAATAAAAGTAGCCTAGATTACTCTTTATTTAATCAGCTTTCTGCCAGTGAAAGTCCCGTCAAAATCGGTCCTGCTGTTCGAGATATTTGCCGAACCAAACAAACAGATAGACTGACAGACAGAAATTGAAAAAAATGCTATTTTGGTATACCGTGTACACATATGTGTATTTAGTAAAAAACGGTTATTTTTATATTAAAAACAGAAACAATTTTATTTATTTGTATAGATAACTATTACTATTCTTAGTATTGGTAGACTCAGAAATAATGAAATCCGTAGAAAAAAGAAGGTGAAGATCGATGGATTGCAGTGACTTCTCTCAGGTAGCTTTCATGGACATTTGGAACACTTACTGTAAAAACGTTCATTAAAGAAGTCGTCCTATCTCCAACCAAAAAACTTTTCACACGATAAATTTTCAAAAAGAGCAGCCCACAGAGAAAATAAAAGAAGAAACAGGGCCAACCACTGGAGCGAATAAAATTTTAAAGCCTCATTGTCTTCTAGGTCAATAAACGGCAGTCTACCGAGGAGCGTAGACACTCCGTCTACAGTACAATACAACCCGGCCAATGGTTCCCAGAACAATTCTTTACAGCGCACAGCTAAGCGACAAGGCAGTAGCAACGCTTTGAATAACTTAGGAGTACCTGAAGGTTGGTAAATTGGAAAATGTTCACCTATTTCAGGAATAGAAACCGCTTGTGGCTCTAATGCTTTAATGCCGGTCTTTATAGTAGAAATGGAAAGTCGTTGTGATTTATCAAAGGAAATAGTTTACTGAGATATTCAACTTGCTTTGTGCTTTAATAAAATACTCGTATGTTTTGTTTGATTCGAGCCTAGTACGTTTTGAGGTTATATGTATTATTAGGGGAATCGAGAATAATAAAACGAAAATATACTTATGAATCTTTTCTATCCATCCATTCCAGTCCATTGCAATAATTATCTTATTTTCAATATCCGTGTTCTTCTTTTCTTCCTCTGCTTGGCCAGTCCTAGCTCTTGATTAAACCGTGAAGGCCATAGATTCAGCTATCTGCAGCAACCGCTTACGAGCTCTAAACTCCATCTTACAGTATATACATTTTTTTTAATCAAAGTTGGCTGCTTTCTTTATTTTTTCTTTCTTTCTTTCTTTCATTTAATGTCTAAAAAATCTTTAAAAATATTGTTAGGTATTTTATGCTTTACTACCTTGTTTCAAAGTGGCTCGTTATTGTTTGTTTCGCAAACAAACTCACGGCTTCAAACGCCTTTGCATTGTAATCCCTTTTGTCGTGTCATTTTAATCCGTAGTTAATACAAAATTCAGTTAACGTTATATCAACAACGTACAATAGTGGATCTAGAACGGCTCCCTTAGAATACCGCGCAACAAGGGAGTTGCGTTGAATAACTCAGCAGTACTTGTAGGTTAGTAAATTAGGAGCTTGATAAATAACATATACCGCTTCTTTGTTCACGTATAATCCTGAAACCGTGGAAGAGAAGGCTTTGTTACCTTTGTTGGTATTTATGAAGGCTATTGAATAGGCAAGTAAACAGCTGAGCTGTGTTGGCTAAGAAATATCGTGCCAATGTTTGTAAGGTGGTCTCAGATGTTTACTAAAATGCTGGAAGCATATAAATCTATAAGCAAGAAAAACTTTGTATTATGCCCGGTGCTGTCATTGTTACATTTGAAATTAGGACGTTCGTTGTTCAGAAATTTTAAGTCAGACCCTAATCACATTAACATATGAACTGAATAATTTTAATAATACAATACAGTCGCGATATTAACAAAGCAATTTTTGACATTTACAATTTTAATTTATTGTATGTTCATTGACTGATGACAAAAATATCTTAAAAATTATACCAAAGATTTCAAAGCTAGCTTAAATGTTTATTCATCGGCCTAAGACAAAAATATGTATGTTAAAAATTGTATCAAAGAATGATAATAATGGGATTTATTTCTATTTTTCTGCACATCATTATTCCCTATCATTAATTCTAACCTAGATAACAGGTCTTTATTTTTGATTATGTAGTAGGTTTAAATATTAAAAAAAAATATTCTTTAACTCGTAAAGGGGAATATGCATTCGTATATTTGTTTGTTTATGGTTTGATAATTTTCTGGGCTATCCACAGGTAACAGGGTTCCCAACGGTGGTATACTCCACGGCGTAGACGTTCGATATGCGGCTACGTATGGTAACCCCCATTTGAGGTCTGGAGGGGGGCTAGGGTTCCCCACAGTCAACACGGCGAAGCCGGCTTCGACGCCAGCTCCGCCACCATACTCCTCGGTCAGAAGTTCTGTGATATTGCCGTCTGGTAAGTCTTGCCGTCTGGTATACTTTCTCGTCTCTCTCTCTATTTTGAGGAAATCTTTTAAAATCAATTAACATATTCGTTCTTAATCATTTTTCGTTTGTTTTCCGAATTGGTCCATTTTGAGATTTATATGAAATTAGAATTTCGAAATCGAAACGAAAGAGGAATTATTTAAATTTAGAGTTTATGATACCATAAACTCTAAACTTAAATAATTCTTCTAAGTTTTTTAGAATAAAATTACGATATTTGGCATCTTTAAATCAATATTTAAGACATACCACTTACGTTTTTTAGATTGATTGAGATCTGTTAACCGAAATCCTATTATTTATAATCTGTTAACCGTATTATAACATATAACCTTGTGTATTGTGTATCTTAGTAGCAACACTAATGGTATTACAACCCCGAACAGGCACATCGTCGCACTCGATAACGTCGCCAACGAGCCTCGCGTCGCCCCAGTGCGCAACAAGTCCCATAACGAATTCCACTATGTCGACTGACAGCGCTCAGCCCGCGGTAAGTGCCGTAACTGCTTTACAATTGCCTCTTCGCTGCTTAAATTCAAAAGTAGGTAGGCACCACAAATCAAAACTCAACTTTTTTAAAGGAAAGCAATCAAAAGGGAAGAATCTTATTTTATGTATATATTTATCAAAATACATAAATATTGATATAAAACAAGGTAGCTTGAGGCAAAAAACAGTATTTACCCTTTTGTTTCGCTCTCCTTAAAAAATTTGGTTTTGATTTGTGATATTTTGAATTTAGGCAGCGTCTTGTGTGACTGCATAGTACTTTATTAAGCTTAAGAACTGTATCGTTTTATCTTTGTTGTTTATTAATACGTGAATTGAAAATTTTGGGTAGATACTATTTACGCGAACGGAGCAGTTTGTGTGTTGTTTGAGTTAACTTAAATTTTTAAGATTGGAATTTTCAGGATTGAAGTTACTAAATTACTTTATGCTGTTAAATAATAGTAAGCTTAAAGGGGCATCACGTAACAAATAATAGATTTAAAAGATAAACGTGAAGAATTAAATGAAAAGGACGACAGGAAAGTTAAAACACTTATCATTATGAAAGTAAAATAGTTAACAAACAGAAACCTTGAGGTTACATTAACGATAATTAATATAATAGGTATATGTTAGTGCTGTCAATTCCATTTCTGACAAGGACGTATAATATGTACGTCTGAGTGATACAGACATTAAAGCTGGAGAGCTGGTAGGCATTTTGCGCAAAGTGTTTGAGACATCAAATTATGTTGAATAGATTGTTTGTAATATTCGAACTCCGGAATCCAAAATCCGGTAATGGTATTTAGCCAATTAAAAAGAAGTGTTTGAGGTTTTGTGAAATTTTTGTTTACAATGAAAAAATGTCTTGTCGTTTTTAAAATAGTTATTTTTATTTACAAATATTATGTTTGCGCGTATGCGTATCTCAAACACTTTTTTGAGTGTTAAAAAATAATTTTGGAGACTCCTGGCTGGGTCGCAAACCAGATTTAGTGTTTTGGTACGTTCTTTCGTAATTTAGTCCTTGGCTAAATTCCATTATCCATCAGTCCGGTCTATATTTTTATGTTTGGAATTACAAATAAGCTATTCAACATGCTTTTATGATGCTTCAAACACTTGACGAAAAATGTGTGACAGCTCTTGGTCTATTAATATCAATAATGTAAGTTAGTCTGAATAAGCTCATTCATTCTGCTTATATCTTATGTCTGTTTGGTACCGTATCTCAGAATAGTTAATAGAATTTCTAAAGAACCCATAGTTATTAATGTCACTACTATAGTAAAGTATATTGCGGATGCCTATAAGGCAAATATTCTTGATAATTTTTTGTACTTTAAGAGATTGCCAGGACCCGAAATATTCTTATTATCAGTTATGAAATATTTTCGGCAATTTATGATGTTATGAGTTACTCCATTAGATAGGAATTTTTCATTTGGGTTTATTATTGTTAAGTATTTTCATTTCATTTATACCAATTTGCAGACTTCTACATATTATACAAGATATTATACTAGAGTAAAAGTAATAGCTTTTGGAAAAAGACCTAACGCTTTGGAAAAGTATGTTTGTTGGTAGAGATGGCACTAAAAGGTGACATGGCAGCTGTTCCACAAAAATAAAAGCGTCCAAAAGGCCGCTAATTTTAGGTGTCCCATTTTTGATGTCCTGTCATTCGATCGTGACATGTAAAGATCTTTGCCACAATGTAATCAACGGTGTGTTTCCAGACTGGTGTAGCGACTTCGTCAGCGACTCCTCAGTCTCCGAGTGCCCACTACATCCTCGCACCATCAACTAGAGCTTTAAGTAATACCACCGTTACTAAAAAAGGTAATCTGTGTTGGTTTTAGAGCATGCTATAATAGGAAATTGAAAACTATAATTCTCATTCAGTTCCAGTTTTTAGTGCCCATGCTAAACATAATAATTAAATTCAATGCGCAGTGCAGTCTAAACATACTATTTTATTATTTTTAGACACAAATTTGGAATAGTATCGGTTAAATGATACACATTCGGCTCATACAGTTAATGTCCTTATTTTTCAGTAAAAAACTTCACTTTGTGATTTCTAGCAAATTGTTAATTTTGTTTTTCATTTGATATTGTTATAAATTCAATTGTTCTGCAAATTCTGTCAAAATTTCCTTAACTATTTTTCAAATCGTTAAACCTTCAGATTTTGAGATCGAGCGCCGTTATATTTTATCGACTTCTATTATTTATTTAAGCCTAAATCAACGTTTGTATTGAACGTTAAGTTTTGTACTTTGACTCGCGTCACAACAATTTCTAAATTATATAGATCTTTATCTCGCTTCAAGTATTTCAATTACGTCGTTAGAAGTTAATTGTAATTACTAAGAATGTTCAAAGCTTTTATAATTTGTATTTTGCCCCTTGATTTATTTTGATCACGCAATATATTTAATTCAAACATTACTTTCAGGTAACGGTCACCAGCAGCCATTAGCTACGCATGTATAACCTAAGGTTTGTTAAAAAACTCATAAACATTGTTGAATGAAACATATTATTATTTAGTGTGGAAAGGACTAAAAGTGTTATCCAGTGATTTTTCAGTGCAGTGGCGTGTTATTCGAATAGTTCTAAGACTTTATACGTACTTGTTGATGCTTGTGGACTTTTGGACTGGTTTTTAATATCGTAGATCAATAAGATAATTCGTCTTTGCATAGACAGACTATTCAATTCTTTATAGGTGCTCGAAACTCACTAAGTATAAATATTTATTTTTCAATTTATGTCGTTAGTTTTATTTTTAAGAATAATTTACTGTTAGTCTATTATCAACGTGAATGTAATATATCTTTTGAGATGAATATCGCTATGAATTAATACGAGACTATCAATTTTAAAAGTATTCAATTCTAAAATTTAATATCGAATGTTGCTCGGTTATGTTGAAAAGAGAGCGCTTTATCTAATGGACAAGTTAAAAAATATATTTGTGTCACATGAGTTTTCATACGAAAATCATAAATAATTAGAAACCTTTCAATTATATCTACTTGTGTTTTTTTTGGAATTTATTTTACGTTTCTTTTAAAGTCTGATTTGACCATAATTATCACATTACAAAATCTTGAACTAGTAAGATTTTTATTGAGGATATTTTTACATATTATTGGAATTTGTGTATTAACTTATGAAATTTCATCATGTTCTGCTGCGTCAATATCAATTATTTAGTTACGATCAATTTTTAACATTCTTTTAAGTACCCAGTTTATCAACTTTCGATCTATAGTTTTTATAACTTTCCTTCCTTTTCTAAGTTAAAACGCTCTTTTTTTACCTTGATCTTTATCACTACCGAGCATTGCGTGTCAAAAATGATACTTTCATTCAATAACAAAAAGCGGCGAAGTTAGCACTAAATCAGACTGTTTCAATCGATTGAACCATTTTCACACCTTTTAGATACTATCTTTATTTATGTCTTAACTGTGCCGCGAGCATGAACATAGCTACGCAGTTTCGTAAAGTAATCGTATCGAGCTGCCATTAGTATGGGAAGATGTCAAGACAGACTGACGTGACGTACTAATGATTGCAGTTACCGTACGAATATTTTGACGAAAGTGTTCATGCTCACGGCACTGTTGTATCTTTTTGGTTTCCGTGTAATATAAAACCATGTTTTATGGTTAAGTTTTAAATTGCTTTTAGTGTCTTTGCAAAACATTTTTTATTGAATGAAAAATTATAATGACTTTCTTTATTTGACTTTTGTTTAATAAAATTGTTTTTTTTAAATATTGCCTATGAATTAAATGTCAATTATAAAATAATTTGTCACTTTCCCAACGATGTCGAGGCCTACTTTGAAATTCAATTGTAAAAAGTCAATTTCATACTTGTCAAACTGAGACTGGTCTTTTTAACTGTAATTATTGTAAATTTAATATTTAGGAAAAATATGTTTCAACCTTTGTTCATAAAAATCAATGTAAAAATCATGTTATTCTCACGAGCGTACGAGAAAAGTATGTTTTGATTTTCTAAAAAAAGGTGGTTTTGTATTTTAAATTATAATTAAATCTTATACAATATTATGTGTTGTAAATTTACGATTTTAAAATTATCTATTTATTTAATTTCCTGCTTTCGTGTAATTTATAAATGTAATAAATATTATTATGCCTGCCGTGAAAACATTGAGAAATTCCATAATATTTATGTTCTTCTATACATATATGTAGATAAATACATAAATATTCGTAGCTAAAAAAAACGATACGCCCAACTATCGGTATAAAGTAACTAAAATGAAAATCTTTATATTCTGAAATAGCAAACTATTATTTAAATTGTACAATAAATAAATAAAAATATAATTATAGTATAATATTATAATTTTATTGAAACATCCATTCAAAAATTATTAATAGGTATCAGATACACGTATTCGTAATTAGTAAGATATACCTTCTTTTATTTAATTTTTTATGAAACACGATTTATGTATTTAATTGCTTTATTGAATTAAGTGAAATGTTTATATTGTTTAAAGGCTAATCCGTACTTAAATTAAGCTTTAATTTTGTAACAAAAATGTGCCATTACCCTAACAGATATTTTTCTTAGAGTATTTTTTTTGGTCTTCCGTATATTTTCAGTATTTTCATTTTTATATTAAATTATATGTACAATTAGATTATTATCCGCAAAGTATATTCGATATTCATCACTGTCTTGAATTTTCTGGATTACGTTTCGAAGAGAAAGAAAAAAAGTAATTTACTAAAATTTTATGGGCAGTGCTTTATCTTATAAAAACAACTTTAAAAGCCCCATTAAATAGGAGAATATTGATAAACCTACAGTTTTAATATCTAAAATTTTCTTTCTTTAACGAAATTCTAGAAATTAATGATAGCTATAAATATATTTTCTTCAAAATATTATTTGTTGTACTATGTCAATTAAGTATGTTGTTGATGTTATTTCAATACATATCAAAAATATCAATTTTCATCAATTTTCTCTTTTAATAGATAGCAAAATTTAATATTTATAAATTATATCATAATATGTAATGTATTAAATTATAAATTTCGATTTCTGATAGTATCTTTATCATTCTTAAATATATTTTTCTAGATAATAATCAAGGACTTGTTTTTTTTTTGCAAAACAGATGACTTTTAAACAAAGTAAAATTTATTTATTTCAGATGTTTTGTAAATTGCGACTTACATTTGTCATTTTTGAGATAAACAAAATAAAAGCTTTCAAAAATTCGCGAATAGAATCCTTATAAGTCACTACAAACAAAATCTCCCCGATAAGTGACCCACCAATAATTAGTAATCGAAATAAACAATATTGTAGACCGCATTAAACATTTAACGATAAAATCCGAAACATTTGATAAGGACCTAAAATAATTAATAGGTCTAGAAATCCAAGGTTGTATAGAATAATAAAGTAGTACAAACTATGAAATAGTAAGTATTCGATACAAGTCTACAATCAAATAATAATAGGGTGGTCGACTGACGTACCTGATCAATAGAATCAAGTAATTTTATGTCGAGATTTATTGAAACTTGACAACTTAAATTAAATTATCTGCCATAACTTTCTTTTGAAATAGAAAAAATATTTAAACATAAATTAAATTTAATATTCCAAGACAATTGACTGGGCGATATGTCATGATTTAAATAAAATTCGTATAAGTATTCGAAAAATTCCAAAAATGCAATTTAATAATTAAAAAAAGAAACAGCTCATTGAATAATGTGTGGAAAAAATAGAATGTGAGTCATTATTAGATACTGCTTCCTTTTTACGGATTTGGTATCTTGGATTTTTCACCTTATAATTATCGTAAAATAATAATTGGTATCCTTAATTTTTCAGTTTAATAAATCTCATTAAATTCTACAAAATTTTCATTCTAAGTATATAAAAAGGCCTGCTAAATCTGTGATTATAACAGCCAATTTTGAAATCTTAACATACATATCGACAGATCTTCAACATCAGTCTACGTCACGTGAATATTTAACACAAAATGTCAAAACATTTTGAAATTTAAAATTCTATTCTCGAAATTCTAATTAATACACAGCTATCAGACCTGCTTCCCCTAATGCCCTCTAACCTACTACACCGTGTCTACAAACCGCATGCCAACTACAAGACACGCGTCACTAACTCCATTGTCGGAGACACGTGTGTACACCAGAACCTTGTCGATTCGTGTTTGTGTCTTGGATCAGACATTCCAATCGACACATGTTTGTGTCTAAACACGCTTGTGCTGTATGAGTTTGTGTCTCGAAATGTGTCTTGTAATAAATGTGTTCCACTTTTATTTATTTTCTGTATATGTCAGTGACCCATTAATGACCAACTAGCGTCGGGTCTCCTCTCACAATGAGAGGTATGTATTGGTGGACTTTACGCGGGTTTTTAGAACATGACGAAGAACTCTCAGACGTTCAGTTTTACTACTTGTTGGTACTATTATGTATTCTGTGGTTTTACTTATGTTTCCCTTTACCTTTACAATCGATGACATTTATTAGGTAACACTATCGTCAAAATATTCCCATTGTAAACGTTATACATTAGTACAATATTATTGTCAGTCTGTCTGACATCTTCCCATACTAATGGCATACATTAATTATACGAATACTTTGCCGATACATGCTCGAGGCAGATGTTTAAAAAGTGAATAAAGCTTTACGTTTACTACTTAAAACACCTCCTAAAGTAAAAAAGTCAGTAACCACTCAACCTTATTACAGCCAACTAAACTTTACAATTCAAACGTATCGTGTAGTCTATAAATATTGTTAAAATTTCAACTTTCCTTTGTTACACAAAGTTCTCGTTCCAAGAACCGAATGGCCGTTTGACTTCAAAGGGAAATAAAATGTAGTTATTTTTAGTGGGATTGACTTTCTTTCGCTTATTAATTCAACGGGACTGCTACGTAATCGAAACGATGTGTCTATTATTGGAAAAAAGTTGAAATCAGTTTACTGGAAATTTAATTTATTTGAAATTTACGTGGCGCAGAATTTTTCCATAAAAAGATGAATCTATTCAGGACTATGGAGGAAAATAAAAAACTTATTATGCTACTAAATCTGTGATTTGCAGAATTTTTGATTGTATGTTTGAGGTAAACTCAGAAACCGCTGATGGGATTTGGATGAAACTTGGTACATAGATAGTAGTTATCTTGGGGTAGGTTACAGGATACAGGTTTATTCCAAAATGAATATTTTCTACCCCTACCTACCTACTTACCTATTTCTACACCTTTTAAGCGATAAGTTTCATTTAAATACGAAACACGTCTTCCATCGATTCTGTTAAAGAACGATAAAGAAAATTTGAAATATGTAGGTTGGACTAAGTCACGTTGTCCCATACAAACTTTGCTTCCATTTTCACCCCCTTAGGGGTAGAATTTCGGAAAATCTTTTCTTATCTGATGCCTACGTGACACAATGAACACTTCCTTTAAGTTTCAGGTATCTACGATCAGCTGTTTAGTCTGTGCGTTGATCAGTCATTCAGGACAAAACATTTATTATACCGATAAACATTTATATACGAACTAGACTGTGCGCGCGGCTTCGCCCGCGTGGGTTTTAGAACTTGCGGTTATTGTGACTAAACTATGATAGTTAGATATGTGCTCTCGCGGACTTTTTTGTAAATCTTAATAAGACCTACAAACCCGTAGTACATCATTTTGTTCTCTTGTTGTTTTTGCAGCGCACGCATATGTTTTCGATTCAATTTTCTCACGGATCCTTAATTTTTTGAAAATAAAATATAGCCTATAACCTTCCTCTATAAATGGACTATCTAACACTGAAAGAATTTTTGAAATCGATCCAGTAGTTCCTGAGATTGGCGCGTTCAAACAAACAAACCAACTCTTCAGCTTTATAATAAGTATTTACATAACACATAATATGTATAGAATAGGTAACTTCTACCACCTATCACTCTATATAGGTAGGGGTCCATATCGAATGCCCAGACCATAGATCATTAATTATCCAAACTAACAGCCGCGCGTAAATCAATACTCACCTTATGACCGCGATTGATAACAGAGTGAGTCGGCTTTGTTACTATGTCATCAATGGATAATCTCTGTAATAGCAATTTACGCGTTTAAAGGAGATTCTATTCATGAGTTTTGACCTAGTGGAAAGTTATTTTAATAGCATATTTTAATAGGTTAACATGAGTTTTTCGCTTTAATTCGGTCAGAAAAAAATCTTTTTTTCTCGAAACACACTTAAAATCTTTTTCTTTTCTTTTTGAATAAAATAATAAATTACCTAGAATAATTTAATTTTTAAACATATCAAATATTTTCATTTTTTATATAGGTGTTGTTTTACGACAACTTGTCGTTACAGCTATTCTTTAAGTTGTAACAGTAATAATGTGGATTCTTTGTTTAAATTGTTTTATTTTAATTTGGATAAAATTATTAATTTACATACACACAGGAATATAGATTGATGACTGTAAAGATAAAAACGAATTATAAACATAACTAAACCGTCGTGCAAATCCAGGTTTCATTTAATCTTTCTCACGCACAAAAAAATTGCCTACCTACCTATTTTGTATCTACCTTCATATTTTGTGTACACTTCTCTTAGACTTACCTAAACATGACATATCGCCAGATCTACATTTAAAAATATCGATAAGAATCGCTCACGACATCGCAAGCCCTATAATTTTGACTTACGACTTTAACCTCGACGATATTGATTTCACGTCATTAGTTGACGTCACAAAAGAGAGTGAGTGAGGGACGCACGAAAGGAGTTTTAAGTCTGCGTTGTAAATTTTAAAAAGACCAGCGCCAGTCTTTCTTCTTTCTCTTTTGCGTGGCGTTGCAAGCATATCTTTATTGTTCATAGTGGTGTCGATACGGAAAAATATTAGCTCATATCTAATAGTAATAGTCAATCCTATTTTGTAGGGCGTATACGACTATACGTGTTCTCTTTTATGAAAATAAAGAAGTTATAAAGAAGTAAAACTCCAATATTATAATCTAAACTCTCCAAAATAATCTACTCTACAGACAATCTACTTAACAAAACAGAATGATGAATACCTATGTACAAACAAATTATGTGTCGTATAAAGTAATTAATAAAATAACTTTTTATTTTACACAAACACAGTAAAGCTTACAAAATAAATAAATAAATCAAACAAGATACATTCGATTCGTAATCGATAAATAGCTAATTCTTCCAGACAACCCGACAAATAAAAAAAAACAGCGAAACACATAAAGAGAAGGCAGGGTGTTTAATAACAATAAAAAACAGCAGAATACCTATGCATAAAATATATTTTCTTAAAAAAAGGAATTATCCAGAGCATTTTAGAGCAATCGAAAATATCAGAAATTTTCTCATTTCAGTTCAGACGTTTCATATCGTTGAGTACCTACATACATTATTTAGAAAACGATCAATTTTCTTGTGGCCTACCTTGGAATCTCATATCAGTAGTAAATGTTTAAATTACAAATTATTATGTAGTACTATTTATATTATATGCTTAGGATCACTTCATCCGTCTTCAATTAAATTATATAAAAAAACTCGAATGTTGATGCCGTATGTAAATAGACCTTAGGTAGTAAATTACTAACTAAATATTACTAGACTTTTTTAAACTATTTACTACTTAAGTAACAAATCGAGTTTTCAAAAAGTAATGTGAAAATTGTAAAATAAAAAATACTGCTTAAATTTTCGATTTTACTGATTAAAAGATAACTTTTAGACTTAAATGTCCTACTAGGTACTTGGTATTTATGTGTTATGTAAAATGTATCAATTGTTCAGTAATGTAAAACGTTGTTTTTTGTACGTAATTTATTCGGTAATTCTTTTTAACAATTTAGCACTTATAAAATTATGTTTGTATTACGGAAATTTTATTTTTTACTGAAAATTGCTATATTTTGCATAACATCATCTCTTGTACTAGAAAACTACTTGTGCGAAAAATATCCTTTTTAAACATATTTTTTATTTAAACATTATTTTCAAAATATACTATAAAAGTTAAAACAAATTATTAAAAACATATTAAAAACATATTGACATAGTAAACAACTGTCAGCTTATAATTTTTGAAGAATATTTTTCGCACAACATAAAATTATTTTTCTGTGATACATAGAGTAACGTTTTTGTAAATAGAAATGCTATCAATACTATGTACATGATATAATTAAGAGTGTACTTATCTGATTAAAATATATGAATGTATAGCTTTCAACTAACTTAGTTAATAGAAAAAGTAAGTTTTTTGTGGCGTGAGGCAGAAGATAGATAGAATGAGTTAACCGAATGTTATAATGAACCTTGTAAGTTAGTGAAATTGTACAAAATACTTTTCTAAATAAAACGAACTTTGGCCTATGTACTCTTATGTTTTATTTTGTCCTTTGAATTTAGTATTAAAATATTTCACCACGGTTTATTTGAGTAAGTCTACGACGAGGTTTAACGACAGTAGATATTGTTGTTAAACCATTAAAATGGGGTTAGTCCACCACGCTACTACACACGTTGGTGCCTTTAAGAATATTATAAAGGCACTCAACCCTCACAGGCATAATTATATGTTGGTTTTCTAAAGGCATGTGAAGTCCACCAACCCACATTAGGCCAACATGGTGGACTAAGGCCTACATCCCTCTCATTGTAAGAGGAGACCCGACCCTGCAGTGGGTCATTAATGAGCTATTAAAAAAAAATCGTGGGCTGCAGTGACCACTTAATCTCAGGTGACCTGTACCGTATACCCAATCACTACAAAAATGCTTATTAATTATAATAATATGTACTACCCATATGAAATTTAAAAAACCTAATTCGTCTTTAGAGTATATTCTTATTTTAGCTTCTTGGCAGCGATGTGACAAGTCACTTAGTGAATTCATTTTAGAATCGCACTTAGTATTTACATAAAATGCAAAGTAAAGTCAAACATTTTCTTGTGAAACAAACGCTGGGCAAATAAACAAACAGACTTTGATATTGATGCTTCAGAGTTGTAGTAGTGAACCCAAATAAAGCAACTGCGAAGAATTTCAATAACTTAAATTAGTTCTTTTATGTTTAATCCCTAGCTTTGCCTATGGAGACGGATCGAATGAATAATAATAAACGCTTCCCACTCATAGTCTAACCGAGGCCTTTCTGTGTCATAGTGCCATGTTAGACATTTGCACAAGACAACAAAAACCCAGAACAGAAACAGAAGATAAAACTCATTCAAATCTCTGCTCCGCTGGGAATCGAACTCGCTCCTCGCAGCACACTGGCGTCTTGACTAACTGCGTCTCGCAGTGAAGATCTGCGGAATGGAATCAATGGAATCGGAATGATATTATGTTTCGGTACTTATAGCGGTGATAGCCCAGTGGCTTAGAATTCGACCTCGAATCGAGGGGTCCGGGTTCGAATCCCAGTGGCACGCACCAATGACTTTGTAAAAAAAGTTATGTGCGATTTATAAAATTAAATATCACCTGCTGTTACGGTGAAGGAAAACATCGTGAGGAAACCTGCATGCCTGAGAGTTCACAAAAAAAAATGTTCTCAAAGGCATTGTGAAGTCCACCAACCCGCAGTAGGCCAGCGTGGTGGACTAAGGCCTACATCCCTCTCATTGTGAGAGGAGACCCGACCCTTTAGTGGGTCATTAATGGGTTAAAACAACAACTTATAGTCTGGATGTTGAAGTCTGCACTCTGCACCCTATTAGTGACCCATTGTTGGGTTGAGTATCCTCTCATAATAAAAAAGGTCTAAATCTACCATTTTCATGGTTTAAAAAAGTGCTGATTACTGTCATAACCACGTTTTCATCATAAAGAAATTCAAAAAAGGAACGTTTAACTTTCCGGACCTCATTTACCCACAAGTTCAGACGCCACGAAAATTGCATTCCAAATTCGAAAAAGACCGCCGCGATTTGAATTTCTTATTCTGGTGTCAGTCTGCGCCCGACGGTGCTACAGTGAGCACGTTTTAATGAAGTGCATTTAGCAGAAGGCGTCCTTTACGAATTTAAAACACTGCTCCTTGATTAAGAGTTTTTGTGACTGGGGATTTTATTTCTGCTCCCTTCCGACTTATCTCGCAGATAAAGACGTTTCATTATCCCTTCCTTCTTTTATTTTTATTGACGTCGTTCGTCATAGTGTTAATTAAGAAGCCCTTGTCCGAATCGTTCGGAACGGACTCCCCTTTCAGAATGTTGGCCTTTTGTTTGTGAGACCTGTAAAGATATGCTATTTACCTTTAACTAAGGTTTATTTCATCTCTTTGAGTTTGGTCCAAAGAGGTATAAGAATCCCGGTTACAAACTACCTGAATGAACACTAAATTTCATCCAAATTCATTCAGCTGTTACTCCGAGCACAGAACAGATTCTCGTTATTATAATAGTAGTAGTATAGCACCTGTTATTAAAACTGTTATTAGATATTTTAAGCTTAATGCAAGGTATTTTACGTCTGTATAAAGAATTATAGTCATCATTTATATGTCAGTAACCCATTAATGACCCACTACAGGGTCGGGTCTCCTTCTCGCAATGAGAGGGATGTAGGCCTTAGTCCACCACGCTGGCCTACTGCGGGTTGGTGGACTTCACATACCTTTGAGAACATTTTTTTGTGAACCCTCAGACATGCAGGTTTCCTCAGGTGATATTTAATTTTTTTTTGTAAAGCGCACATAACTTTTTAACAAAGTCATTGGTGCGTGCCACTGGCATTCGAAACCGGACCCCTCGATTCGAGGTCGAATTCTAAGCCACTGGGCTATCACCGCTCTCATCTCATCATTTATGTAACCCTCTCTTTTGTCTTCACCTTATTTGAGTAACAAAGGAAACAAGAAAGATATTGACATCCGAATTGAAAGAGAAGCGGAAACAAAAAAACAACAGGTCGATTGACTTAAACAAAGAAACGAGAATGTTTTTAAACAAATCAAACTTGGGCCAAGAAACAAAGCTATTCGAAACAAAAGCTATGACAAAGGTCTAAACAAAACGAAAGGTTAAAGTAAATGTAAAAGTGAAAACACATTTAAAACAGAAGCGCTCGGTTTTCCATTCAGAAGCAGATAATATCAATAAAAACGGAAAACTCGTAAAATTTAAATAGACTTTTAAAACAGTAGTAAAGCCTTCGATCGTTTTAGTATTGTTTAGTACCCTGAAAAAATATGCCCGAATTGGGGTTTACGACGCCTGACGTATATGTTTCGTTTCATGAGTGAAGTGGTTTATGGGACCGCTCCGCTGGAATAAAGAATGCTGTAAAATATATTATTATTATATGATTCTCATACTATTACTTTCGTTACCTTAAGAAGATTATCCAGACATCAAGCAAAAGACGTCCTTAGCGCCTTCTTGTGTCTCTTACCAGGAGCTTACTTCAACGGGGAATAATAACAGGTAAATCCGCTTCATCACTTCCTCAGTTTGGTGTCCTTCCATTTTTTGTTTTATTTGACAGGCTGCAACGGTTCTTTGGGTCCTTCTGCCCTCAAGGCTTCTCCCTACCTCACGAAAAAGCTTGGAGCATACTCCTCCATTACTAAACCAGGCTTACCTACCCCCACGGTGATATGGTCTATAAGACCCATCAACCCTTCAGCTAGGCGATAGAAGGAGACTTCTAACGGCTGCACTCAGAGACGTCATTTAACGTAATGTTCATTAACAAACAAATTCAATCGTCTTTATTATATTTTCATAATGAACCACTAACGTTAATGAATGTCTCTGAGTACGACTGTAAGAGTATTTGTCTTACTTGAATCCCACTGCTGGGAATGGGTTCCGCGATCTCCCAACAACTGGAAAACGCCTAGAGTATACTCCATTATTCTGCTCTAAATTTGTGGTTTTGGCTGATTTACTGTGATCATTGTAGGAAATTTCCACACAGCCTTGAACGACGTAGCAACGATGCCTTTATACGGAATCCTGAGGGTCTTTTAATGATTTTTTTTCTGCAAATCGCTTCTAAGTGACTGTCTCGTTTCAACTTTTGGAGTGTTTCGCAACTCATCAAGGAATTTCATCTTCTGCGTTCCTACTGCTTCCTTTTTACCTTAAAGTTAATGAATTGCTTCAAAGGATGGCAGTAGGTACCAAGTGATTCTTGAAAATCGCGCTTCTTAATTTTAACAATAATTAAACTTAGTTTTTAGAAATTATTGGGTAAGCTTTGAATGCACATTTGAAATTTCGAGAGTCGAGAAAAATTCACAAATTTTAATATACATATTTAAATAAAATGAATTACAAATATGTACATGAAATTTATAAAAAAACACGGCACGTACACTACAAAAAGCTTGAGTACTTTGACATGCACTTATAGACAAACATGACGTTCTGGTACGTATTAAAATTCAAATTTCAATAAATTTTAGTGGAATTTTGACTACTTGGCGATCTCTAGTGAGCTTAAATATCTAGCTAATTAACAAATTGTCCAATTACCAATTCTCTTGCGCGAACTATTTCATAACTGCACTGCAGCGCGCCAGAAAGGGGAAATTTAATTAAGAAATAAAACAGAATAAATCATTAACCGACAGCGGGAACACTCAAAGAGCATTTTCTATTAACATCCTCTTAACTTTCATCTTTTTGTTCCCTCACCATTCTATTACCAACCTTATGTTTATCACGTTAAGAGTGATTTTCGCTTGTTCATCCAAGTCTTTTGATTCTCCGTTCCGGGATACGTAACCTATCAGGCACACAATTGTTTCAAGTGCCTTACAACGTGATTAGCTTCTGATGTCTCGGCGGATTTGAATTTGGAAACTACTGAACCTATGATGAGGAAGTATCGAATTAAAATTCATGAATGATGAAGGTGTCGACTTCTTCAAACTTTAGGAGAGAGATCGTCTGGGGAGGTTCCGCCGCTGTCATAATTTCCGTAAAGCAGCTTGTTCTTTATGACTTGTATTTTGGTGATTGGCTCAAAACTAGTTTTTGAGGTCATCATCTCATCTTAATTGGCTCGTGCCACTGGAAGTCAATCTATGGTAGAAGAGAGGTTTTTGAACTTAGATCCCCAATTCGGGATTGACTGTTCACACCCACGTCAGGGTCGGGTCTTCTCTCACCATGAGAAGGGTGCAGGTCTTAGTCCACCACGCTGGCTTATGTTGGTTGGTAGACTGGAACTGCCTCTGAGGATATGATGGAGAACTCTCAGACATACAGATTAATTCACGATATTTTCTTTCAACGATTCAGCAGGTGTAATATAATTTTGTAACTTTTACTTTAATTCTATCAATGTTTCTAGAAAGTCATTAGTACCGTTGGCGCGTGTTGGGATCCGAACCCGGATTCTCGATTAAAATGCAAAATCATTAGCCACTGGAATATCAACGCTTTAAATTTGGAACTATTGAGATGGAAAAGGACCACATTTTTCAAAAGATAGAAAGTCAGAAAGATACAAAAAGATTCAAAACACGCAAAACATTGGCATAGCAGTAACCGCTCAGCTTATTCCAGATAGTTGACAGATGTATGACATTGTATAACATTTCACTCCTCCCCACTCCTCGGGAACTGTTGTCAAAAATATCACGTAGTATCTTTATGAGGAACCGTGTTGGCACATAAAAAGAACTTTATGCTTTCCCGACGAACAACCGACCGAATATAACAACTTGGTGACTGCACCAACCACGCGATTAGAGACCATATCTCTAAAGGAATAGAGGCAACAATGGCTTGCGTTACTGAAGTTAATGCGTGGGCCCTTAGCTGATCACTGTATGAGATAAAAGTCGAAACAAAACCCCAATTCTGTATGCCTGATGATTCTTTTTTTTCGCTATCGCAATATTTTAGCGGCGCACTTGATATCCATAGACGTTGCCAGGTGATATGTTCGCTTGAATTGCGCTCACCTGTGGAGCAAATTGCCAGACCTGGAGAAAATTGTCGCATAAAGGAAATAAGTGCAGTTCATACTTTTTTTACTTAACCTAGTATTTTTACAGATGGTATAATGGTCGAAGTTTTGAAGCAGAGATCTGTGACCCGCCACTCTCCAAGAGATGGCGCCACGTGTATCCTGAATCACGCTATCGAAGTTTTCTACATCGCTGGCACATGATAACATGGCTCCGTGATAACGTTATTGTAGAATGATCTGGTGAAAGATATCCCTTTGTCAAAGAGTCTTGTAGCTCCCCCTGTGCGTTTTCTGGAGAGGAAATAAAGAGAGAATCTTAAAATGATACTTCTTTCGATTTACTTTCGCCTCATTTGAAGTTACACAAAATGTGTTATTTTACGGGATTTTTATTCATTTACCATCAAAACACCATTATTAAAAATTATTCAATCTATGTTTACAACTCTAAAACTATAATGCTAAACTAAATAAATAAGTGATATTTCTTATCAATTTCATTCAAAAATCAGTAACGAATAAAATAAGGCAGTATTTTTCAGCCTACATTCCTGAGAAAACAATATTTTTCTTCCATGAGGTAAATATTACAATAACTAAACACATAAATTACGACACAAAGAATACCTCAACACATTCATCAGACCCTTCCTGACCAAGACTCAACCAAGTAAAAATATTCAACAGAAACCCGAAATTCCTTAAGAATTCATGTCCCTAAAGGTACCTACCTACCTTTTCCAAGCGAATGATAATTATCTATAGTGCAATTCATAATTAGGTGACAAAAATGTAAACGAAGGGGTAACCCGAGCAAAAAAAGCGTAATAGATTTCCATTTTCAACAATAATAAAATAATACGACGATATTAAAATAATAATCTAAATTTATTGGGATGAATTCACATTTTGTATAAGTACATAATTGAATTAATAATAATAATAATAATTTATTTTCATTTGACGTTTTATGGTAGAAAATTAAAATGTGAAAATGGTGTACGATCAGGAAACTGGAATCTCATCAAATTTAGATTATATCATTTCTCTGTTGACATTTTTGTCACCTAATTATGAATTGGAACATACATAAACATAACACAGTTTGTTGATCGTTGTCTTAATTTCTATTTCGTTACAATCCTTGAACTAAATATCACAAAAATTGAGCTCATACATAAGCAGGAAGGCTTTCTGACCAAGAACCAACCAAGTAAAAATATTCAACAGAAAACCCCAAAATGCCCGCGTCAAAGCGCCCGAAAATTCTGCATAAATTCATGTCCCCAAAGATTTTCCACGCCAACAATATCTACACAGGCGGAACCTAATACAATGCAAGGAGGGAAATATAAAACTACTACTGAATTGGTTAGATGCTGTGATAGAGACGTAGTACCTATAGGGTGGTAGCGGTAGATGCTGAAGTAAGAAAAATGCAGTCAGTGCAAATATGCTTTTATTAATTATAGTACAAAAGTATTTCTCAAGACCAATATTTTTTTAAATAATTATGTCATAAATAGATAAGTAAGTAAGGTAAGGTACACTCTGCTTTAAGCAAAAATATCTTCGATGGTCGGAAACCTTTTTTAAAATAAAAACCACATAACCGAATCTTTACAAAATATAGATACTATACAAAACATTGAAAATCATAGTTCTTCTAGTATACCCATGTGAAGCATTTTCTATCTTACTTAATAAATGACAAAAGCTGCTAGGAAAATTACGATGATAATATTAACTAAAATAACTGAATTACGGCGGGCTACGAGTTAGTACCTCAGCGGACTAACCACATGAAAAATAGTATTCCTTGCCTCCATTTCCGTAATTTAACGTAGCAATTCACATGTTCAAAATCAAACTGCCAACCTTTCATAAACAAGGCTCAGGAAATAATGATGTTTTATCCGGAAAACCCGATAAAATAATTCCGTGTAACCAGAAATCTATAAACATTTTTCTTACCGCTGTCAACGGACGTCAAAAATCTTGAGTTACGGGAAATCGTAGAGTGGAAATGGGAAATTTTCCCGTTAGCCCCGGAATACAGTAACGGGCATAAATTTCGGTATCAGCATGAATTGTCAATTCGTAAGAAATTGTTTTTTTGCGTAATATAGGAGTAGCAAACTTACCTCCTCTGTTCGATGTGATCTAGAACTAGATATCTTCTTATTCTTCGCCTCAGCCTCCTTTCTAAGCCGCCCAATAGCAATTTTCAAATAATCTCATGATCTTTTGTCCTCACACAACTTTTGTTAAAATTAACCTCACTCCATATAGAAAAATACTGGACATCTCGCTTCCAGCTTGTTTTAAACATTTGATTAGCATTTTTCGTCAAAAAATCATACAATTTCTTTTCTAGTGGGTTTATTTTTATTTGTTTTAGTTTCGAAACATTTTATTGCCAGCGACTGTATTAAGGATAAATAGAAGTCAGCAAATTCTAGGGTATCCTGTCTGGTATTCCGTCGCTCATGAGTGACGCGGGTGTGCTACCTCGCTCCAGTTTAAATCCTGCAATTACTGTTGGATACATATGTTTAACCGAGTATAAGTGCGGCGGTGATAGCCCAGTGGCTTAGAATTCGACCTCGAATCGAGGGGTCCGGGTTCGAATCCCAGTGGCACGCACCAATGACTTTGTAATAAAAGTTATGTGCGATTTATGAAATTAAA
This sequence comes from Erynnis tages, assembly GCA_905147235.1. Classification (NCBI taxonomy): domain Eukaryota; kingdom Metazoa; phylum Arthropoda; class Insecta; order Lepidoptera; family Hesperiidae; genus Erynnis; species Erynnis tages. Next base: position 2,515,749 of record LR990097.1, read on the forward strand.
TATCACCTGCTGTTACGGTGAAGGAAAACTTCGTGAGGAAACCTGCATGCCTGAGAGTTCACAAAAAAAAATGTTTTCAAAGACATGTGAAGTCCACCAATCCGCAGTAGGCCAGCGTGGTGGACTAAGGCCTACCTCCCTCTCATTGTGAGAGGAGACCCGACCCTATAGTGGGTCATTAATGGGTTACTGACAACCGACTATAAAAGAACTTAGGATAAAAGCAATCTGAGGGAAACCAATAAAAAATATAAATAAAAAAATTCGAATTTTTCTTTACTATTTTAAGGTCCGAGTGTAAACACAGGTGACAGGCTTCAATAGCATTCTTAAAAGTAACGTGTTTTATAAAATTAAATATCACCTGCTGTAGCGGGGAAGGAAAACATCGTAAAGAAGCCGGAGTTCTCCATAACAGTCTTTAAGACATGTGAAGTCCACCAACCTGCACTAGGCCAACGTGGTTGACTAAGGCCACCTTCTTTATTATAATAATTATTACAGTGACTATCTTTCAAAATATACAGTTTGTTGAGGTTCTAAAAGAAGTACAACAGTATAATTGGAAGCCGGTAGTCCAATTATTATATTTATTCTATTTGCTTACGTATCAAATGGTCCAATACAATGCGGAGGCACTCGTAATAACCTATAACCAAGCGGCCTGCGTACCCATTCTCAACGATCCCACTTCGTATTGGCGGGCCTCGAAGTGCGCGGTACTGAATTTTATAAAAAAATGTTTTTTTAATTTTATAAGCATGTGAATGGGAATATGCAATTCTTCGGTTTGCTGTTAAACTGATTTTTAAAAATGTTTTCTTGTGTGTAACAGAATTTATAAATTTTTGTTATCTTTTTTCAAAATCTGTTTTAAAAGAGATCGATAGATACTTGTGAAAAGTCATGTGTTTTAGTAGTTACTAAAACACATGACTTTCATGACGATCATTCAAAGGAGTTCCTTAGAATATCGTCGCTAAACAAATTCAAATTTATATTAATGATTTTAAATCGCTGTACCTACATATTATTGTATTTGAAAGTATGTTTCACAACTGCACATAGACTTTGGTATAGAAAATTCTCATGACACGTTTTAATCGTCTGTGATAGCGTACCCATGAAATGTAAACGGAACGAAAATTAACAGAAAAATTATTCTGTGCAAAAAAATGACCCTATAAAAACACACATGGAAGCCATCCTTAAATTTTCAACTCGTCATTTCAAAATTAAAACATAAATATAAACACAAAAATCTTTTTAAAAAACATATCCTTACCCGCCAATTTTAAGGCCTCGTCCGACCGCTCGCGATAAACATTTACCGCATGTACATAGAATAGATGAATTACAATGGCACATATTATAGCGAAGAGAGTAAAAATTCTTCGCACGTACATCAAATAATTTAACTTACCAACTAACTTCGCACTTCGCTTTTACGACCGCTGTTTTAGTTTAGTATTAATCCTGTAAGGGTCGTGTCTTATGGAGAAAGAGTAAGATTAAACGTTATAGTGCGATCAACCTGTATATAAAGTAACCACAAAATATATACCTACCTACCATAACGCGAGTGCTAATAGCCCAGTGGCTAAGAATTCGGCCTCTTACTCGATAGGTCCGAGGTTATAAAATGTAAATAGCACTCGCTGTATCGGTGAAGGAAAACATCGTGAGCAAACCTGCATGCCTGATGTTCAGGAAAAAATAAGTTCCCAATGACTTTGAGAACTTTTGGTGGACTTCGTTCTACATCCTCCTCATTGTGAGAGGAGACCCGACCCTACAGTGTGTCATTAATGGGTTACAGACATGCTACTCAGTAATCATAAAAAACATCGTTTAAATCTCGCAGTGAAACAAATGAATAGCACAAAAGTATACACTATACAGTAAATCATATTCTTACGTTAACATTCGTATCGTTTACTCCTTGGATATGGGCAATTTGTTCTTTATAAGGTATCTTTATTAGCTAGTTTATTTGGTAGTATAAGTGGGTATTAGTAAGAGATTTAAGACTGATACGTTTACGTACATTGTTAGTATAAGTTTTATACTTTTATTACCGTCTTTAAGCGACGTCGAATGTGTAAAGTCGTCTTCTAACCTTTAGTGGGCTACCGCATCTTAGCAATCTTGATTTACATTGAGGTCCACGTGTATTGTGGACCTCAAAACATCTCAGTTGGTGCCATAACCCCGATATCACGGCAGCTAACAGATGGGGAAGTTACAAAAATGTTTTATTATGTTTTTTATTGTCGCGCCGAATCTTGCCGCGAGGTCAAAGCGATACCGCGTTACGTTGTCTTTTGTGATAAATGTACCAAATACAAACAAATGTACAAAGGAAAGGGAATATTTCGTTCTTTATTAAAACCACTACACTTTTACTCGTGAAAAAAAAATTGAACGTGAATCTTGTAACGTAATAGGTAAATACTTGGTTGTTTCACTAGCGGTTGCGGCGGATTATAGGATTTTTGCTGCTACACTGCATCGAACTCAAATCGTTTAATGACCTTACAATTAATATTTCATTCAATTCTCTTCCTTATAAGGGATAATTTTATAAAAATATATATCACCTGCTGTTACGGTGAAGGAAAACATCGTGAGGAAACCTGCATGCCTGAGAATTCACAAAAAAAAAATGTTCTCAAAGGTATGTGAAGTCCACCAACCCACAGTAGGCCAGCGTGGTGGACTAAGGCCTACATCCCTCTCATTACGAGAAGGAAACCCGACCCTGTAGTGCGTCATAAATGGGTTACTGGCATAAGGGATAATAATTATTATTGTATTAGACATCTCTTAATCCCATTTTTAATTTGATTTTTCCGGGTTAAACGAGATTCTGCTGCATAGCTGCATAGCATTACATAGCTTGCTTGCATAGAATGCAAGCCATCGAAAAGGTAAGCAACGTCGGGTGACGTAGTCGAATGTCTATGCCACCTACTCATACTAGCCCAGTTAGGGCTTAGTAGGTGGCTTATTGCTAATCGCATGTACATTGGGACATTTTCAACTCAAAATTCTAAACTGCTAACACTGAAACTACGTGGTTTTCAAGTAGCGAACTCACCTCAACACTGAATGCATAAGTGGCCATTCAATGTGATATGAATCGTTTTAATCCTCACTAATTGCAACGATCCAACTTGCTGCTACTGCTTTGGTTATTTTAATCTGCCTGTTGATTCCTCTAATTTCCTTGGTTATAATAATATGGACTTGCTCACTTGTGATCACCACTGTATTTTTTTTTTGTTAAACAACTAACTGCATTTAAAAATAAAGAAAGAAGAGAAAAGAAAAGAAAGTGAAGTGAAATGAAGGGAAGGGAAGGGAAGAGAAGAGAAGGGAACGGAAGAGAAAGGAACGGAACGGAACGGAATGGAATGAAAGAGAAGGGAAATGAAGGGAATGGAATATTACGGAAGGGAAAGAAGGGAAAGATGGGACGGGAAGGGAATGGAACGGAATGGAAAGGCAGGGAACAGAAGGGAAGAGAACGAAAAAAATAAGCTTTATTTTGCAAAGTCATATTTTACTTTATTACTTTTATAAATATTTTTAATAAAACAAACTTTTTAATAAAAGATACAACCAAATCTTACACAAAAACAACATTATCCGAAGACTGTCTAGATATTACAATGTCGTGTGTTACAACTTTTTTTACGCGTGTTCTCATATCCCTGAGTTATTATTCACGCAATATTACCGGACGGAGATTTACGTGCGTGTTCGGGATAGGATCAACTCGTGTCAACATTATTTGATATTTTCATAGCCCCTGTTGTAAGACTAACAATAATAGTGGAACATGACAGGATATTTTGTGTCAGAGAAATTATTCAGGTTTAGCCCCTTTAAGCAAATTTATCGCGGAGCATGAACTCCTTTCTTTTTGTAAGATACGATTTTGTAATCGAGCTACGAGATAACGTTTTTCCGAAGCGACACCAGTTTGAAGAGAAATGTTTCGTGGTTAAGATACCGGAGCGCTGCACGGAGGGTCCTGGGTTCGATTCCCAGCGGATCAGGGAATGATAAGTTTAAATTTCTGTGTCTGGTCTGGGTGTGTATGTGTTGTCGTTGTCTTGTGTGTGTCCATAGCACCCACGCCACAGGGAATCCTGTTGTGGTATATGAGTGTGAAGCGTTTATTTATTTAGGTATTTATCAGGAAAAAGAACAACACGGATGTTGAAAATAATTTTAAGAACTCATTATCGTAATGGACGTAGTATAGAAAAGATTCATCAGTTGTATAATTTCATTTTATTATTTCAGATTTCCCTAAAAGTAAATAATGTGTTTGATAACCAGAGACGTTATTATTTGATAGCAATTAGTACAGTCAGGCCCCCACTCCCCGTGTAGCAGCGGCCTATCCGAGACGGCTAGTCAGTGGGGGAAAGAAAAGTGGAATAGGTAAGAGTTACGCGCTAGAAAGAGACGCAACATTATCGTAGGTGATTAAGCGCTGCGCGATCTGACTTGAACTTAATCGTCGTAACTAGAGTGTATATTTCTTCAAATGACTTTCCGAAGTGGTCCTTCTGTACAAATGTACTATTATGTATTCTGCGGTACAGTCAAAAAGCAGAATTCAATGAGGCAGTTTCCAGAGGCATTTGAGAACAATTGTACCTATTAGGAGCGGTTACAAACATTTGAAAACTCGTCAAACGACCCGAAACTCTGGGATGGCTATACAAATAGTAACGGAGTAAGTTTGGTGAGCTTTGCGATCTAGTTTCATAGTTTGCGCCTATTTTGGTAAGAGGAAATGCAAAAGTGTTAAACTGTTTGTAGTCACTACTAAGGCAAAACAAAGAAAAACGATAAAAATAGACCGGCAGTTAGGTAGTTAATAGTGCCAGTGGCTAAGAATTCGGCCTCTCACTCGAGAGGTCTGGGATAGAATCCCAGTGGCACACACCAATTGCTTTTAAAAAAGTTATTTTCCCTTTATTTTCTTAAATTTCATTCCCTGTAACAGTGAAAGAAAACATCGTGAGCAAACCTGCATGTGCAAGCGGCCTTTTTACTCGAAAGGTTAAAAAAATCAAATTCCAGTGATTTTCAACACAGGTTTTTTTACTATAAAAAGTAAAAATACTGAGAAAAACAGTCTTACAAATTGTCATTTCTTCTGACACGATTGGGTAGCCTCGTAACCGATGTCGGATCGACATCTGACTGACATCTAGACGTTTGTAGGTCGTTTCATCTCATCGACGGCACATCCCATCGACGGCACATCTCATCGATGACATCGATGTATCTGTTCCTGCGATGAGGTCAACTGTTTTGACAGCCAGTTACTTGGTATTGACGTTCAGAGATACAAGAATTTATTATCAAGGTTCTTTAAACATTTAGGGGTCATCTATAAATTACGTCACACGTTAATGGGGGGAGGGTCTCGCCGGAATGTGACATAGTGTGACAAGAGGCGGGGGGACAAAAGCGTTGTGACGTCACATTTTAAAATTTGAAATCCACCAACCCGCACTAGGCTGGCGTGGTGGACCAAGGCTTAGGTACATGCCTCTCATTGTGAGAGGGAACCCGACCCATTAATGACCCTGTAGTGGGTCAAACTTTTTTGTGATTTTTAATTTTATTATGCAAATACCTAATTGTAATTTAATGGATAAGGCTAGTCAAAGCTTTTTATTTAAAACTAGCTGAGCCGGCAGGCTTCACTCTGCCAAAAAAAATTTTGTCAAATTAATTAATTTGACTAATATTTTTTACACCTTGGGTTACGTTACTTAAGTTTTAGTAAGGATCCCTAATCTTTTCTAGCAATAAATATAGCACAGCAGTTCGGCACAGTAGTTTTTGGGTTTATTCATTACAAACATACACACACAAAAATACAAACTTTTCCTCTTTATAATATGAGTGTAGATTGTAATCCAAAAAGCACGAAAAAACCTTTGTTCCTTATAAACTTATTGAGTCGATGGGGAGGTTTGAAAAATGTGAAAGTCACCTTCAAATAACACCAAGAGGCATCATTATTTCGGCAACGAATTTCCTCGTAAGGACCTGTCAACGAGTAACGATCCTTCATCGGGCTGGGAAAACAAAATTCAAAAATGGCTACAATTTTTTTGTATCCCATGGGAAATATACCTAGAATAGAACAGAAGCATAGTGAAACACGATACTGACTTGAATTATAGATATGAAATTAATTTAATTGTTATTGTAAATTATAACCATAAGAGTAGGTACGCAGGCAGAAATGAAGTGGTTACTGCAACCCAAGAACACACATTCGTCTAAACACAAATTGGATAGAAGCTCTATTTGTGGTTGTTGTATGTATAAATAAACAATCGGTTTACACTCGTAGCCCTACTAGTGTACCGTGTGTCCAGCCTTATTCTGAGTTTTAGCAATGCCGCACACCGATGTATCGTAGTTCCTTCCCTCCTTCCTTTCAGCCCTTAGTAGTCCACTGCTGGACACGGGCCTCCCCTAATCGACGCCACTCCGCCCGGTCCTGGGCCCTCTGAATCCAACGGTTTCCCGCTGTCTTCTTCAGGTCATCAGTCCACCTGGTCGGAGGGCGGCCTGTGCTCCTTTTGCCTAAACGTGGTCGCCATTCGAGGACCTTTTTTCCCCATCGGTTGTCAGTCCTGCGAACGATATGGCCAGCCCATTGCCACTTTAATTTAATTTATCGTATCGTAGTTAGGTACGCAAAAAAGCAAGTTTGCGGCCAATGACGTGAATCGTATAGTAAAGTGACGTAGCGCGTTTAACCCACAGTGTAAAGATTATAAAGTCTATCAAACATAAAATTTGTTATTTGTTTAAAATCCAATTTTTGTATTAATAAATAACGCTTCACACGCATAGCCCCGCACTAGGATTCCCTGTGTCGTGGGCGCCATGGACACACACAAGACAAGAACACACACACCCAGACCAGAAACAGAAATTTAATCAACTCATTCAAATCTCTGGGAATCGATCCCAGGACCCTCAGCGTAGCGCACTGGTGTATTTACGAACTGAGCCACTCGGGTCGTCATGAAATGGGGTGAAAGATATGAATACATATCGTTAGACATTATAATACTAAGAAAAAAAATTTGTGTAATTTTTCGATTTTTGCATTGGGAGTTCTCTCACCAGGCTAGGTTAGGCTAATAATAGGGCGGAGTTTTGTATAAGCCAACCATATAGAAAACTTTTATAGCGTGATTCAGGATCGTTGGCGACATCGTTTGCATCGTTTTATCACCAGTTATAAGTAACGCTAGCATTTTCCGGAAACTAACCCTCTCCAAACGAAAAATAAGCTATGAAAAACATACTACGATACTTGACTACTACGGTGTGTTCTGAATCCAACCAAATAATAAAATAAAGAATATTATGGAAGATAAAAAGTAAAGTCTTAATACACATTCACAGCAACCTCAATCGGGGAACTCACAAAGAACATTTAATCAAGCATCCTTCTAACAACCGAAGCGGAGAATTGCGGAGAATAGAATAAAATAAGGGAAGTGTATGGAAAAACATCCACAATAGCGGCACGTGTTCCGTGATATGACATCGCGTGCTTTGATGTGTTAATGCCACAGATACAGTTACAATAGATCACGCAAAAGTATGTAATACGTTTTTACTCGCGCGGAGACTGTATATGCGTTTGGTGTGAGAGTGTTTGTGCAAAATTCTATGTTACCACCTATCTCTAAAACTTCTAGTCCAATTTTGATGCGGTTTTCAGTGAGTATCTTGGACAAACCAAATTTTGGTTTTTGGATATTTTTATAATTAACTTGTTACATAACTGTATGTTATAAATAAGTTATTTAAAGTAGGTCCCGTGTCAAAAATTTTGAAAAGCTGCTGTTTGCCTCCTCCAATGCAATAACTCAAGTAAAATCGATGATTTTGTCACTATTTTGACGAGTTCGAATCGATTTAATTTCTCATAGCTTTTTGATCCGATTTCGCGTTGACGTAGAATTCCCATCACTAAAACGTTCTTGTTTTATCTCAGTAGTTAACAAAAATGCGGCACGCTTGGTCTTCATATTGACGGTCAAGCTTACGTTATCTATAAAGACCTATATCTGTTAATTCCCTTTCTATTGAAAGAATAACAAAATATTTTCCTTAACCTTTTTTTGTTTAAGGAAACTCAATTGGAGCTAAAGAGACTTTGATTTGTTTATTTGCTTCTTTATGTTATTGCTGATTATATTTTATAGTTCGTGCATTATTCCCCATATAAACTTAAGTTTTGCCAAATTTCAAACTGATCCGTTCTAGTTTCTAGTTTTTTCTAATTGAATAGCATTGGCTGCAATCCTTTTATGGCCCACTGTTGGGTACGCAACTCTCCCCACAACCGGGGGAGTTCTAGAGCATACTCCACCACGCTGCTCCAATGCGGATTGGTGAGAAACGGGCTAGCGATCAACCCGTGTCGGATGTTTTCATACCATCCGTAGGGCATCCGACAAGGTTTAACGACTGCTATCGTATCGATAGCAGTCGATAACAACCGAGACCGATGGAACGTGTCGTCAGAAGCACGGAAGCGGTCACTCATTCAGGTACTGACCGCGCCCGACGTTGCTTCTTTGGCTCGCTTGCGTTCCACTCAAGCGGGGCGATGCGCGGCTCATTATGTTACTAACAAAAGCATTTCATGAAACAGCTTCTAACAATCCGAGTGGAGAAAAGAATAAAATGATGAAAGTGTGTGGAGAAACATCCACAATGGCTTGTTCCGTGATACGACATCGCGTGTTAATGCCGTAAGTATGCCTCAGTACTTTGTGAGTCGTTTTTGCTTATTTTTTTGTTTTGGAAATACATAATATTTGAAATACAACTATTTGGATGGGGTTTCAACTTTTAGGTAGGAACTTATCTTGGCGCGTGATACTTACTATGTGTGCGTTAAGTTTGTACATAGATTGTATAGATGAGCGGTGATAGCCCAGTGGCTTAGAATTAGACCTCTAATTCGAGGGACCGGGTTCGAATCCCAAAAAAAGAAAAACCTTCTCATAGGCATGTGAAGTCCACCAACCGGCACTGGCCAGCGTGATGGACTAAGGCGTACATCGCTTACAAGAAGCTTGTAGATACAGTGGCCACGCGTAAGACCTTGTACTTATTGGTTGTCGCAAACCGACACAACCAACCAACCAACGCGACAAACTAATTTGAATGGAGCTGTCGTAACGAGCAAAGACAAAGACAAAACGTTTATTTGCACTAATATAGGTATAGAGTTGTTACAAATTATTTAGATCAATCTATATTTACCATTTTAGGTATGCAAATATTAAGTAAGTAGATAAAACTATCAAATTTATTTCATAAATAACTTATTTACATTAAATTAAATACTTTAAATACGATCGTTTCCTTTTATTTAAATTTGATTACTTCATAATATACACTTCTTGGCATGTAATGTTAAGAATTCATTTCTTTTGTTGTTTTACCTAATCGGACTCATCGATTCAATTGGTCATCGGAGCAATAGTGGGTCAGTAGACGGGTTCAAGGGTTAGTAGACGACAGGAAAAAGCCGAAGTTTTTCGTTTAATAGCAACGACATTGTAAGTACTTAGTTTCCAGTTTTTTTAATAGGTTGCTTGCTGTTAAAATTACATTTTCATGCTTTTAGTTATAATTATTAGATTCAAAAGTTCTGCATTGTCGAGCTAGGTTTATAAATAATGTATCTTCTGGTTGAATCAGGCCTATTAATAACTAGTACAACCCGCCGTATTAGATGTCTCATATCAAAAAATAAAATAATATTTTTATTAGAAGCCAACCAACAGAGAAATAATAAAAACAACTATTTGGGGGAGGCGACCGGAAAATTGGGAGCCATACGCGAGCCTTTGAACGGAATCAATTAATATTATTTCTAGGAAACTATTCAATATATGATGTCATGGTATTTTTGTCTTTACGATAAATTGTATATGTCGCCAATAAATATTTTAATAGCCCTTATATTATAGACTGATTGGTTTTGCTATATGAAACATAACAAAAACAAATAATTGTTTGTTTTTATTTTTTAATGTGTTATATTATAACCATTTTTATTAAAAAAAAATATTTTATCGATTAATGTTGTATATTTCTATATAGCCATCACTCAAAACAGAGGATAATAATTCTATTATTCTATAAATTTATTAATCATTTGATATAATATGACTTTCAATTATAGTTTAGAATACTAACATAATACAATATTAACATTCGTTTAGAGAATTTTATTCTTAGAACAAAATGAATTCCTAATTACTTATTTATTTTACTACGTTAAGGATTCTATTTAAAAGGTTGCTATTGTTAAGCGATTACGCCTACATACAGACAGACCACCTACGCATTTAAATTGGATCTCCATTAATAGTTTTAAATAGGTTAAATAAAGGTTAGTGCCTACTTAATATTTTGTTTATTTCGGCTTCGCCGGCGTTGGATTTGAGAACTTGAGAGAGAGAGAGAGAGATTTGAGAGGGACGAAAACTATCCTATATGTTAATCCAGGGTACAAACTATGTACACACAAAATTTCATTCAAATCTGTTCAGCCGTTTTTCTGTGAAAGAGTTACAAACATCCATTGATCCATCCATTCAACCCTTCATCCTCACAAAAAATAATAAGTCAGACATTTATATTTATCTATACAGTACATTATCAAATTTCCAATATCAAAATAACACCATATTGATATCTATGTATAGGTATTGTACCGATTTTCAAGAGAATTCGTATTTTTCATAGTCAAATGAATTTCTCATAGTCTATAACCAGCGGACGATTAACACGCTACCAACGATACCTTAATTGTCAAATTCTGATAAGCAGTTTAGACGTTATGAGCGAACATACATACATACATACATACATAAATACATACATACATACATACATACATAAATACATACATACATACATACATACATACATACATACATACATACATACATACATACATACATACATACATACATACATACATACATACATACATACATACATACATACATACATACATACATACATACATACATACATACATACATACAAACCGGACAAAATCATAACCCTCCTTTTTGCTTCGCCGTAGTAGGGTTAAAATAGTACTTCAGTATCAAAACAATCATCGTTTAAAGCTATACGCTTCGCTAAAACACACTCCCGACGGACCAAAAATGTTTCAGTCGAGAATTCCCATCGAGAATCGAATAGTAGTCAATAGCCCTTCACTCGATGAGCAAGATTCGGTATCGACCAGTGTATGATGATCCCTCTATACACACACAATCCCCTCTTGAACGCGTAGCGCTGTGAGAGAGGAGGGAGAGGGGTAGGTCGTAATACGTCGGTGGACTCTCGAGAAAAAACAGTTCATTTGCCACCTGAATTTCTAGAGGCTTTCCAGGGTTCCTCGTTGAATTGAATCTACAAATAAACCTTTGCTGTTCACCCGTATTTATAATGTAGGTATGTTCGACCATGTATTGTATGGAGTTGTATGTATGTTGCTATAAATAAGTAAGGAATATTGAATTGCAGCGGTGATAGCCCAGTGGCCTAGAATTCGACCTCGAATCGAGGGGTCCGGGTTCGAATCCCAGTGGCAAGCACCAATGACTTTGTAATAAAAGTTATGTGCGATTTATGAAATTAAATATCACCTGCTGTTACGGTGAAGGAAAACATCGTGAGGAAACCTGCATGCCTGAGAGTTCACAAAATAAAATGTTCTCAAAGGCATGTGAAGTCCACCAACCCGCAGTAGGCCAGCGTGGTGGACTAAGGCCTACATCCTTCTCCATTTGTGACTCATACATAATTAAAAAAATACATACGGAACCCTTTATTCACAAGGGAGTGTCAGACGTGCGTGGCTGCTTTTTATTTTTCGCCTAGTTTCGCGTGGCCGCTAGTGTAATAGATTTTTTGTTGGGAAAATTGAATATCCGGGTGTTGGTGTGTGTTGCCTTCATTTGGGATAAATGGCTAAATTGAGAATCCCGGGTTGGTTTCTAACTGTATTAAGTGAGAGCTCAACTTGATTGGATTATGTTTGATATGACTTTCGCTCTATCTTTTTAATTCAAAAAGCATTAAGTAAAAGTGTTAAGTTAGGTTTAAATAAATAAGTTTTTGTAAGTGGTGATAGGCCGTGCATAACCCCTTGTTCTAATAGCCAAGTTGATTGACGAAAAATTCGGTCGGGCGCATCGAGTTGGTCGTACGACATTGTCATTCGGTCCATTTGTTGCATGTTAGCAAGCAAAAGCTGTGTTTTTAACCCCCGACGCAACAGAAGGGGTGTAAGTTTGACGTGTCTGTCTGTCTTTCGTAGCACCGTGGCGATTTCGATTTAGTTTCTTTTGTATGAAAGGTGAGTTACGAGCGAGTGTTCTAAGACATGTTTGATGAAATCGGTTGAGTTTAAAAGTTATGGGGGGTGAAAGTGGGGAAGAATAACCGAATGTCTGCAAATATAATCGAGTGGGGTCTCAAATGAAAGCGCATCACGTGCACATTACAAAATAATATTATGTTCAATGAAAATTGTTGTTATTGTGTCGGTGTTTTATAAAATTTTAAATTTAATTTTATAAGTTGATTGCTCGCATTGATGGTCGGTCGGTCGTGTTGTACTGAGACAGCCAATTAGGATCAGGACTAAGAAAGTTTGACGATTGTGGTTATGATCGGGGTACTTCTTGGACTGGTCCTTCGGACATTTTTCAAATCGAAAGTCTTTGAAAATACCACTCGTACTATTCTTTGAAAATAAATTTTTAAAGCGAAAGCGGAGCCGTGAGAAAGGCCCTCGTTCCTTCTTTCCTTTCAGCCTTTAGTAGTCCACTACTGAACACAGGGCCTCCCTTATGCCACTCCACCCGGTCCTGGGCCCTCTGAATCCAATGTTTTCCCGCTGTCTTCTTCAGTCCACCTGAGGGCGGCCTGTGCTCCTTTTACCTTAACGTGGTCGCCATTCGAGGACCTTTTTTCCCATCGGTTGTCAGTCCTGCGAACGATGTGGCCAGCCCATTGCCACTTTAATTTTAAAGTAAGGCGCTCGTTAGCAATAAATAAAAAATACCAATACCAAAAAATTGTCATGGACGAAACCGCGAGCTTTCGACGGGGCGGCCGCCCAATTAAAATCCACGACGCCACAATGTATGCAAACATTTCGTGCTTTTAATTAATTCATTAGGACGCTATAACGCGCTGATGTATGGCGGAAGTGACCTCGAGGTGGGGACACACTGTCTGACACCAATCTTTTAACCTTAGTGTCTGATCTTATATAATTATTAATACTTGAAAATTTTGGATACAATTGACAGGTCACTACGCGAATGGAGTATGAAAATTGGCACAATTACAGTTTATATGGAGAAGAATGCACGAACACTATAATTTTTCAAATAAAATGCATTCGAAATACATAACTCACAATGAGAGGAGACCCGACCCTGGTCCACGCTATCCTACTGCGGGTTGGTGGACTTCACATACCTTTGGGAATATTTTTTTTTAAACTCCCAGGCACGCAGGTCTCCTTACGATGTTTTCCTTCACCGCAGGTAGGTTCACCTATCTCTCTCATTAAAAATACGTCTATTTTTTGTTGCTTTCTTCTTTTAATTTACCTAAGTGTATCACTATGTTGGTTATTATTCTTAAATAAATGGTTTTTCTTCGTCTTTCTCAGTTTGATCGTTACGGTCAAAGCCCTTTTGACTTTTTCATCCCCCTAGTGAGCTCCACCCCTCACGTTTCACTCGGACGCAGTATAAATATTTCAGTTGGCAAGGTTGCGCGCAGATATGTGTACACCGCGACTGTTTGTTTTGTACATAACCGTAACTGTTTGTAGCTGTACAAATAATAATAATATGTACCTATCGGTGTTTCTTGTGCTGTCTATAAATATTTTTGTTTATAGCGTAGCATGCAGGCTTAGTGTTTACTGCAGCTCATACAGACAGGCTTTCGTAACAAATTTCCTCTCAACTAATCCGTTGTAGAATACGTAAGTGAGAAGCAAGAAGCCTGGTGATTGTAAACTAAAGCTCGAAGGGGTTGAGTAGAGGCAGCGTCCAAATTTAAAGAAAAGATATTGAGATTTGCCAAATCGTATTTTTATTTTACTATACAATACAATACAATACTCTTTATTGTGCACATACGAGTACATACAAAATCAGTTGACAATAAAACTTGAGAGAAAAAACACAATTGGCGGTCTTATAGCTACGAGCGATCTCTTCCAGACATCCATTTATTTGTTTATTCATTAAGTTTATCAACATTAATGACATTATTAAAAAAAGCGGTGATAGCAGTGGCTTAGAATTCGGCCTCGAATCGAGGGGTCCGGGTTCGAATCACAATGGCACGCACCAATGACTTTGTAAAAAAGTTATGTGCGCTTTATAAAATTAAATATCACCTGCTGTTACGGTGAAGGAAAACATCGTGAGGAAACCTACATAACTGAGAGCTCAAAAAAAAAATATTCTCAAAGGCATGTGAAGTCCACCAACCCGCATTAGGCCAGCGTGGTGGACGGCGGCCTACATCCCTCTCATTGTGAGAGGAGACCCGACCCTGTAGTGGGTCATTAATGGGTTACTGACAATGACATTATGAAAATAACACTGAAAATAGATCTTAAAAAATGACGAATAATGCACTGCCAATTACAATTTGCGCCTGGCTCAGGGACCACATTGTCAGAATCGGAACGCAGAATCGCACAGCACGTTGTGCGATTACCGCAGAGAGAACTGAGTAACTTTATTATGTAGTCTAGTCAGAATGAGCTCGCGTTGTGCGGTTACCGCGGACGAGATGTCAGCGTCACGTGCCTGATGTAGATTAACCGCCATGAAGTTTCGCTTGATAAACTCAAAAACTCAAACTCAAAAGCTTTTATTCATTATTAGGTACAATTTGTGCACACTTAATGAAAGTCATACAGATAAATTATACATTCTACATTCGTCCGCTTTGATCGCCCCTCAGGCAAAACGTAGACTGGGAGAAAAAAGCGGGCGGAAAAAAACTCCCAGCACTCTTTTAAAAGTAAATGAAACTTAGTCTATAGGTAGTGCAGTATGGCTAGGTCCAATAAAGGAACACACGTGACAGCTATCGTGTGTGTCAATATCGCCCCATTGCCATCCGGTCACAAATAAATATTGTTACATGGTGTATAGAAATAGCCTATAGTGAAGATATTCAATCCCACGCTTTCTTATTCTCTAAATAGTCCTTAGTTTCATAATAGGCCTTTCGGCACAGGACTGATTTGATAGTTTGTTTAAATTTGTGATAGGATTTTTGTATAACCCCGTGTCTTAATTGCCAAAAGTTGGTCGTTCGACATCGTCGTTATATACATTTGTCGCATGTCAGTGCGTATTTCAATTAGGCTGCGTTTCCACCAGAGATGTGCGAGGATGCGTAGCGAGGGATGCGTTTTTGAAGAACCAATAGAATTGCTTCATTTACCTAGCCTCGCTTAGCACAGCTCTGGTGGGAACGGCTTAGCGGAGCGGCTTAGGAGAGCTGCATGCATGCATTACACGTATGTTTAACTTTTGTCGTGTCAGTTGGTCGGTCTGTATTACCAGCCAATTAGGACAAGGCCTGGACTTCGCCTAACCTAACCGCACTAGGCCAACGTGGTGGACTACGGCCTCCATCCTCCTCAGACCCGAACCTAAAGTGGGTTAATAATGCGTTACAGATACAATTTTTATATGAAAAAATATAATTCAGCGCTTTGTACCCCGGGCATAAATAGTATCGTCAAAGTATTCGTTATTAACGTGCGTCATAAATATGGAAAGTTAACTAAACACACATTAACTAAACGACTGACGAGTGTTCATGCTTACGTCACTGGTTCAATGTTGCCAAAGAAATTAATTGAAACAAAAAACAAAGTAAACTCCGTCGAGATTAGTAACCGAGTAAAGAATGCCGCGCCAAATATCTTCATATCTTACAAACCACGCCTTAACAAATCTTGGCGCAACATTCATTCAGTTGATGTTTTCATTTAATGCGCCCGAACGTAATGACCCTTAATTTAATTGTGGTATGTCTTGTGTGTGAGTGTGTTACTGTGTATGTTATTTTACGTTTCCGTGTGTAGGGCCGTTTGTATCCGATATTCAGTAGATAGAAAGATACAGACGTCACTATATTTTTTAATCGATGAATACGAATATTAATCAATTTGAATATGAATAAAAAATTACTCGTATAGTAAACGTTAGTCAGTATGTCGTATGTCAGTCTGTATTGTCATCTACCCATACTAATGGCAAAATCCGATTAGGCCTTCGTATTCCTCGTAGAGTTTGGACATTATGTCGTACGAATTCAACCCGTGTATATACGTACGAGTACGTTCACGCAATCCCGACCATAGGACGTCGTCAGTTTTGACTCGAATTCAATTCGTACGAGTGAATACGTTTTTCTCCGTCACTCAGTCAGTCAGTCAGTAACCCATTAATGACCCACTACACGGTCGGGTCTCCTTCTCGTAATGATAGGGATGTAGGCCACGCTGGCCTACTGCGGGTTGGTGGACTTCACATGCCTTTGAGAAAATTTTTTTGTGTAAACTCTCAGGCATGCAGGTTTCCTCACGATATTTTCCTTCACCGTAACAACAGGTGATATTTAATTTTATAAATAGCACATAACTTTTTTACAAAGTCATTGGTGCGTGCCACTGGGATTCGAACCCGAACCCCTCTTTCTCCGTCATTTTATGTCAAATATGGCAGCGTTTCGGTGATTAAGACACGCGGTAGTATCAAGTCAAGATAAGCTAACAGAACTGACAGACAGCTCCGTGTGTAATTACAGGAACCATTTGAACCCTTATAACTCAAAAATTATTCCACACTAGACTGTGCCCGCGGCTTCGTCCGCGTGGATTGTAGACCTTGGTCCACAGAGGGATAAAAAGTATCCTATATGTTAATCCAGGTTATGATCTATCTGTGTACCAAATTTCATATAAATCTGTTCAGCCGTTTGCGTGAAAGAGTAACAAACATTCATCCACACTCACAAACATTCGCATTTATAAGTAGGATAGAAGTTAATGTTTAGCTAGGTTTAGAACAAAGATATCAGCTTCTATATAACCGCACCTAGCCAGATGAACAACGTAATAGAACCGCACGCCCGCCGTATCTAATAGGTAATAGCGAACGTAATTACGATGGTAGCGGTCAATTTTATGGTTTTTGTAAACAACAACACAAAAAGTTTGTTTCCTCAGTTCATAGTACATGTTGGGATTGAAGAAATTATTTCTTTTTTTGTACAGGATGAATTTTTCAAGTGTGCGTGGATGGGGAAATTTTAATCTGAAACTATGAGGAATATCGAAAAATGCTGAAAGGAGTCTGGGGACCGGTTTTTATGAAAACTAAAACTGCATCATTGGATTTTTGAAAAATTAATATTCCTAGCCAGGAATCAGACCAAATTAATCAAACCACATCAAATTTTGAAATGAATTCTAATAAGGGACAAATTCTGGAAAGTAATGACACATGGCAAACTTAAGGATAGAGCTCAGTTTTAACAATAAACGTTTTTTCCCAAACAAATCTTAACCGATTCCTTCCTTCCTTTCAGCCCTTAGTCCACTGCTGGACATGGGCCTCCCCTAATCGACGCCACTCCGCCCGGTCCTGGGCCCTCTGAATCCAACGGTTTCACGCTGTCTTCTTCAGGTCATCAGTCCACATAGTCGGAGGGCGGCCTGCGCTCCTTTTGCCTAAACGTGGTCGCCATTCGAGGACCATTTTTACCCACCGGTTGTCAGTCCTGCGAACGATGTGGCCAGCCCATTGCCACTTTAATTTGCAAACTTTGAGAGCTATGTCGGTCACCTTCGTTCTTCTACGGATTTCATCATTTCTGATTCTGTCTCGTAGAGAAATACCAAGCATAGCTCTCTCCATTGCCCTCTGGGCGACTCTGAGCTTGTGGATTACGCTGTAATGAAATGAAATGAAATGAAATGAAATGAAATGAAATGAAATGAAATGAAATGAAATGAAATGAAATGAAATGAAATGAAATGAAATGAAATGAAAATCATTTATTTGCACGAATATGGGTTAGTTATTGGTTTTACAGGGCATTTTGATCAATCCATATTCACCTTCTCAGGTATGCAAATTATGAAGTTATATTACATTTTAATAATTTAAAAAATAAAATAAAAACTAATGTTAGTACTAATTATAATTAACAACTTATAACTAATACATAATTTAATTGACAAGTTTGTATAATAATTCATTTGTCAGTTTTGCATATTACATATTACATTTATTATTTTTCGTAAAGGCTCACAGTAAAGGACCACGTCTCGGCACCGGCACCTTAACCGATTACTTATTTTATATTTTTATGTTTTTTATTTAAATAAATAATAAGTTGTAGTAGCAAATACGACGGAATCCATTTAGGGGGTAGAGCCTGGGTACCTTACTGCTCTTAACCCATCGTATTTCTTCGTTCAAGCAGCATGTTCTTCATGTCTTGTGTTTCACTTGGGGAGGTATGGTTGCCGGGGATTCTTAATTTGAGGCGAACAACTTCAGACAGGTTTTTTCTCTGTTTGAGGTTGGTGGTTGGATGTCCATGGGCCGTAGTGACCAATTAGCATCAAGTAGCCTACATGCCCTTTTACATCTCTCAAAAAAATGTCAAGTGTTTTTATGATCATACGATTCATATTTTAAATAAAATACCAAACATACCACGTTGACAATTTTGTTTTATTTTAAACAATTTGTGGTATTTTTAATCAACAAAATAAATATTGAATCGGAAAATTGTCCAATTCCGACGTCAGCTCATCTGCCGTAGATTTTTGGCAGATATTCAAGATATTTTTTTTTCCAAAAATTCTGGCACTTGCACAGAATCGGAAATGTAACTTTAACTTTACATTCGTGACCTAATAACGTAACGGTTGTAACAATACCCAGGTTCACTCGCCGTGCTTGTAATTCGCCGTGAAACAAGCATTAATTTGAGGCACATACACGAAAAGTCAGTGGAGTGATTGAGGTTAGACATTGTGAGACAGTGTAATCGACCTCGACATTAAAATTTATATTGAAAAATAGGTACTAATCAATATATCGCAAAATTTCGATTCAAGAATAAAAGATGAAGAAGATGACGTGATGAAGAAGAAAACTCATTTTTTAAATATACTTTTTCAGGTTTTATTTTGGATTTGTACGTAAATGTATTCTTTACGGCCTTAAAATAGGTGAAATTTTTACAATTTCAAATTTTCTTCATTATGCAACAAAACAATTTGATATAGAAAAAATTATAAATGTCAAAAAATAATAATAATAAATCTTTTATTTTCAACCACAGGGGATCATAGAAACATTAGATGTTAGTAGAAATACAAATCTTAACGCTTAAAAACTAATAATCTTATCCTACGTAAGTCCACCAACCCGCAGTAGGCCAGCGTGGTGGACTAAGGCCTACATCCCTATCATTGTGAGAGGAGACCCGACCCTTTAGTGGGTCGGGTCTCCTCTCCAAAGAACTATATCTAAGACAGGCCCGATTACGCAGCACGTGCACCATACGACAGTGGTTCAGGTAGGAAAGGAATAGGTTCAATAGGAAAGGTCAAAAACCTCATGGTCTCAACTCGGACGATACCAGAATTTGTTCACGCAAGTAAATAGTCAGAATTAACCCTAAAAACTTTATTTAATCTTATTTAGCAAGTTAACCCGAAGTGGATCGCATTGTACCCCAATAAGTTAAAGATCTCTCTCGAAACTTCCCGACCTAACCCTCAAATGCGAAACGGGTGGGTGAGACCCCAAACTTTTTACCCCCATTAAGAATTTAGGTGAGGGGTGATAGCCCAGTGGCTTAGCATTAGACCTCGAATCGAGAGGTCCGGGTTCGAATGGGATTTAGTGACACTCACCAATGACTTTGTAAAACGTATGTGCGATTTATAAAATTAAATATCACCTGCTGTTACGGTGAAGGAAAACTTCGCGAGGAAACCTGCATGCCTGAGTTCACAAAAAATATGTTCTCAAAGGTATGTGAAGCCCACTAACCCGCAGTAAGTCAGCGTGGTGGACTAAGACCTACAACCCTCTCATTGTGAGAGGAGACCCGACCCTGTAGAGCGTCATTAATGGGTTACTCACAAGTTAAAGATCTCTCTCGAAACTTCCCGACCTAACCCTCAAATGCGAAACGGGTGGGTGAGACCCCAAACTTTTTACCTCCATTAAGAATTTAAGGTTGCGGTGAATTCCTTCCCCCATCCCTTGAGAAATCATTGGATATCCAGGGAGGAAATGCGCAATTGTGAAAAGATTCCGAGTTATAAGTGTAAATAATTGATGCAGCTACAGGTTAACTCAAAACGAGGTGAAAGAATTTCTTATTGGACATTTTTTTTAGCGTTTTGATGTAATTAGGCTTACTGCCCCTTTTACAAAAACAAATAATTTAAAATTTGACCGCATATTTCACTTTCTTTATCTTCGTAGCCTATGTTCCTTACTGGAGACACTTACCACATTCATACGAAATGGATTTTCGTCAAAAATTTCATCCCTAATTTTTTATTTCCTACGAGTATAGTGTCTATATTTTTAGAGCGCTTACTTTACACCAAAAGAATATTAATGGAAAATTTCTTTAGCCCTTAGATTTTTATTGTCATGACAGAAAGTATGGAACACTAATTGGGGACGAATCTATCTTTTTAGCAAAACTCATCAAAACCGGTTCAGCTTAATTTAACAGCGCAATTTAAACAATATTTTGCATTGATATATTGATAGATTGCATATATCATAAAATACAGAACAATAGCGAAAAATTCTTCGAATTTCACGAAACATGTTAATACGAGTAGAAGCCACGTCAAGCGAAAACAAAGCAATTTGGTTTGCAAACTACAACAAGCTAGCATGACAGCTATCTGACGTTTATTGGTCAGAATCGACTCGACGTCATAGCTCAAGGCATAGCCACAGTAATTGTAACAGTGAATACATGGCTGATATTAATAACGCTTCAATATATCTACGAGTTACCGAAACTCTATCGAATTTATAGAATTTAATCTCAGTTAGGAAAACTAATAAAATTATATGTTACTACAACATTAATAAATGAAAGCTTTTAAATAAATAAATAATTAATAATGGGGTTTCCCCTGTCATGGGTACCAGAACAGACCAGAAACAGAAATTCAAATTTTTGCTTTTTAATTCAACCCCAAAAACGCAACGCAACACTGTTAGTTACTTCTATTTCCCGGAGGCTTAGCTTAATTTAGGTCAAAACTATTAAGGTATACTGTTCTGGTGCCAAAATTGATCAAAAAAGCTTGACTACCCGCCAACGAGCGCGTCAGACTAGCTGACGTTAAAAGTGGACAAACGCTGGCGTTGTGCCAAAGAGTGCCTGAGTTATAGAGACTTATAACGCCAAGGGCTTTGGGGCCCTAAACGGCGATTAGCGGGTTAAGATCATTGTTTTTCAATTAAGATGTGGACTCAAAGTCAATTGAGATACCATAATGGAAGTGTCAAAAACGAAAATTGACGTCATAATCCGTGTTCTTCATACAAAATCTATGTTACAAGACCCGGCTTATGACGTCACCAATATTTTAAGTCAATTGACTTAATTATCTATTATTGTTTTCACTCGCAATAAGTCGCCATGGTCTAAAAATCGACACGGGTGTCGGATATTTTTCAAACAGCCTATAAGGCTTATGTCAGACCAATAGTATGTATGGATTCCCATACTAATGGCACACGTTAACTATACGAATACTTTGACGATATTTTTTATGCTCGGGGCACTATCCGTTAGCAAGTAAAAAAAAATAGCTTGACATTGGCTTGACACGCTACCGAGTATTTTATTATCAGACAGAGACAAAAAACAGACACAAAAAATTGTAAAGCAAAAGAAGCGTCTACCAGAATTAATGCAAGTATGCAACGCAACGGTTGCATTTCGTGTTTTCTTAATACAAAATACAAAATGGAGATGACACAACGTTTTTAACGTTTTAAAATGCAAACCGGGCTGTCGGGAATATTGCGAGGATTGGAGTTTTATTCCGCTATTTTTAAGGTATTTTTGTAGCTCAGAAATACAAATTGCCTAATTAGTATGGCATCTTTTTAGCACGCCAGATGGTGATGACTTCGTCCTTTCACTAACGATTTATAAAATTAAATGTATTTTGGTTCTATTTAACTTTTTAAGGTGCTGTTCGAATCCACAGAGTATAATAATTAACACGTTGGCTGTATGCAAGAATTATCTTGAGAGTTCTTTTTTAAATGTATCAATTGGCGCGAAGATTGTGACTTTTCGCCTATCGCACGTAAATTGGCGCTTCGTTATAAAATTGTTAGAAGGCTGATGTTACCATAATGCATCTCAATTGCACTCCAACATAAACAACCTTTGTACCAATGTACTATTAAGTTATATAGCCAGTGGCATAAACGAATTTCTGGCTTAACCCGTAACACCTTAATCGTTGGTACAATGCCAACAAACACATTCGTCGGATTAGAAGCCAGTTCGATATAATGGCGCACTTTATAGCCGGCCAGTGGCTGGTAAAATTCAAATTGCGGCAAAACCCATGCGGGCAGTTAACGGGTTGACTTGCAATAGTTCCGCTACACTAGCTCAGCGTAGCGCAAATGTGGGAATTTAGCGATTTGACTAAGTTTTTTAAATGAAAAAAGAAAAAGAAAATAAAAAAATTATATTTCTGACAATGAATCGCTATTTGATTTTTTTTAATCATTCTAAACTTATTAACGGGATATCAGGCAAAGAATTCATTTGTTTTTATGCTTGCTTATCTGTGAAGCGAAAAAAAAAAACACTTTAAATAATATTTTACTCAATTTTCTTGGTACAATACTTACAATGATAATAATTGGAGCAAAATAATATCACGTGTCCTTGTGTCCAAATCAAGACTTCCTCTTAAGTAACATTTATCCTGAGCCAGGATGTTCACTTCTTTAGTATAATAGAAAAATACCTACAATTAATCAAGGAACAACTAATTTATGATAGTAACAATACATTTCTCAAAAAATGAGATAACATTGATATGTGTTTGTGTTGATGTTTATTATTGTGTAAGTGTTGTATATTTCAGTATATTTAAATAAGTTGTAGACTACTCTATTTACGAATAAATAGATCTGTGACGTATTCATGACTTAATCGCTGGTACGTTGCCAACAAACACATTCGTTGGATTAGAAGAGAGTTCAATACGAGTAATGGCACAGTTTATAGCCGGCCAGTGGCTGGTAACATTCAAATTGCGGCAAAACCCATGCGGGCAGTTAACGGGTTGACTTGCAATAGTTCTGCTACACTAGCTTCGAATGGTCTAACTTATGGGAGTTTGGCGGTTTGATTTGAATTATTATTATTTTTAACATCATTATTTCGTCTTGATTGTGAAAGATAGAAAGGAGAGAGAGAAGAAAATTCTCCTTTTTCTCTCGTATATATATACATACAATCCCATAAATGATTTAAAGACGAAGAAAGGAGAAAGGTTGCCTGGATGTTACCCTTTTCCTTACATAACGATTTCTAACATAATACGCCACTAACCCCTTGATGTTTGATTTTCTAAAAACCTATATTGTCCTAATTTCCAAATTATTTGACGACAAACGGTCGCTTGTGTGGGACGCCCTCCTGCTCGATGGCGCGACGATCTGCGTCGGGCGGCGGGAAGCAACTGGATGAGGAGAGCCGAAGATCGGGCTCAGTGGCGCGCCTTGGGAGAGGCCTGTGTCCAGCAGTGGGTCAATGTCGGCTGAAGAGAGAGGTCGCTTGTGTTATTTTGTCGCACGACAATGTCATTGCGTACATTTGTCGCGTGTCAGTGTGAGTAACGACTGCTCTATTCAAGAGCCTGTGTTGCGATATTTGGTCGGTCAGTTGTGTCGTATTGCGAAAGCCAATTAGACAAGGGCTAAGCCAAGTAAAGAATCTTCCTACTCCTACTTAAAATAAAAGTTCCCGCTTTCCCTACTACCTTAGACCATACACACAGAAGACGTGTATTCACGGGAACATACGAGCTGCTACGAAGGTAGCAAGTATTAGAGGCGCTCGGGGATAATCTATCCTGTTCTTTTCCTTTTTAAACTCTGACAATGATCGAGATGCAAAAAGTTAAAGAAAGTTGGTTTTAGGATGAAATTTAGGGACGTTGGAATCTTATATGTTATATTGTATTTATGTATGTATGTATGTAATTTATTTATTTATTTATTTATTGCACCTACAAAGTATACACTAATACATGTAGAATATCGAACATTCTTGGACACAGGGTAAGTGTTACCTTAATTATAGGCGCAAATAACATTCTTGGAAATTGTATAATATACATCATTATCACAAATTTAGAATTGCATTAAAACATTAATTGAAAATTGAAAAGTGATAGATTGTTAATTGAACAGCATTATTTTAATAATATTGTATGGTTATTAAATTTATAATTATTTATATTAATCAAATGTAATGTAATGTTTTTTGTATTATAATGTTTTATTCTGCACGTAGGTTTTTCTCACTTCTCTCTACTCTTCAACTCCTAACCACTTGGTTGTCTGGAAGAGACCGCTCTAGCGATAACACCGTCATTTGTGAGCCATTGAAGAGTATTGTGTTCACACGACATCGAAACAGAACCTAATGAAGAAAGAATCCTTATGTAGATTAAAAACTGATAAAGCTTTGAAAATAATGCTCTAAGTCCCTCACCAAATAAATAAAAAGTCTGGTATAGAAGGGAAAAACACTGCAACCACTGAAATTCTAAAACGTAATTCGCGAAATTTCTCATTTCCTCCTGATCCCAGACTCGCAAACAAAAATCCTGAGGTGTCAATAACAATCCGAACGTAAACAAAGCAATATCAACAGAACAAAACAAACGAAAAGCAAACCGGAGCGTTCAAGCCAAAAATTAATTGAAAAACTTGAAACGCAACTTATCAAATCTCGTCCAAGTTGAACAAAGGGAGACGTTTCATCAGAAATTCGTTTCAATATGAAGCCCAAGATACAAGTAAGCGGTGGCTTGAATAAGGCAGCGTACAAAGAAACTGAGAGATTTGCCTGTGAAACAATAATGCACAGAGGAACACCAATGTACGATTTGTGTTATGGAAATGGAGGTGGTATGTTAGTAACCCATTAATGACCCACTACAGGGTCGGGTCTCCTCTCGCAATGGGATGATGACCACTCCCCCTCCCTCAAAACAAAGCCTCCCACAAAGCTTAACCTCAAAAGTCAGCCCCAAACATCTCCTGCCAAAACACGAGACATTAGGAACAGGCTCGACCTCTGGGGCACAATGGTAAGGATACCAGCGCGCTGTACAAAGGGTTTTGGGTTCGATTCCCAGCGGAGCAGAGATTTGAAAGATTAGTTTAAATTTCTGTATCAGGGACACAGGGAATTTTAGTGTGGGGCTATGAGTGTGAATTTGGTTTAATTATGCTGCTTCATTATTATCCTTATCAATAGCGGTGATAGCCCAGTGGCTTAGAATTCGACCTCGAATCGAGGGGTCCGGGTTCGAATCCCAGTGGCACGCACCAATGACTTTGTAAAAAAGTTATGTGCGCTTTATAAAATTAAATATCACCTGCTGTTACGGTGAAGGTATACATCGTGAGGAAACCTGCATGCCTGAGAGTTCACAAAAAAAATGTTCTCAAAGGTATGTGAAGTCCACCATCCCTCTCATTACGAGAAGGAGTTGCTCGCGTTACTGGCATGCTCTCCCCTGGAGTAACATAAATTAAATAATTTAGTGAAATTATAAAAAATAACTTGCCAAATTCTGACGGGTGGTGACCCGTCAGAATTTGGTAAGTTATTTTTATCGAATACCGAGCTAAATCATCAAAACGGTTAATTCTATGGAGCCGTTTCCATAAAATACAAAAGTCGACGTTATTCGTCAACATCCGACATTCGCCGCGATATCTCGCCCATCATAGAAAGGTGATACTCCCCCGATTGATATCTTCGACCTGTTGATCGGGTAAAATCACAGACATAGATCAAAATATATAACGCAAGGGACCCCATCAGTATTAAAATAAAAATGCATGCTGCTTATTTACTACCTGCTGAGACAAGGACGTTTTAGTAATAGAAATCTTACATCAAGGAACCGTATTAGTACGCAAAATCTCAATTACGTATCCATAACAAAAAACGTCAATATTTTGATTAATTTATTGATAAATATTAATCCGAATTTATTCAATGTCGTCATAGCAGTGACGAGTATTATACAAATCGATATTATTCGAGTTACTGGATTGGATGAATGACAAATCTGACGTCTCGTGTGATCAACGATGAAATACGGAATACATGAAATAGCGACGATGGTTGCGTATTGCACAAACTTTTCAAAATATTATTTTGCATGGAATACAATTACATTTGCGTTATCTATTTACATCTATATCTATAGTTAAAATGGATACCTTCCTATCGGAACTCCCCGCAAGCGTCGGAGGAAGTCTTTGGGTTGGAGGGTCAGATTACTAACGGAACTTTATCGAGAATTGGTTTTAAGCGTTTTTAAGATTTAATGGAACTGAAGCTGGAAGTTTGAAGGCGAATCCTTAATAAGTTTGCTCTGTTATTGGTCGAAAACATCGTTCACTGATTGTGGAATCGTGTTAACTAAATTTAGGATAAAGCAGTCACTTGTTGATTTTAATACGAAACATTTTTTTTTTTTTTCTATGCTCTTCGTTTGTTGTCCACAGACTCTAGGTCCGTGCCTTTTTTTTGCATTACGTTATTTATCTGCATTTCCTGTAGTGTATTGCTCCAGAAAAATTCTTTGTCAATTTTGGCCCGGTGTCTCCTTGGATCGTCCCGGGCATTCTTTTAGAGTTTCTGCTATGACTTGGTAGTCTCTGTGGCTGATAGCAGTAGCCAGGTTGTACTCTTCAATAGCAGCTGTATTCGCCTCTATGGCCTGTTTTATGAAGATTGCGATGGCGTCCTCACTGACATCCGAGTAGTAAGTACAAGAGCCTGTGTGTCTGGTGATAGCGACGACTGCATGAGAGACGCTATCATGCACCTTTCCTTTTTGAGGCTTTGTATTCACAATTACTACATTTTCGTAAGTCAGTCCCTGGGCTTCGTGTATGGTGAGGATACGTGATCCCTCACCGGATCCACAGCCCGCGTTTCGAAGTGATGTTTTCTCTGCTTGGGTGTGGACCAGGAACAGGGTGTCTTGCGCGGATGATGGTATTTGCGTGCCCGTGTATCTTTTCATTTCCAGGGAGCGGGTTTTCTTGCTAGAGGAGTAGATGCCATCGTAAACTCCTTTAAGGGCGTAGGCCACGTCCTTGGGGTTTCTGTGCGTGCAGAGGAGTCCTTGACTTATTTTTGCGAGGAGGTGGGGACGTCTGTATTTGAGCTCGAAGAGGTTTTCTCGGTCGATGTAGGGTAGCTGGTTGATGTCGCCTATAAGAGTAATTTTATTGGTTCCAGATAGTCGAGCCGCCATGATGATGGCGCCAAAATGGTTCATTAAGGCTTCATCAACCACCAGTCGCATTGCTGGCTCCTTCACCCCGTTAACCAGTATCGAAGCCATGGTTCTTATTTGCTTCTTACAGTCGACTCCTTTTCGTTTCTCAAATTTTTCCCTCAGATCTTTTGCTCCTTCGCATGTGGTGGTCGCTATGAGGTCGCCTTCCTCCGATAACCTTAATACGAAACATTAAACGTTTTAGGTTATATACCTTAGTAGTAGTTCATAAACAATTTTTCGCACAGGGACTTTAATTTCAGCATCTTTTTCCTCAGTGATACGAAATGTTTATTAAATTTGCTATTTTGAAATGATTTTTTTTAGTTTGAAGCCTTTAATGACCCACTACAGTGATCGGGTCTCCTTTTACAATGAGAAGGATGTAGGCCCTTAGTCCACCACGCTGGCCTAGTGCGGGTTGGTGGACCCCTCGAGTATATGCTTTTTATATTTACAATATTTTGACAATACCGCATCCAACGCCTTCGCATAGCTAACAGAAGGCTTTCAGACATTCGCGAGAGCGGCAATCCTGAGGAGTGCGCGACTCTTTGTGACTCTACATCGTTTTGTATTCACTCACAGCAAGACGGACGAGGAATTAGCACACAAGTTACTCTACCTAGAGTTTACTCTAGACTCTAGAGACTCTAGGTAGAGCCATACTAGCTTGCCCGGGGAGGTTACCGCCAGCCATGGGTGTCGATGGGGTGCAGTGACCACTCCGTGTTTTATGTTCCTTTGCACCAGCCAGTCCTAGCGTTTGAATAGATCGTGAAGGCCATAGCTTCAGCCATCTACAGCAACCGCTTACGAGCTCCAAACTCCGGCTAACAATACTATACATTAACCATTATTATTATTATAGTAAAGTTTGTCCGTTCACGAAGCACCCGTTTACTTGCACACGCTCTATTAGTTGCTAGTTGCCATGGCAACGCGGGAGAATATTAAGCGCCAACAAAACCTGATTACGAAGCTTTGCTCTTATACAGCGTGTTGATTTTTGAATGAATTTGAAAATAAATTTGATGAAAAATTTGATGGAATAAAAAAAATAAGTCATGATTTTCTTCAAATTTAATAACTTTCTTTAATGTAATATCGTATTAAGTAAACATTTGAATCCGTAAAAATATTTTTGCACGCGTTATGCCTGCCATGCATGTAACGAGTTACTCGTAGACACCCATTTACAACACAAAGACTTTTTTATATTAATTTTTTTTTTAATTAAGAAAATCATACATTTATTTTGTTTTTTGTGTGCAAACTCTTGAATAAATTATTCAATATTATATTTTACTCTTACGAATACCTACTATAAACTAACTAGTACGTACAGTATAAATTTAAATAGAGAAACTCAGTTACCAACTTATTAAAGTCCCTAACCATCGCAATACATGCAAGCATATGAGAAATGTATAAGAGCACACAAAACCTGATTACGGACCTCTTAACGTATACAGGGTGTGGATTTAGCGGAGCTACAATAAATTCTCCGGGGAATTACCGCAGCGGAACTGTAAATCTTAGGTATGTGAGAGCTTTATTATACCTCCGCGGCCTCGATGAGAAAGTCAGGTATGCTGTAGGGTGATAAATAAATAAATAAATAAATAATAAGGGCTGAATGTGTACATTTTTAACTAGATTTACAAAAATTTTTATTTAAAAAAAATACCTTTGAGCGAAGTAACTGCTATTAGTCCACTAACCTGCCAACCTTCTCAATGTGAGATGAGAAGTCCTGCAGTGACCCTGTCACTAGTGGGTTACAGATAACTGGTATCATGATAGCTATCGCTTGCAACACTTGATTTAGGAGATTTGGGAGGGCACGTTACGACTTCAGTCTATTATTCTTGTTGTCGTTTGACTTGTCGGTCGCTTGATGAATTCTTCAAGAAGATGTAACGTGTTTTGTCGTATAAGAAGTAAAATAAATATTCTTTAAGATTGATAGCGCCTTTACGATTATATTAGTAACAGGTTCGACACCCAACCTCAGCATGAAATGTACTGAAAATTATTGTCAAATAAATTTAAAAGTTAAAAAAACTGTATGGTATTTAACGATTCTCCTCGCTTTTCTCCTTTACACTAAGTTGTAGTCTAGTTATTTTATGTTAGTTTTTGTAATAAACCTTTACTTAAATTCCTAACAGTGTCTGCATTTCGCTTAAAACTTGTTGCGTTATAATTACGAATACGACTATGAGTTCGGATTACTTCACACTAAGCGCGACGAGATGGCTCAGTTAAGTAGCGTTTTCATTCTGTAATAAGTAAAGTGAATCTGGTTTTTAATAATGTGGATGGTAGTTGCTAATTAAAAGGAAAAAAGATAGAAATAAATAAGGCTTTCTCACTCGAGAGATCCGGATTCGAATCTCCCAATGACTTTCTTAAAAAAGACAGGCACACATGCTTTCATATAGTTTAATATCACCTGCCGTAACGCTGTACTTAAACATTGTGAGTAAACCTGTATGCCTAGGAGTTCTCAAAGGCATATGAAGGCACTAGGCCAGCGTGATGGACTGTGGTCTACCAACACTCCTCTCATTGTGCAAGGAGACCCGATCTTATAGTCAATCATCAGTTACAGACTCTTTTTTTAAAACTAATCAAAGTATTTGTAGTATAAGTGCTATAAAAGCCTGTCAGCTATCTCCTAGATTACTTTGAGCCCAATGTATTTCATTCAAGATCTCGGAATTGATTCTGTTTTGATTGCTGTTCCAAATAAGTTGGTTTTGGGATCATTTCACTTAATAAAAAATACCATTCCATAAATTCCCATACGTCCGAGCACCCTGTATACCGATAGATTTATTGAGCGCCACGCACCTGCTGCCGGTGACCAATCGCGTGTTTTTGTTTATCTGTGCGGCGAACATTTACATATAATGTGCTGAGAAATACTTTCTATGGGAACGTTTTTTGTGATAAGCTCGGCTGCGTGTGATTTTTGAGGTTTTGTTGTTGTATGCAAAAGTGGGAATAAGTATGGGGTTAATTTTCAAGTTGTCACAAAAAGGGGGATAAACTTTTCGTTTAAGCCGGCAGCCGTAGAGCTCTTCTTTAAAGGCGTCAACGCACTGACGACTCTCCTATGCTCGTGTCAATAAGCGACTGTGACCACTTACCATCAGGAGGTCCGAGTGCCTGTTTGCCTGCTTCTACATCTTCAAAAAAGTGCAGGTCGCAAAAATATTGCCTGAGGGGCGATCAAAGCGGATGTTTGTATAATGGTAAATGTATGACGTTCATTAAGTGTGCACAAATTGTACCTGATAATGAATAAAAGCTTTTGAATTTGAATTTGAATTTGAATTTGAATTTGAATTTGAATTTGAATTTGAATTTGAATTTGAATTTGAATTTGAATTTGAATTTGAATTTGAATTTGAATTTGAATTTGAATTTGAATTTGAATTTGAATTTGAATTTGAATTTGAATTAAAGTTATTTTAAATAGACAAATAGAGTTAGGTACTATCGAATAAAAGTAGGTTGCACTTATTATCTGAATCCAAATAGGTATGAATGTCTATCGATACAAAGGCGGACTTAAACTTAAAAAAATATCTACCAGTCAAATACCTACCTTTGGAAATGAGAGATTTTTTTTGTATTTTTTGATCAAACCTTGGTCTTATATTGTGTAGTCTGGTTAGTCGATCACGTTAGCCTAATGCGGGTTGGTGGACTTCACGTGCCTTGGAGAATATTATGGAGAACTCTGTAATGTTTTACGGAGAATATTCGAGTAGGGGACTATCCGCTTACAATGAAACATAGTAATAATCATAAATTTAAAAAAATCTTCATATAAGCCGCGCTTGTCCAAATTATCATAACACAGCAACGTTTTAATTACACTATCGAGAACGCATTAAAACTACGGTCCATTTTACGAAGAAGCCGTCCTATAAATACAGATTAAACTAAATAAATTTCCGAAACTAAATTACGCCGTGTCACACTCGTCCGATTTAATTTCTCCAACGTCGATTTAATGTGTTGGCGCCGTAACCACAAACCATAGAGGTTACAGAAGTCAAGATACGTATAGTACCTACATACCTCCTCTACGTACAAAGCATGTAATGTACCTGAAAGGGCACTATGTCTAAGTATAGTTCATTTTCACACCTGTCCTATCTGATAAACAATCTTAGCGAGACTTTTTAATTTAATTTGCGATTTAAAAAATATTGAGGTAGTTAGTAGAGTACTCGTATGAGAAAAGAATGTAATCCGCCATTTTGTAGCTGCGGCCATCTTGGATTTACAAATGATGATAAATTTATTACATTGTATTGTCATCAAAACTAAATGTGAGTATCAAATATCAGATCAATCTGTCAACAGGAAGACGGCCTAAATTCAATTTCTTATTTTGACCCAAACAAATAGTACTAGCTAAATAAAATTGTTTATTAATGCAGACACCTAATTCAAAAGATTTTAAAACGATTTGTCATTTAATGGTAAATCAAATTTCTAGTAACTATCGTATAATAAATTTTTTAAAGCAATCTTAAACTTTCTTCAATAAAAAGTAGTGCCAAAATTGTATACCAAAGTGCACGGAAATGGTTACTGGAGATATATTAACTGACAGGCAGGATCTTTGGGGTTACCCATGTATCTGCATATTTTTCCTTTTTTTTCCTTCCTTTTTTATGAGCGTTGCTCAAACGCGGACACTACAAGACTTGACTTCTGTTTTTCTCTTTACCGTAATTCCAGATTCCGACAGTGATTAAGGTCGTGTTGTATAGCCAAAGTACCTACCAAGTTTCTATTTTTAAAGTTTCTTTTATAATTATTCTTCTTTTCTCCCGTTTGTCAATAAAGAAAAAATCTGGGAGAAATTAAAATTGAAATTAAAATTAAATTAAATTAAATTAATTTTTTTAAATTTTAACATTTAAATCAGATTTAAATGTTTAAACATTCGATTTTTACATTTGTCTTAAATTTTTAGGAAATCCCGCAATCAAAATAAAGAATTTTTGTATCGAAATATTTCGTGATAGACACAAAAATCAAAATCGTTGTTTTTCTAAAAGATGTTGGCACTAAACTCAGCTGGAGTGGTACTTAGACGTAAATGTTTTAATTTGATTAGTTCAAAAAGAAAAGAAAGAAAATGTCGTAAATCGTTAGTCGCCTGCGGTAAGACAGCTGATTAAATCCAGATCCCAAAGGCATCCGTAACTAATTCAATTAAACTAATCAGATCGATACGTGAAAGAAAGCTCAGTCGGTAACGAAGAAACACGTTTTTTGTACCAAAACAGTTAAGACGTTTTCCCACTGGTTGGCTTTTGAAATTACTTTTTAGTATTGGCTTACTAAGAAAGCCGTACAGCGCTCAGTGGCCAAAAATTCGACCTCATTCGGTCCGGGTTTGATTCCGCTGGGACCAATGACTTTCTTAATAAGTTATGTGCAAGATAATTCTTGCGTTCTGCCAAAGTATTAATTGTGCTGCCAAATGTGAAGTCCACCAACCCGCACTAGGCCAGCGTGCTGGACTGAGCCCTATATCCTTAGAAGTCCACCTTCTAATATAAAGGGATTGCAGACGTGCGTGATGTATCAGTGTCTAGTCTCCTTTAGCTAATACTGTCACACGATTGGTTCATTAAACTGAAATGTTGACAGTGAATAATCAACACTATATTCGTTAAGATACGTTAAATGTACGATGCACAAAAATGTTTAATGTCAGCGAAAAATCAACGGTATTAGTAAAGCAAGAAGGCCGCATTTGCATGAACGTTTCTAGTTGCATACAAGCTCGCAGACCAAGTTTGAAGTTTATTCAATGAACACAAAGTTTAAATTCGCCTGTGTCTAGGGGGAGCGTTTGCATACGTCGTCTTCGCAGCTCACTTTGTCCGATTACGTGTTAGATCCACAGATATACATCTGAATCGATAACGCAAGTTAGGCCGTCACTTTAAAGGCTCAAGTGTGCTGGTGTTTTATTACCTACTGAGAATAAAATTGGACAAAATTGGAAGAATGATAAATTTGACGTCTCATGTAAACAGCGGTGGAGTGCGGACATGCAAGTGCTTTCATTTGCGTGATCTATTTATATTTATATCTAGGTTATTCCATTTATTACGCCTACGCATAGCAGTAAATATATGGGAATATAAGCTATATTACAAGAGTGATAAGTATCATTTTTGGTTGAATTTACAGATGCAGTATATTTTGTTATCTCACACCTACAGAAGCTGAGATTGCGGCGAAGAGAAACAAGTAATTTATCGATGCTTATCTGCTAAGAAAAATTAGTCGTTCGAATTTATGAATATAAACAAAGTCCCGTAAGAGCTTTTTGTGTAAATAGGCCAAGTATCGACTGTACAGTATAGACGTTGACTTCAGAATGATGCATTTTATTACATATCTACTTACTACTTATTAACGGTATTACATAGGTGAATTTAATTGGTTAATTTCGTGTTATAAAAATGTTACTCTACTATTTAGTAATAAAATGTTAAGATTTAATAATTTTGCTTTTGAATACACACATTTTATGGAAAGCCAAACGAAATAAATCACAGTAAATATAAAGATTAAACCTAACTTAATAAATAGTTAAATTCATGATCCTATAAAATATAATCAAAGGACACTTTTATATTCATAATTATCTCAGGCCGTGTGGTTGCCGGCTTAGAATAGCGCCACTCCAAGTCGACCCGTGGAGATCGTAAGAGGCGATCGGAGGGATATCACTACCAGGGGATGGGCAGCAGCGTCTCCCTGAGTACTAAACACCTACTGCGGTCACCAACACGCACTTGCCAAGCGCGGTGACTACGGCATCAACCCCCAACATGGACGGCACAATTCAGCCACGGCCCCCAGTCCCCGGCGGCTCCGCTATTCCTGGCTCTGGCAGCGGCCATGGTAACGGCGGGGCAGGGGGTGCTAAGAATCTCCGGCAGAGATTGCGCTGCCACAAACGACGACTTCTGCACCTGGCAACATACAACACCAGGACACTGAGGACCGACGACAAGATCCGTGAGCTGGAAGACGAGATAGACAAGTTAAACTGGAGTGTCGTGGGATTATCCGAAGTCCGAAGACAGGGGGAGGACACGATAATCCTAAACTTCGGTAACTTGTTCTATCACCGGGAGGGCGAACATCTGTCCCAAGGTGGTGTCGGGTTTCTCGTCCACAAGTCCCTCGTCAACAACGTGACGGAAGTCGGGAGTGTGTCGGCAAGGGTAGCGTACCTTATACTCAGAATATCCAAGCGGTATTCGCTGAAGGTCATACAGGTTTACGCACCGACCTCGGCACACCCCGACGATGAGGTTGAAGTTATGTATGAGGACGTAAGTAGGGCCATACGTAACTTCAAGACCCATTTCACGGTGGTGATGGGGGACTTCAACGCAAGACTAGGTGCGCGAGACGGCGACGAGCTGAAGGTGGGGCCCTTTGGTATCGGGCAACGGAACCACCGGGGCCACTTGCTGGCTAACTTCTTGGAGAAGGAGGACTTCTATATGATGAACTCCTTCTTCAAGAAGAAGCCACAGCGCAAGTGGACTTGGATCAGTCCCAATGGTTCCGTTAAGAGTGAGATAGACTTCATTATGGCAGACAAGCCGCACATATTCAATGATGTCTCTGTGATCAGCAGGTTTAAAACCGGAAGCGATCACCGGATGGTCAGAGGCACATTGAATATCAATGTCAAGCTGGAACGGTCACGCCTGATGAAGTCTACGCTCCGACCAACACCTGCCCAGATCCAGGACTCCGAGGCCTTTCAGCTGGAACTCCGCAATCGTTTCGCGTGCCTGGAAACATGCAGTTCAGTGGACGAGTACAACACCAGGATGGTAGACACTGTCCACGAGGTTGGGTCTAAGTATTTCAAGGCCCCCTCCGGTGGTAAACCTCAAGTTCTCTCAGAACATACTCTCGGTCTTATGAGGGAAAGGCGAGAACTATGTGTGCAGTCTCCAACCTCAATGTCGAAATACCGACTGCTCAACAAACAGATCTCTCGGAGTAGGCGACGCGATTTGCGTGTTTATAACACCAAACGCGTAAAAAACACGATCGAGCGGAACCAAGGCTCGAAAGTGTTCGCAAGAGATCTGGAGGTTGGGCAAAGTCAGTTGACGAGGTTGAAGACCGACTCCGGCACCATAGTTACGTCTAAGCCCGAAGTTCTGAGAGAAATTGAGAGATACTACGGACAGCTGTATACCTCCTCAAGAGCTCCCGTTCCCAAGGCGGCGAACGACAAGCGAGCTAAATTAACCCGGCACTATACCGAAGATATCCCGGACGTCAGTCTGTACGAAATTAGGGGGGCACTCAAACAGCTTAAAAACAACAAAGCTCCGGGGGATGACGGAATTACAACGGAGCTGCTGAGAGCGGGCGGCAAACCCGTCCTAGTCGCGCTCCAGCAATTGTTCAATTCCGTCATCTGCACTGGAAGTACCCCGGAGGCGTGGAGCAGAAGCGTGGTGGTACTGTTCTTCAAGAAGGGCGACAAAACCCAACTGAAGAACTACAGGCCCATCGCGCTTCTGAGCCACGTCTATAAGCTGTTTTCGAGGGTCCTCACTAATCGTCTAGCGCGCAGACTCGACGACTTCCAGCCTCCCGAACAAGCCGGTTTCCGAAAAGGCTATAGTACCATAGACCACATACATACGCTTCGGCAGGTTATACAAAAGACCGAGGAGTATAATCTGCCGCTATGCGTAGCGTATGTGGACTATGAGAAGGCCTTCGATTCTATCGAGACCTGGGCGGTGCTTGAGTCTCTACAGCGATGCCAGATCGACTGTCGGTACATCGAGGCGTTGAAGTGTGTATACAATGCCGCCACCATGAAAGTCCGAGTACACGACAACAGTACGAACCCCATCCACGTGCAGCGCGGCGTACGACAGGGGGATGTCATCTCCCCAAAACTTTTCACCGCTGCACTGGAAGATGTGTTCAAGCTGATGGAGTGGAAAGGACGTGGTATTAACATCAACGGCGAACACCTCTCACACCTCCGATTTGCCGATGACATAGTGATCCTGGCGGAGTCGCTGGAGGAACTCAGCATTATGCTCAGCGACCTCAATAGTGCCTCACAACGGGTGGGTCTTAAGATGAACATGGACAAGACGAAAATCATGTCTA
This sequence comes from Erynnis tages, assembly GCA_905147235.1. Classification (NCBI taxonomy): domain Eukaryota; kingdom Metazoa; phylum Arthropoda; class Insecta; order Lepidoptera; family Hesperiidae; genus Erynnis; species Erynnis tages. The sequence goes on from LR990097.1 coordinate 2,552,770, forward strand.
ATGTCCATGTCACACCCGTACCGGTGGTTGTTGACGGCACTGCTCTCGAAGTTGTAGACGAATACGTTTACCTAGGACAAACGATCCGAATGGGTAAGTCCAACTTCGAGAGAGAGGTCATTCGAAGAATCCAACTCGGCTGGGCAGCGTTCGGGAATCTACGACACGTCTTGACGTCCGATATACCTCAGTGCCTGAAGTCGAAAGTTTTCGAGCAATGTGTGTTGCCAGTGATGACCTACGGTGCCGAGACGTGGTCCTTTACTGTGAGCCTAATTCACAAGCTCAGAGTCGCCCAGAGAGCAATGGAGAGAGCTATGCTTGGTATTTCTCTACGAGACAGAATCAAAAATGATGAAATCCGTAGAAGAACGAAGGTGACCGACATAGCTCTCAAAATTTGCAAGTTAAAGTGGCAATGGGCTGGCCACATCGTTCGCAGGACTGACAACCGATGGGGAAAAAAGGTCCTCGAATGGCGACCACGTCTAGGCAAAAGGAGCACAGGCCGCCCTCCGACCAGGTGGACTGATGACCTGAAGAAGACAGCGGGAAACCGTTGGATTCAGAGGGCCCAGGACCGGGCGGAGTGGCGTCGATTAGGGGAGGCCCATGTCCAGCAGTGGACTACTAAGGGCTGAAAGGAAGGAAGGAAGGAATTATCTCATAAAATTATTAACCAAACTTGGTCCCTACACAACCGTGCACCGATTAGTCCAGAAACGCCGTGACCGTGAGAAGTTCAATAATCTACTTAAAGTAAAGTATTAAGAATGGTGTAATGGTCTGGAAATAAATTTAAATAATTTACTTGTATTAAGAAACAAACCCATTTTTTTAAATACGACCAACACACGAATTATTTAAATCGATATAAATTAGAGTAGGTACAACCGAATTAGAAACCCAAACGATTATGGTGTTGTATGGTGTATGGGGTGATAACCCAGTGGCTTAGAATTCGACCTCGAATCGAGGGGTCCGGGTTCGAATCCCAGTGGCACGCACCAATGACTTTGTGAAAAAGTTATATGCGCTTTATAAAATTAAATATCACCTGCTGTTACGGTGAAGGAAAACATCGTGAGCAAACCTGCATGCCTGAGAGTTCACAAAAAAAAAGTTCTCAAAGGCATGTGAAGTCCACCAACCCGCAGTGGGCCAGCGTGGTGGACGGCGGCCTACATCCCTCTCATTGTGAGAGGAGACCCGACCCTGTAGTGGGTCATTAATGGGTTACTGACATGGTGTATGTGTATTGAGACCTCCCACCCAATTAAATTTTACTTTTGCTACTACCTAGGCCACGTCTAATCATTTCTCAACGTTCTCTGACTTACCCGACATTTCCGAAGACAAATAAATCATGGTTATACTGTCAATTTAGTTTTAATTTAGCATTTGGAGATCTCCCACCAGGCGAGGTGATCATGCCTGGGGAGCGGCCGTACTCCGATTACGTCATGTCGGAGTTTTGTATATATGCCAGCGATGTAGAAAACTTCGATAGCGTGATTCAGGATCGTGTGGCGCCATCTCTCGACGAGTGGCGGAAGCGGATGTCGCCACTGTGTTATTATTAGAGATCGCCAAGAAGTTGAAATTTAACTATATTTATTGAAATTTGAATTTGACACGTAACGGAATGTACGTAGGCGTCATGAGTGTTCATGTCAAAGTACTCAAACTGAATGATTAACTTTTTAATTTATTAATTAACTAGCTGACCCAGCAGGCTTCGCTCTGCCAATGAATTTTTTTTATTTTTTTTTATTTTTATTTAATAGCCTATGTTCCTCAGGCTGAATGTAGCTTTGCAATGGTGAAAGAATTTTTGAAATCGGCCCAGTAGTTTTTGAGTTTATTCGTTACAAACATACAAAAATACAAATGTTTCCTCTTTATAATATTAGTATAGATAGTATAGATTAATATGTTTCTGATGCATTTTATTTAAAAATATTAAAATTAGTACATTCTAGTCCATATAAACTTTAAACTATGCCAAATTTCAGGCTGCTCCGTTCACGTAGTCGTCTGGTCGTTCTGGTCTGGGTGTTTGTTTGTAGATGTCTTGTAGTTGTGTGTGTGTCCATTAAAAATCCTGACTGAAATCCTGGTACGTACTATGAACATGCGATACTTATTTATGTGTGCGCACAAGAGTAAGACAACAAACGGCCATCTCGCTCGCGTTTCCCAAAGTGGCAAAGCTACCAATAAAACATGAAAACGAAAAAGTTTCCGCGACGTATTGTGAGAGAAACTATATCCTTACAAAGCCTTGTCAACTCACATTTGAGGGCGAGGCTGCGGGTTGGTGTCGTTTCGTGAAATTCGATTTGCGATTTATAGATGTGAGTTTGGCGGAAAACGACAATGGAGAAGTATTTTTAATTTTTTATGGGTTGATGGTGAATAGTTAAAAAAAAGCTTTTACTTATTTATGTTTTAATTATTTATGTTAAACTAGCTTCATCCCGCGACTTCGTCCTTGACCTAAGTTTTCGTTGACCTAACATAATTTTTAATCCAAGTAAAAATCTACCTTACTTCCTTCCTTCCTTTCAGCCCTTGGTAGTTCACTACTGGACATGGGCCTCCCCTAATCGACGCCATTCCACCCGGTCCTGGGCCCTAAAATCTAAAATATACATATGTTTAAATTTAATCTTGATCTGTTCAGCTCTTTTGAGTGAAAAAGTAACAAACATGTAACAGATGGATGAATGGTTCATCAATCGAATCGAATTATTTTCTTATATTGCACGAACAGAACGAACCTGAAAAACGGCTCTTTTTCTAACAAACCCAATCCGAGCCTGAGTGCAAAGTTACCGAAAACTGTTACAATAAATTATATTAGCAACTTTTTTATTTATATCCGTTTGTCCCGAGTTTCGGACGTTTTATTTTATTGCTCGTTGTCTCATTTGCGAGATTAATTACTATTCTTGGGGAGTTTGTTCAAATTGTTGCTTTTTATGATCTGAATTGCGTACCAGCTGACGCGGTAACTTCTGTTTGTTATAGTGTAGGGGTAAAAGGTAATTTTATCTAAGTAAAGACCGTCTAGTTATAATACTAACGCCCCTCCACAATTTTTATGGTTTCAACGTTCGGTACGAAACATACTCATTGTGATAATTGCCATGTCGCACACCAAAGTTGCTGATACGAAATTACATACGTTTTGTTGCAAATCAGTGTCATGTTTAGGATCGCTCGTACAGAGCCCCGTGTTTAAATTTTGTCGTGTTGGTTACTAGGTCACTTATTTCAGCCAACTAGGACAAGGCTGTATGGGTAAGCACCTACTTTGCATGTAAGTAAGGACGGCGTTCGGTTTAATACTGGATGATCTTTAGTTAACATATTGCAAGTAGGTACTTAACAATCCTACTACTGTTATAAATGTTTGTGAGTATGGATGGATGTTTGTTTGTCTTTCACGCAAAAACGGCTGAACAGATTTGGACGAAATTTGGTGCACATATAGATCATGACCTGTATTAACATAGGATACTTTTTATCCTTCTCTCCACCAAGTTCTAAAATCCACGCGAGCGAAGCCGCGGGCACAGTCTAGTACTTAATATTCGCATTATTCGCTGTAGTTTCTCTTCTAATGGACACATTAGTTTCCTTCCTCTAGTTAGGCCTCTGTCCTTAATCATACTAAAATAAACCAGGGTCGCACTGAATTAACGCAAAAACTACTCTGAAGTGGCATTACTCCTGTTCTGTCCAAACTACATTTGTTTTCTCTTTCTCACATAGAGAAATAGTCACCCTTCTCTCTCGTCGTTGACTTGATGATAGTCGACGAAGTACATCGTAAAGTTTACTACACTTTAGATTTTATTTTCTTACTAGCGGTTCTATGCGCGCTTCCTTTAATTTTATGTAAGGGAGTCGTATAAAGAAACAGGGTTTTTAATTGTTTTTGTGTACAGTCAACATCTATGACTGATGTTGACTGTACACAAAAACAATTAACAGACGTCGGTGTGACATTTTTTTTACTGGCCTGTTGGTCTAGTGGTTAACGAACCTAACTACTACGCCGGAGGTTGTGGGTTCGATTCCCACCCAGGACAAATATTTATGTGATGAGTACAAGTATTTGTTCTGTATTTGGGTGTAAATTGTCTATTTAAGTATGTATTTAAAAAATAATTATATATAGGTATGTAGGTTTATCAGCTATCTGATCACCATAACACAAGCTCTCAGCTTTACTTTGGGATCAGAAAGTCATGACGTGTGAGTTGTCCCACAATACTTATTTATTTATTTATTTATTTATCTTAATATTTTAAAATGACTAGACGGCGTTATACAACATTAAAAAAATAAATTTTTATTTCGATTTAATTTGTAATCACTGTACTGTACAAATTAAGAGCATTTCTATAGTTTTATTTGTATTGTACACAGTCTGTTATACATAATAAATATACATAGTTTGCTACTCTATAATTCCATTTTCAAACTTTTGAATATCATAAGTCATAAGTAACAGAAAGTTATACTTCCGTCTGACTCGTAATACCTACTTGTTAAAATGACATCAAAGTCGATCGAAGTCGTATGTCGTATCAATTAGCCGACTTCGCATAACCAGATCAATCGTACACAAACATGTCAAACTCCTAAACCACATTCAAATTCAAACCTTATACTGTAAGCAATAAAGTCAATTTTCCAACGTTGCCGAAAAGTCTCAGTTGGAAATCCTCCGGGCTATAACAAAAATGCGGCGTTCGAAATTTAAAAAAGGAGGGAAAGTTTATCCTGGTAGGGACCAGGCTAATTACATCCGCCGTGCCTGCGAAGTCGTTGCGAGCAATTATTTTACACGGACTTTTGTCACTGACTGTACACAGTATGGCGACAGTGCTAGGTATGTTCGTGAAAAGTGAATTTGAAATTGTGATGCAGACTGATTTTATTTCTTTGTATACAGAGTGATTTGTTATGAGATGTATTCCCGCTAAGGGCGTGTAGATAAGCTCAAAACCAATCATTTAATGAGAAGAAAAGTCACTTTTAGGCTAACTGTAGTGTCATAACAACAAAAATCACTTGATAAAATTGGGACTCTCGTCAATATTGGAAGAAGGTTCTCAAAAGCACGTATAGTAACCGTCATGAGTCGTGAGCACAGATTATCGGTGGTAGGGATATTGTATACTTTCGGCCAATGTACAAAACGTGCTGCACCAATAGACGACGCACACCGACGAACTGACGTTTGTCGAACCAATCGTGTGCACCGCAGCGCAGTCAATGCCAAACCGACCAATGAAAGTTCTGCTCACCACTCGTGACGGCAACTATAAAACCCTGCATTTGTCCAGAATGATCGAACAAGGCCTATATTCCGTGGGTTATCTACGTATCTATATTATTATCTATATCGAACATGTTTTTACAACTTCTTCCCTTATGAGTCCGAGTTATCCGACACTAGTAGAACTGAAAAGTTAATTACAGATATGCAACTATTTGTCTTCGCGAGTGTACCCACAATTGGCCGCCAATTGTGGCTCTTTAATTAAGGTGACGGCTGAAATAAAGACTTATTATTGGTCAAATTGGCATTTAATTAAGAATTGGTTGTGTTCGAAATTTAAAACGAATTTTGTTTCCAGTAACCTATTTTGTTATAAATACATTTTTGTTAGATGGGAGGTCCAAGCCGCCTTTATAATCCCCCGTGAATAGCCGTGATAGACCTGTATCCTAGAAACTGAACTGCTCAATAGAGAGATTCAGATTGGAATCCCTAAAAAATTATGTGCGCAGTAAAACATGATTGCAACCTGCTCTAAGAGGGAAGGCATTAAAACATATCCCCCGTGAATAGCCGTGATAGACCTGTATCCTAGAAACTGAACTTCTCAATAGAGAGGTTCAGATTGGAATCCCTAAAAATTATGTGCGCAGTAAAACATGATTGCAACCTGCTCTAAGAGGGAAGGCGTTAAAACATAGTCAGGAAATATACATGTCTGATATCTATTTAATACTAATGTTTAAGTCAGATACCTACTAATATTCTCAAGGCTTGTGGGGAGGTGACTGACAATGACCACAATCCTTTATTTGAAAGAAACCCCACTGAACCGCAATCTTATAGCAACCGCCTTATAGCAATGATTTTATTTTATTTTGATTTGCAATTTTTTTCAATAAGAGTAAGAGTTGCTAGACAAAACCTCGTATTTGCATCGTAAAAAGAGCAAAAAATAATTAGGTTCTCAAACTCTGTACACTCACAGCCACAAGGGATGACATCGCGCCCATTTTTCGTAACGTCATAAAGGGTTTAGGTCTTCTTCCGTCGTTTTAATTATTAAGCCAAATCCCGTTAATTATGTATTTATGTATGTTTGCGTGTTCATGATACGAAGGGTGTGGTATGAGATTTCACCCCTAAAGGGTCCAAATTGGGCCCTCAGATTATTATCTGGGTAACACCGAGGGTTCGGGTAACCGTTTTCGATTAACCTCAGCTTAAAAATCTTCGTTTAAAATTTGATTAAAATCTCACACGCTGTTGGTAAAATTAAAACAAATTCATGTACGAGGATTCAATTTAAATTAAATTTTTAAAGTTTCACCATATTGAATATGGTAGGTTTGATAGGTGCGGTATAAAGCTGATAATTAGTTGTCAGTCAGTCAGTAAACCCATTAATGACCCACTACAGGGTCGGGTCTCCTCTCATAATGAGAGGGATGTAGGCCTTAGTCCACCACGCTGGCCTACTGCGGGTTGGTGGACTTCACATGCCTTTGAGAACATTTTTTGTGAACTCTCAGGCATGCAGGTTTCCTCACGATGTTTTCCTTCACCGTAACAGCAGGTGATATTTAATTTTATAAATCGCACATAATTTTTTTTTTTTACAAAGTCATTGGTGCGTGCCACTGGGATAATTAGTTACTTTGTAAAAAATATTGCAAAGTCAAGCTGAAGCGTTTCTCTGACCCCGTGACCACGTTGCCATGTCACTACGTCACTGCATACATTTTGTTGTCAGTATCATGTTGAGTGAGTGAGAGTGATTGATGTATGTGTGTGTTGTCTGATATTTATATTATTTTACTAGGACAGTTCAAAACAAAGCTTTGTGTTTAAATTTTGTCATGGTGGTTGCTTGGCCGGTTATATTAGCCAATTAGGACAAGGCCTCATTACACAGAAATCTATACGAAAAGTTTGTTACAAACTCAAAATTGTCTAACTAGTACAATGATTAATTCTCACAATTTAACCCCAACATAACAGACAAGGTTAAATGTTTTAAAACCCCCACGCGTAAAAAAATCGTTTAGAACCTTGCGTTCACGCGCAATTTAAAAATGTATAACTCGTCACAAAAAATCGTTATGGGCAGAAGTTTAATTGGTCAGCGACTGGTGCTCTCACCCTGCGATACACAAATTGAGGATAAAACAATGTTTATGTTCAAGGTTCATCCAATTTATATGGTTTTGAACCTTAATATCAGAAACAAGATTTGAAATAAGAAACTAAATGAGTTTCGAAACCAGATTTTCAAAAAAAGCAACAAGATTTGGTTAATTAGGCTAGCGAAAACATTATTTTGAATGAATAGGTTTTTTAATTTTTAATTTTTTTGTAATAATAATATATGAATTTAATTATACTTACAATTTGTATATTGTTTTATAAGTACATCAAGAAGTTTAAACTGAAGGCTATTCAACAAGTTTTACCACTCATAAATATTTTGAAATGGTGTTAAACCTTTAAATAAGAACAGATTAAAAATATTACAAAAGTACATAAAATTAACATCAAACCCTTTAGCATCCAGCCATTACGTTAACGGTATTTTCAAATTTATTTTAAACGATAAAAATCCGTCATAAGCCGGCATTTAATTCGGTCCGCGTCTGGTGCCTTCACCCTACGTCGATACGCGTATATTGAACATTAAATAATGTTTACGTGCTACGGATCGCGATTTATGGGTATTTCTTTTTTCTTTTTAATTTTTTAACCAAACTAGTTATTTTTTTAATTTGATATTCTTTCGGTTGGAAAAGCGTAATGGAAGTTCCCTATAGTATTGAAAAGGAAATTGATAAAATCTTTGCCCTCATGAGTAGCAGCGCACCTATATTGGACCTCAAAATAGGAATAGGGTCCTATTTTGAGGTCGAATATTGGTTTGAAGTTTGACGTGAATGACCACAGATTTTACGTCCGTCTCTTATTGTAGAAGTCCGGGTTTGAATCCCGATGGCACGCATTGATGACTATTCATGTGATCTGCTATAACGGTGAAAACATCGTGAGGAAACTTGTATGCCTGAGAATCATCCATGGTATTTTCAAAGGCATGTAATATCGAATGGTAAATCAATAATTAATTGACCAAACATCACGATAATTATTATATTTTTCGCTTATTTGTCAAACGTGCATTGAAGGTAACGAGTATAATATTTTCATGATTCCCGATAACATTCGCTGAAAAAATCATGAATCTGAATGGTTTAGTTTTGAAAGGATTTATCACTTTTTGCTTTTGAAATCACGTCGATCCAATTAATGTTTAAACTGAAATATTCTCAGTAATTGGCGTGAATTTCAAATATCAACCGTTTGGCATGATAAATTTGAATAGTTTTGACACTGTATACTTTTTCTAACTAGAGACCGCCAAGTGGTCGAAATTCGGCTATAACTTATTGAAATATTACTTAGTTTTTTCATGCGAAAATATGACAGCCGGAAGACAATTCCAAAGTTTGCACGTACGAGACAAGAATCTAGCCAAGTGTATTCAAACAAAAATCATATAAATCCCCCGCACCTTTTGGATTTAAGAGAAGAATAAACAAACACGTTGAAAGTAGCTCGAAACATTCTCGAGCCTATCAAGTATCTCAAAAAAAAATACCATTCACTCTATTTCAACGCAAAATAAAAACAAAGAAACGCATTAAAAAGTAGCTTACGACACTCTCCAGTTAGTCAAGTATCTCCAAACAAAAAATCAGACCGTTCCCCCGCTTTATTTCAACTTGAAAGAAGAACAAACAAACACGTAAAAGTAGCTAATAACATTTTCTAGTGGGCTATTAATGCTTTAAAGTACCCTTTTAAGTAAAATTGGGCTATACTTAAGTGAAACCACGTAGGTTGATTCGCCCCGCTTGCTTGCGATTCACATTTAATTGACTACTATTCTTATTTACCTGTTTTTTTAACCCGTCGTCACGTAAATGTCACGGTCAGTAAGTGTCGTGAGTTCTTGTTTAAGTTTACTTATTTTAGCCTAAATTTTAAATTAGAATGGTCGCAGAATTTGAGACCACCGACTGTGATCACTACAGGTGATCTTTAAGCTTTAAATTAGATTTAAAATTCGGTGAATGCTAGGTCACTTGATAAATGAGGCGTAATATAGGTAAATAAATGATTACAGCCAGAAAAATAGTTTAGAAGAACTAATACAATTTATATTTACTTACGTATAGCTAAAGGAGTTTAGAATTTGCTCATAACTAGTTTTTCGTTTTATTTATATATAATAATATAAATCGTAATAAAATACTGCTCAAATCGTAATTTATGCCTGTTGCATTATTAATTAAGTAATTTTTTAAATTTTCTTATAATGTGATAAATTGTAGAATTCAAACTCTTACGCGAAGGGTCCGGATTCGACGACCAATGACCAATTGATCAATTTGTAAAAAAATATGTGTTAAAATTTAAAATCCCTTGCTGTTACGGCGAAGGAAAGTATCGTGAAAAAACCTACATGCCTCAGAGTAGGCTAGCGCAGTGGACTACGGCCTGCATCTCTTTCCTTATGAGAGGAGACCTGACCCTCCAGTAGGTCATTAATAGGTTACACACATAGAAAAACAGAATCCTATCTTACGTAATAGCTATGCCCAAAAACGACCATCAATTCACCAAGGTACGCATGAAACACATTTTGTTTATTTTACACTCAATAGCTGCATAATAAAGTTAATTCGATTCGATTAATTAACAAATTGGCTATTATGTATCGTAATGTCAATTACAAGACTATTGTGAGCGATAAGGCTGCCTTTGTACATTTAAAGTCGATGTTATAGCATTATGTAATTTAAAAGCGATGAATATTTTACAACTAAATACTTTAAATTTAGACATATGTATGTACCTACATCGATCAATAGAAAACACGTTACAATTACATTTGCAAACCTACTATGGCACTGTTCAATGCGCCTTTTTCTATTTTACCTTTCTTCCCAAATTCATCTGAAGTAGTGTGTAAAATTCCTTTTAATGCAAAAGCAACAAATTGTTTTTATTACTGAGTCGACTAACGACATTATTATTTTTAAAGGCTCTGTACTCTGTACGCTATGTTATTTTTCATTAAAAAAAAAAAAAGAAAACAAAAGAATAAATTCGACGCAGATTGCGAGAGCTAATTAATTTGTAGTTTTCATGTAAAAATAATACCTGCCACCCATTCAATTCACTACATGGTCCATAACGATCCGGATTAGAAGCAGAAATAAATTAACGTGGATTTAAGCCGGAGTTGTACGAGTAAGTCGCGAGTCACGCGTGAAGAGGTCATCCGCCACGCCGTACCCAGGCTACTCAAAGTGCTTCCAGGTTTCCCCAAGTGCTTCAGGAATACGAAAAGAGCCTTGAATATTACAACTGAAGAGTTATTATTTATTATTTTTAAGTATAACCCAACACAGGTATTGTTTAACTACAATTTAATATCTAAGGTCAATACCGTTATTTTAATCTCATTTATCTACGTAAGTTTCATTAATCTGGTTGTTTTATCAGTAATTTTTCATGGTTAATATATACTTTTTACGGTATAGTAACTGAGTGTTACGTTAAATATTAACTATTTGGTAAAATAAACCTAATTTCATTGTATTTCAAATTTAATGTGTAGTACAAACAAATACATCACATTGTAGATAAATAGGTATGAATTAGTAGATATTATAGCTCATTATGTTAATTTTTGCAATCTGTATATTAAAATATTAATAAATTTGTATAAAATCAGTTTTCAATCAAATAATAGTAAAATATTAGCCTAAGATATATCACACAAATTGTAATTCACAGTCCCATTTTAAGTTCTCCCTAACAATAAGTTATATTATTAGTTATTTAACATTTATTATTGTATAAATTCCAGGTTGATTGCACAAGTTTCTCAAAATGACCACTGCTGCGGATTGCAAGGAACTCAAAAAGAAGCGAGGTATTTTCAGAGGGAGATTAACTGTATTTTCTACTTTTCTTTCTAATTTAAAACCTTCAGAGCTAACATCTGTTCAAAATATTGAATTACAATTGCGTGTAGCTAAATTGGAAGAATTGTTCAATGAAGAATTTGATCAGGTACAAACACAACTAGAACTTTCAGCTCAACATAAAATAGATTCCCCACATCTCCTTAGCAAATTAAGTTTAAAGGTCCCAACGACTATAAGATCCATGAGATCAGTGAGACAACCTCATAATTCTCTGTACATACCTCTTTGTACAACTAAATATAAGAAAAACTCATTCTTTATCAGATCCGCTAGATTCGTTAACGAATTAAACGACTTCCCCGATCTCGACATTTTCAACACTGATACAAGTAAAATTAAATTAAACATTTCAAACAGTTGGTTTGATTTGGTGTGACTCCATAAAAGTATTAAAATTATTTAGTATTAGCAAAATTAGTTAGTATTCGTTTTAATTCTCTTGTATAGTCATAATTCTTCTCATGTTTTATATCTGGCAAACTTGTATACGTTATGTAAACAAATAAGTGTAGTTTATATATATGTGAAAACTCTTAAATGGTGTATAGTTTTATAAGTAGTGGTTAAGTTGATGTAAACACTGTATGTTTTCCAAATAAAATAAAATAAAATAAATAAATAAATAAAATAGTGAAGGAAGTGAGTCTGGAGAAAGATTTAAAATAGAAACACAATATTATTCGTTAATTTCTCAAGCAAAAGATATGATAAATACATTTTCTAAGTCATCCGACCTAATATCTGCTTGTAGTCATCGCTCTCATACTAATGGCTTGCCTGTTAAGTTACCTACAATTCAGTTGCCTAAATTTAGCGGTGTATATGATAATTGGCTTGAATTTCGTGATACCTTTGCCAGTCTCGTCCATAACAACGATGACATTGACGACATTAACAAATTTCACTACTTAAGGTCATCGTTGGATGGGTCAGCAGCAGTCTTGTTACAGTCATATGAGTTTTCTGCCAAAAATTATAACATAGCGTGGACACTTCTCTGCGAGAGATTTGATAATAAACGTTTGCTTACTCAGAACCACGTCTCAGCTTTATTTAATATAGAACATGTTGTTAGGGAATCGTCATCTTTGTTGAAACGCATTTTAGATCAAGTAAATAAAAACTTAAGATCATTAAATGCCTTAGGCGAACCTGTATCTAGTTGGGACACTTTATTAATTTACATTATCAGTCGTAAATTAGATGCTAAGACGTTCCGTGTATGGGAAGAATATAAAGGAAATTTTGATAAGAATCAGTCAATTACACTTACTCAGTTTATGCAGTTCATTCAAAACCGTGCAGATGTTTTAGAAACTTTAGAACTATCACAAAACACTTCACTGCATCCAAAACATTCACAATCAATTTCTAAACATAACACAAAAATCAAAGCTATGGTTTCCGTTGATAAAAATTCATCTTTAAGTATATGTCCGCATTGTAATGAAGATCATAAGTTAAACAATTGTCCTAAGTTTCTCACTTTATCTAACAATGAAAGGCTATTAACTTTACGTAATTATAAAATATGTCACAATTGTTTCCGAAGTGGACATTATTCAAATCAGTGCAAGAAAGAAGGATGTAAATTATGTAAAAGGAAACACCACACCCTTATTCACGTTGCACATAATAACTGCAGAGATATTGCATCATCCAAATGCATTGATGACAATGTCAAGGTCGATTCCTTCCCTCTCACTCCGGCAAACGGTGCTCCCGTCGCCTTATCTGCGAGTGTGATTGCCCATACGCATTCTAATTCACAGGTAAATTCCTCTGGCAACGTCTTACTGTCGACTGCACTTATAAAAATATATGATTATAATAACCGCGAGTATATAGCTCGCACCCTGCTAGATTCTGGTAGTTCCACATGTTTAATGACTGAGAAATTGCATAAACAGTTAAATTTACCGTTTCTTAAAGTCAATAAATCTATTCAAGGGATAAATAATTCGTTATCCAATGTCGGGAAAATGTGTCGTGCAAACATTCGATCGTTGCATGAGAATTATCAAACGACCATTCAATGTTTTGTATTACCCACTATAACGGATAACATTCCTAACACATACGTAGATTTATATCAATTAAATATTCCTTCCAATATTCAATTAGCTGATCCAAATTTTAATATGCCGGCAACTATTGATCTGATAATCGGCGCTGATATATTCTGGAATTTGTTGGGATCAGAAAAAATAATGTTGGGTGACGGAAAACCGATTCTTCAACAGACTAGGCTAGGTTGGCTGGTTTCTGGCCCGGTTAATAGCGGCTATATAAAATCGAATCCGTCTTCACATATAAAGTGTAATTTTATTAATTTATCAACATGTCCTGAAGACATCAACTCTTCTTCGCCTTTGAATAAGCCTGATGACATTCAAACCCAATTAACGCGGTTTTGGCAACTTGAAGAAGTTAGCCGTGAGTCATCTACTTATTCTGAGGAAGAGAAGTTGTGTGAAGAACATTTTATTAAAAATACAACGCGCCTAGAAAACGGCCGTTTCTGTGTTAAGATTCCTTTGAAAGAATCTAGTAACATGTTAGGTGATTCACTGCAACGAGCGAAACGTTGTTTTCTATGTCTTGAGCGTAGAAATCAGAATCGTCCTTTATTTTTTAAAATGTACAAGGATTTTATGTCTGAGTACATTAATTTAGGTCATATGACCGAATGCAATATTGATACCAATCAATGTTATTTTATGCCTCATAGTGGAGTGCTGCGTGAAAGTAGTGTCACTACTAAATTACGTGTAGTCTTCAACGCCAGCGCCCCTACTACATCTGGAGTTTCCTTTAATAACATACAGATGGTTGGACCCACTGTACAAGATGACTTATTTTCAATATTGCTCAGGTTTAGGTTGTATAAATACATTCTCTCTGCAGACGTGGAGAAAATGTATCGGCAGGTTGTTGTAGATCCTTCTGATAGACATTTACAACAAATAGTTTGGCGTGACAACCCTAGCGGCCCTCTCAAGGCATATCAGTTAAACACGGTGACGTACGGCACTGCTAGTGCCCCATTTCTTGCCACGCGTTGCTTGAAGCAAGTGGGTCTCGAGTGCAGCGATCAAAAGGTGTCAGATGCTATTTTACATGATTTTTATGTTGACGACCTTTTGACCGGCGAAAACAACCTCGAGCAAGCCATCATTTTGCGTAATGAGATCACTGAAGCTCTTGCTTCCGCTTGCATGCCATTACGGAAGTGGAAGTCCAATGAGCCTGCCTTAATCCCTGATACGTGTGTGCACTCGTCCTTCAATTTAAATATGGGAGAGACTGAGACAATTAAAACACTTGGACTATGTTGGCTGACGCAGTCTGATGAGTTGCGCTTTCCTATTAACATTCCTCATAATGTTGGAAACACAAAGCGTGACATGCTTGCAGTCATAGCACGTATCTTTGACCCATTAGGCTTACTGTCACCTTGTGTTATTCGCATGAAACATCTTTTGCAAAGGCTATGGTTGGAAAAACTGTCTTGGGATGATCCACTGCCGGACCAGGTCTATAAGGCCTGGAAAACCATGATGGAATCGCTTCCAGAGCTGAACAACCTTCATGTTCCTCGTCATGTAGTCTGTGACTCATACGAGCTCATGGAGTTGCATATATTTGCAGATGCATCTGAACAAGCTTACGGTGCTTGTGTTTATCTGCGTAGCATCAATAAACAGGGAGATATACAGGTTCGATTATTAGTAGCTAAAAGTCGCGTAGCGCCTATAAAGCCCGTGACAATACCGCGACTAGAGCTTTGCGCCGCTTTGGTTGGAGCGCGGCTTTTTGAAAAGGTTATTAATTCTATACGCGCTTCAATCTCCTCTGTTACGTTTTGGAGTGACTCCATGATTGTTCTGGGTTGGTTGAAGATGCTACCTAATCGGTTAAACACGTTTGTTCGCAATCGTGTCGCAGAGATTTTAGAAAAAACCAACACAGCCACATGGAGACACGTTCCAACCAATCAGAACCCCGCGGATTTGATTTCACGAGGTGTTGACATTGCCGCTATGCAGTCTCTGGACTTGTGGTGGTCTGGTCCGTCCTTTTTGATGGAGGACAGGTCTTCCTGGCCCTCATCACCACAAGTTCAATCTTCACTTCCAGAAATAAAATCAAATGTCTCACTGCATGCTGTTGTTGATGATTCTCCATTAAATAACAACCTTGTTATTGAATTTCAACGTTTTTCAAATTTTTTAAGACTTCAAAGAACTGTAGCGTACGTGTTTCGTTTTATAAATGCCTGTAAAAAACAGCGTAATTTCTCTGGTCATTTGAACACTGACGAGCTACAGAATGCCTTAAATTTCATGATCATTCAGTCACAAAAGGAGTCTTTTCCAGAATATAATTTACTGTTAAATAATCGTAAATAATACCTGCCACCCATTCAATTCACTACAGGCACCGTCACTTTCACCTTTGATATGGCTACACTAATGGTCAGTACAACTTATTAGTTTATATTGCACAACAAGGAAAGGTATAAATGATTTTGGTTGGATTATTATAAATTTTATTTTGGCATCCATCAGTTCTTACAAAGGCAATCCAGACTCTTTGTCATACACTTTCAAAGTTGCGTCTGAAAAGTACCCTATCTTAATCACTTCAACAGCCGTCCTTTCGTTGATCAATTCACCACTCTTCATAACACTTTCAATTGTTGGGAACCAGAAATGGTGTCCTCTGAATTTTTTCTTGAAATTAATAGCTAAATAACCTCTTAGCTTTGCCTCGTATACTACTTCTACTTCCAAATGACCTCTGTTAGCTGATAAAACCGCCAAAGCTTTTTGCCCAGGCTTCAGTTCTGTTTCCACACTCGTTGTAGTACCAATTGTTACTGTTTCAGTCTTTTCTTCACTCTTTCCCCACGAGGTTGTATATGAGAAGCCTGTTTTGCCAGCAGCTTTAGCGAATAAAATGTTCAGACCATATTCAATTTCTTGCGATACAGTGATGTCAGTGTTTCTCGTCCAAATCGTTGATACTGTGTTTTCTACTGTTTGACTCATCCCTGTGTTGACTTTTATCGTGTTATTTGAAACGTTCTCAAAGTCCTGTGACAGCATAACCGTTGGTTGCCTTTCTATATTCTTCACCTTCGCTGATTTGACTGACAACACTCTTGACACTTGCTCCCATAAATATGTCTTATATAGGTCTCCCCACGGAGTTGGACTTTTTAAGTAAACACTGCTTGGCTTTTTTCCGTAATAAATTCTCACAGCTTCAGCAATAGTGTCCTCGTCAACCCCAAACAGTTCGATCTCATGATCATCAACCACTTTTAAATCGTGACCAGAAAAACTGATATCTATATCACTAGCATCAGCACCTGCTTTGATATCTATATTAATTTTTGCACTTATTGTTTTTATTAATAAAAGTGTAACTATAAGCCACGGTTTCATTTTCGTGGTCTTAATATCACCGTTTATACATTAATACTGATTTTTAGTTCGGTTTCATAGATAACCTTAACCTTTTATCACGCAAACTCATTAGTTTATATTTAATTGGATGTTATATAAACGGAATTCCGTCTAATATATTATCTGTTGTTATAAGAACACAATCAGTTTGACTTAGATATTCATTTCATATCAATTATTTTATATTACTGTATTGATAATAATAATTATAAGCAAAAGATTTTAAACATTTCAGCAATCATAATTCATAATACAATATCACCAAAGCGTATATTCACGGCTTGCTTGTTGATGCTGTATTTTAAGTGTGCAGCATCTCTGTGTCTGTGTGTCTTTTCTCATAATGAGAAGGATGTAGGCTTAAGTCGCCTATAAACCGCACTTAACTTTAGGAAATTCATTGCGTGCGGGTGCTAATCCAGACTTTATCTCTGGCCTGGTACCTACGAGTACATAGATGATTTTATAAAAAATATTTCAATTAGTACGAGGCATTGCCAAAGCGAAGATATTTTGCGAAGTCTATAAAGATATTTGTTGGTAAATATTTAAATATTGGGTTCCAAGTTAGTCAATATATCGTTCCGGATGGCGGGAGCGCGGTGAAAACGAAACAGCCCCTAAGGGAGCCTTCAGGAAGCGCACAACATGCACACATTATGAGGCGAGAAGGTATTCCCTCATTTGTTCAATTAGATCGGTGGCAAAATGTATTTTTGTTCAAAGACTTTCAGGCTCTGGTCGTTGAGCGAGTAAAATTTCGGTATATCATTATAAACCACGGTTTCATAACAATGAGCCTGGCTCGTGACGTTTGCTATACTCGTATTTTACCACGATTCTTCAGACACGAATTTTTTGGCCGCTAATTGATCAGCACCAACGAGTCAAATCGTCCAATCGTGAACTAAGGCCTACATCTTTCTTTTTTGAGAGTAGTTCCGGCCTTTTTGTGTGATGTGGGATTGATACCCACTAAAACCCCCTCGGTGGCCTTCCTCTACGCATATGGGATCTCCGGGATCTCCAGTGGAACGCACCGGCGCGAAGAGTTCCGACCTAGCAGTGAATCACTATTGTTTACTATTTTTTATCTTCTTTCTTCTTCTTCGTTCTTTAATCTTTTTCATTGTGAGAGAAGATTAAACAATTTGTTTGTTCCTGACAATTCCATTCATCATCATCTTTTCACCCCATCGTAGTTCACTGCTGGACATGCAATTCCCCTTATCAACGCCATTTCGCCCCGCCCTGGGCCTTTTGAGTCCAACCATTCCCGCTGTCTTCTTCAGGTCGTCAGTCCACCTGTTTGGAGAGTAGCCTATACTCATATCCAGACGTAATCGCCATTCGAGGGTCCTTCTTCCAGACAATACGCTAACGTTAGAGAGTTTATAAATGGGGGTAGACTCGCTGTGCGTATATTGCAAATTACATTGAGCACCACCTTCGACCCATGCGGCTATTTTTCAGCAAATGCCCGCATTTGGGTATTGCAAGGTGTGGAGGAATGCATTTGTTCCTAGATTACATTGAATTAACAGGATATCCTATAACCCAGTGTTTCTCAGTCGTTTTAATGTGCGACTCAATAAGAAATTTAGAAATTGTCCTATCATGTGTTAGGTACATAATGAATAAATAATTAACGATTCACACTCATAGCTCCACACTAGGATTCAGTGAAATCTTTACTGCGCTGGGCATCGAAACCAGGACCCTCTCACACCGGCGTCATAATCACTACGCCACTCAGGTCATCTCCCTTATCTTCCCCTTACTAACTGCTAACTGTTAAGACGCCGCTGCGCTGCGCGGAGTGTCCTGGGTTCGATTCCCAGCGGAGCAAAGATTGACTATGCCACAATAGGTTAATGATCCAACCAAAAAGAAAAACAGTCTCAATAGTCATTTTATTGGTTAAAAACAATGCTATTTCAATCGCCTAATATACATAATAAGATCCTACTTTAATGGCAGTTCAAACTCGATATGTCAGCAAATTCCTTCCATTAAAACATAAAGCACGTGGTCGGATGTCTTTAGGGGTCGTTCCGGGGACGGATAGCGGTCATCCCGTTTCCCCGCGGCTGACCACTACCCCTCGGTTAAGGGTGGCGTTACACTTGTCAAGGGCTGAAACACCAGTTAACAAAGACCTGTCGGTGTGCTTTTCATGGTTAGAGGGATTGAAAATCGTTTAAAAAACATAGAACCGAATTGAATTTTTTTTTTGTCATCTTGGTAATAGTCACTGCAGTCCATGGACACCCATGTCTAACCTCAAAAAGAAATGAAAATGGCTGAATATGAAAAAAATGTGATATCTTCGGTTGTCAGCGGGTGCTCAGTAATTTTTAACCTATAGGT
Source organism: Erynnis tages (assembly GCA_905147235.1). Lineage (NCBI taxonomy): Eukaryota > Metazoa > Arthropoda > Insecta > Lepidoptera > Hesperiidae > Erynnis > Erynnis tages. The sequence goes on from LR990097.1 coordinate 2,571,960, forward strand.
ATTCGTTTCATAAAAAAATATTTTACATGATTCTCAGAATCAATCCTATAAGATTATTATTGAATATTTTATGTTGAACAGTAATAAAAGATTACTAAAATTCACTTTACTTTAAATAATGTGAAGGCTTCTTTAATGTAAATATTTTGCGAGTGAAATATGATTTTTAGATTTCATAAATATACTTCGAAATTTCAAGTAAAGTCAATCCTATCAACAAGAATATAAAATGTGTCGTCTGTTTGTACCTTAAATAATTTATAGACGATAATGCCCGGTTTACACAATAACTAGGCATGGATCCAACAATTCCGAGATTTCGTAACTCCGGAACTTCGAATATTTTTTTACCATGTTACTATTCCGGAACTGAAATAAATATCGCAATCCGATACCTACTCTTCGTAAACCGAATAGTGAGGCGATTGAATAGACAATTATAACTTTGCTGCAACTATTGAAGTACAAAGATAATGCCGTTTCAAGTGAGATCAACGATGAAGGTGACGCCGAAGTCTGTGATATAGGTGTTGATGAAGGTGACGCCGAAGTCTGTGATATACGTGTTGATGAAGCTGAACTCAATTGAACAACACTGCAAGAACAGCTGAATAAGGAACTCAGTAAATGCAAAGAACCTCGCACGAATCATAAACGATATTTTGATCTTGCTGGATTCAAGTTGAGAAACCCGTGTACGATAATGGTGAAGAACGTGGTATCTATTCGACTCAGGTATACAATTATATTTTAGGTGTTTTACCCACAAGTGTTGAGAGCGAAAGAGTAAGTATACATAGATATGTATACTTACTCTTCCGAAGATTCGTGTGCCGGGTACTTTTGTAACCGCCTACGAAGCTCGCTCTCAGACAAAATGTTAGATGCTCTGATATGCTTTGACGGCCTGAGTGGTGCAGTGTTTAAAACACCGGTGCGCTGCGCGGAAGGTCCTGGGTTCGATTCCCAGCAGAGCAGGGATTTGAATGATGAATTTGAATTTCTGTTTCTGGTCTGGGTGTGTTGTGTTCTTGTCTTGTGTGTGTCCATGGCACCCACGACACAGGGAATCCTAGTGTGTGGCTATGAGTGTGAAGCGTAATTTATTTATTTATTATTCTTGAGAACACATTATCAAGAAGAGAGATCTTTTTTGAAAAAGTGATTCCTGTCTTATTTACTTAATATTTCGTATTCGGATTAAGGCATACATCGTTCTCATTGTAAGAGATTTCAAATGTGACGAAAAATAAAAGATGAACTGAGCAGGATGCACTAACTAGTCTCACATAAAGCTTTATAATGATACTGTACAAGAAATTATTCTTCATTTGATGTACATTTATGAGTAGACGAGTACGTTACTCGAGGTATCAATAACATCTAGACTTCTAGACGTCCTATGTGAAGCAAGGTTGACGTGTCAATGCTCTTGAGTGGAGATAAGAGATGGTATCACGATTTTTAGTAAAATAGTAAAATAATGCGTGTATTAATCTGGGGACACGCAGTTGGAGTTTTTACTCTGCGCTGTCAATTTACATAAATTAGAGATTGCTAAGTAGAAATTCGACTATAATGTACCTACGTATACGTAATGTTTGTCTCTCAAGTGTTTTGATAATAAAATAATAAAATAAACCCCCTGTCTTAATTCCCCTGTAGCACGCAAAAGTTTCTCCACCGATCCGCATTGGAGCAGCGTGGTAGAGTATGCTCTAGGCATCCCCATGTTTTGGGCCATAAAAGGGTCGCATCCTCAGCCAGCCACGAAAAAGTTGCTCGTACTTTGGACGTAACGTAAACGAAATTTTGTCGGATATCCCTACTTACCTACTACTACTACTACTTACTACCTATGTTCTTATCTCTCTTTCGAGCTAGCCACGGAAAATTCTTAACTCCACAATAACGTTGTTCAGAGGAAAATCAGATCATTATTATATTTCGAGATAATCCTATTACTTTCTGGGTACTACCGCAGGCTTCATTTTCTATACGTTTGCAAGATGTTTGCGTGTACAAATGACTTTACCGCCTGTGGGTGGAAACATACGGGATGGCATGACGATATAAACCGCGAATTGATAAGGTGTTTTTCATAAAGCTTTGGTATTGGTAGCATGTTAGGTGGTTGCAAAGAGCTATGATTATAGTTATGGGTTTTTATAAAGATATTATTTACTTTAAAAAACAAAATCTTAGTCTTTTTTTAACTAGTATTTTTTTTACTTTTTCGTGTTCATGACCCCAGACCAAAAACATAAACACGCTAAACATGTAACATGTTAAACATGTTACTCGATTTTCTGTTTTGCCGGAAATCGAACCCAAGACCACGCAGCTAATAAATTGTTACATAATATAAAGTTTGTAACACAAAAACATATTTAATCCTAATTGTAATCCCTTAAAAATTTAACGATAATGAATTATAAGTAATTATTATGACAAAAAAGGAAATATAAAAACCATTTAAAACTATATTGTAGAAACTTTAAAAATTAAAACATTAAAGAGTGTAGATACAGTAGGTACGGGTGTATTATAGAAAAAAAATATCTGATTGTTTACAAATTATGAAAGTTACTTATTTAATTTGCAATCACGTCAAGTAGCTTGCAATGGTCATGGCATCCCATCTTTAGCAAAAAACTTAACCGGTTCGAGCGTAGAAAGCCAAAATATAACCCTGTATGTATTGAATAAGCGGAATGTGTTTAGATACACAAGAACCATAAAATAGTATTACTTTTTACGACAGAAACCTAATGATGAAAGTATCAAGAATTATGTTATTACGAAATAAAAGTAGGTATTATAGGCCCTCGGTATTTTTACTTCATATTGTATAATATTATGGAATAAGAATAATCAGGATAATATGGGGTAAAACTATAATTTTACCATTGTGGGCTATTATCTCCCTTATAATCCGACTTCGGTGCGATCGGTCGACATGCGGTGATAGCCCAGTGGCTTAGAATTCGACCTCGAATCGAGGGGTCCGGGTTCACAAAAAAAATATTCTCAAAGGTATGTGAAGTCCACCAACCCGCAGGCCAGCTTTGGGGACTACGGCCTACATTATCTATCTCATTGTGAAAGGAGACCCGACCGTGTAGTGGTTCTTTAATACCTGTCAATCATCATAGCTATAAAAAACTCTTTAATCGCACGTGAAGTGCATCAAAGGAACGTCCTTGAAATTAAAAATTTTCAAGTCACCTTAAAAGCTGAGTCAAACTCTACATATTAAGTAACTTCGAACACCTTAAAAGCTGAGTCAATCTCTACATATTAAGTAATTATGCACCCTTTTGCAAATCTTGCATTATTTCATGAGAGTAATGGACATGATTTCTTTTTAAATATAAAATCATTATGAGTATCCAGAACCAACTTTATTTTGGCGTGTATTGAAAAGACGGTACTGAGATTATTTTGATAGCTGACGTGGTCCTTCTGACGCTAACCCATGAAAATTACCCTGTTTCACAAGATTTATTTCCGACAATTTTTAGGGATATTTTTACTGTAAGGAGTTTGGAGCTCGTAAGCGGTTGCTGCAGATGGCTGAAGCTAAGGACTTCACGGGCCTTCAAGAGGACTGGCTGCTGCAGAAGAAGAAAAGAGGACACGATATTGAAAATAAGAACTGTAACCTTAGTCCGAATTTTAGCAAAACCGTTACTACACATACAAATGTGTATTTGCTGTGTAGCTTACCACACAGGATTCGCAGAATGTAATAACCCGCAGTGTAATAAAATCTTTTACCTCTATTGGGTTATTACACTGTGCGACTCCTGTATAATAAGCTGTGTATGATTTACGTATCTATGTATGTGTGTGTGTAGTTACGGTATTCTGAAACTCAGACTAAGTTTACTGTCATTATAATAATATAGGTACTCTGTAAGATCTAAAAGATTCATTAGTCGATAATTTCGTCTCATTTCGTTTTATTATTTCAGATTCTCCTTAAATTCCTTTTATAATTCTTCTCAACTGTTTTAGACATCTTGGCAGCTTCTGCGCAATCAATGCTCGTTCACGCCGCAGTCCTCCCGAGTGTCAGCAAATATCTCGACACTTTTGTAGCAAACATCTCGAGTGTCTCAGACTCTCAGCTACAGTGGAGCATGTTCTTGAGAGTTGCGATAGGAAACAACTGTGTGGAGACTAAGAGAATAACGTTGTTGAGACATTTTTGTTTGATAAATACTTTTCTTTTAGAACCGAGGTACGAGTAGGTATGAGTGGAACTGATGTACATAGAAATAAACTACTTATTTTTGGAGGTATAAAAAGTATGATCGTACATCTATCATTAAATTATAATTATGATGACAATTTTTGTGATATTGTAAAAATGCTAAAAATAATTTCATAATTAACTAACAAAACAAAACAAAACTTTTTGTTCTTTTTAATTATTTTCTGTTACTAAATATCTTAAAAATGTCAAAATAATTACACTGAAATGTAGAAAACAAAACAAAGGATAGAATTATTTTAAACAGAATTTCTATAATATCTATTAAATCTCAGCAATGCTAGATTTACCACGAAAAAAAGAAGAAATAGGTATATTTAAATAAACAGTTCAGAAATGTGGTAGGTACCGACTGCAAATTATTGTTCCACGCTTACAAAGCAAAAAATTGCTTCAAACGGACTTGCTGACATCTGACAACGTTCGACGACTCAACGATTCATCAACGTCCGCCGACGAAGTGTTATTAGCCGCGGCAAATGGCCGGCGATCGGTTATCTACTGATTCAAGCGTCCGTTGACTGAGCGTTCATATCGAGTTTATCTGCAATTTACAGAGATTTGGTCTAATGCCAAATATGGTAGGTTTTTGCTTTCATTACCGCAAGGTGTCGTCGCCTACAATAGTTTTGGCACGATCTTTAAGTAAATTGATGGTGGTGGTTTTGGGTTATTTTTTGTAGGTATTGAAACTGAATTGTTAGGTCGGTGATGATAATGAAAATAGAATAGACGTCAATCATACGATACATTATTGTGATAATTTATTTGATCTCTTACAGTTTCTGAAAAGTAATTTATTTGATCTGTTACAGTTGGAGAGCAAGTTTTTTTTTTAATAAGAATGTATTTTTAATAATCTCGTCGGAAGTCTATTGAACTTCAAGCTACATATCGAGGTTGAGTTTCAGTGACCAATGACCTTTAAAATTTATGTGTTCTTTAAATGAAATGACACTTGCTGGAAAACAGAAGAGAACAATGACTTTCTAAAATTTATGTGTTATTTGTTAATATTAATCGTGAGGAAACTTGAGAGTTTTCCAACTCAAGAGTTCTCAGTTCTCCAATGCATGCCTAGTCCACCAAACATTAGACAAACATGTTGGAGCAAGGCCTAAATCCTTCTCATTGTGAGCCCTACCCGCCCTAGAGTGAGATTCAAAACATTACACGTTTTAAAACAAAGATCAATCAAAACTAACAAAAAATATCCATTTCTTCGTATCTGTTCAGGGAAATCAAAGGATCCCAGGCATTCGTGTAATACATCAGCTACACAAAGATACTGAAAGAGATTTCCCAAATGGCTAGCCTCGCAGAACTAAGCTAGGGATGTTTCAAGTTAATAAAACATTGTTTTACCATGTAATTACTATAGTTGCCGTCACGAGTGGTGAGCACAACTTTCATTGGTCGGTTTGACATTGACTGCGCTGCGGTGCACACGATTGGTTCGACTGTCGTCAGTTCGTCGGTGTGCGTCGTCTATTGGCCCAGCACCTTTTTTCGGCTGCTGTACATTGGCCGAAAGTGTACAATATCCGTACCACTGATAATCTGTGCTCACGTTTCATGACGGTTACTGTATCGGACGAAGCTTTTTGTAATACTTGAATACAAGACATGGAAAACAAACTGTGCCCCGACGAATTTTGAGGATGGCGGTAGGATATGTGGTCTTATGTGATGTGGTCACTGTTTCCTATACCTAATACACATCTAATTTACTGAATTGTTGGCGGATGGGAAATGATAAGTTCTCTTTATTCCTTCGATGAAGAAGTAAGATTACAAATATGTAATTCTGCTTACGAACACTAGAAATCAAGAGGGAGAGAGAGAGTGTCGAGATTTTTTTTAAAGAAAACCGACCAGGTGCTCGTCTATAAAAACGACAAAAAAATTTCGGTACAGAACCCTAAAAGACGTCGTGATCTGAGAAACGAAGGACGTGGTCCCGATGGAACCTATTTTGAAGAAAATAATTATAAAATGAATGGCACTAAAGCAAAACCTGAAAATGAAGATAAAATTTTTGAAGTCGTTGTTGAAGCGTTTCTTTAGGAAAAATTCTAAAATTTAGTCAATGAAGAGATAGGCTTTGAAGAAGACTTAGTAACAAACTGAAGAGAACCCCGCAAAAATCGACCTCGCTTCAGCAAAGCACCGTTCAGAAACTCTAGCATTCACATTACACAGCGCTAAATGCGCTTCATCCAAACTTAGTAATGTGAACAAGTTTAGACAAGATTCACTTAAAGGCCTTACATCAGCGGTTTCTGCGTCGATGTTGATTCAAATAGAGATAATCCCCGTTGAATCGAAACCCTCAAATGACTGCCGTATTCAGATTCGGTCTCTCAGAACCCGGGATGAATTAATTTTCCCCGCGCCAACGCTTAAGGGTTAGAGACTTGCTTAGCTGTTGGTGATAAGCGATTAAAGCGATTAAGCTATTTAAAATAAATGAGTTTTCTTTTGAAGATTTTTCAATCAGGCGTAAAGAAAAAAATGTTTAGTAATAAAAAGTAGCCGTGAAAGAAAATTATTTTTCATCAGAAATGAAGAAAAATTTTTTTTAATATGAAAATCAGATATCACCATGGCTTTGTACAAAAAGAACCCTGAACCTAGACCTTAACTTTAGCCTAAAAACACATCACATTTTACTTAGTATTGTACAAAATAAGCCTAAATTAGTCCTTAAATTTCACCTCATTAACAAGTTTAGATGGACTTAAACGACTAAGTCTCGGCCTCTTCGGCAGTTTTAACCGAATTTCATCTGAATTTTGTGTATTCTTTCCTTTACAACTTAGCCTTGTATTTTAAAATTCAAATAACTGTTTATCGCTCAGTAATTATTTTTCCTCGCTTCTCGCGTCTCCCTTACAATGAGACACCTCCCCAGAGTTAGGGTTACAAATTCCCCTTAATTAGAAGGTCTCATGGAACGACCTTTAACTTTTCATTGAGTTTTTTCGTTTTAATGAAGGTATGCATAATTATAATCGTGCTCGGAATGTATAAAGGGAATGTCTATTTGACGAGTGTGATGGTTGACAAAACATTTGTTGGTTAATTAAGTGTTTTGCTGCTTTGTATTCAAAGGTAATTTAATTTAATTAGCTGTAAATCTCAATTTTAGTGAGTAATTTTTTAAATCTTTTTATTACAAAACATAAAAATAGTCAGAGTTTGTAATAATTAGAATAATTAGATTAGAATTAAGGCTTGTAAAATTTAGCGATAACATTGTTGTAGGTTTTATGTTTTAGTGTTAAGGATACTCTGTCGCATTGGGTGAATACCTGTTATGATAGATGTACATGGTTAAATAAATAAATAATAAAATATAAGTAGTAATGCTATTGAGAAAATGTTTTTGTTAGTAGGTATACTTGACGGGAGACTATGTGTACGTTTGTGTACGTATGTGTATGTTGCGTAATTACCTACTGAACTATATATTGTGTCTGAATATTAAGTACATAGTGTGAATGATGGCATTGGTTCAAAAGTATCACATTACTTTTGAACCAATGATCTTTCAAAAACCAGACCTTGTCAATTTCATAGAAGACAGACATGATGGCAATAACCATTTTGTATGAAAAAAAAATGTATTTTGTTAAGAAATAGCTCTATCCTTAAGTTTGCCGGATGTCATTACTTTCCAGATTTTGTTCCTTATAAGGTGACACTATTAAAATTAAATGGTGTAGCGCCTAATACAGGTGTGATTTTTTTCTTCAAAATCAACGGGATCGTTACCTGGCTACGCATATTGTTTTTTCAAAAATACAATGATGCAGTTTTAGTTTTCATCAAAATCGGTTGCCTGACTCCTTTCAGCATTTTTCGCTATTCCTCATAGTTTCGGATTTTCCCATCCACGCACACTTGAAAAATTCACCTGTATAAATATTTTGAGGACCCGTAGAAAAACATGAAAGATCCAATAAATTAAATGACGTTCCATTGATGGTCTTCGATACCGGATCGTAATTAAGCTTTGATGGACGTCTCGGACGCAAATAACGACGAAATAGAGTAATTAATTCTTTGATCATCAATGGAGTAAACCTTGAAAATCTCGAAAGCAACCAAATCAAATGAAGTAGGTCCTGCTTTTTCCCTATCAAAAGACACCAAGTTATTAAAGGAATGGGGATGTTTCCACTAGTGTTGATGAGGATTCCTCTTCCTCTTCCTCTTAATGAGGAAGTTACGCATTTTTTGATATTTTCACATCTTCTTCTGTTCCACTTAAATTAAGAGGAATTTATGAGGAATTTTGTGTGTCGTCAATACTTTGAGCAACAATGGCTTTACTTACAATAATCGCTTCCGCAATGACTTCCAGTTGATTTTTTTCTCTTACCTAATTTGGTAAATCTTGGCACTACCTACTTTGTATCGAAAAAAGCTTCAAAATTGAATTAAAAAAAATAATTTAACTCTGTTTAATTTAGTGTCCGCGTTATTTTTAAATCGCAAATAAAAATAGGACATGTGCACTTCGGCTGTCCGTAATCCACGTCAAAGTTAAACAATAGCACGTTTTGCATTTAAAATTCTTAATTGGAAAAATATTTCTGACGACAAACATGCAATGTTTTTCCATACAAACATATTTCCATTTAAATTGGAATTGGAGCGGACATTCGTTTGAGACCAAATTGGGAGGACATGGGCGGTAGCTCAGTGTTACCGATTATTAAATAGAGGAAATAGTAGGGATGCGACGATCCGATCCGATCTTTCGAAGATCGGATCAAGGGCATACGATCCGGTCCATATTTGCATCGAGTCGAAACCATGCGATCCGAATGCGGATCGATACAACACTGCAAGTAGGTATCGGATCGACGATCCAAACATAGTGTTTCACATAATACAGATGTAATAAAATGATATTGGGTGGACATTCCGACGTAGCCTATTGCATACTGTATTATAAGTTATCGCTCGGATTAAAATTTACACTGTATACCAAAAAATAAATTAAATTTAGACGGAGTCGCGGGCACAGCTCGTATATTCTGTTTACATAATTAACATTGCTAAAATATGAAGGCTACGAAAAGCTTTCAAACAAATAAGAAAAAGCAAGAAAGATATCCGAAAAAATCTTATTTTCATACATTTTGTTAGAAGGTGTACCAGGCGAGTATGAATCCTTAAAAGGTTCGAGTCGCTGTCATTCCGGCCACGTGACCTGTAATTTGGCTTACGGAAACGTTATCAACCACAGTTCCGTTTGTTATCGTTCAGAGTAGAGGACCACCTTTATAAAAAAAACTGTCAAAAAAAACATGTATAAAAATGTAACAACTTGTAATTGAACTGATGGTCACTGTAGCAACTTCTCACTATATAAATAAATATAATGTCGCTGTAGCGAGTTCCGCCACTTGTCCAGAGATGGCGCCATAGGTGGCCTGAATCACGTTATCGAAGTTTTCTACATCGCTGGCATATATACAAAACTCCGACACGACGCAATCGGAGCACACATTGCCCTCGCCTGGTGGAATATCTCCTTTTGGCAAATTATTTTAGTGAAAACCGTGCTTTCTTAATTTCGTATATGACTTTTAAACATCAGGTAAGGTTGGAACATCCAAAAAATCGACATAAACATCGTTCATTAACTTAATATGTTTTTTAATGTATACTTAGATAATCTTATGGATATCACAGTCTGAACTATTAAATACCTGATTTATATTCCGCACACGTTGAGATGCGAGCAGGCAAAAATACCTTCGCCCGGTCTGACGCGGCGCGGTCTTCACCAGGGTGAAACATTTTATTTGCTTCTTATATTTTTACCATCGCGTCCCAATATACTTGTAATCCATTCAGATAAGCGTAATAAAGGAGTCACTCCCGAAATGATCGGCTAAGAGGCTGTAAACTCGTACACTCCTTCATTTTAGTCTTCTAAAAGTTATCTTATAAGTCACATAAAATCTGGTCAAAAGTCACAAAAATCGGTTTTTCTCAATTATCTTGGATTCTGTGGCTTCAATGACGTTAACTGAGTTACAGTGAGGCTGAGCGCGGCAAGCTTTTTGCCCTCTATCTCAAAAACGGATGGTCGTATAAAGAAATTTTTTAAACCAAATTTGTCGCAAATTTTTTGCTTCGCGATGTTTTCTTTAAATTTTACAAAGCGTTACCTCTGAGACAGTCATCGGTGCGCGCCACTGGGATTCAAACCCGGACTGCTCAAGTAAGCGGCTGAATTCCAAGCCACTGGGCTACCATTAATATGCTAAGCCGAAAAAATGTAACATTGCAATGGACTACATAAACGAAAATGGTAATATATTTTCTACGACACATTTCATTGTATCACGGAGTGTCTTCAAGTTGACGTAACAAATTAAATTCGTAAGAAATCGAACAACGCTCCCTACGAGTATTCGTTATCGCGAACCCGAATTGTATGGGGGTTCTAGGGAGCGAAATACGTAAGAAATGTTTATATATGTTTGTGTTTATTTTTATCTAAAAGCAATACTTTGCGGGGTGGTTGAATGGCTAGATGTGTGGTACAAGTTCTACGATGTAAGTCCTTTAGGAGAATCTTAAATAATAAAATGAAGTAGTGGTGATAGCCCAGTGGCTTAGAATTCGACCTCGAATCGAGGGGTCCGGGTTCGAATCCCAGTGACGTGCACCAATGACTTTGTAAAAAAGTTATGTGCGCTTTATAAAATTAAATATCACCTGCTGTTACGGTGAAGGAAAACATCGTGAGGAAACCTGCATGCCTTAGAGTTCACAAAAAAAATGTTCTCAAAGGTATGTGAAGTCCACCAACCCGCAGTAGGCCAGCGTGGTGGACTAAGGCCTACATTTCATTACGAGAAGGAGACCCGACCCCGTAGTGGGTCATTAATGGGTTACTGGCAAAACGAAATTATAAAATACTTCTTCTACTCAAACTTATATGAATCTTTCTGTATTATCATTACAATAACGACAGTTCTTATTTTCAACATTCCTGTTATTTTTCTTCCTCTGCGCCAGTCCTCGCTCTTGACTTGACCGTGAAGGCCATAGCTTCAGCCATATAGCAACCGCTTACGAGCTCCAAACTTTGTCTACAATACCTAAAGCCTTTGCCCAAAAAACGCTTTTTACAGGCCACCTGATGTTATGTGGTGATTGCAGCTCATAGACACCCAGATCCAAGCTCAAATAGAAAAAAAAATGAAGGTTGCATGCGGCTTTACTACTCATGAGGACTAAGATGTTCGCCCCAACATCGACGACCCGAGTGGCGCAGTGGTTAAGATACCGGTGCGCTATGCGGAGGGTCCTGGGTTCGATTCCCAGCAGAGCAGACGTTCGAATGATGAATTTGAATTTCTGTTTCTGGTCTGGGTGTGTTGTGCTCTTGTCTTGTGTGTGTCCATGGCACCCACGACACAGGATCCTAGTGTGGGGCTATGAGTGTGAAGCGTTATTTATTTATTTATTTATTTAACAAAGTATCCAAGTTCAACACCTTTACTTAAATTTAAATTTAATTTGACATCTTCTGGCGTCCGCCAACCAAAGAACAAATATGAGTATAATTAAATACGCAATTACGCACTTATTTCTCGTCACAGGGACGCTCGCGCACGAAACAGATTGACGCACCCTCAGCAATCGCACTCCTATAATCTCGCCAATAAATTCTCTTTATCTCCCTAATGTCCCTAAAAGGGAATCTTCACAAGCTACGAAGAATTATGACGTCCTTTTTTCTTAAATTGTAAATGCACCATCTAACAACAAAAAGAAGAGAAGTCTTAGAAGAAGGTATGCTTATAAAATTAAATATCATCTACTGTTACATTGAAGGAAAATATCGTGAGAAAACCTTCATGCCTGAGAGTTCACAAAAAAATATTCTCAAAGGCATGTGAAGTCCACCAACACATATAAGCCAGCGTGGTGGGCTATTGCCTACATCCCTCTCATTGTGAGAGGAGACTCGACTAATATGATAGCATCAAATAAAGCATTTTCGGCAACCAAACCTTACCAGTTGGTTGAAAGAAAATGCCAAGAATCGGGTAACGCTAGAAATGCTACAAAAAATCTAGTAAGAATGACTGTCAGAAGAAATCGATGATGAATTTTCCGAAGTATAAATAATTATTGATACTAACAGTAGATATACGATGTGGGCAGTCCATACTCTAGATAGATGATATTAGCTTTATTTAGGAGAACTTGTTTGAATAAAATTACGGAAGAGAATAGGGTGCATAGATTCTATCAGAAATTTAAACCTCTGGTTCCAACGCTTATGCGTTTAGGAAACCATTGTTCGTATCTGTAGGCACTTAATTATAGGGATGTTAGGACTGTGAGAGTTCGGATCTGGATACGTTTGTTCAGAATTGTTAGTTTGAAGAAGATTTACAAGTTTTGAGGAACTTCCTGATTAACTTGGACGTTAAGTTGAGGTCAAATTTTGTTTTGTAATGTTTTCTTGAACTGATGAAACTAAATATAAATTGAATTCAACCAACTAATATTGCCTTACGAGCGACAGTTCTGATTTTTTTATATGTTAATTTATACGTATGTGTGAGCATGATTGTAGAAGGTGCTACTCGTATGTTTTGTATATTATGTGTTTTTCAATTTTTTAAACAGCTCATTAAATTTAACCGTTTGCAATCCAGTAGTAATCTAGCCAATATGGAATATTCAAAGTGAAGGATTCGGATATTTTTATCAAGAAACTGTAGATTCGGTTATGGATACGATATTAACACATCCCTACCCCAAAAGCTTTGCTCTTTGTGTAGCATTAACTAAATATCTTCGGAATAAGACAAAGCAACATTCCCGGGAAAATTGATGTCAAACGGTTCATTTTGTTGGGGAATTTACTAGAAAATTCCAATCAACGTCTCAGACTCTATATAAGCAATATGTCGGGAACGAAAATGACTTTGGCTATGTGGTAATCTAAGAGCTTGGTAGGCGTGGAATAGAATTTTTAGCACCTGGGTTTGTCTCCATGAAAGATTTTAAGATTATAACAAATAAAACTTAAATATAAAAAAAATTAAAACAATTTTTGAGTTACAAACGTACACACCAGCCAACGGATATAAAGTAAGACCTATTCCTAATTCGCTGTCACTATACGACATAACCGACCAACCAACGCTACAAGATTTAAACACAGGTTTCTGAATGGAGCTGTACTGATCATAGAAACGTTAGTACTGATTGACAATACGCACTGACATGCGACAATTAATGTACGCAATGTAGTCGTACGACAAACTTGTTACAAGAGACCGATTTAGTCGTCTGATGACTTGGCAAATTGGACACTGGGTAAGGCAACGTGTTAGTGACACTTTAGAGACCGATTAAGTCGTCTGATGACTTGGCAAATTGGACACTGGGTAAGGCAACGTGTTAGTAACACTTTAGAGACCGATTTAGTCGTCTGATGACTTGGCAAATTGGACACTGGGTAAGGCAACGTGTTAGTGACACTTTGAGTGTTACAGATGACATGGGTGACGGTGAACACCTACCATCACGTGACCCGTCTACTCGACCCACCATTAGGCTTAAAAATAGAGGAATAAAAGAAAGCTTTAATAATAAAGGAAGAAGTAACAGAATATTATCGGGCGACCTGCTATGGTTCTACCTCAGATGGTATTTCTAACCTTTTTGAGGGTGGATGTGAGTCAAGTCATGGGCTACAGAGATCACTTAGCACCAGGTGACCTGCGTGCCTGTTTACTTCCAGTTTTCGGTTAAAAACCCACCCATAATCCCTATCATAGGGCTCACTAACAATAGCGATAACAACGCATAAAATACTCGTAAAACCAGCACTAAATTCAAGTGATAATCGGAGCTCATAATAACACATGCTACGACTTTACTATCTACCCCCATCATTCAAATAAATGCACGAAAATCAGATCAAATCACCCACCTGTGGAGGGGACAAAACACCCGGGTGAGGGTGTGAAACGGATCCACGTAGATTACCCTTGGTCCGGACAGAACAAGAAAAAACTGGTTTGACCCGGTCACAGACTTACGGTTTTTTGGTATAGGAAGTTTTTCTTACAGGCTTACGTATTGTATGGAATCGATTGTTTTTTGCTGGTGGTCTATGAATCAAGAGATATAATAGTATTTATTTTTTATGTTGTCCGTCAGTCCGTCGTCTTTGTGTGCTACAAAAATATCTCTACAGGTATAAAACTAATATTTATTAAATGGTTTTTATACAAAATACATACAAATTTTCGTGAACTTATAAATATGTTACATTTCAGTATACCTAATTGAAAATAAAAAATGATTATTTATTTACTAATAATTATGTTTTCTTGACTTACAAAAAATAATGGTCATATTTTAAAACTCTATTTTACAAATTTTTTACTTATCAAGGTATAAAAATAAATGTAATACAACATCAATTCAGAATTCTGAAATGCTATTTCACAAAAAATATCTCTTTTCGCTGCTAGTTAGCGATAAAACACTAACAAATACAGAGGCAAAGTTAGAATGTGTTGTTAGACAAAGTTTACGCATCTGCACCACTATAAGATAAGAAAGAAGTAAATTGTTTAAAGTTAGAAAGAAACGGCTGAGGTGTTAGTTTAGTATGTGGAAACTTTAGTGTTTTCAGGGTTCCGTATCTCAGAGATAAGATGCACATATACTAAGTACCCCGAAAACTAAGTACAACGCATCGATCGGAAACGGTAGGTACCTACCGCGGCGGTGGCGATCGACCATCCAAGTACTACTAAATTATTTTTCTCTAAACGAATTTATTTAGCTCTTATTTCGCACCAAAAGCGGTTTAATTGAAGTGTTTTAAATTTGGAATTAAGTATTGTAAGACGGAGTGTGGAGCTCGTAAGCGGTTGCTGCAAATGGCTGAAGCTAGCTTCACGGTCAAGTCAAGAGCTGGGACTGGCCACGCAGAGAAAGAAAATGTTAAACACAGAATTTATCATTGTAATGGACGTAATACATAGAAAAGATACATAAGTATGTAATATTATCTTGTTTTATATTGTTTCAGATTCCCCTAAAAGTATATTAACACAAAGGGTGTTGTTTTTCTCTCTTGACTCCATTCTAAAGTTCACGCGAAAAATCTCGAAAAAAGGGATGTATAAAAAACAAATTCTACTTGAACGCCTTATCTTTCTCGTATCTATGGAGAACACAACAGAAAGATAGATTCTTCCTCGAATAACAGATTATGTTAGCAAATCCGCGAATAATATTAGGATTGGGGAAAAACAGCGTCTTAGCAACAAAACCCGCTTATCTAAGAACCAGTTCAGACGGGGCGGTAAACGCTGCGTTTTGCGCTAGCTGTTTTTACCGACGTCAAAAAAGGAGGTTATCAATTCGACACGTATGTATGTAATATTCTCGGAACTGCACAATTTTTATATAATTATGTTGGTCTATTAGTTTATATATTTAATATAATATACGAATTCCTCGCCTATGCAGTACCGATGAATTCGTAAAATATCAAAATAAATAAATAATTGGACTGCTGAACAAAATTAATAAGTTATTAATTGCCATAAAATATAAAATTAAATATTAGTTCATAATTATTGTATCCCCTTATAGGGTAGGCTGTACTAAACGTATTATCATTTTTGTAACATCTTTCTCGTGTAACAGTCAACAATAAACGCGTTATTTTATTTTCTTGAAGAAAAACTCGCGATGTGAAACTTTCTAATTCCTCAAACCAACAATCCGTCCAATTGGAGGATTCGATGGGAATTGGAAAATACGACAAACATCAAAATTTTATTCGCAGACGAAATGGGCCCCATTTTCAATTTCCATAATAGCTCCTTCCACTTCATTAGACGACGGCGCAAGTCATAAGCGTTTCTGGATTAAATCATGCTATCGTACTCGTACTTTGATTGACGCTGCTGAAAAAAAAAGTATTTTTGGAGCGGTAATAGCCTAGTGACTTAGAATTCGGCCTCTTTTTTAAAAAAGGTCTAAAATCGTATCCCGGCCTTTAAAGAAATTGAATAGATAATTATGCAATTCTTTTAAAAAAAATTTAAAGAAATTCATTCTACTTTCTTAAAATATTCTAAAAAAGTTTTATAAAGTTAAACATCACCCGCTGTAACGGTGAATGAAAACATCCTAAAAAGTTGAGAGTGCATGCCTGATAGTTGGAAAAATGTTTGAAAAAATGTTCTCAAAGGCATGTGAAGTCCACCAGCCCGCGTTAGGCCAGCGTGGTAGACGATGGCCTACATCCTTCTCATTGTGAGAGACCCGACTCTAGATTCAATTACTAATGGATTATAGACATTTGTTACTCTAAACGAAACACGATTAGATATCATATAATGAGCATAAAATGTGATATTTCTCATTTTTTCATATTTTTTTTCATTTAGCAATTCTCATACTCGACGACCTGAGTGGCATAGTGGTTAGAGACGCTGGTGCGCTGTAAAAAGAGAACTGGGTTCAATTCTATTTAGGGATTTGACTGATGAGTTTTGTTTACCTTTTTCTGGTCTGGGTGTAGGTATGTGTTGTTGTCTTGTGTATGTCCATGGCACCCACGACACAGGGAATCCTAGTGTGGGGCTATGAGTGTGAAGTGTTATTTATATTATTATTTATACCCATGTAGTGTACCATGACTTAAGGCACTTCTTCCAAAAATCCTTCTTACTTCTTCCGCTTCTTACTTACGGCGCATCTCAAGTCTCACTCTCATTTGCAAGAGTGGGTAAGGACGTGTGGAGAAACATCAAAAGATTCTTCTCCAAGATGCTCAGTGACAAACCCCACGACGCGTAATGATTACAGTATTCATCTCAGGATTAGATTGAACATCAGTCCGCTACTCCATCGAGATTTAGGTTTCATTTTGTATTTTTGTAACATTTATTTTCGGTTTCAGAATTAAACGTAGATGTTTCGCAAAAACTGGAGAAGGTTGTAGGTCTTACACTTACTTACAGACTTAGTGCGGGTTGGTGGACTTCTTGTGCCTTTGAGAACGTAGTGGAGAACTCACAGACATACGGGATTCCTCACGATGTTTTCCCTCACCTTTGCTTCTATATCTCGAAAACCGTTCAATTTTGGATACAGCTTCACATGGCTAAATAATTGATTTTGAGCTTATCTACATGCCCTTAGCGGGAACATGTCACATAACAAATCACCCGTATCTATATATAACTATGGAATGTCAGAATATCAGAAATGCTATACAAATATATATAACATATATCCTAAAAGTGGCTTTTTTGTGCTGTATTTTGGAGATATGTGGTGGGTAAGGTAAGGTGGTAAACAATATATTTTATATGGTGTGTCTAGCTTAGGCTTCATTGCTATTTTTGAAGACGCCTAAAACTTGAGCCCACTTTTAAGCGTCTCTGGTATAGTATCAATCCGTTTATAGAAAGTCTTTGGTTTAAAACTATTTTTAAATGAAATTCTACACAAAGTTATCTCTCTTTCAATTCAATTACAAATATTCCAAAATAAAACTCAGCAGCAACTATCCCGCTACATTCAGCGCAGACTATAAATCAGTAGAACGTGCGTGCACAGAATTTGTCACATTCCGCCATTTTGTTCGTGATTTCGCGCCAATCGAGCTCATTACAGGATTTTATCCCGCCCTCGTGTTTGTGTAAGATCGCTAGGACGTTTAAAACTAAAAAAATATAATATTGTACCTATAAAGACAATTTTACTTTTTAGATCCCATACTTATGATTATTCTTCATACTTATGATATAACCCATTATATATAATTAATAATTAATTAATATAAGTAATTTGTTTAGGTTGAAGCGAAACGTTAAAATAAAATCGGGTAATGTTATCATCTCACTTCTTACTACTAATTATTACAAAATGTGACAGTTTGTGAAGATTGAGGGATGGGTGTTTGTCACTTCATCACGATAATACTGCTCAACGGATTTCGATGAAATTTGTTACACAGATAGTAAATAACCTGGATTAACATATTGGATACTTTTTATGCCTCTGTGGCCAAATTTTTAAGACCACGCGGAGAAACCGTGAAGTAAGGGTAAAAATATAAATCGCAGAATAGATAAATAACATAAACCGCTCCTATTTGATTTCACCTGCAACATTATCTGTTTATATTCTCTTATTGTATTTCCATCTCGCGAATCCCATCTCCTGTTTGGAGGATCGCAGTGTCTGAACGATCTCACGCGCCAGCGATTGCCGAGAGAAATAGCGTGGCTTCTGTAGTGGACTCAGTACTGTCTATTGAATGTCGGGGTTTCTCTTTAACTGCTGTGATTTCCGAGGAAATTTGATAAGAATAAGAATGATCTTGAGCTTTTTACATTTTTATAGTGCACTACTAGTTGACAGCCTTGCCAGGGCACCAGACTTAGACAATATCTATAGGTTACGGAAAACGTCAATAACTCAAATAAAGCAGAGTTTTAAGGTTGTAAGTAAAAAGCGGTGATAGCCCAGTGGCTTAGAATTCGACCTCGAATCGAGGGGTCCGGGTTCGAATCCCAGTGGCTTTGACTTTGTAAAAAAAATTATGTGCGCTTTATAAAATTAAATATCACCTGCTGTTACGGTGAAGGAAAACATCGTGAGGAAACCTGCTTGCCTGAGAGTTCACAAAAAAAAGTGTTCTCAAAGGTATGTGAAGTCCACCAACCCGCAGTAGGCCAGCGTGGTGGACGGCGGCCTACATCCTTCTCATTACGAGAAGGAGACCCGACCCTGTAGTCGGTCATTAATGGGTTACTGGCAAGTAAAAAGGTTGCTACTCCAAAGTAAGTACTCCCTTCTCGTTTACAAATGATTAGTTAAAGATTAGATTAATGACGTAAATGATTAGATTAATGACGACCTGATTGGCGCAGTGGTTAAGACGCTGATGCGCTGCGCGGAGGGTCCTGGGTTCGATTCCCAGCGAGCAGAGATTTGAATGATGAATTTGAATTTCTGTTTCTGGTCTGGGTGTGTGTGTTCTTGTCTTGTGTGTGTCCATGGCACCCACGACACAGGGAATCCTAGTGTGGGGCTATGAGTGTGAATAACTTAGAAAAGTCAATGATGCAGTTTCCTATTCACCTATCCTATCTCACCTATTTCTCTACAAAAATATATTTTTTCATATAAATATTTGGAACAACAGTGCTGACCAGCTGAACTGATTTCCATTTTTTAATTCAATATATTAATCTTGAATTGACTCTGTCCCAAAGCAATCACGAGGGCATTTATAAGTGACATATTAATTAAAATCCTCCAATTGCGATTCATTCGCGTAATTAAGGGGTGGATTTCGAAATTTATTGCTCAACCGTAATTATTATTTCGATACCGTAGGACTAGTTCCGGTTTAAGTTTCAGTAACCATGCTTTCATTATTTATAGAATCCAACCTTTAGGTAATGGCTCAAGTAATTTCACGGGAAGGTTATAGACCATAGTCCAACATGCTGGTTCGCCGCGGGACTTCTCATGGTTTTGATAGAGTATTTGCGATCAATTAGAAACGCAGAGTCGGGTCTCCTCACACACGGAAGGTTTTAGATCATAGTCCACCGCGCTTAACTATTTTGTAGGACTTCACATGCCTTCGAGAACATTACCTATGGAGAATTCTAGGGCATTCAGTGTTTCTATAATTATTTCGTCCATTTTGTCCACTTGAGATCATTACATCGTGGTAACGCCATAGTATCTCGCTCACAGTTTAGGATTAGACGATCTAATACGTCTCTCTACGTTTACATTTGCACGTATTCTAGCGCAGTAACTGTAAATATCGAAACAGTGAAGTGCCTAGATTGGGTTCGTTTGATTTGAGATCGTTCTTGATATCACCACTGTTGGTATCACATTGCTATTTGTGTGCCTTTGTGTGACGGTGTATGCCTTTGAACGTTGTTGAGTAAAATTACCGAGAATATTGCATATTGGGTGATAATAATGATAATATTAATATGTTTCTCTGAACTAAGTGCACCTAAATTGTGAGTTTCGTTACAGCTGTAACAGTATCGCTGTGAATGGTTTCTTGTTATGTATGTCTTCACATTTGAACGTCTCAAAGTAAAATGCTCGTTGTAGTTCGTAAATTATTATTATAACTGATTTTTTTGTTCATGAACGTCAAAAAAGAATTTTTCTAGTAACGGAACTCATGGGTATCCTGTTTGGGATATTTTGGGTGGAGTAATAAGAAATATAGATTAAGTATCTACGTTAATTTGTAATCAAAGATAGCGCACATGACATTTTTGGATTTTTTGGTCGTGGGTGTTGTTTTCAGGATATTTTGCGATGGCCATTAGAAAGAAAAACAATTCTAGTTATATGTCGAAACGTTTTTGAGAGGTTTTTATGACTACTGTGTTTTTTGTATACTTATTCGAGTAAACCTCAGTTGCCCAGGTACTTTCTTGATGATATTACCTAATTATTTGTTAACGTAATTTTATTTAATATAATATAGTGTCTAAATTGCCTACTTGGATGAGGCCCGCACTCGGGAAGGGGGTTCTTAACTGAAATTTATTAATTAATTTGCTATTTAGTTATATTCGTAAACTTGATCTTATAACCAGTAAGGGCTTTTTTATTTACACTGACCATTCCGTGTTGACGTACAAACGTTGTTCAATATATCCAAGTGTTGCCTTTAGATTCTGAATTGCAACCAGCTTTGTGCTACACAACACTGATTGTAACATAGAAATTGGATGGGTGACAGACACGGTGCTTCTAATCAGCCAGAGTAACATTACGATTCGGCCTGATTGCACACTACTCTCGGTGATACATTGGATAGTTTCTCGGTTTGAGATTGTGACGGTGAAAATAAAAAAAAAAAACAAAAATCATTTCTTTGCACGAATATGGGTTAGTTATTGGTTTTACAGGGCCTTTTGATCAATCCATATTCACCTTTTCAGGTATGCAAGTAATACAAATTAACTTATAAAACATTAAAACTTATTACTGATACAAAATTTGTTTGACATGTTTTGTACAATTTATTTGTCAATTTGAAAAGAAAAGAAAAGAAAAGAATATGTTTATTGTTGACTGCTACACGAGAAAGATCTTACAAAATTTTATAATAAGTTTAGAACAGTCTACCCTATGCGGGCACACAATAATTATGTCTTATATAACTAAAACTTAATTTTATATTTCATGGCAATTATTGCTAAATTATATTTATTTATTTATTATTTTGTTCAGCAGTTCAAATTATTTGTTTATTTTAATATTTTGCCTATTCGAACTCATCGGCTATGCAATGTGCCACCCATTACTGGGCAAAGAGAGAAAAAGCCGGAGGAAAAAACTCTCAACACAGTTTTTATTTAATTTATTTGGTTATTTATACGCGCGTTACTACATTCCTGTTTATAATTGTTTATCTATGAACATAATTTACATTGAAATTGCGAACCATCCATTCATTATTCCGTTCGTTATCTGCATTTTTGTGTGATAGTGCATTCTCTCTGATTATACCCTGGTATAAACACAAGGAAGCACTTGAAGTTGGCAGCTTTACAGGACTGTAAATGTAGCCTCTGTCCTTCCTGAGATTGTTATTTTATTTTATCGTTAAAGAATTCCTTTACGGTATAATAACCTTTTTTGCCAAGTATATTAATTATTTTCATTTTATTTAGTTATAATTTTACCTAATCGAACTCATCGGCTGCCTATGTGCCACCCACCGCTGGGTAAAGAGAGAAAAAACCGGAGGAAAAATCTCTCAGCACAGTTTTAGTTTTACTTTATTTATTTAGACGCGCGTTTCCACATTCATTTTAATAAAATTATTTTTATGGGGCTCAAAGGATTTCTTTTAATTTTGCATTAAAAAAAATATTTCTTTTCGTTAATGAATTCTGCAACCGAATAGTATGCTTTTTCGGTTAGAAACATTTTTAATTTTCGTTTAAAATTAAATGTATTATTATTACTTTTTAGTGAGTTAGGCAAGTTATTGTATATTTTTGGCCCCATAAAAAACACGCTGTTACTGTATTGCTTTGACTAACGTATTGCTTTACTGTATTGCTTTAACTACTGTATTGATTAACGGAAAAAATGTTCGTTTCAGATTTTAAGTCCACTGCTGGACATGGCCTCCCCTAATCGACGCCACTCCCATATTGGGTCCTTTACATCCAATGGTTTTCAGCTGTCTGCTTCAAGGCCCGCATGGTGGACTAAGGCCTACATCCCTCTCATTGGGAGAGGAAACACCTTGTGGGTCGTTAATGGGTTACTGACATAAGATACATGTCACATTGATGAAGAGGACATCTTGTCATGATTACGATAAAAAAAGAGTAATTTCAAGTCTCGTATCAATTTTCCTTCGTAAACGCGCAATTTCCTTTCCTTCTAGATTGCTTTGTGAACACGCTGCAGAATCTTACTTGATTGAAATAGTTTGCGTCATTATTATCTGCTGTATATTATTATACAATAAAAAGGTAAAAATATTTGCTCCCTCGATCATTTTATGCAAGTTGAAAGTTAAAGTATAAAACTTTCCAAGATCAACGTTATAATTATTTAATAAGCATTCATTCGAAATGTCAGTACCCATTAATGACCCACTACAGGGTCGGGTCTCCTCTCACAATGAGGGGGGATGTAGGCCTTAGTCCACCACGCTGGCCTACTGCGGGTTGGTGGACAATTCATTCGAAATATTAACTACTATTTTTTCTTGTCCTAATTGGCAGATCGTTTGCCGACAAAATTGGTCGCTCGCATCAAATTTGCTGTACGACAATGTCATTGCGTACATATTTTGTCAAAGAAATCTATTGGTGCGTGCCACTGGGATTCGAACCCGGACTCCTCGAGTAAGAGTCTGAATCCTACCCTGGGCTATCACCGCTTTACATCACAGCACACCTACAAGGAAACTCAAACACATACATAAAAGTTACCGTAACCAAAAAACCTTCTGGAAAAGTAGAATAAAACATGAATACAGAAATAGCTGAAAACAAAATATAATAACCCTCCCTTGTCACGATCTCTTTGTGAAGATAAATCATCGGGAAGTTGCAGAGCACATCAGTTTCCGTACATGGGGTCTATTCGGCCCCGAATGTGGAATATTTCACGGAAGGGTTGTCCGTCGACTCCCTTGAGGCGCTACGTGTCAGGGTAGTTGGGGCGGTATTGTTTGCGGCGTTTGAGGGTTATAGGCGCATTTATTGTACTGTAAATCATAGGATCAGGACGACCATTAGTATCGAGTATTTTGTTTCTTTTGTTAAATTTCAAACATTTTGGCAAACGTGAGTTCTGTAGCCACAGCTAATTGACACGATAACCGGAGATTTTCTTCTACGAAAAAGAGAAGAAAAATACACCAAAATACTGGAGATTAACTGAAATTAATACCTACTCGTGGGTATCCAACAAAAAGCGACTAAGAAAAATACCCGAACTTAGCCAGATAATCTGGGGTTATTAATATATGTGACTTAGATCTTTTTCTAGGTGCGTAGTCATGCCAATTTCGTTATTACTCGAGTTCAAATGGATTGCCAGAATGAAAGATATATTTTAGTATCGAGTATTTTGTTTCTATTGTTAAATTTCAAACATTTTGGCAAACGTGAGTTCTATAGTCGCAGCTAATTGACACGATAACCGGAGATTTTCTTCTACGAAAAAGAGAAGAAAAATACACCAAAATACTGGAGATTAACTGAAATTAATACCTACTCGTGGGTACCCAACAAAAAGCGACTAAGAAAAATACCCGAACTTAGCCAGATAATCTGGGGTTATTAATATATGTGACTTAGATCTTTTCTAGCTGCTTAGTCATGCCAATTTCGTTATTACTCGAGTTACAAATGGATTGCCAGAATGAAAGATGTATTTTTGTTTTATATTCTATTCCTAAAAGTGGGACTTCACTTAGGCATTTGATTTTTGCGTATTTGTATTCAAATATTTGCATAATGCACCACAATGCAAGGCGTCCACACAGCCACACAGCCAAATAACAAATAAATACACATACATTTAGCAGTGAAAAGCAATGTCAGTTGCGTCAAAGAACTGACAAGTTTGTCGGGTCGGGTCTCCTTCTCGTAATGAGAGGGATGTAGGCCGCCGTCCACCACGCTGGCCTACTGCGGGTTGGTGGACTTCATATACCTTTGAGAACACTTTTTTTTGTGAACTCTCAGGCATGCAGGTTTCCTCACGATGTTTTCCTTCACCGTAACAGCAGGTGATATTTAATTTTATAAAGCGCACATAACTTTTTTTTTTTCGAAAACATTGGTGCATGCCACTGGGATTCGAACCCGGACCCCTCGATTCGAGGTCGAATTCTAAGCCACTGGGCTATCACCGCTTTTATATATATAAAAAAAAATTATATGTAAAACTAAGTTTTTTTTTTATTGTATTGTGTAAATAGATATTTTTAATAGTTAAGATTTCTTATAAATATTTTGGATAGATTAAATAATTGAATTAAAAATCTCGTATTAGCTTAACATGTAAAACGCTTGTATATGTATAAAAGCATCCATGGCTATCTTTTACCAAATACGTCGAAAACGCAAATATAAATAGCCAAGTGAAGTGCCGCTATAATACTTTTCTCACTATAAGTAATAGTATCGTAAGTTCCAAGTATCTGAATCAAAAAAGGTAAAGACGGACAAAATCGCTGACCAGAGCTAGTATTTCAACAATTTCGTACACAGTTAATGACGAATGCTCTACAGGCGTTTTATTGACAATATCGTTTATAATCTAACGAAACATATACGCCCACACACAATATTAGCTTATATTAGGACGAGATTTGCATGCCACTATGAATTATTCATATGCAACTCGCCTACGCACGTGTGATATACCTACTCCAACTATATTCGTATTCATACGGCTAGCGGCTACTTTATTCGCATGGCTTGTCTGGCTTCGTCGTTATATTCCCGTTATAATTGCACACACACAAACATATCTAGTTGTAGGGATAGAACAGGACATGAAATTTGGATTAGTCTATGTGTTAGAGCGTGGTAGAAGCGCGCATAGCCCCGCTGCTTGAGTAGATCGCAAGCGATCGAAAAAGTTCCTAAGTATTTATTTATTTAAACTCTTTATTGTACACACACATAGAAACCAACAATAACAATGATGACAACAATAATAATAATGCACAAATGGCGGTCTTATCGCTAAAAGCGATCTCTTCCAGACAACCAAGTGGTAAGGAGTTGAAGAGTAGAGAGAAGTGAGAAAAAGGTAGGGCGTGCCGAATACAATATAGAACATATTATACAAATAATACAAAAAAGGTAGGTATTGTCGTACCTACCGCTATCTTCAAAATCGTAAAACATATAAAAAATTGTTAATTTTTGTATCAGGGGGGTTACTACTAAACTCCTAAAACCATCATAAAGCAATGATGTTTTGTTTTAATTTAAAACAAAATAAATGCTTGTAGTAACCCCAGGACCTGTAAAAAATACTTGTGGATGAAACGATTCTTCCAATAAATAAACTGACGTCAGCGCGTAAAGACAGTGTCGGTAACTTCCATGAGCGAGCTACAGTGTTTCTACAAACAATAATTATTAAACTTTAATTTAAATTGTGTTTCGTTTACGGCCTTTAAGGTCTTGTTTTCAAAAAAACACACATCAATAAATTCTACCAATAAATAAGTAACCGGGGTCAAACCCCAAATAAACCGTAGCCGATACCCAAGCAAAAGATACTACATTTGTCCATCCGCCAGTAAATCCTCGTCTCCGCCGATGTTATCTCCGCCTATCTCCTCTCCAGAGACGCAGTTAGTCACTGTCAGTGACGTCACGCGTCTCCAAGGGACGCGGTCGTTGATAATCTTGGGGTTGTAAAAGTGTAAGGAATACAAATATTCTTTGTTGTACACTAAGAAAACTAAATTACCACTGTAAACTTTTTTTAACAAAAAGTAGTGCCAAGGTGGAGGCATGGAGGGCAATGTAGAGAGCTATGCTTGGTATTTCTCTACGAGACAGAATCAGATATGATGAAATCCGTAGAAGAACGAAGGTGACCGACATAGCTCTCAAAATTTGCAAATTAAAGTGTCAATGTGCTTGCCACATCGTTCGCAGGACTGACAACCGATGGGGAAAAAAGGTCCTCGAATGGCGACCACGTTTAGGCAAAAGGAGCGCAGGCCGCCCTCCGACCAGGTGGACTGATGACCTGAAGAAGACAGCGGGAAACCGTTGGATTCAGAGGGCCCAGGACCGGGCGGAGTGGCGTCGATTAGGGGAGGCCCATGTCCAGCAGTGGACTCCTAAGGGCTGAAAGGAAGGAAGGAAGGAGGAGTGCCAAGATTGTCTACCAAAGATAAGCATAAAAAATGGACTAAGTACACAAGTTGATTATAGCTAATAAGAAAACCCTTCCAGACAGCACCAGAAAAAGCTTTTGGGTGAAACACTAGATGGAAGAAGATGGGCGTAACCCTATAATGTTCACTGCAGGGTCGGGTCTGTCCATGAAATGAGAAAGATGTTTCCTTAGTCCACCACGCTGTCCAGTTTTTGATTGTTGGATGTTTTATGCCTATCGGAATACTAAAGAACTCGAGGCTAGCATGAATCACTTAAGAATCTTCATGATTCTCTTAGAATGTTTTTTTCACCGTTAGTTACATCGCAGACATTATGAATCACTTAAGAATCGTCAAGATCTTCTCTTAGAATGTTTTCTTCACCGTTAGTTACATCGGCAGACATTTACATTCTAATTGACTTCAGTACATGCCACTGAATTTTTAACCTGGAACCAATAAATAGATTACGTTCTTAATACCCAATGATCAACCTGGATAAAACGGAAGATAGGAGGCAGTAGGTCACTGAAAATAAAAATAAAACAGCAGACGGGTCAATTCGACCAAAACCATTCCATTGGTCATCCGCATCAAAAGGTTAGCAGCGACCATGGTACCTCGTATATTCGGCTTAGTTTAAATCGACATTCCGGGATAAATGGAGATGAATGGCCCCGGATTTAATGTACGATTGCCGGCGAAAAGTTGATGGGCGGTTTTGGCCATTAGGACTTTTTTTTATCTCGCTTTAGACATGTTGTATTTGACGGTTAACCTGACGGATCGTTGAATTGTAATGACTTCACATTTTTATTTTCACTGTAGGTTTTGTAAAAGGTCCGTGGCGATTTTCGATATTTTATTGTGAGGACGTCACAAAAAGTTTACTTTACAAGGCAGCAAGTCCGTAATAAATAGTTCTAGCACCTATAAACGTTGGGTAAACAACAGTTGTGAGATATAGACACAATAGTCCTTGGAGCTTCTCTCCTAACAATAGTTCTGGACAATTACAATAAAGTATCGGGTTGATATTATAAATTTTGTACGTAACTTGACACTAGCCTCTTAAAGCCTTCTAGTCATGTCAGAGTGGAATTTCCAAAAGAACGGTTCCCTACAACAGTAAAATATGTATTTAATTGTTATAAATTTTAAATTTGCCAGGAAATCGCAAACGAAAAGAAGAAAGGTCGTGTGCCGAAAAAAATAAGAAATGTCATGTCAGTACCCATTAATGACCCACTACAGGGTCGGGTCTCCTCTCACAATGAGAAGGATGTAGGCCTTAGTCCACCACGCTGGCCTACTGCGGGTTGGTGGAGTTCGCATGCCTTTGAGAACATTTTTTTTTTTGTGAACTCTCAGGCATGCAGGTTTCCTCACGATGTTTTCCTTCACCGTAACCGCAGGTGATATTTAATTTCATAAATCGCACATAACTTTTATTACAAAGTCATTGGTGCGTGCCACTGGGATTCGAACCCGGACCCCTCGATTCGAGGTCGAATTCTAAGCCACTATGGGCTATCACCGCTGCAAATAAGTGTGTTATAAGGGTATTCAGTATTACCACATTACGTAATACTTATTGTACCACAAAACCGCATAGAACCCTAAACGCATTTAGAAGAACAGATAAACATCTGTTCACTCTTGAACACTGACCGATTTTTTTCAAAATCGATATGAAATCGATACTTCGTTCCCTTTTTAAATTTAATAGGGTGTTAGGGATGACAAAGTGGATCTCTTTTGTGAATGAAACTTTTATTTGTTTGATATTCTCACATTTGTTAACATCTGCTGTTAAATAAAAAACAAAAAATGGTTTATCAGTTTTTTAAAACAAAGTTTCTTATATTTTTTACATTGGATAGCCATAAAGATTTTTTCAAATAAGAGTTGAAGCGCAATGGTCGATACCTACGCAGTTATTATTTCTAAAATAATACCTTAACCATTATTATTGCTACTAGAATTGATATAATGTCTGCAACCTATTTGTGACCTACTGACGGGTCTGCTCTCGCAATGAGAAGGATGAAGGATATACGTCTCATAAACATAATATCAAAATTCAAAATTCTAAAGCTTTATTCATTATTAGGTACAATTTATGCACACTTAATGAACGTCATACATTTAACATTATACAAACATCCGCTTTGATCGCCCCTCAGGCAAAACGTGGACTAGGAGAAAAAAGCGGGCGGAAAAAAACTCCCATATCAATTATGCTAAGTAATCATGTTAGATTTAAATCAAAATTATACTGTATCAAAACCCGATGAGATCCGAAATTGTATTTAAAAACTCAACAAAAAAACCGTACGTATGAGACAACATCCTTATTACCTGACCGTTTTAGCCTTTTTTGGGTGCATAACCCCAGTGCACCCACGCACATTCCAATGACTCGGTCTGCGGACAGTTTGCAAATTAGCGAATGTATGGTAATAATAAAACTTACAAAAAATTGCTGTACACCCACTAAGGGTACCTTGTCTGATGGTAGGAGATGAGCGAGAAGTGGGAAATATTTTTATTTTTAGTGGGAATGGCAAACGAATCCATCCACCTATCTACCACAATTAATGTATTGTTAAATATAGACTATTCCTTTATTATCTTACGATGTTAATTTTGACAATTTGAAAAACCAAATAACAAGTTTACGTTGACATAACTTTGTTTAAATATAATGAAACAAACGAAAGGATTAAATAGTCTTAATTTTAGTTGAATACTGTGATGTGGTGAAGGCTTATAAGGAAGATATAACAAAATTAAATGTATTGTCTAACAATGCCATAATGGCATACACGGTAACCTTTGTAAGTTGAGACTGTAGTTAATAGTTAGTTAATTATTTATCTGTGTAACCACCCAAAAAGATTCGAAAATAAGTTAAGATAGGATCTACTTTCTCATAGTGAGATTTTTAATTACAACTTACAACTCAATCGTTATTTGTCGATCGCTGCTCGCGGATGGTTTAACACAGCCCTAACTAAGGAGCGGTGAATGAAAAAAGAAAGGAATTTATATGAGTTCTCAGTGTTTTTCCCGCCAAAATTTATTAAGTAGCTATTTTAGTTAGCCAATATTTAAGGAAGCGCAGATTTCTGCAATTTATTTTTTACATAAGGCATTTTTATCTTTGATAGTAGGATTCGATAAGATTTAATTACAATTCAACCTTATGACTGAAACAATATGAACTACAACGAATTTATATTACAAAAACACATTTACAGCCGAATGGTAATTAATTGTGAAGCCCTTTTTTATTACTTTATCTCTGAACTGATTTATTCAGTGTTGATTTACGATATTCATCACAATGGATTAACGAATCGACCGACTTTAGTTTGTTACCGATTTAACTATCGTTTAACTTTAGTTGGTTATTATCGATTTTAAAGCGTGTTAATCATTCGGTTGTAAATATAGGATAGTGTTTTATCTTAAACTTACGAGGATATATTTATAGGCCAAATGCGGTTGCTTTTTTTCCATCGTTTGCGAAGCATTCCAGATAAATCGAAAAACATTGATAAATATCACTGCAAAAGTCTTAATTATACTGATCCATTAAGTATATTGGGAATTCTCAAAAACCAGACAAAGAATCACACAATACGAAAGATAGACGTTTAACTTCTATCCAGAAGTATCCTTACATAAAATGTCTGCAAAGAGCACTTAAATACACTAGTAGAGACAAACACAGCAAGAAGACCCACAAGTAGAGACAACACGGCAAATATTTATCTAGATATCGAGCTTTTCTAGAAGTTTCTCAGAGTCCGCTGAAAGCATTTGTCGATTACTGGATACTCGATTGTCGAGAGTTTTGAAACAGTTGATGCGCTTTGCGATTAAAGTTTTATTAACGAAATGCTTTTTGTGCTTTAATCAGATGGTTTGGAATTTTGACAGCCCAGTGGTCAAAATTCCAACCATAACTCGATTACATTTCCAGATTATTATTATGTTAGTACTCGATGATGACCAACGGTCACGAGACGTGGTCCTTTACTGTGAGCCTAATTCACAAATAATGATGAAATCCGTAGAAGAACGAAGGTAACCGACAAACTATAGCTCTCAAAGTTTGCAAATTAAAGTGGCAATGGGCTGGCCACATCGTTCACAGGACTGACAACCGATGGGGAAAAAAGGTCCTCGAATGGCGACCGCGTTTAGGCAAAAGGAGCACAGGCCGCCCTCCGACCAGGTGGAGTGATGACCTGAAGAAGACAGCGGGAAACCGTTGGATTCAGAGGGCCCAGGACCGGGCGGAGTGGCGTCGATTAGGGGAGGCCCATGTCCAGCAGTGGACTACCAAGGGCTGAAAGGAAGGAAGGAAGGAACCAGTGGACAACGTGGACATCCTTCTAACATCAGAAATTTTTCGATTTGAAATATTAATCATGTCATAATCCCGGTTCTTTTTACCAGTTTTTACCGGTATATTTTGATTTTTTTGCGTTTTAGACAGTTCAATAAAAGTATTGACTCTGAGGTCACAACCCTAATTGTTCCTTACTATATTTTTAATATCTGAGTTTGGATAGCTATTTCGCGGTATTAAAAGATTGTTTCCAGATCACCCTCCCCTTAAATTTCGCTACTCTTAATAATGAAGTAAGTTTCAAAGTTAATAAACTTCCTTATTGGAAATTTTCGTTTGACGGATTCCAAATTTTTTGGGTTCAATACCCAAAGGGATACTGTTACTAACCTTCATTGGTCCACCATTAAACGTACCTACCGAAAATTCGCTTAAGAACTCGAGTTTATTAACTTAATACTGTAGTATCTTAGTACTACAGTTGCTACTTGTTTGTTTGTTTGTTTTAACCCATTAATGACCCACTACAGGGTCGGGTCTCCTCTCACAATGAGAGGGATGTAGGCCTTAGTCCACCACGCTGGCCTACTGCGGGTTGGTGGACTTCACTCTCAGGCACGCAGGTTTCCTCACGATGTTTTCCTTCACCGTAACAGCAGGTGACATTTAAGTTTATAAATCGCACATAACTTTTTTACAAAGTCATTGGTGCGCGCCACTGGGATTCGAACCCGGACCCCTCGATTCGAGGTCGAATTCTAAGCCACTGGGCTATCACCGCTGCAGTTGCTTCTTAACAGTAAGTATTTAGTATTAGTAAAAGGGTATGCAGGCCACCCGATGTTAAGTGGTTACTGCAGCCCATGGAGCCCGCATAAGGGAAAAGCTCGCGTTTTATTGAGGCAGTGTTATGACGTAATACTCAATAAATAGGCCAATTCACGTCAATCAGAAAGAAGGTATTGTAACGTAATACTCGAAATTATATAACAAATATTACATAACAGGCAAAAGCTCCTCAGTCATAGAGGCATTCAAAGGTAATACTTGAAGTCAAATCATAAATATTACATTACAATCGTCATTTATTGTTGCAATATTGTAAAGTTACGCTCGAAGTCAGACATAAATATAACATTACAATGTAGTGTTAAGTACCAACCATTACACCATCATATTTCTTTGTACCTAATAAAATTATAAACACCCAATGCACTTATCATGTTGAGTGTCGAAAAACTTTTTGACAAAACTTTTTGCTTCCTTTATCCTTTTCATGGAACAACGAATGTGCATTAACGTTGATTGAAATAAATGCTAGTTACAATATTTTGGAAGTTTGTGACGTGATATTAAAATGTTATTGGTACTTTTGATGTACCTAAATGAAATTGGTTATTTATTATAAAAGCACAAGTACGCAGTAACCAAGCAAATGCATCCACTTTGCCTCACTGACTGTAATCTGTAGTTCATCATACATCATCTAACCCAACTATTTGAACTAATAAAGAATTTTTATTTATTTTTATTTTATTAAAAAGGCATAGCTACTTTTGTGTCGTATGCCTTTTTTGGCAAAAAATCTTTTAAAGGTCCTGTTTTCAGTGGAGACATGCTGACTGGCGTGAGTTTTCTTCCGCCCGGTTTTTTCTCCCAGTCTACGTTTTGCCTGAGCGGCGATAAGGCGAATGAATGTAGAATGTAGAATTAAGTGTGCACAAATTGTACCTAATAATGAATAAAGGCTTTGACTTTGACTAACCATCAAATTAATGATTAATATATCTGCCTGATTCCTTAACCATAAAAAAGTGTTTTCATCACTCAACCAGAACTGAAATGAAGTCGACGAAAAACGTAATGAAAGTTAAAAAATTTTGCTTATTAAAATTTATATGAATGACGTCGCAAGCATATTCTAGTACCTATACGTAATGCGTGTACCTATAGGGAAAACGCGAAATTAATACTTTCGGCACCTAAATCCCTAAGGGAAGGAAAATATGGATAACAAACACCATATCAGACCATATAACGTGTAACGTAACATCACCCTTATGGTGTGGAAATAGCGTCTATATTGGCCGTTAGCAATTTGATATTTACAACTCGGATCACAAAGTTATTTATGCATCTCCTTAAATTAATACAGGCTTTATGGTTTACACAATAAGAGCGATGAATGCGTGTTTCGTTGGCGTGGGGTTTTGTATAAGAATCGTATTTATAGGTTAGCCCGGATTATTACTATGACACGGAAGAGTTATGCATTCGGATATATCTTTCGTTTTGTTTGTGTTTCGTCCTTTTGAAAAGTTTTGTAAAGTCGGAACTTAGGGGCGGATGGTTTAATTTTGAAAATTTCGCCTTCAAAAACATTTTATATTCGTTCTGTCAAAAATGACTATTTTTCCTGAATCGACATTTTGTTTACTCTTAATCCATAAGCTAGGAACCCGAAGTAGAGCTTTTAGAGTGTATTATTTTCGTTATCGTGTTTAAGTACTGAAGTCCTTTTGAAAAGTTACTTTGTGTCATGATAAGTTTATTTTTAAGAAAGAGGTGTAATTATATAAGAAATCAATTTTATATCTCAGACCAAAATTGTGTGGGGACTTCCGCCACTCGCCAAGAAATGGCGCTACGGGTAACCTGAATCACGCTATCGAAGTTTTCTCGCATATAACTATATAAAAATCTGCAATGACGTCATTGGAGCACAGCTGCTCCCCAGACATAACCACCTAAGAGAGCCAAGCCTTAGCCAAAATTTAATAAAAACCAATCCACTTAAAAAATCACAAACATATAACATAAATATCATAAATTCGCTACCAAATATAATTTTTCATCCCACCAATCAAAAACCTTTTTAAAAGCTCCCAATACGTGTTCCGTACATAGATTAAATCAAAAGGGGAAGATACGGCATACGCTTACTTTTATCGATCAAAAAATGAGTCCGACTCAACTACATGTAACTTACACACACACACACGCCTATAAATGAAGTGTAAATCGGGCGAGCGAGACAGAGCGGTAAGTTTTATCATTAGCGGGAGCGACCCGGAGAGTGCCGCGTCATCTCGCGCGCGACCGTCTAGCTCACACATATCGTAGATCTAATTGTATTGCTATCCTTTCTTGATAAAAATGGCGAACTACATTCAAAACCATCAGTGATTTTGAAGAAAAATTAAGTTTAAGTGTACTTACGAATGAAAAGAGATGCCGTGGAATTTGTTTTTCGTTTATGAGCTGTTTGTGCACCTTTTAAAAGCACACGAAGGCATTGTTTTACCTTTTTAAACACAGAAAATCCGTGATTATTGTGTTCTAAACGCACATGTAGTTCAATAGCTAGCCAAAATGCGACTAAAGTGAAATTGTGTGCATGGACCTAATTTTAGGTGCGCACTCATGAGACTGATCGTATGCTTTACATTTTGATTTAATCTCAGGTTCTGTAAGACCCGCTTAAAGGATTTAATTAATAACATCCAGGGAAAGGCACTCTAATTAATTTGGCAACATTCAATTATAGTGCTTAGCTCATCCAAAGTTAATTAATTTACCTAAGAGGCTTACTGTATCGTGTATTTTAATATTTTGTATATTTTTCTTACGAGAATCTTTGCTTTATACAATTTTGTTTGCAGTAATTGAGCAGCGAAGGAGTATTCAATAACATGAAAAGAAATCCTATCTGAGATTGGATGTAGGTGCTTTGATACTCATGACATTTTTTTAATAGTTTTTATATGTGGTAGAGCTATAGTATATACGATACTATAGTAGCAGCGAAGGTAGGTACTTATTCCCCCATAACCCGTCGTGACCTAACACGTTTTTCATTTCATTCATATTTTTGTGTTTTGTGTATGTAAGTTATTATTGATGTTTGTGATTACTAATTATGTTTGTTATCATTGTCCTGAAATAAAAATTATGCTGATTCTTATTCAATGAAGCATTTGTCCAGATTTTTGATTACTGATAGAAGATAATATTTGACGACCAGAGTGGCGCAGTGCTTAAGACGCCGAAGCGCTGCGCGAAGGACTTGCGGGTTCGATTCCCAGCGAAGCAGAGACTTGAACAATGAATTTAAATTTCTGTTTCTGGTCTGGGTATGCGTGTTTTTGCCTTACGTGTGTCCATGACACCCTCAACATAGGTAATTTTAGTGTGGCGCTAGATATAAGTATGAAGCGTTTATTTATTAATTTACTCATAATTTCTACCGCTAGTTTCTATTTTAAAAACTACTCGTAAAACAACAAAGTAACAGCGAACAGCGCGCGTAATTCCGGCGCACACCGGCATAAATCTACGTTTCCGCGGCAAAAAACATATAGCGCTCCAAATTCATTGAAAATATCGTCGGCAAGTGCATTGTTTAGTAATTTTCACTAACACGGTGCAGCGTTCTTACCCATAAATAACCCGGACTTGACAAAGAACATTTGTTATGAGAAAGGTGTCACGCAAGCCCCTATTGCAAGGGAATAGGGTATCGTTTTCTGAATGAATTTTTCGTGAAAAGTTAGGCTTGATATGGACTTTGAAATTTTGATGATTGGTTAACAATATTATAATAAAGTTCTTTCATTACTTCCGTGGTAGGCGTGTTTGGGGGCGCAAAATCAGTCAAAATAGGTTTCATGCTGTGAATAATCATTTTCTCCATATTTTGACGCAACAAATTCATCCCATCTAGGCCATTGACCTTTGAAGAAAAGTCTAGTAAATGATAACCGTCAATTAAGGATTTTTTTTAATTTCTCGAATATGATGCTATGGCACGGAAAATTATGAAAAGTCGCCCAGATACGTCCTTTTTTATTAGATGATCTATGCTTATATTTAAGCGTATGTCAAAATATTTTAACCACCATTTCGTCTTATAGTTAAGTATCAGTAGGCAAAGTTCTGCTCACAAAAGACGCGATTTTTACGCGACTAAATCAAAGCTTCCGCAAAAACTCGTCCCTTTATTCCAAGCCTTAGTGGTAAGTCTAGAACGTTTTATGCATAGAAAAAAAATATGTCAAATGTCATGTTTATTAAAATGGGTCTATTATTATTATTGTTCTGCGTTTTCCATTAAGTAATTGCATCGTATGCAATATGCCATTTATAAATGCTGTGGACTTACAGACATCGATATAATAAAAGTACAAAAGTATTGCTATTGTAACGTTTGCTTTCGATGTTTTATTTTTTGCTTTTTATATTGGCGTTTTGTTACTGGAGAGGTTTTATGTTTTATGCTTTTTGTTCCTATCCTCATGTAAAATTAACTTTTTGGATGCTCTAATGAATGAATGATTCCGTTAAAAATGATACAAAATTTAAAATAGGAGTGTTTTTTTAAATATTTTGCATCATTTTTGCATTCTCTTTGATTCTAATCTAAAGGGAAAATATGTAGAGGTATTCCAATATCTATGTAAATGTTTTGTTGCCATATCAAATGCTTTTAGTAAGCGAGCCCGTCTATTTGTTTTTCTAAATTCAAAAAACATTTATCTATTTGATAAAAAATAATTTTATCTCGAATTTGTTGAACAGTACTGTTTGTTTACTAAGATGTTCTTATTAAAAGTTTGAAACTACTAATAAACTATATCGCTCTTTCAAAAGTGTGATTTTAATTAATTTAATATTAATTGGAATGGATAAAAATATTTTTGACTTTGATTAATTTTCTTTATCCTAAAAATTCAATTCACATCAACGTATTTATAAAAATCTTTGACACTTAAGCGTGCATTGTCGTTTTATTTATTTTGTTCTACTTTTTCTGAATTATTCTTCAAAACAGTGCCATTATCGGATTAGCGAAGCGAGCCGTCCCCAGGGCGCTCTCAGTATCATCGCTCAAGATATCGCTGCTTCGTTCTTGAGGGGCGGATTGGATATACGAGTAGATGGAAGTTTTCCTAAACAATAATAAAAAGTAGTTGTGCCCGCGACTTCGTCCGCGAGGAATTCTAAAATAAAAATATAAGTAGCCTAAGTTACACCTTATTACATCAGCTATCTGTCAATTTAAAGTCCGGTCAAATCGGTCCAGCAGTTCCAGCAGGCTAATCAGCCAGAACAACCAGACAGACAGACAGACAAAAATTGTAAAAAATGTTATTTTGGTATATGTACCGTGTATACATACGAACATAATGGCATTTAGCAAAAAGCATAATTATGTCTATACTAATATTATAAAGAGGAAACATTTGTATTTTTGTATGTTTGTAACGAATAAACTCAAAAACTACTGGGCCGATTTCAAAAATTCTTTCACCATTGGAAAGCTACATTCAGCCTGAGTAACATAGGCTATTAAATGAAAATAAAAAAAAATAAAAAAAATTCATTGGCAGAGCGAAGCCTGCTGGGTCAGCTAGTATTATATATTTTTTTAAATGTCAAACAGACACTCAAATTTTATTTATTGCTTTAGATAATATTGCCTACGAAATACTATATTTTTCCCTATACATATAAGATCTACTACCGCCGCACATTGGGGTGGACTGACAAAGACTGCCACAAACTAAAAAGGTTATTTCAGAATAGGTATATCATAATGTTGAAAAGGATACGACGCATAAGAACTAGAAGATACTAATAACACCTTCCACAAATCCGTACTAGACCAGCGTGGTGGACTAAGGCCTTCATCCTTCTCATTGTGAGAGGAGACTCGACCCTGTAGTAAGTCATTATTGGGTTACAGATAAAACAATAACACTTATAATTTTAAAAAGCCTTTTTAAAAGCAGTATCAAGTTACCTTGAGAAATAAGTATCGCTAACAAAATATCATGCCCTAAAGGTAAATAAACCGGAGTAAGCTAGTATCTCAAGTACTTTATGGGCGGATACAATCAATTTCGGGAAAGGGAATCCCTAGAAAGCCGCAAGATATGGAGCACTCTTGAGTGATGAGATTGGAACGGTGAACGCTCTGTTGGGTGATTACACTATGTATACCTGAACAAAAATATGATAAGGAAAAGGTTTCTTTTAAAACTAGATTAAAATTAAATCAATATATATTATAAAAACTAAACGTTACAGCCGAAATGTCATTTGAAGCTGACATCTGCAAGTTACAAAATGTAATCAAAAATATACAATAAATGGGAAATTAATAAACTGAAAAAATATGCATATAAAACTTAAAATTTACAATGTGAACATAAAATGTGTGTAAAATGTGTGTGGGTTTTGATAAAATAACAGTTTAATGTTTTTTTCTGCATTAGTAAAGGTTCGAAAGAACCTGTTAAGAGACGCCAATGTTCAAAAAACTAGCTCTCATGGGCTTTTTTGGATCCAAAACAAAACGAAAACAATGCAAAAATGAAGCCACAAGCAATACAAGGTATAACATTTCTGTATCTTATAGTTGCCGTCACGAGTGGTGAGCAGAACTTTCATTGGTCGGTTTGACATTGACTGCGCTGCGGTGCACACGATTGGTTCGACAAACGTCAGTTCGTCAGTGTGCGTCGTCTATTGGTCCAGCACGTTTTTTCGGCTGCTGTACATTGGCCGAAAGTATACAATATCCCTACCACTGATAATCTGTGCTCACGACTCACTTTTTTCTCACTCACTTTCAAGATATAACATGTTACTGTTATATCTTGAAATTATTGAGGATTATGGAGTTTCCTCAGACATGCAGGTTTTCTCATGATGTTTTCCTTTACCAGGAATGAATGGTAATATTTTGTTTTGTAAATAGCTAAGAAAAGTCATCAGTGCCACTGAGATTTGAACCCAGACTTCTGGAGTAAAAACCCAATACTTAGCCATTGGGCTGTAAAAATAAAAGTTAATATTCGACTGACCTGTTGGTCTAGTGGTTAGCGACCCTAACTACTCGTACTACGCCAGAGGTCGTGGGTTCGATTCTCATCCAGGACAAATATTTGTGTGATGAGCACAAGTGTTTGTTCTGTGTCTGGGTGTAAATTATCTAAGTATATTACAAGTATGTATTTAAAAATATATATGTATGTTTATCAGCGATCTGGTTACCATAACACAAGCTCACAGCTTACTTTGGGATCAGAAAGCCACGTGTGAGTTGTCCCACAATATTTATTTGTTTATTTATTAATATTTTATTAATTATACTTTCAGTTTACCAAATATCCGATACCAGGTTACGGAGAAACCAAAATGGAAAATGTTTCGCAAAAAAGAGTAAGTAGACGAGTAAGAACGCATATAATGTATAATAAATAGGTCGAATACTATTTATCTTTATATAACATTCTCGTGTCATAATGCTAGTTACCGTACTCCTCCGAAACGGCTTGACCGATTTTTAAGAAATTTTATAGATATGCATATTCAGTAGTTTTCATACCCCAAAGTGAAGGGTTGTCCACACCTAACATAATTTTTATTTTATCTTCAGGACATTTTTTATTTATATTTTTAAATAATGTAGCATTAAAAATACATACGATACAACCCTAAATTTTCACACAGTAATATCTTTGTTTCATAGGGCGGTACCCATTCCAAAACACCAGGCAAGGACCGTCAAAGGTGCACAAGGGTGGGCCCACAGTGAGCTCTGCGAACAGATGAACACCCCGAGAGGAGTCACCATACATTATCCCCAGAAGTAATCCATGGTTTTGTTATAAAAGTTTGTTGTAAAAGTTGATGTATTCCCGCAGGACTATGACATGGGGTTCTTCAAGAAGGGGATAAAAAAAGCTCTCCTTCATAGCCGGCAACGCACTGGCGACCCCCTGGTGTTGCACGTGTCAGCGACGGTGACCACTTACCATCAGGTGGCCCGTCTGTCTGTTTGCTTGCTCTATTTATTAAAAAAATGTCTAATGGTAAAAGGGCGATTAACACACTGCCCCGCATCACGCAGCGTAGCGCGGGAATGCGTGATCTAGCGTTGTATGTAAGTATTCCCATTTGTATAGAAAACAAGCACAGTAAAAAACAGAAAAACGCATTTGCATGAACGCGCGTAAATGCGTTTCCTATACAAATGGACGCGCGCCCCCGCACTTAGCTGCGTGATGCGAGGCCTGCCTGGGGAGCGGCCGTACTCTAACGTCGTGTCGGAGTTTTGTATATATGCCAGCGATGTAGAAAACTTCGATAGCGTGATTCAGGATGTGACGCCATCTCTTGACCACAAGCTCTTAACTTGAAATTATCTCCTTCGGTGTTTTCAAGAATATTTAGACTATGCCTTTTACCAACCATTTTTATAATCGTTAAAACCTCATTAAAGTCTGATTTAGTTCAAAGTTAGTGCGTGTGTGTGTGCGGATTCAATAACATAATTTTCCTAAAGTGTTTCGTATCGTATTGTAATGATTTTATATTCTCTATATTTATTTTCAGAAAGAATATGTTTTACAGATTCACGGTGAACAGAGGTATCGTTCAGCAGATAGAACCAAAACAAAAACGAGTCAAAGCCTTAAATAACAACAATAAGTAAGTCTAAATGTATATTACCCTTTGATGTTATTGCGACAAAAAATCCGATCCGTCGCATCAACTTTGTCGTCGATAACGTCATCATTGCGCACATTAATCGCAAAAAAATGCGTATTGTCGGTGCATAGCTGTATGCGGTGATAGCCCAGTGGCTTAGAATTCGACCTCGAATCGGGAGGTCCGGGTTCGATATCACCTGCTGTTACGGCGAAGGAAAACATCATGGGGAAAGCTGCATGCCTGAGAGTTCACAAAAAAAATGTTCTCGAGGTATGTGAAGTCCACCAACCGCCAACCCACAGTAGGCCAGCGTGGTGGACGGCGGCCTACATCCCTCTCATTGTGAGAGGAGACCCGACCCTGTAGTGGGTCATTAATGGTTTACTGACAATTTTGTCGCGTTGTTTGGTCGGTCAATTGTGATGTTTTGTACTGACCGCGTCCGACGTTGCTTTTCTGACTTTTTCGATCGTTTCGCATACGCGTGCTTCGCATTGATACTGATGATTTATGATGTCATAATTCAGATAGTCAACTATCTACTTTATTTTTGGTCATCTTTTATATCACCGGACAATATTTGGAACAAATGCATGTATTTGAAGATTTTTTTTATTCATTTATTTTTTCAGAAAGAATAAGCTTTCTAAATTTACAGTGAACAGAAGTTTCGTCAAGCAGAATAAAATAAAAATAAAACCAGACAAATATTTCGTTCGAAGACAAAGAAGTTTCGTTAAGCAGAATAAAATAAAAATCAAACCAGACAAAGGCTTATACAACAATTCTAAGTAAGTATAAAATATTATATTTCTCTGTAATGTATCAAAATAGAATAAAACTTTTTTGGTTGAAAAATAGCGTATCTCAGCTTTAGTTGTCAATAAAATTGATGACCTGAGAGGCGTAATGGTTAAAACGCCGCCGATGCGTTACTCAGAGAATCCTGGGTTCAATTCCCGGAGGAGGAGAGATTTCAGTTATGATTTTAAATGTCGGTTTCTAGTTGTAGGTATGTGTTATTAGTCTTGTCCATGGTACCCACGACACAAAAACTCTTAACATGAGACTATGGGTGTTATTATTTTATTGCAACTAGACTTTGCCCTCGGCTTCGGATGAAAAATTTATATTATGGATAAAAGGTATCTTATAATCCTGGTTACCAACTCCGTATATTATACCAAATTTCATCCTTATCTGTTCAGCCATTTTGGCGCGAAAGGGTAACAAATATCCATGCTTCCTTACAAACTCACTTATTTACTTATAATAGTAAGTAGGATGAAGCTTTTAATATTTAACCTTATTTATTTATTTTTCAGAAAGAATATATTTTGCAGATTCACAGTGAACAGAGGTCTCGTAAAGCAGATTGAACCGAACCAAAAAGCAGGCAAAGGGTGAGTCAAAATGTTTGTTGTACTAATTTTATTGTATGGCTGCAATCATTTAAAGGCCCACTGTTGGGAAACTTGGAAACAGATCTCCCCCCACAATAAGGGGAGACCTGGAGCATACTTCGTCACCCCTAATGCGGATTGGTGGAGAAATGATTGTATACTTTCTCCACCAATTGTATAGCCTAGGTGCTTAAAAATGAGATCCCTAAAATGTATCATCCGAAATTGTTGTCCGATTCATTTATTATTATTTATTGTATTTTTCCATCTTTTA
Organism: Erynnis tages; assembly: GCA_905147235.1. Lineage (NCBI taxonomy): Eukaryota > Metazoa > Arthropoda > Insecta > Lepidoptera > Hesperiidae > Erynnis > Erynnis tages. The sequence continues at coordinate 2,614,254 of LR990097.1, forward strand.
AAACAATCTGATTGATGATTTGTTTTCTTGGACTTTAATTTGAAGTGAAATCTGCCGGGCTAGTACTTATAATATAAACCTTTGCTAGATTTGTATCGATGAATTACGCAAAAACAAGCATATCGTATTAATTAGTAACGCAATTACAGTGAAATTTCCTTTCAGAAAGAATAAATTAAGCAAATTCACACTGAGCAGAATTTCCATTAAGCAGATAGAACCAAAACTAAAAACAAAACAAGACAAAGTGTCACGTAAAACCACTAAGTAAGTCTAAATTTGTGTTTCAATAAACCTATCAGGTACTTAATTTGCAAGGGAGCATAATATTTTTCAATTGTAATAGGTGGTTCAGCCAAGGAAGCTCGTTCAGGTAGGTTCAGGGCTCTTTTTAGGTTGTCAGCAACCCATTAATGACCCACTACAGGGTCTGGTCTCCTCTCACAATGAGAGGGATGTAGGCCGCCGTCCACCACGCTGGCCTACTGCGGGTTGGTGGACTTCACATGCCTTTGAGAACTGAACTCTCAGGCATGCAGGTTTCCTCACGATGTTTTCCTTCACCGTAACAGCAGGTGATATTTAATTTCATAAATCGCACATAACTTTTATTACAACGTCATTGGTGCGTGCCACTGGGATTCGAACCCGGACCCCTCGATTCGAGGTCGAATTCTAAGCCACTGGGCTATCACCGCTTTTTATATTACGAGTAATTAAGTAGCAAACAGGCATGCAGGCCACCTAATGTTAAGTGGTCATTGCAGCCCATGGACGCCAGCATCCAACCTCAAACAGATAATAAAATTCTATCTGAGGTTGTATGCGCATGCTTTGCTACTCAGGACTAAGATGTTCGCCTCAAATAAAGTATCCAGCAACCATACCTCCCCAGCCGCAACACAAGACGTGAAGAACATGCTGCTTGACGACGGGTTAAGAGGCTGGCGGTAAGGCACCTAGAACTACTGCTCGTCCGGAGAGAGTGGAGTTAGACGGTGTGGCCTTGGTAAACTCGAAATTGTCGGTAGGATTCGAACTAGGAATCCGAGTGGCTAATGATAAAATAACTCGATATTTTCTTTTGTTTTTTTATTTTTTAAAACGTAGATATTTCTCGAAATAACTGAGCAATTCCGTTTTCAGCCGACCGACGCCTAAGGGGAAAGTGATACGGCAAAGGAAGTTCCCAACTTTGAGATTAGACAAGATTCATTACAGGTGGGCGGGCATTCGCTAGTGATGTGCACTTCAGCTCTGAACCGAGTTAAATTCAGATCACGCTCACTTAAAAACTTACTCGGAAGCTATTTTTAACCGACTTCAAAAAAGGAGGTTATCAATTCAACACGTATGTATGTAATATTACGAGCAAGAGTCGTACGTCAACTTAATCGCACGCAGTGACCGCTTCCATAGTATTGCTAAGGTCGGAATTGTTCGTGCGTGAACGAATGTATAGTACGTACGAGTTGAATTCGTAGGAAATCGCATCCAAACGCGCGGTCTTAAGACAGCGAGTTTAATGTTAAGTTCTGAATGAGCTGAGTCCAACTCATGTTTTCATTACGCTGTCCATGTCTAACGTTCAGTGTAGTGTAGGGTCTTGAGATTCTTAAGATCCCGAAGGCACTTGAGTTTATTACCCCAATTCGGTGTTTATGTACTTGAGGTTAATTTAAACGTAAATTTTATGCCTAGATCGATGACCTCTTTTTCATTTCTTTGACACATAAAGTTTGAGGTTTACCTACTTGCTGAATCGACAGGTTTCGCTCAGCCAAATACATCAGTTTCTAACAACCTTTAAAATATAAACAAACAATTCAAAATGAGCTTATGACATTATCTAATGGGTCAAATATCTACATACAAAAATACAATACAAAAATTTATAACAATCTCTTATGCTGTTTACACGTGAAAGAAGAACAAACAAACATTTAAAATAGTAGCTTATGACATTCTCCTATCTATCAAGTATCTCCACACAAAAATTCAAATCAATATCTCACGGTGTTTAGATGTGAAAGAAGAACAAACAAACAAACTGTCACAATTATAATAAATTAAATATTAGAATAACCTAGTTGTTTCTTGTTTCAGGCCCGTTACTTTGAAACCAAGACGTTTCTAGTAGCTTCAGTGTGTTATGTTCAACTTGGTTTCGAAAATAAAATTATATGTCCAATTTTTTTTGTTTTATTTTACTCCAACGCAGCATAGCTGTGCTGCAAATTTTGACCTACTCTGACCGAGGGCGATCCAATGAGAATTAGTGGAGAATCGGGCTATAAACCCGATTTCCGAGTGTCAGTTATTTTCAAACCAGCCATAGAGCCTCCGACAAGAGCTGTTATTTTGCTTATAATGACCGCCATCTTATCGATAACAACCGGGACCGACGGCTTAACGTTAGAAAAGTATCCCTCCTTTCCCTTACAAAGAGAAGAGGTTACTAACAAAGTTACTCTGAGATCCTGCTACATTTAACGCCAAGGATTACAAACACGACCGTTCACCTTTAAAGTAATCTAAGTTGGAACACTTGGGCCGATTGAAAACGAACAAGTAGCAGACATTCCTACCTAATGAGTAAGTTTAATTACTTCACTCGCGCCGTGTCGGATTCCTGGACTAATTTGGCGAGTTTCGGCAGAACTTACACGTTTTTGGAGTTACGTACGAGTATGTTTTTGTATTTACTTTGGGGATGTTTGATTGCAAACACCTACATATGTGTGTGACGATCTTTTAATGGCCCACTGCTGGGCACGGGTCTCTCCCCACAACAGGGGGAGACCTGGAGCATTCTCTACCACGCTGCTCCAATATAGATTGACGGAGAAATGGGCTAGTGGGCAACCCGTGTCGGATGTTTTCAAACCGCCCATAGGGCCACCGACAAGGTTTAACGACTGCTATCGATAACAACGATCTCAACATCGATAACTGAACCGACGGCTTAACAAGCCCTCCGATGCACGAAAGCGGGCTTTCACTAGCGGTCACCCATCCAGGCACTGACCGCGCCCGACGTGGTTTAACTTATTCGATCGCTTGCGATCTACTCAACCCATTAATGACCCACTCCAGGGTCGGGTCTCCTCTCACAATGAGAGGGATGTAGGCCGCCGTCCACCACGCTGGCCTACTGCGGGTTGGTGGACTTCACATACCTTTGAGATTATTTTTGTGAAGTCTCAGACATGCAGCTTTCCTCACGATATTTTCCTCCACCGTAACAGCAGGTGGGATTTAATTTTATAAAAAGCATGTAAGTTTTTTACAAAGTTATTAGTGCGTGCCACTGGGATTTGAACCCGGACCCCTCGAGGTCGAATTCTAAGCCACTGGGCTATCACCGCACACACATTCACGCTTTAGTCACCATTATCTACAAAATGAAAATTAGCCAACGCCAGGAATAATATTCAGCACGCACTATATCTACCAATAGGCGCTGTGAGTACGACCCACCCACTATTGTAATGTATGCACATACATTTGTATGGCTATAAACTGACGCGCTAACACCACTGTATATTGGATTAATATGGCATTTATGATGTGCCGTTTGAAATGGAATTTCTCTGCCGAATAACCCTACAATGAAGTTCTGTAAGCCGTGGGAAAAAAAATATATAGGTATTTGAAAGTGATTAAAGAGGTATTAAAGAGACAGGTTTTAAACTTAATAAAAACATAAATATCAAAATTCTACACAAGTAGAATGGGCATGATAACAGTAATCAAGTATCGCCAAAATATTTATCTGATCTAATAAAATAGGATTCAAAGATTTCGAAACATGTATTTATTCTCTTATTAATGTCGAGATTAATAATTTATTTGTTACAATAAATCTACAAAATACAACAATCCGCCATGATAGCTTAAACACCCATATCGAATTACGTCAATTTACGTCACGTCTTATTAAAAGTCATTTGGTTTCGTTTAAGCGTATATGCGATCTCTGCATGTTTTACTGAGCCGTAACGCAATGACAGCCGCCATGACACCGGCGAGCGTTTTGGAATGAATTTGAATCTTAAAATTTAAATGTACTTTTATTGCACAAAAACCTTATTTTTTTTCAGAAATATGATATATTTTAGACATAATAGAAACTTCTGAATATCAGAGAAGATATTTTGAAAATTAGTCATCTCATGCCTATTGTATGCAATGAAGAAGGGACTTTGGTTACTTTAAACACCAAACAGCACTTACATCGACAAATTAATTAAAATCGCAATCGGAAAGACCGATCCATTCAACTTTAATGGGTCACAAAGAAACATTATTGAACAGGAAACAGGGATGCCCCAAATAGTTTGTCTACAAAGAAATTTTCCCCAATATCTGGAACAAAAAGATAAAAGGGCGTAATATGTTCGCGTCTAAGAACAACGGATATTCAATGCCATGCTAATAACTAGTCAAATACTTAAATAAATCTGCAAAAAAAGAAAACGTCTTACCAAACATTTTAAACATCATAATTAATGGAGGCTAAAGTTAACAAATTTACTAAAACTGTTTCTTTTGTTACTTTTTAACTATTAGTACAGTACTGATAAGAGCAATTCTACCCAAGAAACCTAATTAAATAAGTTTTCACTATGAGACTTTCTTCACATACAGACTTCAATCACTTTTTGATGGATTTTGGTTACAATCAAACAGTTCAATTGAACCAATCTACAATCAAACGAGAGCACAAGAGCAAAAGAGAGCACTGGAGGAGGCTGGGGGAGGCCTACGCCACAGAGGCGACTTCCATAAATTAAATATACTATTTTAAATGAAACATTAAATAATTACTTAAATTAGTTAAATAATACGAAACTCTATTAAAAATTATTAAAATTATATTATTAAATGTAAATAAAAAAAAAGTATAAATTAAGTGAATATTAATAAAAATGAAATTAAATAATGATCGTAATAGAATACAATAGAAGACATTAAAAAATAAATAATAAAAATTAAATTTGTATAATGGAAAATGGCATGACTTCTTAGACTTATTTATTTTAAATTATAATTAATGCATGCAAGAATATAATAATATATGATAATTGTAAACAAACATATTTATAGTAGAATAAAGGCTACTTTTACTTTTTACTTTTTACAATCAAACAGATATTGAAATCATAAGCCGATGCTTCCAACTTCAACAAGACAAAGAAACCTGCCTCAAACCCTTTGTCCACAAAGCAATTTGCACCAATAATGCGGAACAAAAACACGAAGGACGCAATATGTTTGCGGCGGCATTGTGACAAGGCGCCCGATAGTGAATCTCATACAAAATGATTTATCTTGTCCGGGATACTCCCACTTGTGATTTTGTCGCGTGAAAGGAACACGTTGGGGACATGAGTGACAAATTTTGAGATATGAGCCCCGAATTGGGTGTGTTTTGAAGATGGAAAGTTTGTAAGAGTTTTGGGTGGTTGGTAATAGTTGTGGTATTTTCGGTGTTAGTTGTGATGATATTTTATATTTTTAGTATAATTCAACCCGTAATGAAGTTATGGCTTTCAGTACGTAAAGTTGTAAGTATTATTTGGCCCGTCATATTGCAGGGGTTATGTCACTCATGTATACATATAATAAAATTCTTGACCTGTGAATTCTGTATATGAAACATTTTTTGTGAAATTAAGTTTTTCCAATTCAGGAGACGCTTCTAAGCCCAAAAATATACTTTTTACAATTTTTGTCTATTTTTCTGTTTGTCTGTTAGTTTGTTAGTCTGTTTGTCTGTATGTCTGTATGTCTGTTTGTTTTTGCGCGAACATCTCTCGAACGGCTGAACGGATTTGAATGAAATTTGGATTGTTGTATAGAGAAAAACCGTCGGTAACACAGTCATAAATAAAAAATAGTGTAAACATTGTAGCACAAGTGAACTATATTAGAGTACTGTATGTAAAATAGTGTACTATTTTATAACACGTGTGACAAAATCCCACCAAAATTGTAGTGCAAAAAATTATAACTTAACGCATATGAAACAGTGTATTAAGTGTGGGTTTTAAAACTTAAGCACACTATGCTATAATGTGCTATTTTCATCTTCGTTCACCTCTAATAAAAAATATTTAATAAATTTTTCGTACTAATAAATCAAAGAATTAGGAAGAAAACCTTCTAAAGACCCAACATTTTTAATAACATTATTACCAACTAGAAGCGTTATTAAATAATAATTAATCGTCCTCAAACCATCTTTTAGTGTCAAATCTATTCTACACTAAATTGAAGGCTATTTCCAACTAAACCAAAGCACTTCGCCCTAACCCCACTCAAAGGACTAATGAAAACGTTTGAGCTATCAATATTCTATCTAACCCAGACATTCGTTAAGGCGACGGCACTCAATTAGAACTACGTTGACACGTCTTAAGGAAACAATTATTCAATATTACAAGTTTATATTTGACCGTTCATTTGCATAGGGCTGTAAACATACGACTGGGCGATGTGGACGGGCCCGCTGAGCACTTACTTTTAATTTACATACAGATTAAAAAAAAATGTGAATTGTGATGATAGACAAATTTTAAACAATATCTTGAACTTACTAGCAATAAATGAGAATTTTCCTCATTTTTTACAAACTTCATCATCAAACTTTTATAGATTCTACGATAATTTATCAAATACGATAATTTAGAAAATTGGTCAACATATTCTTATTGATGTCCGTATCGTTTATATCATATCGATATAATTATCATATCGTAAATAAAATATAAAAAATGAAGAAAAACTGAGTTTATAACATAAAAAAAACTTGTTCAACTTTTTTGTTTCAATTTACTTGAGCTTCAAAAAAGTATACCTAAACATTGGAAAATCGCGGAACTTAGCCTTCTATCTACTTTCACTTATAAATGCAAGCGCTATATAAAAGCACTTTAACATAAAATAAGCCAAATTAGTCGCACATCGACGATTAAATAATTCTAAAACAAGCAACAGTCCCGTTCACAACAGAACCCCGTGTGTACACAACTAACCCTACAGAGGGCACGATAAATATCGATCCATCACTCCACGTCTCACCCGTCAGAGAAAAGGGATTTCCACTTTAATTATTTCTTTTATTCCTATATTTTTCACTTTAATCTGCTACATGGCAGCCATGCCGTATAGGGTAACGGTCCTCATTACAAAACAAAGGTCGTTGATCCCAAATAAATCTTTTTTCTTACGCCTATTAGTACTCATAAGTGGTTATTTAAAAGTGGAACAAAAAGATAAAAAACGCCTGAGCAACGTTCAATTGCAATGGGGTACAGTTAATTAAGTTTCTATTATGCGCGAATGTGTGTGTGTGTTTGTGTGTGTGTCTGTGTAGGTGCGTGCGTGCGTGCTTGGGTGCGTCGTGTGTGTTAGTGTGCGAGATGTAGGTATACGATAAAGGAATCAGCAAGTGTGTGTGTGTGTGTGTGTGTGTTGTGTGTGTGTCAGTGTGTGTGTCTGTGTGCGTGCGTGCGTGCTTGGGTGCGTCGTGTGTGTTAGTGTGCGAGATGTAGGTATACGATAAAGGAATCAGCAAAACGTTAAAGTTATCATTTTTCGAGTGCTATAAAAACATAAGAGCATTATCAAATAGTATAGCAGTCAGTCCCGAGGGCGCTCTCAGTACTCATAAGATAGGAACGTCGCCATATCTGGGATCATATTGAGAAACGATTGTCATAAACCAAACCGGGCACCCGCCTCACAATCATTTTTGGGGTCCTTTGACACAATCATAAAAATATTTTCTTTTAGGCGGTACAATAGTTAAAGTTTAACCAGAGACGATCGTTCTGTCATTGTGATCTGCCGTGAAGAAGCGTGTTCTTCATGCGTTGTGTACTGGTTACCAGACATATTCGAATGTATTTCTACCCACTTAATGTTTATCCAGTTTATAAACTACCGGTATAGTATACAAAATTTCATCCAAATTCGAACAGCTATTTTTACATTAAAAAGTAAATAAGTAATAAATAAATAATAACGCTTCGTAATCATAGCCCCACACTAGGATTCCCTGTGTCGTGGGTGCCATGGACACACACAAGACAACAACACAACACACCCAGACCAGAAACAGAAATTCAAATTCATCATTCGTACCTCCGCTTTGCTGGGAATCGAACCCAGGACCCTCCGCATAGCGCACCGGTGTCTTAACCACTGCACCACTCAGGTCGTAGCAAAGGAGTTATTCCGTTCCAATCCACCAAAACATTCCGTTCCGGATTCCGTTTTAAATTCATTTATTTTCTATTCCGTTCTGATCCGTCATGAGGTGATACAATAAACAAATTAAATACTAAAATATACGAATAATTTATAATAATATTTGTCTAGTAGCAAGATATACAGCCTTTAATGTCAAACCTAAAATCAAATAAAGCCCACCGTCCGCCCACAAGGACAAATAATCGCTAAGAAACCTCCCCATCTCCGGCTGACAATATCATGCCTACCTATAAATACGTAGTACGTGCGTTCTTTGTGCCACTTGTCACCTGCGGGAATGATTGATACGACACCTACATGACTGCTTAGTTTGCCACAAGTTATGAGAGATTCATCGATCGAGATAACGCGCATAGCTGCTTGCTTGCAATGCTGCTTGCGATCTACGCAAGCGATCGAAAAACTTGTGCAATGTCGGGTGCGGTCTTTACCAGTACCCTTAGTCTGAGTTTTAGCAGTTCCGAAACGAAACGCACACACACAGCTTACCAGACGAAAATGCAGTGTAATAACCAACAAAGGAAAAAGATTTTTAGAAGAGTTAAAAAATTAATAAAGCATTAGATAAATCATCACAAAAATTGCTTTATTTTAATTAACACTTTTTCAATATTGAACAATATTAATGAAACGTAATAACCGTGAATTGGCCGTAATGCACTGTAAAATTTCGAACTAATATTATCCCGTAGGTATTAAATATTTGTTTGTATTATAATGTCTAACGATAAGTATTCATGTCTTTAACTCCATACAAAAAATTGATTTTAATTTTTTTTACTCCTCTAAAAATCTTTTACCTCTATTTGTTATTACACTGTGGACTCCGGTGTAGTAAGCTGTGTATGATTTACGTATCTATCCGAAACGCACAAACGTTTCGTTTCGGTGTCGCTAAAACTCAGATTAGGGTACTGGATTCGGAGGACACGTTAAGCCGTCGGTCTCGATTCGAGGTCGAATTCTAAGCCACTGTGCTATCACCAATTATACTTTACAAGTATAACTGAAACTTAATCTCGTAATTTATGGTTTATCTGACTTGACTGTCCGTGACATAATTAACATAATATGATAATTAATCCGCAAACACGCTCGACTCTTATCGCATGCGGGCGTATTACGCTCATAATATTTTCTATAATGACTGTCTAACGCACAAATATTATTTAAACCGGCTTTTTGTATGTTTTTCATGTTGCTCCATATATCTTAGGTAATATGAAAATAATAACATGTTTCATAATGATGTTCTCAGTCAAAGGAAAATTAGCTTGTTTGATATTCTGATGTGCAATTTAGTTCGTTGGGTATTGGTGTTTTTGCTGTAGCTATATTTACCTATATCTAGGTATACATCAGTGCCTATAGTCGGAAATGTAGAGATTTTTTTAAATGATATAGCCATTGCAGCTCGACGAAGAATAAATAAATAATAATAAATAACGCTTCACTCTCATAGCCCCACACTAGGATTCCCTGTGTCGTGGGTGCCATGGATAAATAAACACAAGACAAGAATACGACACACCCAGACCAGAAACAGAAATTAAAATTCATCATTCAAATCTCTGCTCTGCTGGGAATCGAACCCAGGACCCTCCACGCAGCGCACCGCCCTTAGCTACTCAATTTTTATAAAAAAACATAGCTTTTCGTACTTATTTTACTGAAAAAAATCATGGTAATATTCTTACTTAAAACTAAAGGCGCCTACAATATATAGGACACTAAGTCTAGAACAATCTTATCTCTCGAGGACTTGCGGCGAATTGCCGCGAAGTTGCCGCAAGCTTGTGCACTCTTGAAAATGGACTTTAAATAGAATTTTCTTTACAATTGCCTCTAAAATAGACAAAGAGATAGTTAAGCGGCTTTTTGTGGTATTTTACGTGAGTCTATGTACAGGGTGAGTTTTTCAAGTTTGCGTGGATAGGGAAATCCGAAACTATGAGGAATATCGAAAAATTCTGAAAGGAGTCTGAGGACCGATTTTGATGAAAACTAAAACTGCATCGTTGGTTTTTTGAAAAATCAATATGCCTAGCCAGGAGTCGAACCCATTTATTTTGAAAAAAATGTCACACCCTGTATTATTACACCATTCGATAATGTCTCTAATAAGGGATAAGTTCTGGAGAGTAATGACACATGGCAGACCCCCAGAAGGTCGACAAAAATGAACTGGCTTTGCAAAGGTTCCTTCCTTTCCTTCCTTTCAGCCCTTAGTAGTCCACTGCTGGACATGGGCCTCCCCTAATCGACGCCACTCCGCCCGGTCCTGGGCCCTCTGAATCCAACGGTTTCCCGCTGTCTTCTTCAGGTCATCAGTCCACCTGGTCGGAGGGCGGCCTGTACTCCTTTTGCCTAAACGTGGTCGCCATTCGAGGACCTTTTTTCCCCATCGGTTGTCAGTCCTGCGAACGATGTGGCCAGCCCATTGCCACTTTAATTTGCAAATTTTGAGAGCTATGTCGGTCACCTTCGTTCTTCTACGGATTTCATCATTTCTGATTCTATCTCGTAGAGAAATACCAAGCATAGCTCTCTCCATTGCCCTCTGAGCGACTCTGAGGCTTGCAAAGGTTATGATACCAAAAATATCTCCGTTCAATTATTCCACTCCGTTCAGAAGTTCCGCTTTATACCTCCGGAACCATCAGACCTTCACCCAAAAATGCGGGACCAACTAGGAATCGTACCCTACCGAGCAATAAAATAATTTTGAGAATAATTGAGTTGGAGACATCAGGTAAAATACAAAAAAAGAAACGCGAAGTCGGTTAAAAGGCAACTTTGAAACGCAATACCCAAAAGCAATTTCCTAAAAGCAAATAATATAAAATCAAATTAATTAGAGAACCAGTACCTACAAACTTCATAAGATCCTTGGCGAAAATATCGAATAACTCGACGAAGACTCTCCAATCAAATCAAAGCAACTGGTCTTAGCTAGTATCTTTTAATACAGAAAGTTATTCAAAGAAATTGTATGATATCCTACAAGATCTGCCGACGGTTTTGCCCGCGTAATTTTCAGAACGGCGTATGTACCTACTAGCTTCTGTTAGTGACTGCGTTTCGTGTGTTTCATAGTACGGTTTAACCCAAATTATTATAGTAACCCAGATTTTGTTATTTCTAAAATGAATATTTTATCCGGAAACCGCATTTTTTTAAACTATCTTATGTGTTTTTCCAGACTTTCACTATACCTATCACTGTGACAAATTTTATTCAGATCTGTTTAGCATTGAAACCGTCGAATAAAAATATTCTGTTATATCTGGGCACTGTTACACTTATAATACTATTATAATAGACACATAAATACATACACATTTAGTAAAGTGTTTTTGGCAAAACAAACAAACATTTTAATACAATCATGTGTATAGACATGGATAATATTACTAATTAACGAGATCTTTTGAAACGAAGATTCCGTAGAAATATTAGTTTTTTCCAAGAATATCTAAAACCTTAGATTCCAAAATGGCTTTCGCTAAAAAGGCGTGCAAGTTTTCAAATTAAATCTCGGAAATATAAATCCGATTTAGGTATTGAAACGACATTTTTGTCCCAATTTTTTATGGCTTTTGAATATGGTATAAAAAAGTAAGGAGAAAGACATGACATTAATACTCTCTTTTTCAGAATAACTTCAATTAAACCTTATAAATTATGACTAATCTCTGTCCTAATCGCTAACTCATTCGACAACAAAATCGGTCGCTTGCGTTAAGTTGGTTTTACGACAATACAAAAATAAAAATAAAAAAATTATATCCACAATTTTTTTGTAAATTAATTGACCGTTAAAGTACATGGGATTTAATTTTGTTCATGCCGCAGCATTTATAAACGTGTAGCGACTCACCTGTCATATTAATTTTACAAGAATTAATGCATGCCATTTTTAATTCGGCGCGCGGTCTTTTGATTAATGGAAAATATTTAAAAAAACGAGGATTTTAAAATGATTTTATGGCGGTGAATTTATTTTGTTTAACATTATTTAACTTTTACAAAATGTGAAAAACCAGGTTTGGTGAATCTAATTACAGAACCCACTACAGGGTCGGGTCTCCTCTCACAATGAGAGGGATGTAGGCCGCCGTCCACCACGCACCACTTCACCCGCTACTGCGGGTTGGTGGACTTCTCATGCCTTTGAGAACTTTTTTTGTGAGCTCTCAGGCATGCAGGTTCGATAGTGATAGATGTTTTCCTTCACCGTAACAGCAGGTGATATTTAATTTTATAAATCGCACATAACTTTTTTACAAAGTCATTGGTGCGTGCCACTGGGATTCGAAACCGGACCCCTCGATTAGAGGTCGAATTCTAAGCCACTGGGCTACCACCGCTTCCTTCCTTCCTTCCTTCCTTTCAGCCCTTAGTAGTCCACTGCTGGACATGGGCCTCCCCTAATCGACGCCACTCCGCCCGGTCCTGGGCCCTCTGAATCCAACGGTTTCCCGCTGTCTTCTTCAGGTCATCAGTCCACCTGGTCGGAGGGCGGCCTGTGCTCCTTTTGCCTAGACGTGGTCGCCATTCGAGGACCTTTTTTCCCCATCGGTTGTCAGTCCTGCGAACGATGTGGCCAGCCCATTGCCACTTTAACTTGCAAATTTTGAGAGCTATGTCGGTCACCTTCGTTCTTCTACGGATTTCATCATTTTTGATTCTGTCTCGTAGAGAAATACCAAGCATAGCTCTCTCCATTGCTCTCTGGGCGACTCTGAGCTTGTGAATTAGGCTCACAGTAAAGGACCACGTCTCGGCACCGTAGGTCATCACTGGCAACACACATTGCTCGAAAACTTTCGACTTCAGGCACTGAGGTATATCGGACGTCAAGACGTGTCGTAGATTCCCGAACGCTGCCCAGCCGAGTTGGATTCTTCGAGTGACCTCTCTCTCGAAGTTGGACTTACCCATTCGGATCGTTTGTCCTAGGTAAACGTATTCGTCTACAACTTCGAGAGCAGTGCCGTCAACAACCACCGGTACGGGTGTGACATGGACATTAGACATGATTTTCGTCTTGTCCATGTTCATCTTAAGACCCACCCGTTGTGAGGCACTATTGAGGTCGCTGAGCATAATGCTGAGTTCCTCCAGCGACTCCGCCAGGATCACTATGTCATCGGCAAATCGGAGGTGTGAGAGGTGTTCGCCGTTGATGTTAATACCACGTCCTTTCCACTCCATCAGCTTGAACACATCTTCCAGTGCAGCGGTGAAAAGTTTTGGGGAGATGACATCCCCCTGTCGTACGCCGCGCTGCACGTGGATGGGGTTCGTACTGTTGTCGTGTACTCGGACTTTCATGGTGGCGGCATTGTATACACACTTCAACGCCTCGATGTACCGATAGTCGATCTGGCATCGCTGTAGAGACTCAAGCACCGCCCAGGTCTCGATAGAATCGAAGGCCTTCTCATAGTCCACATACGCTACGCATAGCGGCAGATTATACTCCTCGGTCTTTTGTATAACCTGCCGAAGCGTATGTATGTGGTCTATGGTACTATAGCCTTTTCGGAAACCGGCTTGTTCGGGAGGCTGGAAGTCGTCGAGTCTGCGCGCTAGACGATTAGTGAGGACCCTCGAAAACAGCTTATAGACGTGGCTCAGAAGCGCGATGGGCCTGTAGTTCTTCAGTTGGGTTTTGTCGCCCTTCTTGAAGAACAGTACCACCACGCTTCTGCTCCACGCCTCCGGGGTACTTCCAGTGCTGATGACGGAATTGAACAATTGCTGGAGCGCGACTAGGACGGGTTTGCCGCCCGCTCTCAGCAGCTCCGTTGTAATTCCGTCATCCCCCGGAGCTTTGTTGTTTTTAAGCTGTTTGAGTGCCCCCCTAATTTCGTACAGACTGACGTCCGGGATATCTTCGGTATAGTGCCGGGTTAATTTAGCTCGCTTGTCGTTCGCCGCCTTGGGAACGGGAGCTCTTGAGGAGGTATACAGCTGTCCGTAGTATCTCTCAATTTCTCTCAGAACTTCGGGCTTAGACGTAACTATGGTGCCGGAGTCGGTCTTCAACCTCGTCAACTGACTTTGCCCAACCTCCAGATCTCTTGCGAACACTTTCGAGCCTTGGTTCCGCTCGATCGTGTTTTTTACGCGTTTGGTGTTATAAACACGCAAATCGCGTCGCCTACTCCGAGAGATCTGTTTGTTGAGCAGTCGGTATTTCGACATTGAGGTTGGAGACTGCACACATAGTTCTCGCCTTTCCCTCATAAGACCGAGAGTATGTTCTGAGAGAACTTGAGGTTTACCACCGGAGGGGGCCTTGAAATACTTAGACCCAACCTCGTGGACAGTGTCTACCATCCTGGTGTTGTACTCGTCCACTGAACTGCATGTTTCCAGGCACGCGAAACGATTGCGGAGTTCCAGCTGAAAGGTCTCGGAGTCCTGGATCTGGGCAGGTGTTGGTCGGAGCGTAGACTTCATTAGGCGTGACCGTTCCAGCTTGACATTGATATTCAATGTGCCTCTGACCATCCGGTGATCGCTTCCGGTTTTAAACCTGCTGATCACAGAGACATCATTGAATATGTGCGGCTTGTCTGCCATAATGAAGTCTATCTCACTCTTAACGGAACCATTGGGACTGATCCAAGTCCACTTGCGCTGTGGCTTCTTCTTGAAGAAGGAGTTCATCATATAGAAGTCCTCCTTCTCCAAGAAGTTAGCCAGCAAGTGGCCCCGGCGGTTCCGTTGCCCGATACCAAAGGGCCCCACCTTCAGCTCGTCGCCGTCTCGCGCACCTAGTCTTGCGTTGAAGTCCCCCATCACCACCGTGAAATGGGTCTTGAAGTTACGTATGGCCCTACTTACGTCCTCATACATAACTTCAACCTCATCGTCGGGGTGTGCCGAGGTCGGTGCGTAAACCTGTATGACCTTCAGCGAATACCGCTTGGATATTCTGAGTATAAGGTACGCTACCCTTGCCGACACACTCCCGACTTCCGTCACGTTGTTGACGAGGGACTTGTGGACGAGAAACCCGACACCACCTTGGGACAGATGTTCGCCCTCCCGGTGATAGAACAAGTTACCGGAGTTTAGGATTATCGTGTCCTCCCCCTGTCTTCGGACTTCGGATAATCCCACGACACTCCAGTTTAACTTGTCTATCTCGTCTTCCAGCTCACGGATCTTGTCGTCGGTCCTCAGTGTCCTGGTGTTGTATGTTGCCAGGTGCAGAAGTCGTCGTTTGTGGCAGCGCAATCTCTGCCGGAGATTCTTAGCACCCCCTGCCCCGCCGTTACCATGGCCGCTGCCAGAGCCAGGAATAGCGGAGCCGCCGGGGACTGGGGGCCGTGGCTGAATTGTGCCGTCCATGTTGGGGGTTGATGCCGTAGTCACCGCGCTTGGCAAGTGCGTGTTGGTGACCGCAGTAGGTGTTTAGTACTCAGGGAGACGCTGCTGCCCATCCCCTTGTAGTGATATCCCTCCGATCGCCTCTTACGATCTCCACGGGTCGACTTGGAGTGGCGCTATTCTAAGCCGGCAACCACCGCTTATTGTAATGTAATGTAATGTAGGGAGAATAAAGGGAAATACTTAATCTGAGGCAATTACCTCATTTCTCTTAGGTCTTAGAGGTTTGCCGGGGATTACCTCTTTATATTACCCTGTGTGCTAATTGCCGTGTCGCACGCAAAAGTTGCTGGCACGACAAACGTCTATTGCACACATTTCATTGCCAGTGTCATGTTCAATAAGATCAGTGTCATATTCAAGGACAGCTCAATGCAGAGCTCTGTGTCAAAATTTTGTCGTGTCGGTTGCTCGGTCGGTTATGTCAGACAATTAGGACAAACCCTTACGTAGCTTATATGCTTTTTGATATTTCAAATAAATTGTGGTAAAATGGTACTTTATCGCCCACAGTTAAAGCACTAGATTATATAAAAAGGAATAGAAAATTTTATTCCCATCGTTCGTATTCAATGGACCATGAAACTGCACCAATTATTTCCTTCGGGACGTTTTCTGGAATTATAATTTATGACGTCTACATTAGCTCTATCTTGGCAATATTCCAGCAGTCTCCTGGGCTAGATAGGGTGAGTCCCCATATTTTTAATTCCTAATGGATTTTGTGATAGATGTATACAGTATAAGGTACATTTAATAAGATGTAAGAAAAAATATTTCGACGATGAAATTGCATGAACTCCTAACTGACATTTTGGCGATTATTTTTTTTAGGTAGATAGAGTTTAAATAATATAATTGTTTGTGTGAGCTGGCTTCGTTTCCTGTAAAATTATGTTTTGGTGGATAAAGGTTCATATCACTTCATCGTCGATTTGTGCCTGATAAATTTAAGCGAGAGCGATTGATGTCTGTAACCCATTAGTGACCCACTGTAGTAGCGGGCCTCCTCTCACATTGAAGTCCTTAGTCATATAAAAATGTCGCTTATTAGCACTTTTTTTATTTTATTAAAAAAATAATTGGTTAAAATAACTTGTTTCAGTAATGTAGCTACAATTAATTATTTTAGCTTAGTATATTATGAAATATTATTCTTAACAAGCAAAACATGAACCAAAAAAAATAAAACGTCCATTGCCGTGGGTGAAGAAATCGTGCCGGAAATAATCACCAGGCTGCGTCAGTGGGAGACATTCCCAGATTCCCATTTCCTCTGTGACATCACATTACATTACATTACTGACGTCATAACATTACGCATATGCAGAGTTGATTATGAATGGTGGTGATAAGTAAATTCCAAAAAATATATTTTATAATCGATATTACACTACTTACTTATAAACACTGCAACTCATGAGATATGTTTAAAATTAATAAAAATTAAATAAAACAATGCCTTACTATACCCCAATTCGACAAATCCCTGTGTCGTGGGCATAACATCTATACAATTACAATGATTTGGCTTAACGTTAGGACTAAACATATTTCAAAAGCGTAAATTTAATAACATACAAGCTTATTCAAAGAGAGCAAGCATGTCCGTTGACGCAATCGAAATTAAAAAAGCATCTTCAAAGCAACATGTATCATGAGTGTAGTGCCTAAAAGCCGAGGAAGACAGCGGATGATAACCTACGGAGGAAGTGAGCTGAGGAGAAAGTTAAAAAACATCGTATTATCATCATCATACAGTATATCGAGAACCTGTGGGCGCAGCTGTTAAGACAGGTGCGCTGCGGGTTCTGGGTTCGATTCCCGGCAGAGCAAAAATTTTGAATGATGTTGAATTTCTGTTTCTGGTCTGGGTGTATTGTGTTCTAGTGTTATGTGTGTCCATGGCACCCACGACATAGGGAATCCTAGTCCTAATCATAGGTGAAGCGTTATATCATCGTCAACAATAAAATTTTTAAAGAAAAATATTGTGAGATGTATTAATATCAACAAAAGGCAGGGTAAGGTCAAACGTGCACGGCGTCAGCCCTTATTAGATTGGAGTATCAGTGCCCTTTCATGTCAAAGAGAGGACACTCAAATATTGTCAACAATTTCCTTAACAAAAGACTCATAAATCAAAGGGTAAAAATCTGTTCCTAAAGCATTACCCTCTGATGCCGGATAAAAGGAATTTAGAGGGATTATGAGATGTATCCCTTTGTTGCTTAAAACAGCAGCAACATTATACCTATGTAGAATATATTAGTAAATAATAATAGTTTATATACAAATACGGCATGTATATTTCGGTGTCATCAGTACCTTAGGCCTTGATTGGCTGATATATCCTACCAACCAACACGACAAAATGTAAACACACACACACACACGTAAAAAAAAGTTCTCAAAGGCATGTGAAGTCCACCAACCCGCAGTAGGCCAGCGTGGTGGACGGCAGCCTACATCCCTCTCATCGTAAGAGGAGACCCGACCCTGTAGTGGGTCATTAATGGGTCATAAGTAATCCTAGTATGGGGCTATGAGTGTGCATCGTTTTATCAAGTACATGGTATCAACGCTGTCATTCATTAATAAAGAGCTTTATAAAAATGCAACTTTAATGATTTTTGGTTTCGTTATGTTCTTTTTTGCTATTTATCTATTACCTAACACACACGCCCAGAACGCGTGTGTGTTCTTCTAAAGTGTTGATGGTACGTAAAAGGAATCCTTATGTAAAGCTATGAGTATGTATTGTCAATAATAAAATCTTATTACGCAGTAGGGTTCAAAAAGGAAAGGGCTCCTAAAGAAAATAATTTATAGCCACCCAGACATCTATATTTATCAATCCGCCTCAAACCTTAAGCTCCCAAAATTAAATATGCATGGAACCATAACAATAATCGCCCGAGATCCCAATCTGAAGGCGGCCCACCCCTATTTGTCAGACAGAACCGGCGATAACCGGAAAAGACCGCCACTAGCCGGATAAAACCGGATCTTACCGCCGACCCCTTCATTATGAATTCATTGCGCGTCACTAGTTTGCAAATATCACGTTGGTGCCAAGTAGGCACTAAATTTAAGAAGCTAGGATTAAAGGTGGAAGGATATTGCAAAAATCCTGATAGCTCGGTAGGTATTCGATGGAAGGTTTTTGTCGGATGAAAATATTAAATTTTTTTGGTGAACGATGACAGCAGATTTGCCAATGTATGGAACCTCTGTCAAAATGGTCGGGTATCCTCTCACAATGAGAAGGATGTTTTCCTTCACCGTAACAGCAGGTGATATTTTATTTTATAAAGCGCACATAACTTTTTTACAAAGTCATTAGTGCGTGCCACTGGGATTCGAACCCGGACCCCTCGATTCGAGGTCGAATTCTAAGCCACTGGGCTATCACCGCTATATTATTCAGTTAGATATAATTCGATCGATAGAACAGAATACACCAGAGGACCAATAGACGAGAGGACTACAAAGAGCTGAAAGGAAGAAAAGGAAAGGGCCATTATGTAAGTATATGCTTTCAAACTCCCGCCAAGACTTCAATGAGAGTTTCTGAACAAATACAATAAACAGAGTGCAAACACCACCCTTCGTGTTCTTTAACCATACAAAACAGAACAAACTACACTTTGCAACTCTTTAAAAAACGGCTAAGAACGAATTGTGACACGATGAAACGGTTCCGCACAAAAAAGAAAACAAACATGCTTGTACAATGAGGATCTTTCGATGTTCATTCAACGAACACCGTGCACTAAAATAATGTACTGTTAACTGTTACATAAATGTTAGCTGTTACACAAACCATAACTGTTACACAAATCATAACTGTTACACAAATGGGAGGATTTGCAGAGATCCTTTGGAATGGCTAATTAAAATAGTTTCTTGAAAAAAATTCAAATACAGAAACAATACCGAAAAATTTGGTTGGAAATCAGATTTAAATAATTATAAACGACATAATGTGTGTCGTATGTAGTAATTGCCTTATGTGCGTCTTGTTTAAATGAATGCTAATTAATTAGACTAATTTATATTACTTATGATCTACATATTTATAGGCATCTTTGCTACATACTACAACTTTTAATTATTCTATAGTATAGGTTAAAAAAGGCCAAAACTGAAAAATTCAATGTCCTTTCCTTACCAGAAACAGACCGACAGACAGACACACAGAATGACCTTAGTAGTAGAGTTAGTTAGACCACGTTTAGGCAAAAGGAGCACAGGCCGCCCTCCGACCAGGTGGACTGATGACCTGAAGAAGACAACGGGAAACCGTTGGATTCAGAGGGCCCAGGACCGGGCGGAGTGGCGTCGATTAGGGGAGGCCCATGTCCAGCAGTGGACTACTAATGGCTGAAAGGAAGGAAGGAAGAAGTAGAGTTAGTAGCAATGTTTACGGAACCATGAAAACGGCTCGCAACACTAAATCACGAACCGAGCACCCACGACCCGTATTCCAAAGCAATAAGGTTGAAATTCACTTGACTGACTACAAAGCAACTCGCATAGAATTTAGCAACTACATTTGAAATCCCAGTGCAAGCCATTGCATGTCAGAACTGCTTAGCGCGATCACGGAGCGAAATTCGAACAAGTTGCACGAATATCTAATTCGTCTGTCTGTCGGTCTTCAACGCTAACTTGGATGAAAAAAAACCTTTTTGTGGGAGAACGCGTTTAACATTTCGTAGAGTTTGAAATTGATGTTACCTATGTATGGAGGGCAGCGGTGATAGCCCAGTGGCTTAGAATTCGACCTCGAATCGAGGAGTCCGGGTTCGAATCCCAGTGGCACGCACCAATGACTTTGTAATAAAAGTTATGTGCGATTTATGAACTTAAATATCACCTGCTGTTACGGTGAAGGAAAACATCGTGAGGTAACCTGCATGCCTGAGAGTTCACAAAAAGAAAGTTCTCAAAGGCATGCGAAGTCTACCAACCCGCAGTAGGCCAGCGTGGTGGACTAAGGCCTACATCCTTCTCATTGTGAGAGGAGACCCGACCCTGCAGTGGGTCATTAATGGGTACTGACATGACATGAAATGTATGGAGGAGATCTCCCTCCAAATCGGAGGAAAAGTATAGATCTCCCACCAGGCGATGTCACCGCCTGGGGACCGCGGTCCGAATGTTAACTTAACCATTTGTATGCAGAGATTCTAAAGAACTTTGATAGCGCGTTTGAGGATACGTCTTCCGATTGGCCAGTTCGTGTGTGGTGTTCTATTGATGACTACATTCGATGCTTGCGTCGACATGCGTGGTCAGCATTTCATGTGAGGCGCGTTTATATTGCTGTTGGTACGCGGCGCGTAGTAGTCATATTAGTAACAGTAGTATATCGATACTATTTCCCACATAATTTTCATACGAATGAGCATAGCATTTAGAGGCCAAATTCTTAGCCACAGCAGCGCTATCACTGCTCTATTACTCCAAAATGCCTCTACTAGGCTACCTTTACCGCGTTAACACACCTCTGCCACGAAATCGCGAAATGCGAACCGCTGAAGTTTTGCCACCGTTTGTCCGTTGCGTTTTGCGTTACGGGCGAAACATTCAAGCATTTCGCTATTTCGCTCGCATGTCGCGATTTCGCTGCGGAAGTGTGCTACCAGCGTTAAAAATTCTAAATTTCCATGAATTCGAAAAAGTTACTTTCATACCTGTTGCAGTTACCGACCTCTGTGAGATCGGTAAATTAACAAAAATTTTCATACGAGGGCCCTTTTCGTGAAACGTACAAAATTGTGGGGCCGCGATAACGCGAATTTGCATACAAACAACCGGGAAATAATTTCTTCAGATATTTATAGCGAGATGGTCCTTATGGGTGAAACTCACTATCCGACCGGTGATAGGTCTCTACGTCAATGACTACTACTTCTAAGTCGCCACATTCTTGACTGAGTGGTCGTGGTCGTCTGTTGAAGGTTTCCTCCATGACGACTTTCATGGGAAATAGTGTGGTGGTTTCCCCTTGCCTTCCACACCACAGTCATATAATCCTAAGTTAGTAGTTGGAAAGAGAAGAGAGGATGAGGAAGGGGTCAGGAATCGAATCCCAGTGGCACGCACTAATGACTTTGTAAGAAAAGCTATGTGCGCTTTATTAAATTAAATATCACCTGCTGTTGCGGTGAAGGAAAATATCGTGAGGAAACCTGCATGCCTGAGAGTACACATAAAAAAATCAAAGATATGTGAAGTCCACCAACCCGCTGTCGGCCAGCGTGGTGGACCGTGGTGGCAACCCTGTAGTGGGTCATTAATAGGTAACTGACATGACTCTACATCCTTCTATTCTGTCCAATAGTTCCATTCCAGCTCTAATTCATGGTTCATTTTTTGCTTACTTTGAAACGGGTAGCATTTTTAGCCAAATTACTCTTCCCTAATTTATTCATTCAGCTAAACGTTGACTTTATTACTAGAGTTGAAATTCATTATGTTATGGCAGCTTGACAATCTTTCTATGGCCCAGCCTGGAGCGTACTGCACCATGTTCGTTTAGCGATAATTGATAGAGGTTTTTTGGAGGTTCAACTCTTTTTTTTACTAATTTTAGGACACGTTTACGACGGGCGGGTTTGAGGATACTGACAACGCGCTAACTTTTTTCCGTACCGACACCAGTCTGAACATAGGTAGCAAGCCGATATAGCTATATAGGCTCGCACCATTGAAAAGTATTTAATTTTAAAAGATATATGGTCAAAAGCAATATCCGAGTCATATTATGCAACATATTATTATTTTTATAATAGCAAATGTATAAATCGAGAGAATAATACAATTATAAGTAATAGTTTCTAGTTTCTAAAACTGATTGGAAAGTTCTTTAATGGAATCAAAATCGGATTGTAGGTACAATGTTAGTCCCGAGACTACATAATGCAGTACATACGCCAACTTTAATCCCGAGCTGGCTTCGTTAGCTCATTCTATACGAGAATCAAAAATTAATAACGCACTCGGCTATAACCTATGGCTCGGAAATTAGACTCTACTAACTTATAAACGCTTGTTGGAGTAGCGCCAAATTAAACTATATATGTTATTAATTTTTTTAGCGGTGATAGCCCAGTGGTTATTCGGCCTCTTAATCGAGGGGTCCGGGTTCGAATCCCAGTGGCACTTACCAATAACTGTCTTAAAAAAAATTATGTGCGGTTTATAAAATTAAATATCACTTGCTGTAACGGTGAAGGAAAACATCGTGAGGAAACCTGCATGCCTGAGAGTTAAAACAAATGTACTCAAAGGCACGTGAAGTCCACCAACACGCACTAGGCATACCCCCCACCTACCCCCATATGGGGGTAATTTTTGTATTTTATTATTGTTAGTGCGGGTATATCCCGCACTAACAATAATAAAATACAAAAATCGTTTCTATAGAGAGACCCTATATTTACACTTATTTATCTATTTCTGTCTTTCTGTGCGCCTGTATACACTCATGGGCTACAAACAACCAAAGATCAAATACAATTTACCAAGTGAAATTCAGTAATAAGTAGACGGTTTCGGTTGAAAGTCAAACACCGTTGAATAATAGAACGGGATCGATTCCAGTAATGAAGGTCTGCGCGAACGCTTTAATAAAACATGGACCACTATTTCTTTGTAATTTACTTCCAGCGTCGGTTGCCATGGGAACTGATATGGAATTCAAGAAAGTGAGCGTTCAAGTAATCCCCTTAATTTTTTTGTCCAGTTCGGTTCGAGCTTACGAGTACTTACGTATAACTACATTATACTCGTAAGTATGCATAATATGTAAGTAAGTAAAGACTCCATTATCAATAACTCACACTCGTGCATGTAAGAATACACGCACGCACTTACGAGTAATTACATAAATAGCGGTGATAGCCGGCTTAGAATTCGACCTCGAATCGAGGGGTCAGGGTTCGAATCCCAGTGGCACGCACCAATGACTTTGTAAAAAAAGTTACGTGCGCTTTATGAAACTTAAATATCACCTGCTGTTACGGTGAAGGAAAACATCGTGAGGAAACCTGCATGCCTGAGAGTTCAGAAAAAAAAAGTTCTCAAAGGCATGTGAAGTCCACCAACCCGCACTAGGCCAGCGTGGTGGACTAAGGCCTACATCCTTCTCATTGTGAGAGGAGACCCGACCCTGTAGTGGGTCATTAATGTGTTACTGACTGACATAAACCACACACACACGCACGCACGTTTGCGAGCCATTGGTGCGTGCCATTGGGGTTCGAACCCGAATCCCTCGATTCTAAACCACTGGACTACCACCGCTTTATATTTTATAGCTCTTTATCAACTCGTAACAAACAAAGGTAGCAGACTACCTTGTTGCAGACAACTGTACACTAGATACGGTCCAATTACAGTATCAAACGACTGTGTTCAGTTAACAACAGTTTAAATTTGTCGCGATCACAACAATGTATGTTGTTCTGTTGTTCATTTAACTAAAAGTTCAGTTTACTCAGTAACGTAGAACGGAGAAAATACATTATCTAAATATACATCTACACTAATTTATAAAGAGGAAAAATTTGTATTTTTGTGTGTATGTTTGTAATGAATTAACTCAAAAACTACTGTGCCGATTCCAAAAATTCTTTCACCATTGGAAAGCTACATTCAGCCTGAGTAACATAGGCTATATTTGTTGCTAAAAAAGATTAGGGATCTTTACTAAAACTTAAGTAACGTAACCCAAGGTGTAAAAAAGTGCCCTAAAACGTCTTTCGTAGCATGCGCTGCGGAAACTATTGATGATAGAACAAAAGTATGTTCTAAAATATTAAAGAACATATCAATATCTACAAAAACTTCGCGATATTAATCAAATTCATTGGCAGAGCGAAGCCTGCCGGGTCAGCTAGTCTTCTATACATTTAGATAGTAGAGCTAATGTAGTGTGTTCTGGGAACTTTACCGCCAGCTTCATAACCCGCCGTGAAGCATGTTCTTCATGTATTGCGTTCGGTTGGAGAGTTTTAGACTGTCTTACCCCTTGAAAGCCTTGTATTGCCAAGTGGTTCGACGACAAAATCGACTTGCCAAAAAGTTGGTCGCACGACGTCATTGCATACATTTGTCGTATGTCAGGACGTATTGTCAGCACGGACAGTTACTTTGTTTAAATTTCGCCGTGTTGGGACAAGGCCTTATATGCTTTAGTTTTTTGTCTCTACCAGAGAGACAAAAAACTACATAAAAATACAATCACAAATAACATGAAATTAATATTATAGTCTTTAAAATATATAGGTAAAAATAAATGTACCTAACTTTTGAACACATTATGAACTTATCTCGTCATTTTACACAAAAAACAACAATGAATCAAAAAAGTTCAATGCAAATGAATACAGCGCGCCGAAACCGTCGGAATTACTCAGAAAACTTAGCAAAAGTTTGTTTTACAATGCAATTAATTACATAATTACGCAGCGCCGGCGATGACGAATGTCGACAACGGGGTTTGGAGCTACGAAAATAATTTTATCGTAATCTTTAGTTTAATACCACGTAAACTACTGAACTGAACTTTTGTACAATTTGGTATAGGTATTTGTTTGGAAGCCGTAACAGACCAACATAATTATGTAAATTTTGTGCAGTTCCGTTCACATTACGTTACCTATGTACATTGTACATAATTACTCTTTTTTTTTAATAAAAATAGACTGTTTCACGGTAGATTATGAGACCGGTAGTACCTTCTATCTTAAATACCACATCTAATTTTCCCACTGCGAGTGTTGCCACTTTTGATTCGGAGTCCGTAATACAAGTAAACACCGGCTTGCTTTAATCTCCACCCCATTGCGCCGTATGTTATCTATGTACGTGAACAATATTTTGTACCGAATTTGTCTTAGGGATGAGGGTGGTTTTGAGTTATATTTCGTAAAGGCGGTGGAAAACCTCGATCTCAGTATAGTAGATGAACGAATTCAAGTTATTTTTAGTAGCAATACTCGAATCGTTCCATTTTATTTGAATTTGATTTCGGTTGAATTTCCATTTCATTTTTTTTTTAATTGAAATTGTAAATTCGCATACCTCTTCCTCTGATAACTCGGTTGGATACTATTTTACTGGAAAAAGCGTACGATAGCTTTCATAGCATATACACTCTGGCTGTGGCCGACCGCTAGCTTCTAATCACTTGGTTAGATTCAATTATTATCTTTAGTTAAAAACTGACGACCTGAGTGGCGCAGTGATTAAGACACCGGTGGTATAAGCGGAGGGGCCTGGGTTCGATTCCAAGCAAAGCACAGATTTGAATGATGAATTTGAATTTCTGTTTCTGGTCTGGGTGTGTGTGTTCTTGTCTTGTGTGTCCATGGAGCCCACGACACAGGGAATCCTAGTGTGGGGCTATGAGGGTGAAGCCTTATTTATAAAAAAAAAAACTAAGAAACATTATCTATCATTTTCATTGAACCAGTCAGACGGGATCATAAGCCAGAACTGTTGAAAGCTACGCGCAAACTTTGTAAACGCTTTTGACTGACAATATGTTGTGTTTTCATACTAATATTATTCTATGTTTGTGACTAATCAATTTTTATATGGCTGGTAGAGCCATATTATCTCGCACGGGTACGTCACCTTACCGCCAGTAGTTATTTTCTTCTTCGCCCATCGCTGATTCGGTCACAGTGAGACAAGTCAGTGAGACAGTCAGCATAGACTAGCGACTGAGGGTTCCCACAAAGACTGGAAATGGAATTTTCAAGTAGAACTCTCAGTCTGTCTGTGTATGGATTAGAAACAACAGATGGTGTGAACTGCCTTTATGGGATGGCTGTTGGGAAAATACACTTTATTACTATGAGGTTAAAGTATATTTTCCCTTGTGTTTAAGTTTCTTTTCCTTCTAGAAAGAAATGGAAACGGTGGGTGTCTATGGCTTATCTGATGGCTCTTTGCATTCATATTTATTACTTGATCAAGTCCTTTACTTCGCCTTAGAAGTTTGTAATGTAAGATACTCGTATGATGATAATTTGCCACTTTGGAGCAGCGTAAAGGAGTATGCCCCAGACTCTTTCCTGTTATGGGAAGACCCACCCAACAGTGGGCCACTGACAGCAAAGCTACCCAAGTATGGCACAAGCTCCATCCTTTACGGCGGGTTATGAGGATAGCGGTAGTGTCTTCACGATCGAACTACAATGTATCAACCTATACAGCATAATGAAACCTCTGAAAATAGTATTTCATTTCACTCGTTCATTCAACATTTGCGGATTATAGTCGAGTAACAAATAAGAATTGCACAAAGATTGCACTACAGCATATCCACGCCAGTGCAATGTTCATACATATTTCCTTCACGACTGTACAACATACAGGGTGTTTACTCAACAAACGGGGCGGAATTGAGTCGCACAATGCCGTCCCAGACTGCACTGCACGCATTCACATGCGCTGCGAATGAGAATTGTCATTTGAGAAATGAATTTTGAACAGACTGTAGGTATGGTACATACGTGCGCATATAAATAGATACGGTCTCTGTACATCTCAGCTCTTTAGCGGTACACTATAAAGTGCGAGTAGGCACTTAATTTTGAAATGTACGGTTTCGAGAACCGTAATCAATTTTAAGATACTTTTAGATAGTAGGTAGGTTTTTGAAAGGATGTAGGCGGTAAAATGTGTTCACTTAAAAATCCATCTCAGATTCCCTTAAGTCGCCCAGATGGCCTGTGTAAATAATAAGCGATCGAGATTCGCGTATTAGAGCAACGTCGAGCGCGGTCAGTGCTTGGATGGGTGACTGCTGGTGGCGGAAAACACCTCAAAGAAGCATATCTAGTGTTAGCAGAGGTGTTGTGAATACTTTATTTGAGTCCTCATGAGTAGCAAGGCACACACACATCTAAGACCTCAAACCTCAAACCTCAAGGATTTTATTCTATTTCAACAACGTGACTCATTTCTATAAAAAAACATTCAAATAATACGAATTTTAAGCATAAAAGTTTTACACATGAAAACTTAATGATAATATAAAAGTGTTTCAGTTTAATGAATTCAATTAAACGAACAAAACTTGCATTGTAAGCGTAACAATAAAAGTAACAATAGGTAATAAACGGAACACGATATAATTGTTACATTTTAAACATACAGAATTAAACGGTGCACCCAATGCGTTTAAAATTATTTTCGAGAATTAAAACTTAACACTTAACATGCTAATGGCGTGCTATGGAAATTTTCTAGAATTTTCTTTAGTAAAAACGTTTATATTAATGTTATCTTACGTTTTCTTTTCTCTGTATGCACGTTGGGGCCTTTTGACCTGCATATCTGAATTTCTCTTTAACCCACGACTGCAGAATTTTTACATCCTATTTTTTGAACGTTTCCGAAAACTTTCGAGCTTTAGAAAATTCTATTTGGGGGACGGGAATAATGGTAGCTGCTGGAAATATTTAATTGAAAGGATTTGTAATCTTAGTCACACACAACTTGAAGAAAAACTAGTAGCGAGCGTGAAGAAAAGTTGTGAGTGCCATCCATGAACGTACAATTCCTTCCTTTCGGCACTTGCCCTGCTGGGCATGGACCTCACCAAATCGACGCCACTACTCTCAGTCCTAGGCCCTTTGAATCAAAGGTTTCTCGCTATCTAATTCAGGTCGTCAGTCCACCTGGTCGGAGGGCGGCCTGTGTTCCTTTTGCCTATACGTGGTCGCCATTCGAGGACCTTTCCCATCAGCTGTCAGTCCTGAGAACGATATGGCTCCCACTTGCGCTTGACGACCACGGGTTCTTCGATTTATAAACCTTTTTTTTTATAGTTATTGAGTAGCAAAAGGGTATGCAGGCCACCTGATGTTAGGTGGTCACTGCAGCCCATGGACGGCTGCATCCAACCTCAAATAGAAAAAAAATGTATCTGAGGTTGTTTGCGGGTGATTTGCTACTCTCGGGGATTAAGATGTTCGCCTCAAAAAAGTATCCCCGGCAATACACCTCCCCAGACGAATCAAAGACATGAAGGATATGCTGCTTTACGACGGGTTAAGAGGCTGGCGGTAAGGCACCCCCCCAACGAGCGTCTATGACTTTTCCTCCTAAAATCGCATTTTAATATCTTGTTTCTTTATTAATAAATAAATCGCACGACATGCCCCCATAATGTCACGTGACTCACACGAGAACGTAACAAATGTATGCGCATACATTTCGAGTACATATTAGGCTTGGGGTGGTATAATGTCAATTTTTTATTAGTACAACCCTGTGAATATTAGATGGTGTTTCGATATGCGTTTCGAAAAACCTTTAACAGAAATAATCCAAAGTTAGGTTGTTGCAAAATAAATAGTAGATTGTATGACAAGGGAGCAAAATGATATTTTTACGGCGAGGGCGTTTTTTGAATCCAGAGCGAAGTGAGGGTTTCTTTAGTAGAATCCTGACGTTGCGACGGATTCAAAGTACGTCGCCCGAGCCAAAAATATATTTTTTCCCGAGTTATAAACTCTACTTTTTATCACCTTTTCATCATTTTTTCATCATGAGAAAATGAAAGGCGCCTCACATGCCTCTCACACTCGCCTTGGATCTTATAAAGAGGGAGGAAACTCATTCCTGCCCGCTAAAACTTTCTTATAGAAAACACCAACTTTCTTATAGAAAAAACTGCAACTTGACTGCATGTGCAACTTGATTTTTTTATCAATGATAGACGCATTTAAGATGAATCTTTCAGTGCCAGTCACAAATCGCACTTTTGAGTTTTTTGGTAGAAAAAAAATGAAAACAAAAATCTGAATAAAAATTAATAAAATAAAAATTACTCGGCAACCAGGAGTGATCTTTAACAAAAAATAAAACCTGGAAAATATTATGCGCGTAAAGGCCTCAAACAATATTTATCAAAAAAACCTATACCTATTGATTAGAGTACACGCTTACAGAATTTATTAAATCTTTTTTTACGTGGAGGTCACGAAATATAAATTACTTTTTTAATAAAAAAATATTTGACATAGACACGTGGGTGTTTTACTCTTGTATTTTAAATGCATTTCTTCATCGATTTATGCGATAAACAGCATAGGGAAAATTTTTGAGTGAAATGAAACACTGTGCACTGGTCGTAAATATGCAGACAAAAAATGAAATATTTTCAAAGGGCTCCATAATTTGCGATCGAACTATACCGTATACGGGCCATTACAGGATTATGTATTGGATGCGTTATAAATAACGTCGGAGGCAGATTTCCGAATATTTCTCCTTTTTTGTTTTATTTCCGTTATTAATGTCCTGTGAAAAGTGCGCGCGTGGTGTAATCGATATCGGGAGTGCGTTGGTTTGTTTTTGGAGGACGGTGAATATTTTAAAAAACTTTTATTTAACTTGCAATGTTTTTATGAATCCTAAGACGGAGTTTGGAGCTCGTAAGCGGTTGCTACATGGCTGAAGCTATGGCCTTCACGGTCAAGTCAAGAGCTGGGACCGCCCACGCAGAGGAAGAAAGAAGAAGAAAGAAAAACACGGATGTTGAAAACATTTTTCTTGCATTATCCATTGGCTTATTAAGTATGCTTAGCCTTTATTCAATTTTAATTATTTACATCCAAAACGTGAAGAAATTTGACATTCATTTTTTGGTTTACATTTATAAACACAATACCTACATACACTTAATAAACGCAATACCTACATACACTAAAAAAAAAATACAATAATTATTTGGTGTACAAACACAATACATTCAGTTCACAGTATCGTATAATTCAAATTCAAATTTCCGCCTCCTCTCCTGGCCCAACGTATCGCTGACACGTATAACAGTTTTACAAATATCCCCGACGTTTCCTTGGAAAGTTTTCCCATAAAAACGCGTTGTCGACACGTTATAGGCTGCGAGTGCTTTGCTTCGCGGGATTTGATCCTGCACGCGCCATTAGATCGCCGCTCTGAGCGCTCGGTTACACATTGTAGTGTAACTTAACTTAGTAACAATTTGAACGCTGAAAAACGAAAAAATAAACGGCGTTTTTATGCCATTTGGCTTTGCTGTAACGGTGCATGGGAGTTCGCCATAATGAACTTAAAGGCGTTGTTGTTTTGTTGTTTTGACCCATTAATGACCCACTACAGGGTCGGGTCTCCTCTCACACTGAGAGGGATGTAGGCCTTAGTCCACCACGCTGGCCTACTGCGGGTTGGTGGACTTCACATGCCTTAGAGAACCTTTCTTTTTTTTATGAACTCTCAGGCTTGCAGGTTTCCTCACGATGTTTTCCTTCACCGTAACAGCAGGTGATATTTAATTTTATAAATCGCACATAACTTTTTTACAAAGTCATTGGTGCGTGCCACTGGGATTCGAACCCGGACCCCTCGATATCACCGCTGTGATAGCCCAGTGGCTGATGAACTTAAAGGCGTATGATAGTACAATTTAGTATGGCGTTAGATAGTTCACAAACATAATATATCGTAGTTTTAGGTAGCAGAGCCATAGAAACTCGTCCGGGGGATACCTTACCTCTTAAGCGATCGTAAAGCAGCATGTTCTTCACGTCTTGTGTTTCGGCTGGGGAGGTATGCCGAGGATACTTAGTTCATTTGAGGTGAACATCTTAGCCCCTATGAGTAACAACAACAAAGACGATGCGAGTTTCCATGGGTCGCAGAGACCACATCACATCGGCTGGCCTACAATTACAATTTTTTTTTAATGTTGGTATTGAAACCCATGTGAAGCCTTCTTATTGTAAGAGGATACGCTTCAATCACATACAATATTAGCGTACAAGTGTTCACAAATCTATACTAATATTATAAATCTATACTAATATTATAAAGAGGAAACATTTGTATTTTTGTATGTTTGTAACGAATAAACTCAAAAACTACTGGGCCGATTTCAAAAATTCTTTCACCATTGGAAAGCTACATTCAGCCTGAGTAACATAGGCTAATAATCTATACTAATATTATAAAGAGGAAACATTTGTATTTTTGTATGTTTGTAACGAATAAACTCAAAAACTACTGGGCCGATTTCAAAAATTCTTTCACCATTGGAAAGCTACATTCAGCCTGACTAACATAGGCTAATAAATAAAAATAAAAAAAAAATCATTGGCAGAGCGAAGCCTGCTGGGTCAGCTAGTAAATTATATTTCAATATACCAACTATCATACTCCACCCTCTATCCTCCTCTATCCTGTTAATAAACTGGTAGTCCTAAATTATCTTCTCCTCATCATCAAGTGCAATAGCTATGTTGCAGTAAGTCAAGATATCTGAATAAGAGCCATTATTCATTCATCAACATTCAATCCATCCGATATTTGCTCGCGAGTGTACCCAGCTTGGAGTAATGACTAGTGTAGCCATGTTGACACTATCTGTGGGACATTCGACCTTATAATTTGCTGGATGTTACCCGCGAACGATTTGTCCAAGCAGAGATAATTTAGTGACAGACTTTTTGTAGCTCGCCTTGGGAGGTACCTTACTGCCGCCCTCTCAACCCGCCGTAAAGAAGGAAGTCCTTCGTGTGTTGTGTTTTGTAAGGGAGATATGGCTGCCGGAGATATTTAATGAGGCCTTAACATGTGGCCTCTATGCCCGTTCGCTACTGAACGAAAAAAGATAAAAATTTAATGCAACCCATTAGGGAAATTGTGCAAATGTAGTCTCCTTTTACGATGAGAAAGATATAGGCCTCGTCCACTTCTTTAATTGACACACAGTTGGTTAGTGACTTCACATTATTTTCTCGCAAAAAGTGTAGTCGCAAATAATTTCAGACAAATTATTGAAGGAAAAGATCGTGAACCTTACGTTCTAAATCACGTTTGTAATTGTCCATTGAATTAAGTACCTGAGAACAGACATCTACCATTTGGCTAATTTACAAATGCACAATAATTTGGCGACACACCCACGGATAGAAAAAGTCCAAAACAAATCAAAGTCATGGCAACCCTAACGTCGCGGGCCATTCATTGGCGTTTGATTAAGTATAGCTTCTGTAACTTCTGATTTCCTAATCTGATCTTTATCTTATGTTATTAAGGTTCATTTCAGCTTGTGCCATTGTATCGCTAACCTAATCTCCTCTAATGAATGCTAACGCGCAATAACTTCTAGTTTGAACTGAGTAAGCGATCTAGAGAAATAGGATTAGGTATGTACTAACCGGCTATGTTAGCCAATGATATTGGTGGGAGCCAAAGCTTTAAAGCTTTGGTTAAACTACATTATCTTTCCACCTTCCTATATGAACGGGATAAGCAAAAATACTGAATTTTGGTTCAGTTTCCACGGTAATATAAACAATTTAGACAGAGCATTAATGAATACAGGTGGCAGATCCATAGTAGCTCGTTCCGAGAGATACTTTACACGAAGAACAGCATATTCTATAGCCTCGCTCCGTAGCACAGCGAGGCTAGGTAAATGAAGCAATTCTATTGGTTCTTCAAAAACGCATCCCTCGCTACGCATCCTCGCACATCTCTGGTGGAAACGCAGCCTTAAGCACCTGAATACAACCAGAGATGGATTTTTTTCACTATTTGAGGTTTTTTTTTCTGTGTTTGTTTTTTGTCCACAGACTCTAAGTCCGTACTTTACACTATTTGAGGTTGGATGCCGGCGTCCATGGACTGCAGTTAACACACACACACACTTAGCATGGCACTCAATTACTATAAAAATATAATGGCTATACTAAATTTAAAATTTTCGCTGTGAAAAGAAAAAACGTATCTAGGAATTTATGAATTGTGGCTACAGGAATAAAAAGTGTCCTATATATCAGGTTATGAACATATCGAATTTCACCCAAATCTGTTCAGCGTTTTTTGCGTGAAAGAGATACAAACATCCATCCATCCTCACAAACAATAATAGTAAGTAGTAAGTTCGTATATGAAGATTGCTACTTCTAAAAGATTTTTGAACAAATTCATCCAAGAAGTACTGAACTTAACGAAGGCTATTTAAGTGAAATATCGCGTTAATTATCGCCATCATAGTTCACCGTACTACTGAGGCCAGCGCGAGTTTCAAACAAACGCGACTTGTTTGTTGGAGTCCAACGCTTTTATGGGACTCTTCATTACGTGAAAACTTAAGGATTTTTAATCTATAATATAAAAATGAATCACTGAATGTGTTGCTAAGCGAAAATCTCGGGAAGGGTTGGACCGATTTCGCAAATTTTTTTTTTTGGATATTTCTTTAAGTACGAGGATGGTTCTTACGGAGAGATAATTTGAAAACAATGCAAAGAAAATAATAAAAACAACAATTTCATTTTCCTATATAAACTGTTCTACCCATGTTCTACCTGTCAAACATCATTTCAGATTGAATACTTCATATGGCAATGTCATGCATTTAGAAACGTCAAGATTTTTCTTTTTGGA
The DNA here is from genome assembly GCA_905147235.1 of Erynnis tages. NCBI lineage: Eukaryota > Metazoa > Arthropoda > Insecta > Lepidoptera > Hesperiidae > Erynnis > Erynnis tages. Next base: position 2,648,406 of record LR990097.1, read on the forward strand.
TGCCACTTCTATTATGCAAACTGCAATGATATAATATACATCTATACTAATATTATAAAGAGGAAACATTTGTATTTTTGTATGTTTGTAACGAATAAACTCAAAAACTACTGGGCCGATTTCAAAGATTCTTTCACCATTGGAAAGCTACATTCAGCCTGAGTAACATAGGCTATTAAATTAAAATAAAAAAAAATAAAAAAATTCATAAGCAGAGCAAGGGTCAGCTAGTATTTTATAATGGCAAAACGAAGTGTGCTGGGTCAGCTAGTAACTAATACATATTCAGTCCAGAAAAAAAAATTAATTAGATCTCCGACTGGTGTTTCACAGGACTATGACATGGGGTTCTTCAAAAAGGGCGTTAAAATAGCTGTCCTTCATAGCCGGCAACACACTGGCGACTCTCGTGTTGCACGCGTCAGTAGGCGACGGTGACCACTTACCATCAGGTGGCTCGTCTGTCTGTTTGTTTGCTCTACTTATAAAAAAAACGGAAGAAGAAAGATGGAAGGAAAAAATCATTTAAAACCTCTACATTTTCTTTAAATTTCACTTTATTTAAATTTAAAAAAAGGTTCTATTTGTACGTACTACGAAATCTTAACAAATACCCTACAATTGATTTTAAATTGCTTGATAAGTTAATTTTTGAAGTCATTACAATAAATGTCTAAACACGTTGATCTATCGAAGTGAAGGCGTTAAATACGAGGTCTACATTAATATTCATATCATTAAAACTGTACTTAATAAATAGTTTAGTGTAATAACCTTTTGATATTCGAGATCATTTGCGTTTAATAGCTCATTTTGTAGACCAGGAGCTTAGATCCTTTTTTTGTTATGTTATAATTTGTTGAAAGAAAGGTGTTCTTATTTTATTGTAGTAGCTGTATCAGACATTATGGGATCCGAATCAATTTTTGTATTGAGATATGTCTAAGCTATATCATTTTTCATTATTGTCAGATTTATAAGTTCAAGTTAAAGACTGAATTACATAAGAGTATACCTAACATTTTTTACAATGGCTTCCTGGCGGATTATGAGGGTGGCGGTAGAGATCATTATCACAATGACTTTGACTGAAATATAGGCCACTGATATTAATAAACTTTCAAGATTACACACATTTGTACGGTCTGTTACATAAAATTGTCATAGACATTAAAAGTTCTTTAACCCAAATCCACGCTCCCGGTTAAAACTTTTTAAAACACGATAATAAGTGGATATAACCCCCATAAATCATCTCGCTGGATTTAATGAATAATTAAATATGGCCGCTTATAAACAAAAACAAATTGCTCCAATTTAACGAAGCAATTAGAACGGATAGGAGGGCGGTCTTTACAATCATTATTTTAAAAAGTTCCAAGTAAACTTGGTAATTGCGTAAGCTGAAGTAAATGCAACTAGACGTGGGTGCTTTTAGCGGTCGCGATCACGACACGACCGAACTAAACGAACGATTAGATTTTGATTTTGAATTTGAATTTAACTTAAGATCTACTTTAAATGTACTCGTGCCTACAGTGGTGAGGACGTATACATTATTTAATTTTGTAATCACTTACAAAGACACAAAGTCGACCACTTTGAGAACATTTTTTTGTGAACTCTCAGGCACGCAGGTTTCCTCACGATGTTTTCCTTCACCGTAACAGCAGGTGATATTTAATTTTATAAAGCGCACATATTTTTTTTACAAAGTCATTGGTGCGTGCCACTGGGATTCGAACGCGGACCCCTCGATTCGAGGTCGAATTCTAAGACTGGGCTATCTGCACGTGCAGTGTAAAGGCGCGGTCGGTAGCGTGAATGTATCGACGTCTTAGTTTTCTGCAGTTTGCGCGATTGCACGCCAGCTAACCGTGTGACGTCACAACACTATCTTTTATAACTTTTTATATCTATCTACTATATTTTATATATTTTATTACTTACCTGGCAGTAGCAAAAGGGGTTGCATGACCACTTTAATATGGGTTAAGGATTACTAACGCTATCCATCGAACATCCCTTGGAAGTCTACTGCTGGACGATACTGGGTATAGGACATAATATTGTTATCGATACGATATCTTTGGTCCCGTTTTTTTGATACATGTGATTCAACAAAGTCAAAAGGGGACTCATTTTTTTAAATTGAGAAAAAAGTAATTAACCTTACACCCCTTTTACGCTTACAGTAAAAAAAGTCAAAATAGTTCCCCCCAGAACTCGAACCCGGAACAAAATAGTGGCATCCTTGCGGTCGTTCCTCCGTCCTAACGTTCGCAAGCGCCGTTTTCCTAGCTTTATTATTACATCCACTAGCTTTCACACCTTTATGGGTGGCTGTTAAGGAAATCGAACCCACTTCCCCTCTAAATAGCTTTTATTTAGGCGGCGGAACATATTTCACCTCGTTATGGGCTGGTTTTGCGGTTTATATGGCTGTCGTGGAATACGGCAGGCTTTAAAGTGAAGTCTATCCATTAAATAGATTTCTTAGAGTCTATTTGGGTAACTTTAATTGGTTTTAAGCTAACTTTAACTACAAACTTAAAACCATCAATGAAAATTTTGTTGTTTAAAAATTGATAGACGTAATAATGAAAAACCCGATTACATTATAGTGTCCTATCCAATTATGTCCCGTGAGTCACCTGTGATACATGCATTGTTTAACTATTGGGTCCACTTATTGGAGAAACATGGTGCTAATGTCATGTTTCTTGACGATAAAAACGATAAAATTATTTTTTGAATTGAAAAAAAAAATCTATTTAATTCCCTATCCTAATTGCCATGTCACAACCAAAACTCGCTGAAAATTAGTTTAAATAATTATGACACTAAACGAGAAAAATGGGTTGTTTTAAAATTTATACATACTCAATAGCGGTGATAGCCCAGTGGCTTAGAATTCGACCTCGAATCGAGGGGTCCGGGTTGGAATCCCAGTGGCACGCAACAATGACTGTAAAACAGTTATGTGCGCTTTATAAAATTAAATATCACCTGCTGTTACGTTGAAGGAAAACATCGTGAAACCTGCATGCCTGAGAGTTCACAAAAACACATGTTCTCAAAGGTATGAGAAGTCCACCAACCTGCAGTAGGCCAGCGTGGTGGATTAAGGCCTACATCCCTCTCATTACGAGAAAGAGACCCGACCCTGTAGTGGGTCATTAACGGGTTACTGGCAAACGACACTAAACGAGAAAAATTGGTAGTTTTAAATTTGATGCATTATAATCAATTACAGACAGTTATTAATCGAAAATTAGCCATCGTAAAGAAAGCATGCGCTTCATGGGAACCGGACCATAATACATACTCTTCTGAAGTAGCAACGCTACTTTACAACAGTTCTAAGATTGAAACTAACACTTATTGTAACTTAACATATGCGACCTTCGATACTTTCTACTTGTTTTTCACGTCTAAAAAGAGAAGTTACGCAAAAATATCGTTCACTCTACTTTGTACATATTTCGCGAATGCTTGCATTTCAATCAGGTCGGTTCAAAAGCTTTTGAGTCTATATGAACGAGTGAGTCGGTGGCGCAGGCCAGCCGATATCGGCTAAAAATATCCGGTCAGATGGAATCTGTAATGGTTTGAGATTTTTTTTCATACTGGTGCCATTCCGACCCCTAGTTCTTATAACCATCGCAGGCAAAAGTTGCTTGTACGACAACGTCTTTGCATACATTTTGTCGCATGTAGGTACTCGTATTATTTGGGTGCGGAATTTATAAATGACAAAAAAGTACCATAAAAGTAACAAAAGCCGAACTAATTTAGAACGTAATTATTGTCGTTGTAATGTTTATTTTTTTCTGTAAAGTCATACAGTAACCCACAATTATTCGTGCAAATAGATATTTGTCTTTATTCGTCTTCGTTTTGTATTTCAGTTTGGACAACTCCATACCCTGTGTTTAAATTATGTCGTGTTGGTTGGTCGGTCGGTTGTCATCCAATTCGGACAAGACCCTTAAAAAATTAGCGCTTCACTGTCATAGCCGGTGCTAGCGCAGTTCCAAATGTAAGTTTTTAAAATTAAATATCACCTGCTGTAACGGTGAAGGAAAATATGCGAGCAAACAAATGCCTCAGAGTTCGCCATAATGTTTTCAAAAAGCATATGAAGTCCACCAACCTGGTGCAAGCCAGCGTGGTGTACCTACTAACGCCTACAATGGCCTACATCCTTCTCATTGTGAGAGGAGACCCGCCCTTGTAGTGGGTCATTAATGGGATGGAATATTTAAATTCCATTTCCGCTATCAGGACGTTATCACGAGGCACTGTCCTGAAGAGGGTAACGCTTCAGGTGCCTGTCAAACTAGATTACACGACTTACAGGGAAATTAGTTACAGCCTGTTTCTGTCAGGAAATAAAGGGATAATTTAAAACCTGTTTTCACGAAAACTAACTGCTTCTTATTACATATTTTTCAATATGTGTTAATATAGACATACTCGTAATTATACACTTCACGCACAATATCATAATTTATGTTTGAGTACTTCACATGCACACATAGACAAACATGACGTGTACGTACATTCCGTTACGTGTCAATTTCAAACAGTCTATAGTCGAATTTCGACTTCTAATTTTCTTTATTTTTTTATCTGGACTACCTACATACTAAAAGTCCACGCAAACGAAGTCGCCGGCTAAAGCTAGCCATGACTCTTAATTAAAGCCATTATCTCAACTCAAATGCTTCTAAAAGGCTATTTAATTAATCTAAATAAGAAATGAACTTCTTAATTAATAGACAATATACTTCTGAGAGCTGTTACAGTATTTGTTAATGTTCCGGATCATTAAAATAATGGAATAATTTTACAACGAAGTCGCCTGTGAATTTATTTACAGAACAAAGTTGCAACAAAAGCAATGCCTGCAAACCGTAAGGGTGGGTCATAGTGACAGCATTTTGTGAACTAGTATTAATCGCTTGAATGTCCCGTGAGTCACATGTGATACATATCCACTTTTTGAATTTTGTTGAGAGTCAAAGAATTATACATATAGATACATACACTCGAAAACCAAAAATAAAAAGGTGAAAAACTGGTTGGCTGCAACCTTTAATTTCCCACTGTTGGGCCTTATCGCCTTTTAATACGAGACACACAAGGGATTCGCAAGTTTCTGGAACCCATTAGTGACCCACTGCAGGGTCGGGTCTCCTCTCACAATGAGAAGGATGTAGGTCTTAGTCCACCACGCCAGCCTGAAGCGAGTTGAAAGACTTCATATGCCCTTGAGAACATTATTTGTGAACTCTCAGGCATGCAGATTTCCCCACGATCTTTCACCGCAAATTATCAAATATGTTGTCGTAATTTAATTTTTCTTAAAATTTTCTTTAAATCTTAAAAAAAACTTTAAATTTCTCAAAAAAAGTGTTAGCAATTATACCTTTTTTAAAATGTAATTGTCATCATAATTATCTACTACCAAGTCCCAGAATCCTGTGGTTAGAATAAATTAATTTGGACGTCACCTTAAAAGAGCGCAAGGTAACTCTTGTGATCCTCGAGGGTAGCTCATTATTTATTCTTATAACGCCCTTTTACCCTCGATGGTTAATTTGCTAAAGGGTTGCGTCTATGAAATTCGTGCTTTGAGAATTAAGTTATTAGCTAAGTGACACATGTCTTTGTGTGAGGTCGCGTTTATGAGCAAACTTCTTATCTGTACGTAGTCGTCCGCTAAGCGGATAAATAAATTAACTTAGGCTTCCGACAGCGCAACGTAAGCACAACGAGGGTGCGTGAAATAAATCTAAATTTATACAAGAACCCCTTTGGTGAGGTTAAATTTTTATTTCGATTTTTTTGAGTATGACTACGATTAGTAGAAGAATAAGATTTATCAGAGGAATTATTTATTTAATTAATATTGTCAGTACCCATTAATGACCCACTACAGGGTCGGGTCTCCTCTCACAATGAGAAGGATGTAGGCCTTAGTCCGCCACGCTGGCCTACTGCGGGTTGGTGGACTTCGCATGCCTTTGAGAACATTTTTTTTTTTGTGAACTCTCAGGCATGCAGGTTTCCTCACGATGTTTTCCTTCACCGTAACAGCAGGTGATATTTAATTTCATAAATCGCACATAACTTTTATTACAAAGGCATTGGTGCGTGCCACTGGGATTCGAACCCGGATCCCTCGATTCGAGGTCGAATTCTAAGCCACTGGGCTATCACCGCTGCACTCCTGTTCTAATTAATATTATTATGCAAGAATTAGGTGCCTTTGGTTCGTTTTGTTAACTACCTTGTTTGTAACCCATTAATGACCCATTGCAGGGCCGGATCTCCTCTCACAATGAGAAAGAAGGCACCAGTCCACGCTGGCCTAATGCGGGTTGGTGGACTTCACATGCCTTTGAGAACAGTTTTTAACTCTCTTTCCCTGCGATGTTTTTCTTCACTTTACCGCAAGTGATATTTTTTGTATGGTCATAACTTTTGTAGGAAAGTTATTGGTGCGTGCAACTGGGATTCTAACCCGTCTTAAGTAGGTGGCCGAGTTCTTAGCCACTAGGCTTAAACCGCTTAGAAATTTGATTAATTTATACAAATATCTATATCTATACATCTATACAAATAAATAAAATTGGAGTGACTGTTTGTAATATAAAAATAACCACTTTTTTCTAAATGCACAATGTTTTCTAAATGAACAATTTTTGTTTGTGTGTGTGTCTGTCTGTTTGTTCCGGCTAATCTCTGGAATGGCTGGACCGATTTTGACGGGACGTTCACTGGCAGATAGCTGATGTAATAAGGGGTAACTTACGCTAATTTTTTTAATTGAACACTAAATTGTTTTTTGTAAAATTCCACGCGGACGAAGTTGCGGGCACAACTAGTATTACGAGTATCTATACCCTGTACTATAAAGTTCCTAATCCCCGCAAGGAGTTCAGGGGCGACTTACAAAGGAAGTTTACATTGAATAGAATATCTGTTGCCTCTAACAGATAAACTTACTCCAAGCGTACATATTGGAGTTACCCGAAATAGGTAGTTTTCGAATTCGCAGACTTGGATTCACACATCTCCACGCTATTTCAAGTCATCAGTCTACCCGCAGATAATAATATACGAGTATGCCATATAGCGGTGATAGCCCAGTGGCTTAGAATTCGACCTCGAATCGAGGGGTCCGGGTTCGAATCCCAGTGGCACGCACCAATGACTTTGTAAAAAAGTTATGCGCGCTTCATAAAATTAAATATCACCTGTGAAGGAAAACATCGTGAGGAAACCTGCATGCTTGAGAGTTCACAAAAAAAATGTTCTCAAATGCATGTGAAGTCCACCAACCCACAGTAGGCCAGCGTGGTGGACTAAGGCCTACATCCCTCTCATTGCGAGAAGGAGACCCGACCCTGTAGTGGGTCATTAATAGGGTCATCAATAATTAGCCCAGCTGCTTGAGTAGATCGCAAGCGATCGAAAAAGATAAGCAACGTCAGGCGCGGTCAGTACTGGATGGGTGACCGCTAGTGGCGAATTAAATTCGCGCTTCCGTGCTTCGGAGAGCACGTTAAACCGATGGTCCCGGTGGATATTGTTACGATAGCAGTCGTTAAACCTTATCAGAGGCCCTATGGGCGGTTTGAAAACATCCGACACGTAGACCACTAGCCCGTTACTCCACCAATCCGCACCAATCAGCGTGGTGGATTAAGGCCTACTCATTGTGAAAGGAATGTTGTCCAACATTGGGCGATTAAGGTGTTACAGCCAGTAGCCACTAGCCAGCTACTAGTATTATAGTTTAGATAGTCAGTTCTCCTACTAAGTTATGAATTGAATATTGAGCTCAATTATTATTGTAATATCGCTCAAGGAGCTTTGCGTGCGGCTAGCGCTAGCGATAAGATAAATGCGCTTCAGTTTAATAGAACTGCGCTTTAAAGCGCTTAATGCTGCAAAGCGCTTAGAAGTATTATATAGACGAATAACAAGTGCAATAAAATTATCTTCTATACTGCTTTGCTCTACACAAAAGTAGAGAGAGTCTTCTTATATTATTGGGAAGTCAATTATGAGTTTTAAAACCAACTGAAGATACAAAAATTTTGATAAGTTTAGAACAGTCGTAGGTAGACTGTTCTAAACCTATGCGGGCATACAATAATTATGTCCATAACTTATACTTAATTTTACATTTTATGGCAATTAATAATTTATATATTTTGTCGACCCGAGTAGCGCAGTGATTAAGACACCGGTGGTATACGCGGAGGGTCCTGGGTTCGATTCCCAGCAGAGCAGAGGTTCGAATGATGAATTTGAATTTCTGTTTCTGGTCTGGGTGTGTGTGTTGTTGTCTTGTGTGTGTCCATGGCACCCACAACACAGGGAATCCCAGTGTGGGGCTATGAGTGTGAAGCGTTATTTATTTGTTCAGCAGTCCAATTATTTATGAAATAATAAAGGTAGCCCAAGCACGAAATAGACGGAACAATTGGTCCGTTTACAAATGTTTCCAAGAAATTTTCGCTATAAAAGAACTATCTACTATTTAATTTGCTATTTCTCCTCGCATTTCTAAGAAGCACTAGAAAAATTCTTTTGATAAATGAGTTTAAATTTAATATAAGCATTTCGTATCAATTTCAGCGGAGAGAAAATTTACATGAATTTTCTAGCGAATAGTCTCACACCCACACAAGAATCTGTTACTCGTACTTATAATATGGAATATGGAATAACACGAATGAGTGAAGCCTAGACATTTATTAACCTTTAACCCTTCACCGCGGTGATAGCCCAGTGGCTTAGAATTCGACCTCGAATCGAGGGATCCGGGTTCGAATCCCAGTGGCACGCACCAATGACTTTGTAATAAAAGTTATGTGCGATTTATGAAATTAAATATCACCTGCTGTTACGGTGAAGGAAAACATCGTGAGGAAACCTGCATGCCTGAGAGTTCACAAAAAAAAATATTCTCAAAGGCATGCGAAGTCCACCAACCCGCAGTAGTCCAGCGTGGTGGACTAAGGCTTCCCATTGACTAATCCTTCTCATTGTGAGAGGAGACCCGACCCTGTAGTGGGTCATTAATGGGTACTGACATGACAACCCTTCACCTACGCTGAAACAATGTGAATTAGGAACAGTTACATTGGCCGCTTTGGTAATTTTGTAATATTGTAGGGAAAAGTTACATCGTCACTCCTTATAACAGGAGGCCTGGAGCATACGCCACCACGCTGCTCCAGTGCGGATTGGTGGAGAAACGGGTTAGTATCCTGCCTATGTCGAACGTTTTCCAACCGCCCGACACGCCGCTCCGACAAGACTTAACGACTGCTGTCTTATCGAAAACAAGCGGGCGTGCCGCCGAAGCATGGAAGCGCGCATTTAATTCGCCACTAGCAATCCATCCGGTACTGACCGCGACCAACGTTGCTTATCTTTGATCGCTTGCGATCTACTCAAGCAGCGGGGCTATGCGCGCCTCATTACATTCAATAAGCCTTATTTAAATCTAATTAATTAATAGTTATAACCTATTAACCTATTGTGGTTTGGAATCATTATTTTATTTATAAAATTTTATTTATTTTTATTCTATTCCTTTTTTTGTTATAAGTTATGTAAATAGTTTTAAAACTTTAAAAAAATATTATTTTTATCAAAAAAAAACTTAGTAATATTACAATTTTTAAATTAAATATCAATATTATTAATAATAAAGTTTTAAAATACCTATTGAATTAATTTGGATTTTATATTGAAATACAATAGAGATTTATAAAAGGAACTTGTCAGAAGTTAACACTAGATTAGAGAGCGTAGGTCACGAACGGACTAACCCATACTGAAACAACTAAATCACTGTAGGGCTGGCACGCTTTGCAAAGCTCTGATTTTAATTTTATTCATGATAAAGTTTATACAAGCAAAGGGTCATTCATGCTACTTGATGCTAAGAAGGCACCTCGTCGGTTACGTATGAACGTACGTGTAAAAATGCGAAAATGTCTTGTGGCCCCGATAATTTGTCAGTAACCCATTAATGACCCACTACAGGGTCGGGTCTCCTTCTCGCAATGAGAGGGATGTAGGCCTTAGACCACCACGCTGGCCTACTGCGGGTTGGTGGACTTCACATACCTTTGAGAACATTTTTTTTTGTGAACTCTCAGGCATGCAGGTTTCCTCACGATGTTTTCCTTCACCGTAACAGCAGGTGATATTTAATTTTTATAAAGCGCACATAACTTATTAACAAAGTCATTGGTGCGTGCCCCTGGGATTCGGACCCGGACCTCTCGATTCGAGGTCGAATTCTAAGCCACTGGGCTATCACCGCTATCACCCCGATAATTTAATTTTATATAAATGTTGGCCGGGATATGCTTCATAAACTCAATTTCTGCGCTGATTTGCTTAAATTATGACACAACACGCTTTTTCAATTCATTTTTTCGATTTTTCGCTTTTTGATTAGGATAGTTTTTATCTGGTAACCAGCGGACAATGTTGCGGATTTGCTATAAAAATTGTATTTCTCTTATGACACATATTTTATTACGATTTATTAACAAATCTATCCGTGTGAGCATAAACAGTGTCGTCAAAGTTTTCGTTAATAAACGTCAGTCATTACATATCATATGTCAGTCTGTCTTGACATATTGCCATACTAATGGCAGCTCGATACGATTACTATACGAAACTGTGACAACCCTGACAACAGAAGCGTTGCGAAGCAGGAAATTAAAAAGTACGCGACCAAGTTAGTTGGGTGTGTGACCGTTTGAGATATACACTATAGAATTAAACCGAGATTTTCTAATAAAACTAGGAAGCGTATTGTTTTGTTCCTAACAAAAGGACTAGTTTTTTTAGAGGATTTTAATAGGCAAAGGGAAGACACGCCAACTGGTTCTGGTTTTAAGTGGTCACTGCAACCCATGAACTCCCATGTCTATATAAGTACATACGTTTTCGATTTCTCCATTCTTCCCCAATTGAAACTCAATTTGGGAATATTCCGTTTTCAACATAATACTAAGAAAATCAATCATTTATGAAATAAAAGATTCTGCACTGAGAGATCAGGCCTCCTCTGTGAGAAGTACAGTGAGAAGGATGTAGGCCTTAGTCCACCACGCTGGCCTAATGCAGTTTTGGTTGACTTCCCATACCACTGAGAGGCATTTTTTAACGAACTCCCAGGCATGCAGTTTCCTCACGATGTTTTCCTTCACCGTTACAACAAGTGATATTTAACTTCAGGTGATAGCCAATTGGTATTTTAAGGTAATATTCTTATATAATATAGGTAACATAATATAGAAAATGACCTTGAAAACACTTATGAATAAAACATTTATTTAAGCAGCACAAAAGATATTTTACTAACTCATCATTAATTCCAACGCCTCACGTGAGGGAATATGAAATATTCCGCTCCGAGGCTTGGTTATTAAATTCATAGTTCATAACTATTGCCGTCGTTGTCGCACTTATTTATAGAGTTAGTTAGTTAAAGAAGTTCTAGCGTTTTAATAAGGTATCTATTACTTATTATCATATCACGATATAAAATAATAGGTATTAATAACAGGTCTGTCTGTAAGTGCTACTCGTATATGTAGGTGCGTTGCTACTCACGAGACTGGTGCAATATATCATAGCCTCGCTGCTTGAATAGATCGCAAGCGATCGAAAAAGTTGAGCAACGTCGGGCGCGGTCAGCACCTGAATGGGTGACGGGTTGTAGGAAGGGACCCGTGCCCAGTGGGATAAGTGCAATTTATAAAACTTAAGAATTATTAAACAGTCTTAACACAGGATTTCGCTTTAAAATAAACTAGAATGTTAAAGTTTTAAGATCATTTTAGCTCCAGCTTTGTACTATAATCTGGGGCTGAGTGGAGCTTTTGTGCCTTGAGTTTTTTAATGAATATTTTCTTAGACGAAGACTATTTCCTTATAAAAGTTTGAAGAAAGTGATAGCTTATCTTCCAGTTTATTCTCTTTGAGCGGTGCATTTATGAAAATTGTAAAAAGTTGGGTTTTGCGTTGGAAAATTTGCTGGGTTAATTTTTATACGCGCATCCTTCCTTCCTTCCTTTCAGCCCTTCGTAGACCTCCACAAAGGTCCTGGGCCCTTTGAATCCAACGGTATCCCGTCGTCTTTTTCTGGTCATCAGTCCAACTGGTCGGAGGGCGTCCTGAGCTCCTGTTGCCTAGATGCCTATAGATAGAAGACCTTGCTTCTCGATCGGTTTTCGATCCTTCGAACGATGTGGCCAGCCCATTGCCTCTTTAATTTGCAAACTTTCATACAGATGTGAAAATTTCATAGATTTATGGCAAACGAAGATCTGTCATCAGTCTGATTATGCCTGGGGAGCGGTCGTACTCTAATGTCATGTCGGGGTTTTGTATATATGCCAGCGATGTAGAAAACTTCGATAGCGTGATTCAGGATACACGTGGCGCCATCTCTTAACGAGTGTTGGAAGTTTCCACCGAGCACCAACCCTCATGTACATTCCTATAACAGACAAAAATTTGCGTCTTTTTATTTTTCGGTCGCTTCAGTTTTAGCGGGAATTAACGTCATGACAGTTTTTGGTTAAACGTAGGTACATAAAATTTATCAGCATAGTTGTAGTTAGGTTCGTTTTCTTTTTATTGTTTGTCTAAAATGGGCCTCTTTTTAATTATTCTTAGACACTGAGAAATATGAGCCCATTTTTTACTTTTTTCCTAGTACAGTAGGTATCACGTTATCTGTAGAAGTCTTGTAGAGATGTATTATGTTTATCCGAACATGCCGAACTCAAATTGGATTTACATATATTCTACCTCCATTGTACCAGTGTAACAAAGACAAACTGACCAACAAATCACCTCTGTATATAGTGTAGTAAAGCGATAGCTACACAAAGGCGACAAAGGCTTAGTCCGAAAGGGGTTTCAACTTAAGTTATATATAGTTTCAGAGCAGAGAATAGTTATTCAGTGTGCAAAAACTTTTATTCATTTATGGAGTTTTCACTGAAATAAGGTGACCGTCACGAGAAATTGTGAAACAATTACGTTTTAAGAATTCGGCCTCTTACTCGAGGGGTCTGGGTTCGAATCCCATTGGCAAGCACCAATGACTTTGTTAAAAAAAGTTATGTGCGCTTTATAAAATTAAAATATCACCTGCTGTTACGGTGAAGGAAAACATCGTGAGAAAACTTGCATGCCTGAGAGTTCAGAAAAAAAAATGTTCTCAAAGGTATGTGAAGACCACCAACCCGCAGTAAGCCAGCGTGGTGGACTAAGGCCTACAACACTCTCATTGTGAGAAGAGACCCGACTCTATAATGGGTCATTAATGGGTTATTACAATTACCTAACTAAAATTTTCCTGATTTTTTTAAATTAAGTAAAAAACAGCAAAATACATACATACGCGCTCACGAACTCTCTTCAAGCTCACGCTCTCGTCAATAGATGGCGCCACATGTTTCCTAAATCACGCTATCGACGTTTTTATAAACTCAGAAGAAAACTTACTGAATTTAATAAATAAACTGGGTATATTTTAAATAACGTATAACTGGTAAATTTTAAATAACGTAAAATATTTTCTCTGTATATAACCGTCTTAAGTCTTACGTCTTAACTCTACCACTCTCCACGTGCACTCCCCTCTATCATTCCATCTTTTCAATCATTCCATCCGCTTTACTCATACCTTCATTCATTCATTCATTTACATACTCTTCATACATTCCCTTTCACGCATCCTAAAATATCCAAGTCCTACATATAATATACAAACTTCCAACACGCAATAATTATACAACCCCGTGCAAAACCCAATTCCAACCCTACTAAGTAGTTACAGTTATGTATATCATAATAGTATATAAGCAAAGTATACATATAAACGTAATTCCACAAATTCTAATAAGCATACGTTGTTTAAATAGTAACCCAAACTTGGTACGACGTGCATTCGGAGTTTCGTGAATCAAAGTGGGGCAATCTGGCGCACATAGAAATAGGAAGAAAATAGAACGGCTATATGGATGGAAGGGATAGCCCTAGATTCAGTTAAGCTGAGCGGCTCATTCTATCTCCCTCGTAGGGACTGTAAGAGCGATAGCATGATTTCGGGACACGAATGCCTTTAGATTTATTTTATATATGAATAGCAAACAGGTACTTTAGGTGGTAGAGTCATAGTAGCTCGTCCGGGGAGGTACCCTCCCGCCAGCCTCTTAACCCGTCGTAAAGCTGTGTTACACCTGCGTAGGCGAACAATTAAGTCATCATGAGTATCAAAGCAATTTGAGGTTGGATGCAGGAGTCTATTGCAGTGACGACTTAACATTAGGTGGCCCAAATGCCTTATTGCTATTTTATTATTATTAAAAACCAGAATGTGGGCGCGGATTCCCCACAGGGGTTTTAGAACTTGCGGTTATTGTGACTAAACTATGATAGTTAGAAATGTGCTCTCGCTGACTTTTTTGTAGATCTTAATAAGACGTACAAACCCGTAGTACATCATTTTGTTCTCTTGTCAATAGTTTTTGCAGCGCACGCATAAATAGGTTTTCGATTCAATTTTCTTACAGATCCCTAATTTTTTTGAAAATAAAATATAGCCTATAACCTTCCTCTATAAATGCACTAACCAACACTGAAAGAATTTTTGAAATCGATCCAGTAGTTCCTGAGATAGCGCGTTCAAACAAACAAACAAACTCTTCAGCTTTATAATATTAGTATAGAAAATACAGACCACTTGATGTTACGATATCACTGCAGTCCATGGACACCCACATCCAAATTCAAATAGGGTAGACCTATTATCTAGGGTTCTAATGAGGACTGAGATGTTCGCCTCCAATAGAATATCTCCGACAGTCGCGCCTCCCCAGGCGAAATACAAAATTGCTTCACGACGGGCTAAAAGTGAAACCTACGAAAATTTACAATTTGATGAGCTGGCCACAGTGGGTTCCGAACAAGTGTTAGTATTGCCGTTCTGTTGTCTCCCTATATCTATGCTCGCAGTACAATGCGCGGCGCGTTGATTGCGCAATACGTCTTGTATATTGGCTGATGTTGTTATTGTTACGCATAACTTGAACGTGGCTTGTTTACCGCACAATTGAATTATACTGCTGTTCTCTGGATGAATGGTGTTGGAGATAGAGCCTTAATGCCATGGCCATCCATCTTATTAAAATAACTAACGTTTGTGTGTTGCGACTTAGCTTCCGGTTCTCGTCAAGAGATGGCGCCACACGATCCTGAATCACGCTATCGAAGTTTCTACATCGCTGGCATATATACAAAACTCCGATTTGACTCGGGCACTCCCCAAGCGATCGCCGATAATTGATCACCTGGACTGGTAGGAGGTCTCTCTTTCGCTGATGCCTATGGGAATTTAATACAAAATATTCAATCATTTACAAAAACATTAATTCACAATTACTCGACTTATTTATTTACAAATTATTTATTTACAAATTATTACGAAAGATTTACAATAGTTTTTTAAATTAACGGATAATCCTAATGCGGATAGTCAATGTGGAGTGTATTTTATGTAATCTATCTTAAGTTGGGAGTAACAATGACCCGAGACGACCTTAGATTTTTAACATCAAATTAGTCCTTTTATTTCGTTATTTTCAAGAGATAAACCCAACTTAAATTCACTTACGACAATTAACTTTGTTAAGAAAGACCCGGGGTTTCGTTAAACAGAACTAACCACTGTTTTACAACGTGTATTTCGTAGGTTTAGAGATTAGCCACATTTTGATGCTAGAAATAAACAATACTTAAACTTCAGATTAACGTTGGTTATTAGTTGTTTAATAAAGATTTTGTGATGTTAATCTGAAAACGAAACTACAAGTTTTACATTATTTAGGTACTGAAGTCTTCCAACGTATTTTTTTTAACTTCAAAATATCTAAAGCAGTGATAAATAACCCAAAGGCTCAGAATTAGATCTTTCATCTTAAACTTTAAGTTATGTTATTAAGTTATGACGTAAATAAGTTATTTTATTTTGCTCAAACAAGTGAGGTAACAAATGTATTGCAGTTACGCCAAAATCCTTTTATTACATCCACTTTACCCCAATAAGGTATATAAACCGAATATTTTCGGTAACGAGTACAATAAATAGTGGCGGCTTTCAAACCGAGGATGTTAATGGCACGGGAATTAGTCGAGCGCCATGTATTCCGAACAAATTGGCTTATTTTATCGCCTACCTCCCTTTTTACGAAAATTTTTCCTCAACCGCTGATGCGCTACATATTGTTTTAATTTAAAATAGGTAATTAGGCATCGCCAAGTAGTCGAAATTCGACTATAATTTATTGAAATTTGAATTTGACACGTAACGGAATGTACGTACACGTCATGTTTGTGTATGTGTGCATGTCAATACTCAAACTTATGATAGTGTGCGTGGTGTGTATGGCTCACTATCCCATGAGTCATATGCGATGTATACCAATTGTTTGACTATTACGTCTAATTACTGAACAGGCGGTGATAGCCCAGTGGCTTAGAATTCGACCTCGAATCGAGGGGTCCGGGTTCGAATCCCAGTGGCACGCACCAATGACTTTGTAAAAAAGTTATGACGTGCGCTTTATAAAATAAAATATCACCCGCTGTTACGGTGAAGGAAAACATCGTGAGGAAACCTACATGCCTGAGAGTTCACAAAAAAAATGTTCTCAAAGGTATGTGAAGTCCACCAACCCGCAGTAGGCCAGCGTGGTGGACTAAGGCCTACATCCCTCTCATTACGAGAAGGAGACCCCACCCTGTAGTGGGTCATTAATGGGTTACTGGCTTTTTCTTTTCAATTCTTAAACGAAGGCTTAAATTGCATTCTTATATCCATATTTCTATGAGAACACAATTTTCTCCAGCGTTAAGGCATTCAGCGCGTACAGCAAAATACAAACTACCCTACAATGAGAAAAGATGCTTTGAACGTTAACTCGGCAGCGTTCATGCGTTAAAGAACGTGTCGCACCTTGAGTGATGAGCGATAAAAGATTTAAAAACTTTTTTTCGTTAAATTTGAATATTACTCAGCAGCATTCTTAAAGAACCTGTGTGCTTCGGATATCGCAGGGCCTCACTGTATGCACTGGTAGGCCACCGAGGGGGCTTTAGGTAAAAATTCTACACACCTCACTGTCTTCCCAGGACATTTATTTCCCTTTCGACATAAATATTTTCCTTAAAAGAAAAAAATATTTTCCTTATTTTTTGTATGTGCTGTTATGTGTTCAGACAAGTGCCTTGACCTCGCAAGTACATGTTACATACTGCGCGATAAACTCGATTTGTGAGCCATCAACGCTATGCAAGCTGCTTGATTATTTTCATACCTGCATCAAAAGTAACTCCGTTGCTAGGGAAATAGCTAAACTTTTACAAAGATGGTGTAAATGAGCGTTTACTCCACCTCAGTGTAACGTACTTACGTTAAATTGATACGCATCGTCCTGTCCTATACGTATAATTATAATATATTAATATTTAAGGATATAAATATTATCCTTTATAAAATTTTACCTTACTCTTCCCTTCCCTGCCTCTTTAAAGTTGAAATTTCCAATAATTCTAAGTTCTTCTTAAGTACTTCTACTAAGATTTTATATACCTAAACCTACATAATATATTATATTTCAAATTTTAGCTTCCTAGGCTCAGTAACTTTGGTTTTGCATCAATAGCTAGTTATGACAAACGATTTTATTGTCAGTAACCCATTAATGACCCACTACAGGGTCGGGTCTCCTCTCACAATGAGAGGGATGTAGGCCTTAGTCCACCACGCTGGCCTACTGCGGGTTGGTGGACTTCACATGCCTTTGAGAACATTTTTTTTTGTGAGCTCTCAGGCATGCAGGTTTCCTCACGATGTTTTCCTTCACCGTAACAGCAGGTGATATTTAATTTTATAAAGCGCACATAAATTTTTTTACTAAGTCATTGGTGCGCCACTGGGATTCGAACCCGGACCCCTCGATTCGAGGTCGAATTCTAATGCCACTGGGCTATCACCGCTGACAACGATTTTATTACGATTTTATTAAAAACTGATAATTTTGAAACCGTTATAAATTTTTACAATATAATTATGTATTTCACATATCTATTAGTTTACCATGGTTCACCTTACCACGGCTTGTGATATAAGCGCCCAATAGAGATAGTAATATTTTGCACATTATTCAGTCATTACTTCTATACGGAGTTCCTCAGAGCATTAGCATATTGAAATGAGTTTCAGCGCTCGAAGGCTCGTTCTTTGAGGCGTTAAGGCTTTCAAGGTAAAGGTATTAAGTGTAAATGACTAGCTAGTGCCCGCGAATGTGTCTGAGTAGTGGATTTATAACTTGGCAAAACCATGTTCGGTTTTCAAAGGCGGATAGGTAATAATTACAGTTATTTTAATAAAATCGAACCATCCTCGTTTTCGACAAAAGTCGCACAGTGTAATAAACCTAATAGAGCTCATAGCTTATAATTTATCCCGTAGGTATTAAATATTTGTCAGTATTATAATGTGTAACGATATGTTAGATATTCATATCTTTCACTCCATACAAAAACTGGATTTAAAACAAAGAACTCATTTTATGTTTGACAGACCTCTATAATTTTTACACTGTGGGTTAATGTTGTGTTGCTAAAACTCAGAGTAAAGGTACTGGTGGATATTCTTTCTCATTTTTTCCCAAGAAAGAATACACTAAAAACGGTATAGAATGATTAATATTGAAAAGCGTTTACATGGAATTAATTTTTAAAGTGCTTCCTTTTTCGTAGGAAAATATTATGGTTTTTGTTCTTCAATTTCTTAGGCTGTTATTGTCTAAGCTTTTAAAAGAGTCAGCGAAAAAAAACTTGAGTTTCCTTTTTTCTCTATTATGAGTATTTAGATTGCGTAATGTTTGAAATTTTCATTTTATGTAGATTGCTTATTTGCAGGTAACGTTTTGAATGACGTTTTGAATCAATTATTTATCGTAAGTAAAACACTGTATAATCGTCAAAGCATAGATGTATTATTCTAACGTTAGTATTAGTATGTTATATTATATCTATGCGTCAAAGTATTCGTGTAGTTAACGTATGCCATTAGTATTAGAAGATGTTATATAAACTGACATGTAACATACATAACAAATGACGTTTACCATATGACTGTACAGTGTGCTGAGTGCGAGTTTTGACAAAACATTTTCGCTTGAACGTATCGAGCGCGAATACGTCGATTTCTATGGGATTGAAGCAGCGCCATCTTGTGGCTAAGATGACAAACGGAATTGGCGCTTAGCGTATAGTCGATTAACGCGACGGTGAAGTTACTCGAACAATTTTGTGCAACTCGCACTACGCACACAGTAGTGTTCATATTCACGCCACTGTATCAACATCTAGTAGAATTTTGGTATCATAAAATTAAATACTCAATCAAAAACAGTCTCATTGAAAATAAATGAGACTGTTGATCGATATGGTAGTAAACTTCAGCTGCCTTTTAAAACATTACACAAAGCTTGCAAGAATAAAGATTTCCTCGCGATGTTTATTTCATTGAGTAACAGACCTAAGACCTTGAACATAACCGACCGACCACCCAACACAACATTTTTTAAACACAGGGCTCTATATGGAGCCGTCCTACTAAATACGCGCTTCTTCTACTAAATCGCTACACTCTTGACAGAGTGGTCGTGGTCGTCTGTTGAAGGTTTCCTTCACGACGACTTTCAGAGAAAAATAGTGTGGTGGATTCCCCTTGCCTCCCACACCGCAGTGATATAATCCAAAGTTCGTAGTTGGAAAGAGAAGAGAGCTGCTGCCCACTCTCTCGGGTCCCTTAGTCGCTTACGACACCCATTGGCAGAGTTGACGGCACGGCAAATACGCACTAAATACTGCGATATTACTGTTGAAGTCGGGGACGGCACGGCAAATACGCACTAACATGCGATATAATATGTACCCAATGACATTGTTGTACGACCAAGTTTTGCGTGCGACATGGCAATTTGGACACAGGGTAAGTATACTAAATCACTCACTCACATCGTATCATTTAACCCGTTAGATGAAGCGTCCCACTGAAAACGGGTCAAAGAGACGCGTCACCAAAAGGTAACCGACCCAACAACACAAAAGTCCAAAATGAAACACGAAACAATGACTGGCCATTTTTAAAAGCGAATCAGTGTTTGATAATCAAAAACACGCGTTTTAATAACATGGCGTTGGAATTTGAACAAAGCCGCCAAAATGACTGTTATTATGCCGCGATTATGAAAAATGACTCGGTTGCTTCGCGAGGTGGACAGTGATAAAAGCTGTCACGCGGGAAACTGACAGCTGGGGGATCCGTATAAAAAAAGATAATGAAAAAGAGTTTACTTCTTCTAAAAATACTATATATATTATGTATACAAATATGTGCTGTTATTGAGGGCACAATTTGTGTGTTTGAATGATTGAAACACACACCAGGCACACACATTCACAGCCTCTTAACCTGTAAAGCAGCATATCCATGTCTTGTGACTCAGCGGGGATGTGTGGGTGCCGGTGATGCTTAATTTGAGGTTAACACTCCTGTCCTTGTGAGTATTTCTTCTCTTTTTGAGGCTATATCTCAAATAGCAATTCTTTTCTATTTGAGATTGGATGGGGGTCATGGGCTGCAGTGACCACTTCACATCAGGTGGCTAACGCTCGTTTGATACTCAATTACTATAAAAAAGGTAACTTTTGGTGGCTAACGCTCGTTTGATACTCAATTACTATAAAAAATGTAACTTTTTAGGCAAAAAACGTGGAAAAATTGAGGTTACAACGTTTTTTTGTTGCTCTTACACGGGGATCCCTGAAAATGGGACAAAAGAATGAATTTGATGCCATTAGTGAACGCGCTGTGAAACAGGAGTTTGGTCTGAATGAGGACCGGAACAATAAAGATACTTGCTTCGTTCATTCTACTTGAAAAACGAGTAAAATCGTATAGGTGATAGATTCATAGTAGCATGGCTGGCTGAAAACCTTTAACGGCCCACTGTTGGGATCTCCCCCACAACACGGGGAGGCCTGGAGTAAACTCCACCACGCTGCTCCAATGCGGATTGGTGGAGAAACGGGCTACTGGCCAATCCATGTCGGATGCTTTCAAACCTATTGGGTCTCCGATAAGGTTTAACAATTGCTATCTTATCGATGACAGCCGGGAATGACGGCTTAACGTGCACTCCGAAGCACGGAAGCGCGCATGTAATTCGCCTGATGTAATAATACGATTTCGATTGATTTCTATCTTATTTAAGCATCTTAAGAAATGTCGGGAGACACGAATCTAGTTAGAGTAGTAGTAGTAGAACGTAGGCGTGCATTTCCTCACAATATTTTCCTTCACCCTTACAGCAGGTGCTATATAAATGGCGGCATCTCTGGCCAGTTAAACGACTAAAGCCACAAAAATTAATTTCAAAGGCTTCCTTTCCAACTTCCAAGACTTCCAAACAAAGAATTAATAAATCATTGAAATATGAACTGGACAGCGGGTCAGAAGAACTGGAGAAGAATTAAATTATTCTGTTTCTTTGCCCATCTGCGCGTTCCCGAAATGCGTAATTGAGAGCCGAATTCTTGATAAGGTCCGCGGTAATGCTATAGAGTTGTTAATACCACCATGGCAATTTTATTGTATAACGTGACCAATTATGCACACTTTTCCACAACGTGGCGAAGTTGTGGAGAAGTTATGTGCGCTTTATGAAATTTAATTCAATTTACCATATACATAAATGAGAAACACTGTAACGGTGAGAAAAAAATTGTGTGGATCCGTAGTGGGAGGTATCGTTTCACACGAGTCCACGATCAAAGCAACTTTACCAGATCTTGGGCCCCTTGAATCCAACGGTTTCCCGCTATCTTCTTCAAGCCATCACTCCACCTGGTCGGAGACTGACGATACGATATTCGAGCAACTTTCTTCCATGGCTTTCTTCCATGTCAGAACGATGTAGCCAGCCGATCACCACTTCAATTTGCACACTATGAAATATAGCTTTCCGGTTAGTTAGCGAGAACCTAAGTTCTCCTTAGTTCTTCTACAGGATGTCGTCATTTCAGGTGCTAAATTGCGAGGGAAACCTATTTACTTGATTGATGGTAGAATTCTTGGTTTTGGAAAAATAAAATACCTGGGTTCTTCATAAGGGAGGAATAAGAGCTCTTTTTCAAACCCGGCAACGCACTAGTAACTCCTCTGGTGATACTCGTGTCAATAGGCGACGGTGACCGCTAACCATCAGGTGGCCCGTTTATCTATTTGCCTGATCTTCGATTAAAGAAATAATTATTATAACAGCTCTATATAGATAGGAGGCGCGTATGACCTAATTTGAAAGGCGGAGTCGAACCCCATAGTAACAATGTTTAGGCCTTTATTTGAAACGCAAATTTTTCTCTTTTAACGTTCCAACTTTTGACTTCCGGCCTGAGGGCTTTCGCACTTTTGGCGATTTGAAAATTTGAGATTGGAATTTTATTATAATATTCATATGAAGTTCTATTTCGCAAGCTTTTATTTAACTTATAATATACAGGGTGAATTTTTCAAGTGTGCGTGGATGGGGAAATCCAAAACTTTAAGAATAGCGAAAAATTCTGATTTTAAATTAATAGTGGGCTTAACTGTTTTTCAACTTTACAAAAAGAAATAAGAGGTCAAAGCGTTTGATGGATATTGTAGTAAAACCTTGGAAAATAATTTGGAAAAAAATGTTTTGGTAGCGCTATGAATCAAACACAAAAAGTGACTTAACAGTAGTTCCCGCCAACATAAAAGCGACTTAAAAATAAAGGGATCTTAATCTGTTACGGGTCTGTGAGAGATTCCTAGATACATAGAATAAGTAGAGTCCTTGTACCATAAATTAATTTAAAAAAATGCCCTAATTTTAGGTATCCCATTTTTGATACCCTAACATCCTATCTTGGCTTATAAAAGTCTTTGGTTATAGCTATCATCTACCATGTTCTATATCTCCCAAAAATTTATATACCCGCAATGTTTGTATACGCGCGTAAATTACTCTCATTCGTATATTCATTAATGTTCGGTTTAAATGCTAATTCGTATCGATTTGGATGTTGCCATTTCGCGATGTGATTTTAACATAACTGGTCAGACACGAAGCTAAATATAAATACGGGTTCAGTAGTATTTTGAATCCACCTAAAATCAAATGGCGAAGAAAGTTCCTCAAATTAAATTAAAACATTTAAGTGAAAATCAACATTAAAAGTCTTTAAGGAACGAAATCCTAATCCTAATCAAATCCAAAAAATGCGAGGATTTTTTTAAAGTTAAAAGTTCAAAATTATTAAAAAAAATAGTAAACAGAAATTAGTTTCAGCAATAAACTACTATTTGTTTTTAATGTTTATAAATTGATATTATCTGCTTTATTTTTAATTCACTAATTAGGTACAATAAAAATACGTAATAGGATTGTTTTCTAAATAAATCTCAAAAGAAAAAACGGACTGTGATAAAGTTGTATTTATACAGTATTCGATGGGAATCAATAAATATAAATTATTATGCACATCATACATGATTTGTTTGCTTTCATCTAAAGTTTTGTTTCGCGTAACTTTTAACGGGACCCAGAAATAAAAATAAAAATCAACGATTATGGGCGGATCGGCAGTGTACAACGTTTGAAACGGAATCGGCATTTCAGTAAACGATACAAAACGTGTACTTAATCACTGCGCTTCGTTTTTTACACCAACCCTACGTTTATAGGAGTTTGATGAGATAAGGGTGCGGTTAGATCATTCAAAATCATTGTCAACAAAATTCACAAAAAATATTCTTCGTCCTCATAGCCCATGCGCTAGCAGACATTTTTCGAAAAGTGTTTGAGGCATCATTAAATCATGTTGAATCGAAAAAAAATCCGAACACTTTTTTTTGAGGTGGCTAAATTCCATCACCCGCTAGCTAGGTCTGAATTTTAGGTGTTCGGATATTACAAAAAAAATCCATGGCTGCAACTCTTTTATGGCCCACTGTTGAGCATGGGTCAACAATAGGGGAAGCCCTGGAGCATACTCCACCATGCTGCTCCAATGCGAATTGGTGGAGAAATTGCTACGTAACTTACAGCTTTCAACTAGAACACAACAGCGCAACAGCTTACAGCTGCTAATGCTAAATGACCAAAAATTTACGCCTTCACATGCCTTTATTATGAAGAACTCTTATGCATGCGGGTTTTTCCACAATATTTTCCTTCGCCGTTACAGCAGGATATTGAATTTTATAAAGTTTAAGAAGCTAAGCGCCCACTTTAAATCTCTGATTCGAAGTCACAAAATCTATGACGAATATGACGGGAGCCTAACACGAAACTTTGCTAAGTAAGCCGGCAAAGTAACCCGAAGTATGTTAATTCGCCGATTGAATTGCGAATCTCGAAAAAGCCAAACTGTGTGCCTCTAATGGGCTTCGAAGGAAAGCTTAGGAAGCGCTGAAGTGGCTCTTAGAGTCGGTTAAAGAGCTTCAAAGGCACACATTCTTAAGACACATTCGTGGAGATATACGAGTATTGGTGGAGAGAAAATTAAGGTATTAATCTTATTGCGCAATGTCTATGAACTCTGCTTTACCCATGTGAAAGATAGTGTTAATAAATTAATTTTTATAATAAAATGAAACGGCGTAAGACCTAAAGAAGACAGTTAGAAAGCTCTCGAAGCAGACTAATGTCTTTTGTTTCACTCCCGCGGCGGCTTGTAGTGCGCGGGCAGACCGGGAACAAAGGAACGACGTGACGCTAACTGTCAGTCGTTAGTATCTCATATCAGGCAGTCTGTCTTGACATCTTCCCATACTAATGACAGCTCGATACGATTACTATACATACGTCTTCCCATACTAATGGCACACGTTAACTATACGAATACTTTGACGACAGTGTTCACGCCCGGGGTACTGTGATACTTACTTCATTGATTGATTTGTCACCCTATGAACAAGTATGTAAATTTCTTCGTCGAAAGTCTGAATACCACCTACCCGTTATTTAGAATTTTCTTTCGTTATTTTTGAATAAATTCCCGTTTCCTAGCAATGTGTTGCAGGGACCGACTTGGGACACAATGTGTTCAGTCAACTGTTGCGGAAAGGTCGAAGGTTGGAGCAAAGGATTATTGGGTGGAAAACGTTATCTTTGAGTTCTTCCTATAAATGGAGCTGCTTAAAATTTTTCCTTTCCCAAGAATATGAGGGTAACGTAAAATATTTATTTATCTATTCTTTATCTATGATATAACTATTTATCTATAGATACTTATGTAATTGCATTTTAAGCTCTAGAAACCGTAACAAAGGCAATTCTCCCCTATTTATGCAGGTGAACCCCGTTATATTATCAAGTGCAGTTATCGCGTTAGTTCCGAAATAATTATCACGTTGCCCCCACAAAGAGCTTTGCAGTACAATTTGAGGCAAATTCTACGAGGCTTGAGGTTAATCATAGACGTATACTGAACAGAACAAACGTTAGGACTTGGTAGTTCTTTGGTTTGATGAGATCCTCAACCAGACGAGGTGATCATTTTATAGCGTCATTTCGGGGTTTTGTATATATGCCAGCGATGTAGAAAACTTCAATAGCGTGATTCAGGATACACGTGGCGCCATCTCTTGACGAGTGGTGGAAGTCGCCTCAGTCCTACAACAGAAGTTTACTTGTGGATGAAGTACTTATTGTGTAAATTACTTATTGTGTGTACAGTACATTAATTATATAAGCATAACATTTTAGATAAGACGGGATTTGGGTGCTTAATATCATTGCTAAGAGCGTTTGTCTTAAGTTGTAGTTAGATTTTCACATGTTCTCGCTTGCTTTATTTACGAGTAGGTTATAAACGAGTAGTAAATAACTAAAAAATCTAAAGTTCAAAAGTTTATACAGTCTACACTAAAGACTGTTGACTTGTCGTCATTAAATTTGATTCGATATCGTCGATAGATTTTTATATTTTAACAATGCAACCTACTCCTAGAACATAGATTGTAATATTTTGGTACAATCGACGGTATTCTCCGATTTTGTCAGAGATTTTTGATCGATTAACTTTTTTTTCAACAAATGGCCCTGAAAATGTCTATGCCTTCGTCAGTTTTAAATGCCACTGTACGCTATTCTTTATAAGACCTCTAGCACAGTTTTCCGCTTCCTTACGTTATATCAGCCCATAGCGTAATAATATGTAAAATTTAATGTTTATAACGAGAGATTATAAACTCGAGTATATTAAGTAAATTACACAAAGTATTTTATTAATTACTTATTGCAGGATATTGATATTAAAATGAATGGTAAATTTGGAAAAAGACTCCACTTGTATACCTTGCCATTTATTCATCAAGAGTCATAGTCGCGTGTAGAGACATCTTGTATAACTAGTAGGTAGAGTCTCCACTCATACTGAGAAGGTTGTAGGCCTTAGGCTATCTCAGTTTGGACGCGATTTCGAACAAATTCGACACGTGGGTATACGTATGTTCACGCACGACCAATCGAGACCTTCGAAATACTATGGGAGCGTTCACAGTTCACGCGAGATAGTCGTACATCGACGTAGTCGCGCCGCGTGTAGAGCACCGCCCAACACATACAAAACTTGGCAAAATCACAATTGAACTTGGGCCTCTCGAAAATGAAACCAACTTCTTAGCTACCGAGCTATCACCGTAGCGTAGCGTGATTTACGAACCGCGAAACATTTCAATTAGAAGCTGCCTGCTCTCAGCTACGAGTATATTGATTTATTTCAGTTTTACTTCGGCACTTAACTGCGGTTCAGGGTTAACCTGTACACGTCTTCATTATTGTTTGTGAGTTTGTTTTACATCTGCATGGGCCGGCTTTTTCTCGTTGCCCAGCGGTGGTTGGTAAATAGGTAGCCATTAGTTCGATTCGTCAGTAACCAATTAATGACCCACTACAGGGTCGGGTCTCCTTCTCACAATGAGAGGGATGTAGGCCGCCGTCCACCACGCACCACTACTGCGGGTTGGTGGACTTCACATACCTTTGAGAACTTTTTTTTGTGAACTCTCAGGCATGCAGGTTTCCTCACGATGTTTTCCTTCGCCGTAACAGCAGGTAATATTTAAGTTTATAAAGCGCACATAACTTTTTTACAAAGTCATTGGTGCGTGCCACAGGGATTCGAACCCGGACCCCTCGATTCGAGGTCGAATTCTAAGCTACTGGGCTATCACCGCTTCGTTCGTTCGATTAGTTTAACGTAATATAATTCACACGAGATTGCCAAATAGTCAAAATTTGACTAAAAGTTGTTAAAATTTGACTTGAAACGGAATGTTCGTATACCTACCTACGTCATGTATTTCTTATGAATTTTCTTCAAAAATATTAGAATTCGTACACTCTTTTCTGTGTTAACTTTAAAATGCCAAATGTCAAATGGCACTGCTTGCGTAGTGATCGAGCTGTAAATTGCACCAAAAGATTTCGCTTTACGTAATTATTAATATAAGATTATAAAAATAATGAATATCTTTACTATAAAAATTATATTCCGTTATAAAAATTAGATTGTAGTATAAATTAAATTAAATATTGTAAGTAGTTTGAAACTTTATTATAACATTGTAATAGCTTTTGTGTAACAGTCAACAATAAACGCTTTCTTTTCTTTTATTTTAATCTGGTAGAGTCATGGTCGGGGCTTTTCAAAAGAAGATTTCGCCTATAGGAATCATTTGTTCTCTCATAATATCTAGAAGAATCTAGAATATTTAGAACTAGATCTTCCACTGGGTCCACTTTCACACACCACTTCGAAATTTGACTATTTATCGTTGGGAGAAAATTGAAAATCAACCAATACGTGGTGTGGAGTATACTCCAGACCTACCCCTGTTTTGGAGAGACCCGCTCCCAACAGTGGGGCAAAAGGGGTTACATCTGTGATGTACTCGCAATGCGTCAGTTGCAATTTAACTCCTCAGCCACTACGGATGGTCGTTTTTGATTTTGTAAACTCAAAAATTCAACTTCAACCGCGGTTGACAGTCAACATTAAAACTACATAGTCTACAAAATAGCAAATAGCGTATGCGGAATGTTTGACATTCGTGGTACGTTCAAAGGAGTTTTTTTTTTCGTTTTGTACCAGCAAAAAAGGAGAATCTTTTTGAACTTTTAAAAACCACGAAGATGATTTCAATAAATGAATTTTACCTCAGCGTATGAATTTGTCGCATTTGTCAACACTAATATCTTGGCTGAGGGCTGAAAGGCAGGAAGGAAGGAAGAATATCTTGGAACCGATCAGCATAGTCTTCGTCACTATGGGGTGACGAAGTAAGTGGGGTCTCAAATGAAAGCGCATCCAAAATAATATTATGTTCAATGAAAATTGTCGTTATTGTGTCGGGGGTTTTTTTAATTTTGAATTTTATACTATTATAATTATTATTATTTTCCTTCCTTGAATTACGTTTTTGACTTTCAATACGCTTATGTGACCCTAGGAAAGCGTCTGTCAGGCGTCAGACAGAGTGACACCGTAACGCGTTAGGTAACGAAGCGGTTTACCGTCCCATAAGAAGTTATCACTTCAATAATTTTGGACCCGCTGTATACAGATTGCAGGTAGACCAAAGCGCGGGATTGAACCTGGCATCACGCCAACGGCCTTCACTACTGAGCCTACGGATCCATTATGAGGATTTAGCTTAATTTAGCCACGTTATATGTTCCAGTTTAGGTCTTGGACAGAGCTTAGGCCGCGATCATTATGGATGCGATTTCGTAAGAATTCAACTCGTGCGTATACGTACGATCACGTACGAACAATGCCGACCTTAGAAATACTATGGGAGCGCTCACACTGCGTGCGAGTTAGTCGTACGTAAACTTAGTCGCGCGCAGTGTGAGCGTCACATACGATTAGTCAAAATTCGCGTATAAATTATACAAATTTTAATTTGCCACTGTATGGAATGTGTACAATTGTACACGTCAAGTTTGTCTATGTGTGTAATGTCAAAGTAGTTACTTCAACGTTGTGGTAGTATGCGTGTCTTGCTTTTTGATGAATTTCATGTGTTTTGAAATGAAATGAAATGAAATGAAATGAAATGAAATGAAATGAAATGAAATGAAATGAAATGAAATGAAATGAAATGAAATGAAATGAAATGAAATGAAATGAAATGAAATGAAATGAAATGAAATGAAATGAAATGAAATGAAATGAAATGAAATGAAATGAAATGAAATGAAATGAAATGAAATGAAATGAAATGAAATGAAATGAAATGAAATGAAATGAAATGAAATGAAATGAAATGAAATGAAATGAAATGAAATGAAATGAAATGAAATGAAATGAAATGAAATGAAATGAAATGAAATGAAATGAAATGAAATGAAATGAAATGAAATGAAATGAAATGAAATGAAATGAAATGAAATGAAATGAAATGAAATGAAATGAAATGAAATGAAATGAAATGAAATGAAATGAAATGAAATGAAATGAAATGAAATGAAATGAAATGAAATGAAATGAAATGAAATGAAAATCATTTATTTGCACGAATATGGGTTAGTTATTGGTTTTTTACATACATACTTTAATTGACAAGTTTGTATAATAATTCATTTGTCAGTTTAGCATACTACATTTATTATTTTTATAATTATTGTGTTGATTGATTGTGTCATTTTTCAAACAGCTCCGTTCGCGTAGTGATCTGTAAATTGTAACCAAAATTTTCGCTTCACGTATTAATATACCTATGTATAAGATAATAGCTGAGTAGATACATTTATCTAGTTACTAACATCAATAGAGTGTACCAGACATCTGGCAAAATGAGCTGTGGACGTGATCGCAATCCGCTAATATGAAATCAATAACAATTTCTAGACCAACCACAATAGCAGAAGTAATACTTTTGCGCGATTACTGCAGTAGATAATATGAGAACTTCTTACATAAAAATACCTACTGACGCCTTATGACGTCACAATCAACAAATTTTGTATACAATGACGATACTTCACACACGTCAAGGTTTGGTCTCATCAAGAGATGGCTTTGCCCCCTAAATAAGTCTTAAACACAAAAATCTTATAACTATATTTAGTGCCAGCCAGTAACCCATTAATGACCCACAACAGGGTCGGGTCTCCTTCTCGTAATGAGAGGGATGTAGGCCTTAGTCCACCACGCTAGCCTACTGCGGATTGGTGGACTTCACATACCTTTGAGAACATTTTTTTGTGAACTCTCAGGCATGCGGGTTTCCTCACGATGTTTTCCTTCACCGTAACAGCAGGTGATATTTTATTTTATAAAGCGCACATAACTTTTTTACAAAGTCATTGGTGTGTGCCACTGGGATTCGAACCCGGACCCCTCGATTCGAGGTCGAATTCTAAGCCACTGGGCTATCACCGCTAGATATTTAGTGCATTTACGTTTTAATAAAGTGACCTAACATTACATCCATGATATTAAAATGACATACTAACTCAGTATACAAGAAGCGGCGGCCGGTTCAGACGGTGTCACTTCAATTAACATGTCGGCGTGGACCGGTTTATGCAACACTGAGTCAGCTAAATTACAAACTGCAAATGGTTCACCTACATTTTGGCTTGTTTTGTTGAATTGCAGCACTCGAAAGGCCCTTTTTGTGTTATTGGTATGAAAATAATAATAATTCGTTGTTTTTTTACAGGTTTTCTTTTTTTTATAATTGCATAAATTGGTTGTATAGATTTGTGATTTTGTAGCATTTTGACAGCACAAAAATATCGATAAAGAACATTGTGTAATAAACCGGCACTTAAGCCACTGTATTCTGTACGTAAAGTTGTACTTTTTATGTCATCGTTCCGTCGTTTGTGCTTTAAAATTGTAAATAATACTCGAGCCCGAAGTTAGCTACTTATAGAACTATTATGTGGCTCACTACTACAATCATAGTACTAGTAGCGGGCACTAACTTGACGCCGTAAAATCATAGGCTACATAAGCCAGGCATAAACTCAAACTCAAACTCAAAAGCTTTTATTCATTATTAGGTACAATTTGTGCACACTTAATGAAAGTCATACAGATAAATTATACATTCTACATTCATCCGCTTTGATCGCCCCTCAGGCAAAACGTAGACTGGGAGAAAAAAGCGGGCGAAAAAAAACTCCCAGCACTCTTTTAAAAGTAAATAAAACTTAGTCTATAATGCAGTATGGCTAGGTCCAATAAAGGAACACACGTGACAGCTATCGTGTGTGTCAATATCGCCCCATTGCCATCCGCTCACAAATAAATATTGTTACATAGTGTATAGAAATTATACCTAGTGTTATAATATTCTTCAATTAAAAAAAATCAAATGGATATTGAGTAGTCAGAATAATTTTAAACGTCGCCACTGTTATATCATGACAGGCACTTCAAAAGTACCGTGATTTTTTATTCATGATAAAACAAGAGTATGCACTTGGACGTCAACTATTTTTCCGTCCAATTAAAGCCCCTCTCAGGCTAGCGAAAAAATATCTCTGGGCTCTTAAAATTTATTTTTGAACTATATTTTTGCAAAAAAATTTCATATTGAAGATGTGTGACGGCTGCCGAGCTGGTCAGTTGACGCGATAATTTTATTTGGATTCTGAATACTTTAAATTTAACAATACCTTGGAGTAGATACTCGTAAATATTGGTAGTATTATAGTGAATTTAGATTGTCATGGAGTCTAAATATTATTTTTTGTAGTATTTTTTAGTCATTGTCGTTTTTAGTTATATAATTATCATTGGATAACAAGCGAATTTAAAAAAGTGTTATTTAAATGACTTGAAAAAGGAAGCCAGGTCTAATGATTTCCTTTTCAGCACATTAAAGTGCCCGTTATTGATCGCATCGTGTGTGGTAGTAATTCTTTAAATTAAGGCTATTTTATTATTTCAGTCCACCAATCCGCATTAAGCCTG
The DNA here is from genome assembly GCA_905147235.1 of Erynnis tages. NCBI lineage: Eukaryota > Metazoa > Arthropoda > Insecta > Lepidoptera > Hesperiidae > Erynnis > Erynnis tages. Next base: position 2,680,572 of record LR990097.1, read on the forward strand.
GAGTGGTTGGAGCTATTAAAGTGGACTAAGACCTACGTCCTTCTCATTATGAGAAGAAACTCAACCCTACAGTGGGTCATAAATTGGTTCACAGAATTTTATTTCAAGTCTTGCTTCACTGTTGCATACTACCGTCTCAATTACCGGCGCAGTGACAAATTAACGTGGCACTGTGGTGGGACCTTATGACGTCACTGAACCTGATAACAAACACACCCCAGTCTTCCCAAAGCCTTGCTAGCCATTTTAGTATATTTAGTTTAGTCAAAGGTAATTAGGTAATTCTCCAACCCGCACTAGGCCAGCGTGGTGGACTAAGGCCTACATCCTTCTCATTGTGAGAGGAGATTCGACCCTGCAGTGGGTCATTAATGTGATACAGACAAAGGGTAAAAAGGTAGGTCGTAGAGCCAATGCAGCTCGCCTACAGCTCACCTACGAGGAAGGACATTATTTATTACATAAAAACAAGAAACATTAACATTAAGTAATATTTTTTTTGAAAATTTGACCAAAATTAATAACTTGCCATTACTGAAGAATCGTATCAATAACACTCTGGACCGGCAGCGCGCATGTAATGCGCCACTAGCGGTCACCCATGCAGGCCCCTGATTCTGTAAACTGTAAGTCCCAAAAGATTTCGTGTCGATATCGTGTGACATCAAACCGTACGTCATTTCATGAACTCAGCACGACAAGGAACCTTAAGGTATGTATATTCTATAGGCACACAATAGATTGTCACGACATTTGACTTTTAAGCCTTTTTTGACTTTTTATCACGGATAAGACGACATTGCCGCGATAAGAGTGTGGTCATACAAAATCAGGCCCTGGGTACTGACCGCGCCCGACGTTGCTTAACTTTCTCGATCGATACCTATCTACTCAAGCAGCAGACTCACTCGGCATAGCAATCCGAGTTTATAGGATACCAATACGAAGAAAGGACATGTGCCTGATTCTTTATGACCATTCACACTCGTACGGTTTGATGTCACACAATATCGGCACGAAATCCGAATGGTTATACAGAATCGGGGCCCATGACTCCAACAGCGCTAATTCATTCAGTGGCAAAGTTGGCGGATTCAATCCTGGCACTAAACGGCTCGGCGAACTTCCCGCTCGGCTATCCAAACTGGATTATTGCTGACAAAGCCTTTTACCAACTTTCATGCGACAGGTAACTCGAGCGGACTATGGTTGAATACGAAGAATACGTTGGTTAACTAGCTTCTCTCCGCGACTGTGCGTATAGACTTGGAGGAAAAGGGGAGATCTCCCGCCAGGCGATGTCACTGCTGGGGAACGTCCGAATGTTAACTGCGGACCATTTGTATTTATGCAGAGATTCTAAAGAACTTTGATAGCGCGTTTGAGGATACGTTTTCCGATTGGCCGGTTCGGTACGACGCGTGTGACGTGTTCTATTGTTTACTACATTCGCTGCTTGCGTCGTCATGCGTGGTCCGCATTTCATGTGAGGCGCGCGCTCATATTACTGTAGGTATCGCGCCGCTACAGGACTTCAGGATTAGATGTTAAATTGTATAATATCTACATCTACACTAATATTATAAAGAGGAAAAAATTGTATTTGTGTGTGTGTGTGTGTATGTATGTTTGTAATGAATAAACTCAAAAACTACTGTGCCGATGTCAAAAATTCTTTCACCGTTGGAAAGCTACATTCAGCCTGAGTAACATAGGCTATATTAATTGCTAGATTAGGGATCCTTACTAAAACTTAAGTAACGCAAGCCAAGGTGTAAAAAAGTGCCCTAAAACATCTTTCGTCGCATGCGCTGCGGAAAATATTGATGATAGAGCAAAAGTATGTTCTATAATATTCAAGAACATAATGAATATCTACAAAAAACTTTGCGATATTAGTCAAATTAATTGGCAGAGCGAAGCCTGCCGGGTCACCTAGTAGTATTATACTAGTAGATATACTATAATAGTAGATAAAACACACTTAACACTACACACACAAACGCACGCACGCATTCACGCATAGGACATCAAAGCAAAACAATATTCAGAGTTTTAACGCATTGACGATTTCTTTAGGTATCTCGTATCAATTTCAGGTGGCCTGTCTGTTAATATAGTTAGTTTTGGATTTTTGAAAATCACCATTTTCATTTAACGTTTAATTTTTATGGTGCAAAACTAGACTTAATTTACAATAAAATATTTAAAATTAACTTAGATAATGCATGCATGTCATGCAAGCATGCATTGTCGTCCAAATTAATTGAGTGAATGTGCGAAATTTCATCACAGTCTGTTGAGGATAACAGCTTCAAAATCAGTTGTATTTTTGACCCGAACGTTCATACATACAATGACATACACACTTACATCTCAATACACAAACATCAAATACAAACATCTCAAGTTAAATAAAAGCTTTTTAAAAAGACAGTCGTTACATTTACACATTATGACGCGAACAGTCACAGTTGGCGTAGTTAAAAAAACTTAAAACCGAAACGATTCTATCCATTGAAAAGTTACAAAGTAAGTCAGTATACTGTGTATCTTAATTAAGTCGGTGCAACTATTGGAAACGGTCCAGTTCCTTGGTTAACTGTTGCAACGAAAATTTACGGAAAATTACGATAAGGAGTTATATTCGTAGCATGCAAGACTTTTGCTCTTAATTTTTTTTTAATTAAAAAAAAAAACAAATTTTGGCAGGTTTACCTACTATCGGCCAAATTGAATCATAACCACTTAAGACCTTAGTCCACCACACTGGCCTAGTGCGGGTTGGTGGACTTCACATGCATTTCACGAATTTTTTCTTCACCTTTCCAGCAGGTTTTTCAACTGAAACAGCGTTATGTAGGGTAACGTGGGGTAAGTAAGCCCTCTATTATTAAATAATACAATTCCTATCCTATTAAAAACGATTTCATTAACTGTACTGGCGTACTGTCAGGTTATAACTTATTAAATATTTATAGGACTATTTCTGCCCGACTTAGTTCGGGCTATTACGGTTAATTCAATAGGGCTCGGATCTGGAACTCTTCCAATTTCGTACCACTACAATTGAGGTCTTTTGGCTTACTCGATTCCTTGCTTCGCTTCTTTAATTGACTTTTTTATTACAACGTCTTATAATTTTTATGTGCTTGAATTCGAATTTTTCGCCCATTTTCACCAACCTTTATTACGAGTAGATAAAAATGATATGCGTTATATTTTCAGTTCTAAATTAGATGAAGTCCATATCCAGAAAACTTAAAATCATCTTATACTGGACTACCTCAAAAAGGGGTATTTTTAACCCCCGACGCAAAAGAAGGGGTGTTATAAGTTTGACGTGTCTGTCTGTTTGTCTGTCTGTCTGTCTGTCGTGGCACTGTAGCTCGCGAACGGATGAAGCGATTTCAATTTAGTTTTTTATGTATGAAAGATGAGTTACGGGCGAGTGTTCTTAGACATGTTTGATGAAAATCGGTTGAATCCTTTAATTCTATTTGAGGTTGAATGCGGGCGTCCCGGTTGCAGTGACCACTTACCATCAGGTGGCAAGCGTGCAATCAATATAAAAAAATTCGTATTCAATCTTTTTGCTAGAACTTACTTAAAGTTCTACTTCAATATTTTTGTTAGAAAACTTTTATTTTCAAGTGGAATCTTAAATATCTAGACCTGGCCTGCTGCCAGCGTGGTCTGGAAGACCAACTGAATGAAACGCCTAGGACATCGGTTTTGGCTAATTCTACAATTAGTAAGAGTAATGTCATCTTTATACCTAAGGAGCTTGCCAAATTTTCTCGTTTTCGGCGACTTTTATTCTGTAATTTGAAATCATTTTATAGCACAGCGTGATGGAAAGCGACACTTGTACTTTATCAGTGCGTAAAGTGCCACATTTTTACACAATCGGTTTTTCTACAACTGACAATACATCTTATAAAAAATGGTTTATATAATTAACGTTAAAAATGTTTATAGAAATTAGGTTTAGCATTATATATCTATTTGGTTTAATGTTTCTGTAAATTTTATGGCACTTGTGCTAAAAATAGTAGGTATACGACACTCGTGCCTTAATTTAGCCAATTCACGTACCATACCCAACGGTCACCACCTACAATCAGATAACCTACTAAGTCTAGTCTGAAATACATTTATACGTTTTAGTAGTATGTGAGCCTCAGAGTCGCCCAGAGGGCAATGGAGAGAGCTATGCTTGGTATTTCTCTACGAGACAGAATCAGAAATGATGAAATCCGAAGAAGAACGAAGGTGACCGACATAGCTCTCAAAGTTTGCAAATTAAAGTGGCAATGGGTTGGCCACATCGTTCGCAGGACTGACAACCGATGGGGAAAAAAGGTCCTCGAATGGCGACCACGTTTAGGCAAAAGGAGACAGGCCGCCCTCCGACCAGGTGGACTGATGACCTGAAGAAGACAGCGGGAAACCATTGGATTCAAAGGGCCCAGGGCCGGGCGGAGTAGCGTCGATTAGGGGAGGCCCATGTCCAGCAGTGGACTACTAAGGGCTAAAAGGAAGGAAGGAAGGAGTAGTAAGTCAATGACGTTTAAACAGATAGACACGTTATAACCCAACATTAAAGTATTTTAAAGTGGCGCAAGGAGTAGTCTATACATACACACAGCCGCAAGCTGTATGTATTTATGACACTTAGCGCTATAGAGAAAAATGATGGGGCATGCCTGTTATTAGAAAGAGATAAACATACGTAGTTCGTTACGTATTGATGGCCTCTGAGCGCTCATTGGCGCGAGCGCGTGACATCATGACTACGGAGGAGATTGGGCAAAGTGGAGGCTCGATTTTACTAGTATAAAATAATAAAAACAATTATGAACAAAACGTTTATTTTTTAAATACACACTAGCGACGGGCGATTATTACTAAAAACAATCGAGTATGTCGATTGTTCAGTTTAGTAGTTAAAAGTCGATAACAATCGATGTTATTCGATTGATGTTAACAACCGAATCGCGGCGACTACTACGCTACGGTATTACTTACTAAGTACTAACTTTATCGACTGATTTGATGATTTTGATTATTCGTTCGTAGTTGAGCACTACTTAAAAAGTAATTACTAAAGATGGTGCGATGGACGGGCGTGCGCTGCGTATTACTTATTACTTTTTAGGACTGTTTAGTAGTCAATCCACCGATTTCACGACGTCCATTCTTTCGTCGTCAGTAAGGTAATCTAAAAATATAAACAATACATGATAAGTAATATCTATTCGCTTCATTGTTTTCTAGATTGTATTGCATTATCATATAATCTGAGCAAAATAAGATTTAACATACTTGACATAAAACAACATTAAGAAATCTGGGTTCATAGTTTAATTTTCCCCAACTTCCGCTGAAACCGGCCGCCACGTGACCGCGCTAACATTGTCTCTTTTACTCTCACGCATAAAACATATTACATCTCGCTCTTTAGCCTACCCGTGTCAGCCATTGCCAAATTATGTCAAAACTAAAACATTTATTATGTTTTAATAATTTTAAATGAAAATACTGTACTTACGAATGAAATGACACGTTTTTCTTGTCTCTAACAGTTGCAGTGTAATTGGTACAACTCCTAAACACACAGGAAGGCATTATTGCCAGGAAATGCGAAATAATTTTAGGCGCTGTCTTGACGTAAAGCCGTAAAGAGATAGCGTGCCCAACTGAATGCGCTTCGGGCAATTACCTGCCTTTCGTCTAGTCATTCTAGAGCGTGTAAGACGTATCTATAACTTTTTAAAACATCTTAGTAGTAAGTATTATAAATATACTGTTCAACGAAATACCGTTACACTGTATTGTAGCTTATTAGTATATAAAAATTACGACCTATAAAGGTTATGGGCACTTTGGTATTAATAAGTGTGTATGGTGGTTTAGGGTGCTGCTTTACTACCTCAATATGTCGACTTTACTGCCGTTTGATGTCATACAAAATTCTTGTTTTTGTATAGGGCTGGAGTAAGGGTTTTTAGCCCTCAACGATAAAGCGAAACGGTGAGTCTTGTGGCTTAGAATTCGGACTCTTACTCAAGGAGTTTTTCGGACGATGTCCAAAAAAATCCATTGAAAAAATCCACCATGGATCTTTTCGGACTTTTTTGACCACTTTGATCCATTTATCGATAGATTTTTGTAAAGTGGATTTTTGGGACTAACGATTGCCAAAAGATTTGAAGAAGAGCTCTTTTAACGCCCTTTTTGAAGTAACCCATGAACTTACTTTAATTATTTATTTTGTGTTTCACTATGTAAGTACTTAAAACCCATTCGTGCATTTAATTTTATTACTTTTTATTTTAATTAGGTACAGTCGAAATATCAGATGACACATTACCACTTTAAAGGCGATGGTTGGAATTAATAAATTGCCTGTCTCATCATAAGAGATTCACGATAAGCGATAGTCTACAAAAACACGTGAAACAAATGACAAAACTACAAAACTATAGTTCTAGCTAAATAGCTATGGTTCTTACACAAGTCACAAGGTCACATAATGAACTTTCATTTTTCACTTTCATGGCCCACTGTTGGACACGGGTCTCTCCCACAACAGGGAAGCTTGGAGCATACTCCATCGCCCTGCTTCAATGTGGATTGGTGGAGAAACAGGCGAGTTGGCCAACCCGTGTCGGATGTTTTCAAACTACCCATACGGCCTCCGACAAGGTTTAACGACTGCAGTGCTATCGTATCGATAACAACCAAAACCGACGGCTTAACATGCACTCCGAAGCACGGAAACGCGCATTTAATTCACCAATAGCGGTCACCCATCCAGGTACTGACCGCTTAATTTCTTTAACTTTTTCGATCGCCTACGATCTACTCAAGCAGTGGGACTATGCGTGCTCACATATTTAAGGAACCGTTAATGCTTTAAAAATACCCCGGCGTGATTCTGTGGATTAAAGAATTTACTACCTATGCCTAATAAAATTAAGTTGCATATGACATAGGTTATACACCAAAAATAAAAGTTATCCTATTCAATTTTTATAGCTTATATCTGATTAACAGACCAATACTTTGTACTCATCCATATAAAAAATCTATACCAAAACTTGTTCGTGTATTGGTACGCAGTAGGTACTCACTAACCACAGGCTATTGGGTATACACTTGGAAGTGAACTGGGGACCAGTTTGTCAACATTGCGACGGACAGACGCACGACCGCAGAATCCTGTGGTTTCGTCTATATTTATGATAAAAACCGAAGAAAACCTTTGGGATTTTGTATGGGTTCCGTTGCAACGAAGCTTTTTGTAGCTCGAGCAAATCGCAAAACAAAAAGTGGTGGAAAAAGTTATTTAGGAAAAAGGGTTGAGTACAAAAATGACGTTTTATATCTGTAGACTTTTCATATATTTATGGTTTCTTTACAGACACGAGACAATCTTACAACTACCTAAACCAGAAACATTTAAACTCATCATCAACTAATTCTCTGGGAATTGAACCCAGGACCCTCTGGTGATTTAACCATTGCGCCACGCAGTGTAAAAACAACTGTAATTATAAGGAAGAAGAATTATAGTAGATAATAGTGTGGAGGAATGATATCTACTCTTCTACCTTTTTAACAATTTAATAACTAAGCGCTAACTTACGCGCCAAAAGAAACGTGTCACATTCTTCGCGCCAATACATTTAAAAAAAGAACTCGCGCATGATAATTCTTGCATACAGCCAGAGTGAAATTATTTTATCCTGCCGATACGAACAATAACTTTTTTCCACTTCGAAAACTATTGTTTCCAAGTTATCAACAAAGATTGTGAGTTCCGAGTATCGCTCGCAATTCCGACTGGGTGTCATTAGTGGCCATCAAAAACTCATTTTGTAGTTTTTCTATACCCTTGCGAGGAGTCGCGAGGATGCGAGTAGTATGTATACAGCGATAAGTATCGTTGAAGTGCATAACCTCATCGGTAGATCAGAGATTCTCAACTTGCAAGTTGAAATGATTTTTAGTATGTATGTGGATTAAAATAGTGTAGTTCATACTAGTATAAATAAAAAAGGTAAGGTATAAAATAAAAATCTTTATACAAGTCAAAGTTTTATTCTGAGAACAATAAAATGGCAAATTATATTCGCATGCAAAGAACGAAAACACTATCATGCAAATATTTTTTTACATATTTTATCTTTTTTAAACAATTAAAACAATACTGGCTATTAAAAAGAGTATTCTTCCATTAAAAAATCTAATATGCGATAAATAAAAATACACACACGTTTATCGTACATTCGATTTGATTGATAAAATCGAATCGTTTAATCGATTCTTCATAAAGAAATGCATGATCGTGACGATATTATGAAAATTATCACAGAAATTACGTTTTCTACCTTAAATTGAACATTTAATATTTATGCTATCTAAAAACTAAACAGTTAAACAGAGTTCAAGAATTGCGTTTAAATCGATACTCTTATTCGGTCATACCAATATCAATCGACTAATTTCGATAAAATTTACAAAATATTTTCTCTCAGTCTGTATTACAATTACACTAATAGTAATTAATTACTTTTCTATTATTTCTAAATTGGAAACAATTGGAATACATATCTCAAAATCGATTACCTATCGATTTCTATTCGATTATTGAGCAAACATTTTACAATGAAGTAGTTTTATAATAATTTTTAAAATTGGAAAAATGTTGAAACTTCAAATTATTGAACCATTCATAACCGGAGACATTCGAAGCTTTATTGAAAGATTTTGACAAAAAAAATTAAATTTTTTAATATTTTTAATGACAATATTATTAACATTACGACAAAATTATTATCTTCGGTCGTTTTTGTGTACAGACCCTTACAATTCTGTACAATTTTGTGTTTGTACACCTATCCTAACTATTTACACTTCAGTCGTAGAATATTTAGGAACATAAAAGTATATTACAAATACAGTAACTTTTCAATCAAACGTTATTTCAATCGAATAAGTATGGCAGTCAGTAATGAATTATTATTAATTAGTTTATTACCATTTAGATGCAGCAAGTAACAGTGCGGTGAACAACAACACTATCGACAAAGTATTCGTACGGTAAACGTCAGTTACACGTATGTCATAAATGTCAATCTATCTTGACATCTTCCCATACTAATGGCACCTCGATACGATCACTATACGAAACTAAGGTCATGCTCAAGGTACGACGACTCTACGCATTCCTTTTCTAAATTAAAATAGTCAAAATATTCCTTAACTATTTTTTGTAGCGAAACATTACCTGAGACCTAACTTTACTTTACAGTATTTATTCCTTCAACAACGATTTTCCTAGTCTTATTGTTATAGGCCTGTGATATTATACTAACTTTTGCGTAGGTCCTGACAATGCCAATACTAATTCGACCGATATAAAATTGTACCCCAAAGTTGTATAAGAAAAAGTATGAGTTCTTTATGTTCTATACAGTTTTCATACAATATTATTTTGTAATATGTTCATAATTACACTTCACACGTGGGTGGCCTGCGCCGGCTGGGTGCGGTTACCTGAAAAAAAAAACTCATTTTCAAAATCGTCTTCGAAATTTGATTAAATTTAAATTAGCGGCGATAACCCAGAGGCTTAGAATTCGACCTCGAAACGAGAGGTCCGGGTTCGAATCCCAGCGGCACGCACCAATGACTTTGTTAAAAAGTTATGTGCGCTTTATAAAACTAAATATCACCTGCTGTTACGGTGAAGGAAAACATCGTGAGGAAACCTGCATGCCTGAGAGTTCACAAAAAAACAAAAATGTTCTCAAAGGTATGTGAATTCCACCAACCCGCAGGAGGCCAGCGTCTCACACAATGAGGAGACCCGACCCTGTAGTGGGTCATTAATGGGCTACTGACTTCTAAATTTTCAGAAGAAATACGTAAATTGCTTTACACAAAAAAATCTTTCTCAAAATTGAGGTCCTCTAATAAAATTTCTATCCCATTCGCAGTTTTTAGATGTCATTTACAATGACCACTTACTCGTAACATCAGTGCCGAGAACATAAAATAATACTATCGTCAAAGTATTCGTTTAGTAAACGTCAGTCATTAGTATGTCAATGTCAGTCTGTCTGACCTCTTCCCATTCCTATACTAATGGCACACGTTAGATATACGAATATTTTGACAACAGTGTTCATGCTCGAAGTACTGGCCTGCATGCCTCTCTATAACCTATTAGTACGACTGTCAGCTCGAGTTTCTCACAATGAGAAATATACACTACACTCACACTAAATGGACATTACCTACATTAAAAAATCAGCTTTTTTCCAATGATAAAAAATCAAATTATCGTGTAAGTGTCGTGCACGTTTTTGTTACTTTATTCGCCTTTACCACCCCAATTGTGATGAGCCTAATAGCACGGGCGATTGTACCTTCATCTGATAACACGTGTAATCAGCCCTGAACAATAAATAATGAGACATTGAAATGATGATAATGGATTGATTATAGAATTATTGGTTATTTATTTCTTTGTTATTCTTTGTCGTGACTGACAGGTATATTATTGGTAATAAGAATACAGTTTATTGATTTTCTTATGTAAAGTCTGGCAGGCCGCGCTTAGTTTGGTTGGGATTTCGTACGAATTCAACTCGTGCGTATACGTCCGTTCGCGCACGAACAACCCCGGCCGGTGAAAAACTAAGGTAGCGCTCACACTGCGCGCGACTAAGTTGACGTGCGACTAACTAGCTAACTAGACTAAGTCGCGAAATTTTCGGGTACAATTTACAGCACTACGAGAACGGCGAATTTGGCACAACTAAAGGTTATATTAAGAAGAATGCACAAATTCTAATATTACACACATAGACAAACGTGACGTGTACGTAGATTCCGTTACGAGTCAAATTCAAACTTCAATAAGTTATTGTCGAATTTAAACTACTTGTCGGTCTATAGCTTTGACAATATAATAGTTCAACAACGTTTTAAGACAAAGTAATTCGGTGGCACACAGGGCTTGTTGCTTTATAAATTTAGCCTTGATTACGTTGCGTATTTCAAAAAATATAGCAAAAAGCGCAAACCAACGAGTAAGTCAATTTCCGAGGGTATTTTTAATTGAATTTTTGAGGGTAGGTACCCGTTCTCTTGCAACCAGAGCTATGTCGTTCTTTGTGTAGCCGGAATGTTGGATTGTTGGCACAAAGGCGCGTCCAGCCTGTCAGAGGTGCATGTAACATCACCGACTTGTTTGTTTTCTCAATACACACGCCACGACATCGACAGTGCGTTTTTGCAATTCGCCGTCGAATGTAGGCTGAGAGCTGATGAAGAATGCTTGTTCAATAAAACTGTGAAGGCATAAAGAGGAAAGGTTTAAAGCAGAATGAATTATTATTGTCGTCTGATTTAGAAAATACACTCCCGGACACTCGAATCGAGCCACCTTACATTCCCGGGCCTAAAAGCCCAATACACAAAAAATACACAATATAACAAAAAAGTTTTTATGCATTTTTAATGCTGGCATATTTCATCGTCTTTCTTGTATGTATTATTCCAAATTTGAATTTAAGAATTTAAAATAAAGAACAAAAGCAGTGCTTGGTCACTGATTAAAAAAAAAAAAATGCTGTAGAAAGTTGCTTTTGAAGCAATTTAATTTCGATTTTGTTTGAATTTTCGCAATTGTTGTTAACCAAAGTTTAGTTTAGTTATTTTTCTATAATTTGAACCGCGTTTGGCTATAAAATTATGGATACTTCACCTGAAGTAGCCGCGCAAGCTGTAGCACTTCTTCAATCTGGGCTAAGTCAGCGAGAAGTGAGTTCACAACTTCACATACGTCGTTCCGCTGTTCAAAGAGTGTACCACCGATACCTGGAGACTAGCGGCTTCGTTCGGCGAACAGGAGGATCTCGTTACCGAGTGACAACGGCGAGACAAGATCAATACCTTGTCACCACCAGCTTACGAAATCGACGCCTTACCTCTGTTCAGATACAAGAACAGCTCAGGGACTTTCACGGAGTGGCTGTAAGTGCTCGGACCGTTAGAAGGCGACTCAATGAACTTGGTTTAAAGCCCCATAAGCCAGCCAATGGACCAAAATTGACACGAGCACACAGAATAGCCCGTCTAGAGTTTGCGCGCGAACATCTAAATTGGATTCGACATCAATGGAGCCAGGTTCTCTTTACAGATGAGTCCAAGATAATGCTATACGGTAATGACGGAAGGAGTAAGGTGTACCGAAGACAGAATGAGCGTTTGGCGCAATGCTGTATTGACGAGAAAGTGAGTTATGGTGGAGGATCGTGGACAATCTAGGGAGGAATCTCTATGGAAGGCAAAACTGAGCTAGAGGTAGTGACGGGACCACGACTGCCGCCCCAAGATGGCAATAGATACATTCGCCAATGTTTAGAGAACCACGTGATGCCATATGCTGGATTTATTGGCCAAGATTTCGTTTTAATGCATGATAATGCAAGGGCCCATACTGCGGGAATCGTCAGGGAGTACTTAAATGACATTGGTATCACTGTTATGAGATGGCCAGCGCGAAGTCCTGATATGAATCCTATAGAGCATCTATGGGATGAGCTCAAGAGGCGTGTTCGAGCTCATCATCCTGCCCCACAAACCATGCAGGAGCTCAAAAATGTAATTTTGGAAGAATGGGAAGACATTCCTCAACATGTCATAAAGACATTGATTAATTCTATGCCAAACCGTATGAGAGCTGTCATAAATGCACTGGGAGGCAATACAAGTTACTAAATAAACATTTCTTTTCATGTAAAACATTTCTTTATTTAAAAATCGTAAGATTTTTTTCCTTGAAAAAAGGCTATATGGACTTGTTTCAACGTAACTCTACTTTTTTAATAAACTGTAGTTCAAATTTAGAACAGTGACACTCTAAATGAATGATGAGTATACCAGCTCCAAAACTGCATCAAAACATTTTCCTTCTACATACATCTTTTGTAAGTTACAGTACTCCAAACCAAAAAAATCAAGGTGGCTCGATTTAGGTGTCCGGGAGTGTATTTAAAAAATTGAGAGTTATTAGAAATTGAAATGATTTTTTAATTCTGTTAACATTTTACAATGACTTTGATTGATTTACTAGGCTTACGTAGATTTTAATTGTGGCCGATAATTATGGATTACTTACTAAACATAAAATTGTGTCTGTTATAAGTGCTAGTTATACATGGAAATTTCCTTTTTAATACAATTAGCATTTGTAACTTCTATTAAAAACTGTTAAGTTATTTAGTACTTATCTAAATATATTAACACTTTAAAGCAGCTACATCACATTCATAGGCAGCCAACACCTCACCTAATTTTTAAACAAAATTGCAAACACCCAAAAGTTTTCTCTTAAAATTCCGGGAGTAAATTCAAAATTTTAATATTTTAATGATAATCTTTTCGCTATCCGGCTCCTAGTGTAGGAAGTAAATATTCCTTTTAACTTGCAGTTTTTCAGAGAGCCAGCAATTTGCAAGGGTATGGCACTCACGAATATCCAGCTATTTTAGGCCGGGGACGCATGGAGCTACCAATGAAGTAAGAATAATATGGACATTAAACGCTTTTTTTTATTATAACTATAACTAACTTCTACTGCGGTAGTATATTCCTTGTATTATATTATAAGGCCTTGTCCTAATTGGGGGTCGCAATAAAACAAAAATGTTGCCGTTCGAGCGACCTAATCAATATTTTTTGACTAATCAATATTTTTTTTATTCATCCATTGGCCCTTCAAAGTTCATTGCTAAATAATTGGCATTCAGCTGCTGAATTAAATGTGATTATGAAGAACGTGATTGAAAAAAGCGGAGCAAAAAGATATAATTCTATTACAGTGCTTTTTTGAAAATTTATGTAAATATTTTACAATCACCACTAAATTTTTTTACTGTTGTCATCAAAAATATAGGTAACTTTTCGATACTAATTTACCTAACACCAAATGAGAATGCCACAATGCATTAAGTTTACACATTATAAAAACTTACAGTAAATGGCAGTAAAAATAAATAAATCGTCTCGTGTGGACCAACCCTTAGTGGTCGCGGTTAATATGTAGTGGGGCGCCTTTGACCCTTTTACGCGTACATATTTAGGGTCAAAACTGACTGAAGTGAACCCCATTTTAAACATTGCGCTTCGTTAAATTTTTTACTCGTAAATAATTTGGAAACAAGTGAATACGTTTATTGCAGTGGTTTTTAAGTGTTTCGTTTCATGAATCGTTTTTGCTTTATGTTGTGTCGTAACTAGTCGTAAGTACACCGGGTAACAGGTAAAAATCTATTCATCCATCAGCTATTTAAAATATAAAATTGAAGCAGTTTTAAAGTACATACATTTGACTACAACTTGCCAGTAACCAGTAACCCATTAATGACCCACTACAGGGTCAGGTCTCCTCTCACAATGAGAGGGATGTAGGCCACCACGCTGGCCTACTGCGGGTTGGTGGACTTCACATGCCTTTGAGAACATTTTTTTTTTAACTCTCAGTCATGCAGGTTTCCTCACGATGTTCTCCTTCACCGTAACAGCAGGTGATATTTAATTTTATAAAGCGCAATATTTTTTACAAAGTCATTGGTGCGTGCCACTGGGATTCGAACCCGGACCCCTCTATTCGAGGTCGAATCCTAAGCCACTGGGCTATCACCGCTTATTTATTTACATTTTATGTTCGTTCTATTGTAATTTAATGTTGATATGATGAAATGGCTTGACATCGATACGGTTTTGTAATATCTTCTACAAAAGCAGTATTTTATTATAGGTAAGTAGTTTTAATGAAGGGATAAAAATACCTTCTTTCATGACATAGAAGTAAGAGAAATAAGAGCATGAAGAGAGATATGACGTAAAAGAGAAAGATAAATCACAAGAAAGAATAACAGTATTAAAATATTAGACAGTAGATATAACAATAGAAACAAACATTAATCAAACCCATGCTATTTATGCATGCATAATCAAACGGTGTGAAAGCAGCCTAATCAGAGGTGCACAACCTTTGGTCTCATTTATGTTCATTAATAATTCAGGCGATTAGTTACCCATGCAAATTGCAATTATGCGAAGGTAACTTGAATTCACCTATATTTACCTATAAGGGTAGCTGCGTTATATACCTGGTGGTATGACGACGGAACTCCGGACGGCGGAGTACGGGGGCGGCGCTGGCGTCGACGCTGGCTTCGCTGTGTGCACCTGACTTCCATAGCCTGTACAAAAAAGTTTCAATTTTAATTAGTCATGACCTTTTAATTTACCTTTAATTATTCATACTTTATACAGGTTGAATTTTTAAAAATGTCTAGAATTTAAGCCCTTAAATTTATCGCTAGTTCAAGACCAAACACACTGTATATTGGTTAATATACATCCCAATATACGCCCTGTGGTAAAGACCAAACACACCCAACGACCATGACTTGACAACCCAAGTGGCGCAGTGGTAAAGAGACAGGTGAGTTGCGCGGAGGGTCCTGGGTTCGATTCCAAGCAGAGCAGAGATTTGAATGATGAATTTGAATTTCTGTTTCTGGTCTGGGTGTGTTGTGTTGTTGTCTTGTGTGTGTCCATGGCGCCCACGACACAGGGAATCCTAGTGTGGGGCTATGAGTGTGAAGCGTTATTTATTTATTAAACACACTGTATACTGCAATTCAAGAGGTATATTATAATATAGATTCATTTACTCACCCATGGAACTGTTGCGAAGTAACCCATTATTCAATATACTTTGGGTTTGGTCTAGAACTAACCCTAATTAAAGAGCATAAAATAGACCGAATTTGAACTCTACTAGACCTCTAGGGCAGATCCCTTTATGGGGGACGTTTAGTCGATGAAATTCGGTGTGTTTTATGCCGGTAAATCGCTAGTTGAGATCTAACACTGTTTACTGCCATTCTAGAGGTATATAGAATTATTTACTGACTCACTCATAATAATACTTACCAATAAAAAAAATGTTTCATCGTTTTAATATTTGATGCATTCTCACCTATTCGTTGCCTGTGACCGGCGTACCACAGGGCGTATATTGGGGCGTGTATTGACCGATATATACTGCAACTCTACAGATATATAGACGTATTTACTCACCCACGGAACTGTTGCGGAGGTAGGGGTTCCCGTAGGTTGCGGAATACCGCAGGTCCACGCCGCTCTTCGCGCTCGGCTGAGCGTATATCGGTGACGCTGGAAGTTACGCGTGTGTTAGTTTTTGTGGTTTTTTTGCCAAAAAATATCTATAAGTATAGGGTTAGTGCAGTATGTGATGAAATATATCTATAGGGTTTATATTGCAGTATATTGTGATTTTGTCTGTTTAATACATTCAATTTGAAAGGGATTCCAGAATTGATAATATATAGGGAACGCTGGAAGTTACGCGTGTGTTAGTTTTTGTGGTTTTTTTGCCAAAAAATATCTATAAGTATAGGGTATATTGTGCAGTATGTGATGAAAATATATCTATAGGGTTTATATTGCAGTATATTATGATTTTGTCTGTTTAATACATTCAATTTAACAAGGATTCCAGAATTAATAATAATATAAGGAACGCTGGAAGTTACGCGTGTGTTAGTTTTTGTGGTTTTGTACCAAAAATTTTATATTATATATTGTTCTCAAATGTAAGATTATTTATTAATTCTTGTACCTACACATAAAACAGATAAAACATGACAAAACAGTAGACATGTACATAAAACGCTTAATAAAAGTATTATTTATCTCAAAAAGAAATCTTTTCCTCCATTTTATAATATATATTTATATTAAAAATTAAATACTGAAATTCAGAAGACATTCCAAAACCTCTTCGATCTTTTCCCCTTACTTTTTTTTCAGTATAATACGTAAATGCATACAAGTATTAACCTATACGTTTAATTTAACTTTTGCATTAAGTATACAGATTGAACATAATATTTAAACGAAAAATTTAATCTCTTTATAACCATAAAGTGTATAAACGCATTTTAAACCAAATCAAAAGCCTAAAGAATATATAAGTAACTTTCATTAATACATCCACGCTGTATATTTTAATTAAACCCGACATAACCTATATGAATTGTGACAAAATGTAATTTTGTATTATTACCGAAATTTATTAAATTCAGGTGTTCATCTGACTCACGAAATAATAAATACTTGTTATCCTCTCTGGAGCCATTATGTGGGTTTCATAATATCTGGCTCTCGTATTTTTCATCTTTTAATTTATTTATGGTTTTTTAAGTTCGTATTTTAGTTTCATGTAACTTATGAACCCAACTTCACTCATTTGGGACTGAATTCAGAAAAATTCTACTAGCTATTACGTTATTACCTTATTACGTCTTAAGAGCCAAACTTCTATGATAAGATTTGTGTGGTTTAGATACACAAGCGGTGATAGTCCAGTGGCTAAGAATTCGGTCTCTTACTCAAGAAGATTGACTTTGAGAAAAAAATTATTGTGAACTCTCAGGCACGCAGGTTTCCTCACGATGCTTTCCCTCACCGTAACAGCAGGTGATATTTAATTCTATAAAGCGCACATAACTTTATTTTTACAAAGTAATTGGTGCGTGCGTTTAAGTGAATTTAAATGAAATATAATGAAATAAATTATGTGATAATATATTTTGTTAAAGCTAATGTATGTTGAATGAAATGAGAAATAAAAGGCTTACTTATTTATTATTTTTATTCAATTGGTGCGTGCCTGTGGTAATCGAATCCGGAAGCTCGATTAAGGGGTCGAATTCTAAGCCACTAGGCTATCACCGCTTGACGCTACATAAAGTGATAATATATTGAAAACAGGCTATTATAAACCAACCAACCAACATGAGAGTAACTTCGACGCTTTAAAGAGCTAGTCGTTAAATCGAGTGACGTTATATAGAGTTAACACTATATTTCTAAAACTTACAGTCACCGACAGGAAGCCCTAGGTTATTGATGGCGTCTGTTTCATCCCCAGCTTTGGTCGTGCGTTGCAATGAATTGTTTTGTGATCCATTGCCGGCGGACAGGGGTAACGTCGACGCCGTGTCGATGCTACGCGTCAATGAACCTTGTAGGGATCTGAGGGAGGAAATTGTTGTTTAATATGGGGAAGTGGCATGAAGGAGTCAGATTTTGAGCCACTTGCATTATTTCGGTAGTTTAGTAACGAATTTGACAAGAAATCAGTGTTGCCACTTAAAAATAAAATGAACAACCAAAGCCACACAATATGAACTGAAACGTATTGGCCTAAGTTCAGCAGTGAACCAAAGTCGGCTGAAGAGAGAGAGAGAGAGAGAGAGCAAATACATTTCATGTTATCTACTCTTATTTTTTATGCAACATCTATTATAAAATAAAATAAAATAGCTTTTATTAATTCCTTTACACAGTTGACATGAATTTTACAATATCATACTGTATTTACTTACTAAGTATTGTATGTGTTAGTTATTTAAGTTGTATTTATATTTGTTTGCAACAATCCGCACACGTGGAACTTGTTATGGTATGGACCCACCACCCTCCCTTATCTCTCTGAGTAGGTAGACCATAACAACTTATTCCAATAGTACACGACACGTGTTTCGCCCCAAAAACGGAGCATCATCAGGTGATGTGGACTCTATGTGTTAGTGTTGTTAGTATATTAGTAGTTTTTAAATCTAGGTGTTAGTTAGTAGTTGTTAGTATTATTATTAGTTGTATTCTGTATAAGGACCGCCGTATGCGGTTAAAGCCTCCTCCAATTCTTTCCACTCTTCTCTCTGCTTCGCTAGTCTAGGCGAAAGCTTCCCGCCAGTTTTAACAATGTCATCATTCCATCTTTTGTGTGGTCTGCCTCTATTAGAACTCTATTAGAACATCTATTAGAACTCTAAAAATACTATAAAAGGCATTCATACATAAAAATAGTGTTGTAAGTGTAGCATACTTACAATAAACTTGTATTTTCTTCATTGTGCGGCTTTTATAGATAAATACATTGTAATAAATGACGATAAACATTTGTGTCGTGGGAACCTGCCATACGGGTGATTACCGTACTATGCGGGTCAATAAAAATTACATCGTAAACCTATTGTCTGTTATAAACGTTAGGCGGACAAGCAACGTTTAAAACAATGAAATTGGTCGATAAGTAATTTTTGCATATTATTAAAGGAATCAAAATTTTTAAGTAGGTATTATAGGTAGTAGGTAGTCGGCATAAGACGCGAGCCCAATCTTTATTGGTCGGTTTGACATTGACTGCGCTGCGGTGCACACGATTGGTTCGACAAACGTCAGTTCGTCAGTGTGCGTCGTCTATTGGTCCAGCACGTTTTTTCGGCTGCTGTACATTGGCCGTAAGTGTACAATATCCCTACTACGAACTATCTGTGCTCACGACTCATGACGGTAACTATAGTAGTATATGTACATATAACAAAATACTTTCATCACCCTTTTTACATAATTACTTTACGTAACAAAATCTTCAATCAAGATAATTTAGATATAAACAATAGTACAAAAAAAGATTTTGATAGTAAAGTAACCTATCGTAGCGATAAGACCCATTGTTTATTTCAAATGGTTGTACCTATTCTAACTACTTGTGGTGTACACATAAAGCATAATTATTGTATTTTGAAAATTATCCCACCATTCTTCTGTTGAAAGATTTTGGAAAGAAAACTCTTACCTATTTTTTGGAAGATCTAAGATTTTGGAAAGAAAATCCTTGCCTATTTGTTGGAACATCTAAGATTTTGGAAAGAATATCCTTGCCTATTTGTTGGAACATCTAAGATTTTGGAAAGAAAATCCTTGCCTATTTGTTGGAAGATCTAAGATTTTGGAAAGAAAATCCTTGCCTATTTATTGGAACATCTAAGATTTTGGAAAGAAAATCCTTGCCTATTTGTTGGAACATCTAAGATTTTGGAAAGAAAATCCTTGCCTATTTGTTGGAACATCTAAGATTTTGGAAAGAAAATCCTTACCTATTTGTTGGAACATCTAACTGTGCTGGAGACTGAACCCTCAAATGAGGAGGAGGCGCGTAGCCCTGAGGATAGTCATACACGTATCCTGCAGGATTCTGTTAAAAAAGAAAATAAAACATTCAGGTGACTAATTAATATTAGTATTATGTAGCAATAGGTCAGGTAATGAGTGTATGAACGTATAATATATGGTATTTCTACAAAATGATTGATCATACGAGTAATGATTTAGTTTAATTTGTCACGGTTGAATTTTTGAAAACATGGAATTAATGTAAACATGGAAGTATTTAAAGTCGAAAATTACATTAAGGATACTAAGCATATCAATGCATTTTAACAAACATTAAATTTAATCAATTTAAAAATGCGACACAGTGAAGCTAAGTTGATAAATCTAAAAAAAGGTGAAAATGTACAAAGACCTGTGAAACCAAACGAAAAATATTACAAAAATAACGATTCAGTTTTACTACGCAGGGCGATATAAGTAATAGACAATAGAAACCTTAAAATAAGGGTCGCTATACGTGGGGTCGGAATAGTCGTTGCTGTATCGGAATTGCATCAGTGGGTCGTCGTGGCGTATATTGGGCAGCGGCACTGGACCAGCTAGAGGAAGACCCGCCGGATTCTTAGTTTCAGAGCGTTCTGAACTTGTGTAATCCTAAAAATGTGATAGTGATTAGACAAACAAATCATAGAAATAAACAAATTAAAATACATTGAAGTAAAAATCCAAAAAGAAATATTTTAAAAAGTCAGGCTAAATGAGAGAGAGTGCGAAACTTTCATCTGTAAAAACCAATACAATTGATTATTTCTCTCTATTTAGAGAAAAATAATTGTGAATTCAGTACTCAGCATAAATATGATGATAAAAAGAATAGATAGTAAATGCCAAAGTGTGACAAGCAAAGAATGCCACGAGGCCTTATTTGTACCCTTTGTAAAAACTAACAATAAATGGTAAATAATAAATATAAATTAAAAAAGGAAGGTCCTTACCAACTCATAACTTCCATCGCTCTGAGGCAGTTGTAATTTGAGGTCGCTGATATTAGAACTCCTGTCACTCTCTTTATACATATCGCTGGAAGTGACTGTGACGTCTGGTTTCTCATTTATTTGCTGACTCTTCTTCCGTCTTCTTCTGTGACAGAGTACCAGAAGAATCACAAACGCTGAGAAGAGTATTATACCCGAAGTTACTCCTATTAGTATTATGAATAGTGGCAGCGATTCTGAAAATAATGTGGCTTATTAATTTTGGAACCAGTGTTTTTTGTGTATAGTATTTTGTGTAATTTTAAATTCATTTTTGATTTATGATTATTAGTTTGTTACCAGTGCCATTGATAAGTGCGTAACAAAAAATATATAAATTCATCATTATATAGGTGACCATACATCTAGATTAATTTTTCAATATTTTTAAAATCGATATCATGGTCGTCAGTTATACTATATATTATATATTCTAGAGGGTATATGGTAATACTTACTTAAAGGCTTAAGAACTATAGCGGCATTGGCGTTTCCATACTCATTGGTAACACTGCAATTGTACAAGCCGTAGTGTTTCGACTGACTGGCTCTGATCACCAAGTTTGACTTAACTATGCCATTTGGTAACACTTCTTCTAATATTGCGTAATCCTAAAAAAAAATCTCAGTTAAAATATTGCAATATTTTCAGTTTTGGCAAACATCGTTCAATAAAAACAAATTTGATTTAGGTTTTCAGTGTTTTGCTGCAAATATGAAAATGGAGAAATAGATGTTATTAATATTCCTAAGGTACTTAATTTTAATCCAAAAGAAATCTGACCTGACTAAGTAACAACTAATGTTTATTTGTTTTATGATTTAAAGTTAGTTAAACAATGGCAAAACAAATAATACGTTAATTAAAATAAATTCGTTATATTATCGAATTAATAATTTATGTCAAAAGCTTTGTGGATCCATTGATTTACTATGAGAACACAGAATCCTAAAGTCGCCTAAAATAAAGAATCCCCAGCAAAAACTCCACCCAACCGAAACATAACAAAAAAAGAATAAATAATTCAGAAAACATTGGAGTGAGAAGTAAAGAAGAAGAAATTTTGGAATAACGTGAGGAACTTACCGGATCATGGATAACGCTGATCTCTCGACCTTCGAAGTACCACCGGACATCGTCAGGCTTGGGCACGGACAGCGCCGCGCACTCTACCCTAACGCTCTCCCCTTCTGAACCGAACTGGGTCCTGTTCGAGAGGATCTTTGGTGGGCCTGATGAAGAAATAAAGGATTATTTCTATCTGTTCCGATTCTGTCCCCTGCAGATGACAGATAGGAATAAAAAGTTCGATCTGTCCCCCATTTAACGAAGAAGTGACAGATCGAACTCTATTCACTGGTCAACGGTTCTGTCTGTCCCCCAATCAGAGAAAATATTGAACAGCAAACTTGAATGACTTTTTCGAATGAATGTCACCAGCTGTTGAGAGCGTTTCAGACCTTCGGAGTCCACTGCTGAACATGGGCCTCCCCTAATCGTTGAATCCACCAGTTTCTTCTGTCTTCTTTAATTCATCGATCCACCTAATAAAACGGCGGTCTGTACTTTTGCCGAGTCGTGGTCGCCGTTCGAGGACCTTTCTTCCCTACTTATCGGTCCATCGAACTATACGACACGTTTACTACTAACCTTTAATAAATATGGTGGCTTCGCTCTCAATCTCCGGGTATCCCTCCACAGATGCCTTGCAGATATACCGGCCCGCTGTCTCCTCGGTGACGAACACCTTCAAGTTCGGAGCCTTCCCCTTAACCTGCTGGAAGTATTACACGTTCACGTATAAAGAATATTTTTGTTCTAGAACATTTCAATCAGTAGTAGCAGAAAAAGTGTGCTGTCTAATCAAAATCAGCTCCAAAGTTTTTATTCAGTAACCTTCGAATCTAAAGAGTCAATAAGAGAATAGAGAACTGAAGGTCACCAGATAACCTATGAATGTCCTGGAATTCCACAACAAGCCTCAAACGCAAATTTTTAATTTTCTTACTAAATTGGTTCTACGAGTTTATCTGGCAGCAACCTCGTCGTCGTGTCGTCTCTTTAACTTCAACACGAGCATAATAATTATGAGTACCTAAAGCATAGTCCACCAACCCGCATTAGGCCAGCGTGGTGGACTAAGGCCTACATCCCTCTTATTGTGAGAGGAGACCCGACCCTGTAGTGGGTCATTAATGGGTTACTGACAAGCATATTTCAGTCAAAAGTTCGTCAAGATAGAAGCTCAGCTTACACTTTTATACTAGTCATTTTTATTTCAAAAGAAACACACATATCCCATGTTCTCCGTCACCTATTGACACGAGCCACATCAGGGGAGTCACCAGTGCGTAGCCGTCTTTAAAGGAGAGCTCATTTACGCCATTTTGAAGAACCCCATGTCATAGACCTGCGAAAAAACATCTGAAAGACCGTTCCTAAGCAGGTTCTTAAAGCATGGTAGTCACTTACCCCGATGCGCCCTGGTTCGTGGAACAACCAGCGGATCTCCGGCTGTGGTTGACCGTCCACGTCGCAGCTCAAGGTCACGCTGGCACCCACAGCCGCTTCCACGTTCTGCGGTCGGGTTCTGAAGGCTGGAGGATCTAGAGGAGAAAAGAGAAAGAATGGTCGGTTGAATTAAATAAATGGTGGATCGGTGACAGAGCGATGACAGCCCAGTGGCTTAGAATTCGACCTCGAATTGAGGGGTCCGGGTTCGAATACCAGTGGCACGCACCAATTGTTGATACCTTTGTAAAAAAGTTATGTGCGCTTTATAAAATTAAATATCACTTGCTGTTACGGTGAAGAAAGAACACATCAACCTGCATGCCTGAGAGTTCACAAAAAAAATGTCTTCAAAGGCATGTGAAATCCACCAACCCGCAGTAGGCCAGCGTGGTGGACTATGGCTTAAATCCATGTCATTGTGAGAGGAGACCCGACCCTGTATTGGGTCATTAATGGGCTACTGACAAATGGTGGATAATGAGTAAATAGGCAGGTCTTTTGGTTCAAGCATGAACACCATCGACAAAGTATTCGTACGGTTAATGTGAGCCATTAGTATCGAAAGACGTAAAGAGATGCTACTTTACCCATACTAATGACCAACGTTTACCTTACAAATATTTTGACAGTACAGGACAGACAGATGAGATAGAGAATGTTTGGTTGTTATTGTAATTGCATTGAAATTACAGATTTTGCAATAAAAACCGGGAAACGTTCATCATTAGTGCTATATAATGTAATGATTGATTTTGTTGAAATCGACTATATAAAATAATAAATATAGCCGGATTTTTTCAGCCATTGTGTATTGTAGTGCTCTTTACTTAGAATAAAAACGCGTCAAATTTTCTATCCGAAAGTATGATCCCGTAAAAGGATATGCTTCCTTAATTTAGATAATGTTTAAGCTGTAAGTAGGTACTTACATGTGACATCCAATATGATTGATGATTCGTTCATGCCAGCGGAGTTGGCAACTTCGCACCTGACTACAGCTTTATGGTGCTTCCGCGTTACGTTGAAAATTATCTGAAATAAACATTATTGTTAATGGACGAATAAAATTTGAGAGAAAAAAATTTATAATATAATATACGTTACCCATAGTTTATAGAGAGAATCCTACTAAAAGTCGACGCCGTAAGCGTGGATCTCCTGTGCTGTGCGGGGTACGGGAGGGGTTCGAAACTGACCAATAAGCTAGTCTCCTGTCGCCCGCCGTCACGGAAGGTAACAAAACGCACGAGTTTGTTTCAAACCATTATTGTCATAAATACCTACATCTTATTGAAAAAAAAATGTTTAAAAAAATAATTTATAGTCACTAGAAAGTTACAGCAATCAATGACAATTTGTTTTTAAATCTTTATAATTTTTAAATCACTAATAAAGACCCGCTAAGATTGTTTACCAAATGGGAAAAATGTAAAAAATACTATAAATTCTTTTGTTAGGTATTTGAAAAGTATTCTAAATAATTTTATTTTCGAAATTGCAACAAGCTAGATAAAAATTTGCGCTAGGAAAATTTCAGTATACGGTTCTTCTGTGAAATGAAACTTTCAACAAGTCTGAACTGGAGTGAGATGTTAATTTTTCATGAATATATTTACGGCAAAGGTGTTTTTCGTGGCACGCGTGAAATATGAGTTGTGAAGGACTGTACACACTACACATAGACGCTATACGACATTTTTATAGTAGTAGCGAACCCTTAGCTTTAAGCGCGCATAGCCCCGCTGCTTGAGTAGAACGCAAGCGATCGAAAAAGTTAAGCAACGTCTGGTGCTGTCAGTATCTGGATGGGTGACCGCTAGTGGCGAAATAATGCGCGCTTCCGTGCTACGGAGGGCACGTTAAGCCGTCGGTCCCGGTTGTTTTTTATTTATTTGTTTGATACACCAACGAAATGGACACTGAAAAAATTTATCGATACGATAGCAGTCGTTAAACCTAGTCGGAGGTTCTATTGGTTGATGGAGGTCCGGTTTTAAAACATCCGCCACGGCTCCACCAATCGGAGTTGGAGTGGACCATTCCCTATTATTGTGTATGTTTCGAATAATTGTAATAAAGTACAAGACCCCAGACTTTACTTTACGAGATTTTTAACAAAATAATACCCGGTTCCCATGTAAAAACTCCTTAACATATGCTAATAATGATACATGTTTATACTCAGAAAACATATCACTCACAAAGCCTGAAAATATTTCGCGTGTTTGACTATTTAATTTGAGGAGCACGTTCTCACTCAGGTAATACTCAGGTAATGAACGAACGTATTATATAACTCTGCATGTAGGTACGGAGATTATTTATACAGATCACAGATTTACGAGTAAATAGATCACGCAAATTTAAGTACTTCCCGTGACAAAATATTCCATAAATTTACGCAACTATCGTCACTGTGCCTCGAGCAAGAACATACGCAGTTTCGTATAGTAATCGTATCGAGTGTCGTATAGAGATACTTAGACGACAGTGCACTGTCTCATTAAGTTTATACGAGACATAAGATTTATCATTCCTTTAATCCAATAACTCGAATAAAATCGATTTGTTAATATTCGACGAGTTCGAATCGATTCTAATGATGATGAATAATTAATCGAACAATTCATATTATTGATATTGGCGCATTTGATTCGATATCGCGTCGATCAAAATCGTCGTTGTCGAACAAAAACGCGCCGCGCTTGGTCGTCATACTGATGGGAGAGCTTACGTTATCTATTTGGTACTATATCTATGGTACTCACCATTTCATCAGTATAGTCTCCGATAACCGGGTTGTTGTTCAGGTACCATCTGTAGACTTGCGGTGGAGGGTTGGAGTCCACCAGGCACTGGATCCTGGCTTCTGAACCTTCGGGGATCATGTCATTCACCAACCCCGACTTCACGGCTACCGTCAGCTTCGGGACGTACTTGACCTGAGACAAATGTCAGTACCCATTAATGACCCACTACAGGGTCGGGTCTCCTCTCACAATGAGAAGGATGTAGGCCTTAGTCCACCACGCTGGCCCACTGCGGGTTGGTGGACTTCGCATGCCTTTGAGAACATTTTTTTTTGTGAACTCTCAGGCATGCAGGTTTCCTCACGATGTTTTCCTTCACCGTAACAGCGGGTGATATTTAATTTTATAAAGCGCACGTAACTTTTATTACAAAGTCATTGGTGCGTGCCCACTGGGCTATCACCGCTGCACCGCTGCTGAGACAAATAGGGAATTAAATTCCTATGGAATCTAAATTTGAAGTTGTATTTGAAAATCAAGTCGGCATTCAGATCACCTGATGCTAATGATCAGTGATCACCCAACCTATTGACACCCGCGTCCAATTTCAAATAGGACAGAAATCCTATCTAAGGTCGTATAATCCTATACAACCATTGTTATTTAAGTTGTACAACCGTTGGTTGTAGAGTCCACATCACTTGATGATGCTCTTTGGGGCGAAACGTGTCGTGTGCTATTAGAATAAGTTGTGATGATATATACCACAGAGCTATATGGACTAGAGATCGCAAGAGTGTACTCCACATGTTACAAAGGAGACAAATTGTCTTCTTTTAGCGCCACTTCATATCGTTCTCGACCTACACAAAAAAAGGCGGACGAGATACCGGAAACGTCTCCTTTCATCGGTATGTCATTTTGTTATTAAAGTGGCACGCTTGGTTTCTATATAAAAATGGCACGCTTGGTTCTATACAGGTAATGAGACTTGCGTCCTCTAGTCCATATCATGTCAGTACCCCTTAATGACCCACTACAGGGTCGGGTCTCCTCTCACAATGAGAGGGATGTAGGCCGCCGTCCACCACGCTGGCCTACTGCGGGTTGGTGGACTTCACATGCCTTTGAGAACATTTTTTTTGTGAACTCTCAGGCATGCAGGTTTCCTCACGATGTTTTCCTTCGCCGTAACAGCGGGTGATATTTAATTTTATAAATCGCACATAACTTTTATTACAAAGTCATTGGTGCGTGCCACTGGGATTCGAACCCGGACCCCTCGATTCGGGTCCATATAACTATGTGATATATCTACCTGGAGATAAGGGAGGGTGGTGGGACCATACCAAAACAAGTTCCACGTGTGCGGATTGTTGCAAACAAATATAAATACAACTTAAATAGGAGGAAGGATGCGAAGGCTAGGAATTAGATCTCTCACTCGAGTTGGCCAGCATGGTGGACTAAGGCCTGCACTACACTAACCTCAATCTGAACAGTGGCCATCCTATAAGCGCGATCAGCTGTATTCTGCGCTTGGCAGGTGATCGTCTGGTTGTGGTGACCCTTCTCTGGGAACAGCCGGAGCACTGACCTGTTGACAACATAGTTCATTTAAGACTTTCAAAAAAAGCCGGTCATTTATGGGAATATATAGTAAAATTCCAATAGAAATTGAATCCCTGCCTTTTCACAAATGTAAACAAACTATCAAATCAGTCCTGTGCCGAAAGGCCTACTATGAAACTAAGGACTATTTAGAAGATAAGAAAGCGTGGGATTGAATAACTTCACTAGGCTATTTCTATACACCATGTATCAATATTTTTGAGAGCGGATGGCAATTGGAACGATATCGACACACACGATAGCTGTCACGTGTGTTCCTTTATTGGACTAGTCATACTGCACTATAGACTAAGTTTTATTTACTTTTAAAAGAGTGCTGGGAGTTTTTTTCCGCCCGCTTTTTTCTCCCAGTCTACGTTTTGCCTGAGGGGCGATCAAAGCGGATGAATGTACAATGTATAATTTATAATTTATCTGTATGACTTTCATTAAGTGTGCAAGTTGTACCTAATAATGAATAAAAGCTTTTGAGTTTGAGTATGAGTTTGACTATCTACAGCAAATCAATAGCAAACATAGGAAACACAGTAACACTCTCTCGGGTATTGCCCACGTCAAGAGGTGACGACAGTGACCAATGGCGTGAGCGTGAATGATATCGTCAAAATATTCGTACGGTAACGTCAGTCATTAGTATGTCATATGTCAGTCTGTTCGACATTTTCCCATGTTTCACGGCGTGGAGGTTGACCGCTAAGCGCGACTCTCCCATGGTGTGCGGGGTGCGGGAGGGGAACGGAACTGACCAATAAGCTAGTCCCCTGCCGGCCACTAATACAGAGTTTGAAATAAGAACTCGTTTTCTTTTGTTTCGAGTCTTATTGGTCAGTTTTGTTCCCCTCCCGTACTCCGCATAACCGGAAAACCGGCGATTGGTGTCTAAGAGACATATTATACGACCTGAGTGGTGCACTGGTTAAGACACCAGTGCGCTGTGCGGTGTCCTGGGTTCGATTCCCAGCAGAGCAGAGATTTGAATGATGAATTGGAATTTCTGTTTCTGGTCTGGGTGTGTTGTCTTGTGTGTATGCATGGCACCCACGACACAGGGAATCCTAGTGTGGGGCTATGAGTGTGAAGCGTTATTTATTTATTAATTTATCCCTACCCAACGAGTGATAGCTCTAATACCAAGTCTACAAATGTTTTTAGTCCACCAATTCCCAATGGACCAGAGAAGTGGACTAAAGCCTTCTCATTGTAAGAGGAGACCCGAACTGCAGGTCACAAGACTGATCCGTTGACTCATCCGTCTTAGATCTCCACTAACTAAGATCTCCAAAAGTGCTCATAAAACATGCTAGTCTATTTCGCTACAAACCTCATTCCCACACAAGAACATTTACAGTCAGACATAAAAGTTGGAGCTATTAACTAAATAAAACTCTAACTACCGCCAACTCCGCATTTAATCGTGTTTAACTTTGGTTGCGGAGCTCCACTGAATTCTCACCGAAATTTAAAATCTGACTGTTATAATTAGCCAATTTTCGAATGGAAGTTTTATTTGGTAAGTAATTATTGGAACACTCAAACTGGAAGTTTTGAACGCAGAGTTTTCCGCTCTCGCCAGTGTGTTCCAGTGTTTTCTCTTTTGTGAGGTTTGAGGTTTCTCTCCCATGTCGATCCTCAAATAGGATCAAGATCGAATGAATGAAATCGTAGACAAACATGACGTGTACCTACGTACTCGTACATTCTGTCACGTCTCAATTTTAAATTTCCATAAATTATCGTCGAATTTTGCCTACTTTACTGCTATAGTATTAATAGATCCAACCCCATACTTTTTGTATTCTTCATCTTACTTCATCATGACGTAATATGACAAGGTTCTAGCTCATTAGCAATTTTCGGAGTCTATACCCCTTTTGTTGAGACATGGTCGCCATCCAAAGATCGTTCTACATGGACTGTCTGCAACTGTCGGATCTCCTCTCTCAATGAGAAGGATGTAGGCCGTAGTCTACCACGCTAGCCAAATAACCAGCATTTGGTGGACTTCACATACCTGCATAGTTTAGGCGTGGTTAATCATTAATGATTAACTAATAAATGAATGCAAAAGCCTACCCCAGTTGCAATACCCCGGTGAATTCCCATCGCTCGTAATTTGAAGTTGAAGTTGGAATCTGAATTCGTTACGATGATGCGGAGCAATTAGCGAATGAAGTAGTCGGATTGCCCGAGTTTTTGAATGAATGTTACCTTGAAATGCGAGAACTCAAGGCTACGTGTACTAGTTGAAATAGTTGCTGAAGCTTAAAAAGATTTGACCGGTTAAATTTTAAATATGCTAGAAGTTATGTTTAGTGTAAAAACTTACACGCAACAAAAATCTCTGTCGTTCCTTTTTTAAAAAAAAATCGTAAACTTATTAGTATAATACGCAAAAAACTTAGTTTTCAAATAGAATTTAATGTAAGTAAGCGATTTCGTTGTCACTAGGAAATCTTCGAAAATGGGAAAAAGTATTAACGGTTCAATAAATTAATTTATTGCTTAAATTTTTACGCTTTAAATTCGTGAATATCAAAGAAATAGTTTATTTTCGATGTCACTATACTAAAATTTATAAAGTGAAAGTTGAATTGAGTGCTCTTTACAATTAAAAAACCTTACCTAGTCTTAAACCGCTGTTCGTCTGGTAAAAGTTCCACCTTGCTCTGCACATTTTTCGTTATCACCACCTGGTTTCCATCTACCCATGTAATCTGGAAATAATTTTATTATTTACTTTTCATAATCATCATTAACCGCATCTCCAACAATCGGCATTGGAAAAACGTCGAGTTTGCTCAAGACCTCCCCCTGTTGTGGGGAGAGACCCGTGCCCAATAGTGGGACATAAGGACACATGAAGGCAATATTAACCACCATTTGGTCCAGTGAATCACATGTAACTCATACCCATTATGTCTTACTAGACAGGCAAAATGTGAAAGAATGTTTTTGCCACACTCACCCCACCCACTGAGTGGCCGAATACATTTTAAGCACTTTATCGTCCCGTGAGTCACATGTGACTCATACCAATTTTTTTCTACTTACGGGATGTAAAAGTATATTCTTGTCACACTTACCTCAGCCGCTGGTTTTCCTCCCTCAGAAACACATTCGATGTCTATGGGCTGGCCCTCAGTGGCATCTATGAAGGCACCTTGGAGTATCCTAGGGGGATCTGGTGCGACTAACACAGTCAGGTACGCGTACCGGGACCGAATTGGAGGCTCGCCTGTTGAGAAACCAATCATATTGTCAGTAACCCATTAATGACCCACTACAGGGTCGAGTCTCCTCTCACAATGAGAGGGATGTAGGCCGCCGTCCACCACGCTGGCCTACTGCGGGTTGGTGGCCTTCACATGCATTTGAGAACATTTTTTTTTGTGAACTCTCAGGCATGCAGGTTTTCTCACGATGTAGTCCTTCACCGTAACAGCAGGTGATATTTAATTTTTATAAATCGCACATAACTTTTTTACAAAGTCATTGGTGCGTGCCACTGGGATCCGAACCCGGACCCCTCGATTCGAGGTTGAATTCTAAGCCACTGGGCTATCACCGCTTATCATATTAGGTAAGACTAATTTATTAAACTTGGTTGATTAGGATCTCAAGTACTCATAATTAGAAAGATAAAAAGGGCTGTTATATCGGTTAAAAAAGGGTAGATTTACGCAGTATAAAATAATGCGAAGAGGGATTCAATTCTGGTAAAGCTTTAACCACGTTTTAAGTACCTTAAAACAAACATACGGTATAAAGTTTATTTTTAAGGGTGTACCCACTTGTAGTATCACAAAATACATCTACTCGTAATAACATTTTGAGGAATATAAAATAACAACGATGGTAAATTGACATTCATAAAAATAAATGATTCCTTTATAAAATAAGACCAAAATAGAATAATTTAAGGGAGCTTTGACGAAAATGTTACCAGAATCTTACCATTTAACCCTGAGCTGACTTGGCACTGGTAACTTCCGTCGTCGTCTAATGTAACGTCTCGTATATCCAACGAATAGTCACCTGCAACAAAAAGAACTGTAAATATGACAAAAATAGGTGATCCATATATAATGGTATGAAACGAGTGATAATTTTAATAACCGACCTAAAAAAAGGAAAAATTTTAGAAACAGAAAATTTTAGCAACACACTTAAAATTATGGTATTTTAGAGTCGAAGCCTGAGTTGTCTAAGTTTGTGCTAAAACAGACAGTTTATCTGTAGTCACGACTTTGAGGCTGGACATTTATATTTTGTTAGTAACCCATTAATGACCCACTACAGGGTCGGGTCTCCTTCTCGCAATGAGAGGGATGTAGGCCTTAGTCCACCACGCTGGCCTACTGCGGGTTGGTGGACTTCACATACCTTTGAGAACATTTTTTTTGTAAACTCTCAGGCATGCAGGTTTCCTCACGATGTTTTCCTTCACCGCAACAGCAGGTGATATTTAATTTTATAAAGCGCACATAACTTTTTTACAAAGTCATTGGTGCGTGCCACTGGGATTCGAACCCGGACCCCTCGATTCGAGGTCGAATTCTAAGCCACTGGGCTATCACCGCTTTTATTTATTATTTATTTATTTATTTATTATTTATTACACACCAGACACATACAATACACTTTGGGAACGGTACTGCTGTAATGCAGTCTTATCGCTAAGCAGCGATCTCTCAGATAACCATTCCGATGAAGGCTTGGAGATCAATAGGACCAAAGCCAACTCCCAGGTGGTGTTTAGTGGGTAAGCATCTGAATCCTACGTGAGTCCCACATAACCAACACAGCCGGCTGTGATGGTACGCATGACCATTCACCACCTCCCTCCAGCCCGTTCCACGGAGGGTAGCCCTTTTCACCTTGTCTGGGCGCAAAAAAAAAACGATAAGGACATGTGTCCATGGTCAGCAAAGACCACCTAATATCAGGTAATCTGCATTCGTCAAAAAATAAACACTACTCGACAACAAAACTATTTATAGTACGAATACGTCGTATTTTACGAACTACTCCAGCCAGATATTGCCATTATTTCATCTCCCCGTAATTACGTTCCGTACTCAGCACTGAAACGGAATATATTTAGACTTTACGCAGCGGGTCGTTGGCACGAGTTGGCTGTAACTCCCATACAGTGGCCGCGAGGTCCAGATCGTGGACTGGTTCAAGGACGATAGTGTCGGACTTCACAAAGATCAAAGATGCAAATTAAAGTGGCAATGGGCCGGCCACATCGTTCGCAGGACTGACAACCGATGGGGAAAAAAGGTCCTCGAATGGCGACCACGTTTAGGCAAAAGGAGCACAGGCCGCCCTCCGACCAGGTGGACTGATGACCTGAAGAAGACAGCGGGAAACCGTTGGATTCAGAGGGCCCAGGACCGGGTGGAGTGGCGTCGATTAGGGCGCCCATGTCCAACAGTGGACTGCCAAGGGCTGAAAGGAAGGAAGGAAGGAAGGAAGGGTTTTCCGTTCGTCCTTGTAATTATTCTGGTCCATAGCTGGACATGGGCTTCCCGTAATCGCTGCCTCTCCGCCCGGTCCTAGGTTTCTTCCTTCCTTTTTTTCTGTCAACTCTGTCCACAGCCACATGGACTTCCTCTTATCGATACCACTTTGAATAGTTCTGGGCTCTTTGAGTCCAACCGTTTCCCCCTGTATTCTTCTATTGCTAGTTAAGATTTAGATTAAGGTAATAAAGACGCTACGTCACCCGGTCCTGGGCTTTTTTAATCCAACCGTTTCTCACTGTTTTCTTCTCGTACACGTACTAGATTATGTTTATTCCTTCTTCCTTCCTTCCAGCCCTTTGAAGATCACTGCTGGACATGGGCCTCCTCTAAACGACGCCTTTCCGCCCTTATTAAAGCTTAAGAGCTTTGTTAGTTACCTTCGTTCTTTTATGTATTTCGTAATTTTGGACTCTCGTAAAGACATACATATATGTATCGTATATATATAAAGCATAGTTTGAGTTATTCGAAACAAAGTGTAAATTAATAATGGAAAATTCTACTTCATCGATTTATTCTACTTCATCGATTTATTTTTACGTCCTAGCGTAAAGTCAAAATCAAAAACACATTAGTCACCTACACAAATATTTCGAATTTTCATATTTTGGTAGAAATAATCCCTAGAGCTTTGGCACTGGAAAGCACTCAGCTTTCAATTCACAATAAAGAACATACCGTGGATTACTTAAATAAATCATAGATCATAGTTTTTGTTGAAAAGCTTTCAGTGAATATGACTCAGTACTCGCACTATTGGCACAGAATACGTAAAAACCTACGTACGCGTACGAAGAACGTGACTGTTTTAGGCTTTCAAAACATTATTTTAACACTAGCTTCAGCCCCCGTCTTCATCCTGGGTGGAGTTAACAATTAATTTTAGAGAGAGATAAATTTCTATACACCAAACTTTGACTAGATCCTTTCAGCAGTTTTTACATGAAAGAGAAACAACATTTATTTATTTATTTATTTATTTATTTATTTATTTATTCTTTATCATACCTATATAAAAAAATAAAGGTTCAAAAGGTGGACTTAATGCTACTTTTAGCATTCTCTGCCAGTCTACCTTTGGGCTAAGCAGAAATGACAATAGGCGGCATAAAACATAATAGCGAATAAGAATAATAATAAATAAGTGTCAAAATTGAGAATAATAAAAGGAAAGAAAAACGAGAAAAAAAAAATAAACAGATAAGTACATGCATATATATAGATAATAGGACAATAACGATAGTAGGTGAGGATATAGATTATAGGTAGTAAGATATGGATAGTAGATGAAGAAAAGAAAAAAAAAACACTGTGATGATAGATAAATCGATCATATACTATCTTGATCTAAAGATAATAAAGAATAAGAAAAAGAAGAAAAGAAAAATTTATCAATCTCTATCAACATCTATCGTATCAATCAATCCTCACAAAATTACTTACGAAAAAATTCAAAGTTTGAATCCTAACGGCACATACCATCAACTAAGTAGGTAGGTAGGTACTAAGTTATGTGAGTTTTACAAAATTAAGCCGCAGGGTTGTCCATAATATTGTCAAAGGCATGTGAAGTCCACCAACCCGCTATAAGCCAGCGTGGTGGACTAGAGACTATATCTTTCTTATTCTGAGAAGACCTCACCCTGCAGTAGGTGGTTGAGGCATATATTATATAGTGGCTCGGCCAGGTAGATACCTTATCATCACCCTCTTAACCCGCCGTGCTTAGGTAACAATGACAACTTACTACCAAATGAGCCGTAAGCAAAAGTTGGTTTGGCTAA
The DNA here is from genome assembly GCA_905147235.1 of Erynnis tages. Classification (NCBI taxonomy): domain Eukaryota; kingdom Metazoa; phylum Arthropoda; class Insecta; order Lepidoptera; family Hesperiidae; genus Erynnis; species Erynnis tages. Next base: position 2,715,900 of record LR990097.1, read on the forward strand.
AAAGATCTCCAACCAGGCGAGGTGATCGTGCCTGCAAAGCGGCCGTGCGATTACGTCATGACGGAGTTTCGTTATGCCAGCAGTTTAGAAAACTTCGATAGCGTGATTCAGGACACCCGTGGCGCCATCTCTTGACGACAGGTCGTAAGCGCCACGTACGTCACGTACGCCGTACGTCAGCGAAGAGCTCTGCTCCTACACGCATCGCGTTGATAGCTATCCACACCAGATAACCGTATTACGCATCGCGATAGGGTTGTCACTTGCCACCATGTACTATGTCGTACCACCATTTGTTTTGGAAGTAGTAGCGAATTGATTGCGTTGATTATTTACTGTACTGATACACAGAATTGCTGCTGAGCAATCGGTCACGATACCTGATGGTCACCGCCACCCATGTTCACAACCGTCAACCTTTAATTGAGAAGAAATCCTATCTGAGGTTCAATGTGGATGCGTCGCTAACCATAAGGCCTGACGGATGTTCACCTTAAATGATGTATCTCCGGCAACCAATCCACCCAAGCCGAAACACAAGATAAGAAGAACATGCCGCTTCATAGCGGGTTAAGAGGCTGGCGACGAGGTGCCGCCAAGGCGAGGTTTTATGGCTTACTACCTATAAAAATATCCATAGGCTGCAGTGACCACTTATCATATTTGCTACTCAAATGAGCTTGTTCACTTTCACCAATCCGCATCGGAGCAGCGTGGTGGAGTATGCTCCAGACCTCCCCCTGTTGTGAGACCCACGCCCAACAGTGGGACTTTAAAGGGTTGCAGCTTATGTACATGTACCCTTAGGTGCCAACCCTAAACCTTTGTATATAGGTGGGCACCAGACCAAAATAAAAACTACCACGGGCATTTCGCCTATGCGTAATTTACCTAAATATTTCATTACCTACGCTATTTTTCGTGCGCGTGCCAAATATCAACATTCAGACCTGAATACTAAGAAACGCACTTTGTTACTAGGGAAAATATTTCCAGTTTTGACGTAAGAAATGCTCAGTTCTGTGAAGGTTTGCTTCATAAAATTTGGAGACAAAAATATTGCCTTTTATAACAAAATAGAGAGTGAATTTGAATTTCTGTTTCTGGTCTGGGTGTGTTGTGTTTTTGTCTTGTGTGTGTCCATGGCACCCACGACACAGGGAATCCTAGTGTTGGGCTATGAGTGTGAAGCGTTATTTATTTATTTATTTGAGGTTTTCTTTCTTCATATTGCTTACTAATTTACCATCAAGGGCGTCTATAGTTCTATCAAATCTTTCAACGTATCTATCTTAACACATAATGTGGCCCACTCCATCAGAATTTCCTAAGTTCGCATACGCACGGTAGATTTTCGAATAAACACTCATTGTATGAAATATGTTATTTCTGAAAATGATTTATAGAATCTAAACTCGTAACATATCGCCATACCTTCTTCATCACTCCCGATCATGGAGTACCGCTCGTAACCGCTAAGGTTCCTATGGGTGCCGAGGCCAAAGTCATCCTTGGTCCATTGCAGGGTCCCGACCTTGTTCTCCACTCGGCAGGGTAAGGTCACTCTTGAGCCCACGATCGCACTCTGAAAAGAAAATTTAGGTGAAAAATGGATTTACGTAAAGAGATTTGATTGTCAAAATAATGGAAAAGTGGGTGGGTGGGTGAAAGTTCCTCTGGAAAAAACATTGAGATTTAAAAAATGGAATTAAGTAAAGTTATTGTATTAATTAATTAAAAAAATAGTGGGCTGCTTTCATATTTATGTTGACCATAGACAAGAATATAAATCGCTGGCCGTACATTAAAAATAAACACTAAAAAATACTTAATACGTAAAAAGTAATAAGAGTGAATATGTTATATTAAAAAAAATACTTTTTAAGTATTTTTGAATTGTCCGCAGTAAACCCAACGGGGGTGCAAACGAAATAAATAGTCCGCTATGCCCATAAATAATCCGCCATATTTAATTGAGAATGACGTCACCGAGATAATCATGCATTGTCATCCAAAATAAACGAAATGAAAATTTCATTTCAATCGGTAAAGGATAACTGCAAGATTTGATGGGAACACAGTAAGTACATACACGTACATACAAACATTGAAAGTTAAATAAAAACTTTTAATAAAAAAGAAACACCGCAGTTGAAGATAGAACCACCTTAATTGAAGTCGGTTAAAAATAATATGGTATGACTGAGTAGAGCATAAAACCTTGTCAGCACAAAGAAGAAGAACTAAAATCGAGTAAAACCTGCAAATAGTAAAAGTCAATTAAAGGACAAAGAAAACTGTTCCGATAAAAAGCCGGAAAAGCCGGAAATTCCGACACATTCTTCCCGAGTGCACCCGGGGCGCAGAAATAGCGGCGCAATTTGCATAGCTCACGGTAGACGAAAGGAGGTTTTAAATTGAATTTTTTGGTTTAACACCATTTGCGCAAAATGTTTTAGGAAGAATATTGTTTAACTTTAACACTTTGCCTGTCCAATAAAAAGACACAATAGTTAAACAATGAGTATGTATCACATGTGACTCACGGGCCAGCGAAGTGCTTAAAACTAGGACCAGGAGATTCTACTTTTTTTCCATTATGAAACTATTTCAATTAAATCCTTCATTATACAAAATCTGTATTATTATACAAAAGCATTATACAAAACTGTCAAAATCACCAAAATCAAATATGAAGGAAGCTGGGGTCCGATTCTCTATGACCATTCACACTCGTATCGCGGCAATGTCGTAATAAATGGTTTACCCGTGAAAAAGTCAAAAAAGGCTTAAAAGGCAAATATATTATCACGATCACAATCGATTGTGAACGACGTAAATGACGTACGGTTTGATGTCACACGATATCTTTTGGGGCTTAGTGAATCATGGTCCTGTGCGCCAATGATAGTCCATCAGAAAATCATGAAGCAATTATAACTCCAGTGACAACAAAAACTGTAAAATATGAAAATGATGAAGTCAGAAATACACCATTATGATTCAATTATTCCCCTTGTCCTTAATGCTACAACAAATCTGTCGCTCACGTGAAATCTGTCGTATGACAACATCATTTCATACATTTTGTCGCGTTCACCAATTTGGAGAGCTCCGTCAACCTGTGATAAGATTTTGTCGTGTTTGCTGGTCGGTCGGTTACGTCAGCCAATTAGGGAAATACCTTATAAATAATTATTATCTCTGATCGCTTATGACCTACGCCAGCTGCGTTCTGCGTATCATTACCATGCGAAATGTGATGTATTCACAGATTAACAAATCTTGATACACATGAGGCATAACATAATATATGCATGCTTGACATTCATACGTCATATTCATATGACGACCTTGCGTTTGTTTTACTAACACTTGTAGAATGTGGTATTTGTGTGGTCCATAACACTTATTTTTAATGAACTTGCAATGTTGGTATGTATGTTCGGGTCAAATGTCCCAACGTAGGTACGAATCTCTTCCTACAATAGGGGAGGTGTGGAGCTTACCTGGAAATTCTTATGAGTTTAACGGAATTCCAACCATTTCCATTCATTCAATCCATTTACGTTAAGTTTAAGGACCCCAAATTTTGTTATTAAAAGATTACAAAATGTCTTTATAACCGAGACCCGTCACTTAGTTTCCAGACTTAACAATTAGAATTCATGACTCAGGAGTTTGTTTAATACGATAACAACAGCTTAACGACTTAGCTACTTGGATCATCGTAAAATTATATCTGGATGAGTGAGATAACTTGACTTCGACAAAGTCTGAATTTAGGTTCCCTTTTTATAATAAAGGAGCGCATAGCCTGTTTGAGTAGATCGCAAGCGATCGAAAAAGCTAAGCAACGTCGGGCGCGGTCAGTACCTGGATGGGTGTTCGATAGTGGCAAATTAAAAACGCGCTTCCGTGCTTCGCTAGGCACGTACAGCCGTCGGTCCAGGTTTTCACCGATAAGATAGCAGTCGTTAAACCTTGTCGGTCACCCTTGGACCATTTAAAACCGACAGGGGTTGAACACTAGTCCGATCTCCACAAATTCGCATCGGGGTAGCGTGGCAGATGTTCCAGGCCTCTCCCCTTTTTTGAATAGGCCCAATAGTGGGTCACAAACCTTAAAAACCTAACCTTTCCGGATGTTATGAAAGCTCAATCGAAAGTTGTCACTACAGCCCATCAACCATATCGACCCAAGTCCAATATGGCAACTGCACCATAAGCAAAAACTTTGATAAATAAAATTTTGAGTTACAACATAAGCCTATTCCTTGCACCACCGTAGAAAGGTATTAATTTAAATGTATAATTACTATAGTTCATTTACATAAGTATTTGTTCAATCGTTAAATGCCATTCGGTTTTACAAGGTTCAAAAATCTCATAAAGCTCAGAAGCTAAGATTCCTACAATCTCGAGCAACGCATTTTCAGTATATGAAATGTCAAAACAAGCAAGTTTTTATTCTTTCTTTTCTGTAGCGCGGCACTTCATGCCTAATGCTTATCTTCAGACCGGTGTCGGTGCGGATAAACGTTACCTCGTAGTTCGTACTCAATAATTATAATATTCTAGCTCGCGTCGTATTTCTGTAACCCATTGGTAGGTAAATCACTGCAGGTTTAGGTCTCCTCTCACAACGAGAATGATAGGCCTTAGTTCACCACGCTGGCTGAATGCAGGTTGGTAGACTTCACATGCCTTTGAGAATTTTATGAAGAACTCTTTCTCAAAATCTTTCTTTACCGTTACAGCGGATGATACTTCATTCTATAAAGTGCACATAACTTTTTAGAATGTCATTAGTGCGCGCCACTGGGATTCGAACTCTGAACCCTCCACTATCTAGCCACGGGGCTAGCACGTATCAAGATGAGTCGTGAATGAGTGAGTTAAAGCATCCAGTACTTCTGTACTGTGTATATATATAATAATAATTATTATTCTGTGACTCGGTTTTATCAGTATCTATTATCGGTTTTAAAGTTTACAATGCCCCTTTTGAATAATTTGTAAACAAACGCGTTTTTAATCACAGGATATTGTACCGATTGTGGTGAATTTGAAAAGGTTAAAAGGCATTGAATAGGAAAAGGTTTGGGTATTACTAAAGCTTTGTTGGTTGTTAAATAATTCATTAGTTAGGTGATATTGCTTCGAACATTTTATATAATATTAACGCACTGGATAAATTGAGATACAGTGGAATTACATTTAAATGGTATGTTATAGACGTCATCCATAACTATAAACATTAATAATATGGATGAAATTGTCAGTAACCCAAATGACCCACTACAGGGTCGGGTCTCCTCTCACAATGAGAGGGATGTAGGCCGCCGTCCACCACGCACCACTACTGCGGGTTGGATGAAATACTTATTAATAATATGAAGAAAGCTTTTTTGGTATTCATTGACTAGTAAATAGGATTGCAACTCTGATGTTATGCACTGAGGTTAAGTGATCACAGCAACTCGTGGACACCTATACCCAACCTTAAATAAAGAAATGTATGAAGTCGTATGCGGGTGCTTTGCTACTCCAGAGGACTAAGATATTCGCCTTAGAGTGGTGCCACACGGGCGTTGCGGCTGCGCTGCGTCGTCGCAACGCAATTATTTCAACGTAGAGAAGGCCACATGAGCGCTGCGTCGGCGCTGCGTCAACGCAGCTATCTCCGTATGTATGCTATTAAATACTCCGTCGTTTCAACGCAGCTCCCTTCCCCACCTCGTCTCCCTCCTCTCCTTTGCGTTGCGCGTGCGTTGCGTCGCCGTCCGTCATTTCAACGCATCGTGTGGCATGTCGTTCAGATTTATATGTAGAATGACGGAACGTCACCGCTCAGTCGACGTAGCGCTAACGCAACGCACAGACAGCGCCCGTGTGGCACCTCTCTTAAATCTCCTGCTCGTGTTTCAATTAGAACAGCTCCATAAACAGCCCTGTGTTTAAATTTTGTCGCGTTGCTTTGGCAGTCGGCTAGGTCAGCCAATTAGGACAAGGCTTTACGGCTGATGACATTTTTGTTGCACATAACTTAAAACTTAGGTCGCTAGGATTAGAAACCGGCCCTCTAATTACGAGGCCAAATTCTTAACCACTGGACTATAGATATCAGTTCATTTACTATTAAAAAATGAAACCAAGAATAACATTGAAAACAAGTTCAAATGTTGGGTAACACGTCAATCCAGTCATTGAATTAATTGACAGATCAAATCACATTTCAAATACGACATAATTAGTCGGCTTTTTATTCTACACGACCAATTCTCGTATCCATACTATTGCTTCGAAAATTAATGTTTTTAGCACCCCTAATCGTTTCCTGTCAACAAAGTAAAGAAAGTGTACTAAAGTGTGACAGAAAGCAGTCGGGCTTGTTTTATGTGTACTCTAATTATACGAAGAGTACGAAGTGACATCCGTTGAAGAAGTGTCGAAAATAAAAGTTTTCAAGGCTGCGAGCGATCACGGAATATTGAAAAGTTAGGAGTCAATTTGATTATGAGTGATATGTGTTCTACCAAAACTGGAAATAAAAAACGACATTTGAATATGTCAGTTTTATTTATGTACAATGGATTCATTTTTAACGCGTTTTTGACGACCCAAGTGGCACAGTGGTTAAGACACCGGTGTGCTGCGCGGAAGGTCCTGGGTTCGATTCCCAGCAGAGCAGAAATTTGAATGATGAATTTGAATTTCTATTTCTGGTCTGGGTGTGTTGTGTTGTTGTCTTGTGTGTGTCCATGGCGCCCACGACACAGGGAATCCTAGTGTGGGGCTATGAGTGTGAAGCGTCATTTTTAACGCGTATGTAATCCAATAATTAAATGTGAACTGTCATTACATTGACACGACACTAATCTTAGTTGATATGTTAGCTTTAAAGTCATTATATGAGCAGTCAGTAACCCATTAATGACCCACTACACGGTCAGGTCTCCTCTCACAATGAGAGGAATCCACCTTAATCCACCACGCCGTCTTACTGCAGTTTGGTGGACTTCACATACCTTTGAGGTTTTTTTCTGTAAACTCTTAGGCATGCAGGTTTCCTCACGATGATTTCTTCACCGTAACAGCAGGTAATATTTAAGTTTATAAAGTGCACATAACTTTTTTACAAAGTCATTGGTGCGTGCCGCTCGGATTCGAACCCGGACCCCTCGATTCGAGGTCGAATTCTAACTCACTGGGCAATAGGCCAGTTTGATGGACTAAGCCTACGTCATCATCGTACACACTTAGACGTTTTTAAGGGATATTTTAACAGATGGAGATCTCCCACCAGACGAAGTGATCACGCTTGAGGAACGGCCAATTTCCGATTACGTCATGGCGGAGTTTTATATATATGCTAAAGATGTAAAAAACTTCTATAGCGTGACTCAGGATCGTGTGACGCCATCTCTTGGGGAGTGGCGGAAGACGCCACAATATTGTGATAATTGCGAGTATTGGGACAACGAGCCCATCAATATTAAATGTGCCACAATTTCTACGATAATTATGCAAATAAAGCTCATTAAACAATATATTACTGTTTGAATATTCATAAACATTATCAGCAAGATACACAGACCATAACACCATTAAAATGCATGTGCTACAAACGATACGTTTTTTTATCTATGTACCTACAACATTAATTAGTCAATCTGTGCATAGAATTACGCGTGGATGGGTTATAAAGTTAAGTTATTAAATATATAGCGATATGTTTATTAAACATAATAATTGTAGGCTACTGAATATTTAATGCATAATGCAACATATATAACATCATAATGTGTCCATTTGTTCAATTTCAATAAGTGTATTCAATTGGTCATGATTATGAATTTTTCTTTATTGAAACCTTTTTATATTGATTTTGTTTAAGTAAAAATTGTTTTGGTTTGGTCTTATCTTACAAATTTTCAATAACAAGTGAATTCTATAGTGTAGATTCTACACTGTAGACTACAGACTAGTATATCTAAATATCTAAGTGTTACAATTTATTAACTTTCAAAATATGTTAATTAGTTAAAACGATATTGATTATAACTGTATGAAAATTTGTTAACTTAAAGTTGTACATACATATTGATGATTAAAAAAACCTACTATTAAAGTTAGTAACTATCTACTGACGTAGATTTAGGTTCGTTTTTCTATAAACTACGTAATTTAAAATTCTATCACGTCGACTCTATACAATTTTTGGTGCACAAAAACTACTTTAAAAACAAGAATTTATTACAAAACATCTTACACTTCATTCTTTAAACACAAAAACAGTCACAAAATATATTCCTTACACTTTACTTTAAATGTGCAAAAACACTCGCAAAATACGGTTGAATAAAATCAATGATTAGGTAGACTGGAATTTTTAACGCAGAAATACAGTCACCGGCACAATTTAGCTAAAATAAAATTACATTTCAATCTAGATAAATCTACTCGTATGTATAGGTATTGATATAATCTGATATTTAAATAATCTCAATGAACCGACACAGTAAAATAGATAATAATGCCTGCAATTAGTTTTACAGTGGAAATTCTATGCGTTAATCATAATTAATTTAAATTTAGAATTTATATACCTAAGTAATATGCTGATTAAGTTTAAATACGTTATTGTTTAAGGACTGCGATAGTTGCTTCAACGTTGTTTCTTCGAGAAGTTGAATAAAGATCAACACTGTTCTGCAATCCATTAGTGACCCTTAACGGGGTCGTGTCTCCGTTCCCTCAAAATATACAAACTAAATGCTTCTTGCATATAGTTAGGTGTCAATTAACCATGCTGACCTATTAAGAGCAGCGGTAGTGGAGGTTTCAAAACAAAGTGGAGAGTTCAGAATAAGGTTGCATTTGGCCTGTTGGTCTAGTTAGCGATCCTAACTAATAATAGGGTGGAGGTTGTGGGTTTGAGTCTCACCCACGACAAACATTTGTGGGATCACAAGTGTTTTTTCTGTGTGTATTTACATAATTATGTATGTTTATCAGCTATCTGGTTACCATAACAGAGACTCACGGCTTACTTTGGGATCATAAGCCGTGTGCGAGTTATCTCACAATATTTATTTATCATTTATTTTGTGTCGTTGAGTGTAGTTTTTTGTTTATTCATGCAAAACTGTGCCGAGGAAGTCATGCATATCCGTACAAATTGATCACTACGTCCGCCGGTAATTGATTTTGGACGAAAAAACAGGTGATTAAACCAACTGGTTTTCGATACAGTAATTAGAAAAAAACATTTATTTGTCTGTAACGTTTAAGAACGCTTTGTAACAGCATCCGTAAAATGCGAAGCTATAAATTTGAAACGTTATTTATTATAACTATAAAGAACTTTTATTCGATGCAGAATTTTGTAGGTATTCCGAATCTATAGATGGTTACAAAAAGTTCATTACAATTTTTTTATATTTTACATGTAAATTTAAACTAAAATATTTTGCTTGAATTAAAGGTAATAAATCTCTAAGATTGAAAATGATTTCACTAACAAGTAAAAGAATAAAATTAAACGAACATTTCGGTTGCTATTAAGCTACCGAACCAGAAACAACCTTACTTATTTAATTCAACAACCACTTAAAACATATAAATCATTTCTCTCTAATCGCAATTCTAGAAATAAAGTTAATTACCACTTCAAATTTGTAACCATACCAAATTTTACAACCCAAAACATCGATATCAGGTAGCCGGACCAAAAAACCTATATGTGACCAGCGAATCAAGATCAGGGGTTAACGACCTGCAGTCATAGAGAATTGATTAACTTGAAATGTCGTTAGCAGGCTCGTAAAGTTTAATTTTATGCGACGAATAGTTGTAGTATAATATTTAACGTTCATTTTCTGATCGTAATGATTGTGTGCTATTTATGGCATTTGAAGCGGACGTTTGAAATATGTTTATTTGAGATATGACGTTTTTGTTTTCAGCAAAGATCGATGCGCATTTTTATTTTCGCTTTTAATGGGAATCTTTTAATATAACTAAAAAACTAGAAAATGTATGAAAGATTTTACTTACTCGTAAATCATAAGAACACATTAATTTCAAAATGGTTACTCTGCTCTATTTTTTATTGTAAGAACAAATTTAAAAATTGTTAGTCTGTGATGTGTAAGAAGATCAAGAGCGAGATAGCATAAATTAGATAAAATATACAGAAAGTAATTCTAAATTAATTGGATAGATAAAAATATCTCAGCAAAGATCCCTTAAAAGACGCGCCATTTGTTTAGCTTTGAAAGGAAATCTTAAAATAGAATAAACTAAGCGCTGACGGAATGTATTTTAGGATTTGCATGTGACTTTAAATAGACCAATTCAAAATTTTAAATATCAAAATAAATTTTTTTGGAAAGAAAATTATTTCATAATAATATTATTTTTGGTCTAGATTGTCATCACAAACGACTTTTTATATTTCGAGCAAACGAGCTAGATACTAAAAGTTAAAAGAAAAAATAAAGAATATTATGCATTAGTCAATAAAAATAGGTTAAGGTTAATAGATGCGTAAATCAAGTTTATTTGGAGATAAGATGTTTTGCTTAAGGCGTGTAAAGCCCCATTAGCTCGAGTCATTTGTTTTATTGGAACGGAAATCTTTAAATAGAATTAAGCTTAAAGCTTAGGGGAAGAAAATACAGAATATTTCCTTGACGACCAGAGTGGCGCAGTGGTTAAGACAACGGCGCGGCGTGTCCTGGATTCGATACCCAGCAGAGTAGAGATTTGAATGATGAATTTTAATTTCTGTTTCTGGTCTGGGTGTGTTGCGTTCTTGCCTTATGTGTGTCCATTGCACCCACGACACAGGGAATCCTATGAGTGTGAAGCATTATTTCACACATTTTAATTAATATACCTACAGTTTTAACGCATTTTATTATCAACACCCTGACTAGTTTTGAACCTGTTTATCTTTAACCCATTAGTGACCCACTGCAGGGTCGGGTCTCCTCTCACAATGAGAAGGATGTAGGCCTTAGATGGCCTTAGTCCACCACGCTAACCACATGCGAGTCGGTGAACTTCACAAGCCAGGTACAAAGGCCCGTAAAAAGTCTATTGAGGCCTCATTAAAAAAAATACAGACGTAACAACAAAGTATAGTATTTATACACTGTACATAGTAAATCACTAAAAGTACTCGTAGGTACTTCGTTCCAAAGACAAATGTTTGAACGGGAGACAAGTTTACTATTTGCTGAGCCGAGTACCTCGATGTATGAATGTATGTATGAGTACTCGCATCTGAGTTTGTCTTGTAGATATTTTATGATAGGTACTTGTGGATAAAATACTTTGTCGTAAAGTTTTGTGAAGTGTAAACCTGAATTCTATTTGAGAGTGGGCGATGACACTATCTTGCTTTGATGTAAAACATTACTACGCTTCTGTGACTAAATTGATTAATTAAATTACATACACATATATTACATACACGTGAAACACATAAGCACAGTATAAGGATTGTATGTATTTATTTATACTGGGACTTTCAGTATAAAGGTTACTTATACTGTGGCATAACGCACCTTTTTGTTACTTGAACTCAAGACTAAGTGTGCCTATGTATATTTTTAACTAGCTGACCCAGCAGGCTTCGCTCCGCCAATGAATTTTTTTATTTTTTTTATTTTAATTTAATAGCCTATGTTACTCAGGCTGAATGTAGCTTTCCAATGGTGAAAGAATTATTGAAATCGGCCCAGTAGTTTTTGAGTTTATTCGTTACAAACATACAAAAATACAAATGTTTCCTCTTTATAATATTAGTATAGATAAAAAGTTATTTCCTAAATAATACATGACTTATAAAGCTTGAGCTATATACGACCTTAAATAGGATTCCTATTTTGATTAATTTATTATTGATTATTTTACTTCTACTAACATTTTAAATTCTCAATTTCATTACGCCACGCCAAATTTTGCTATATTTCTTTAGATTGACATTATTTTAAGGAAATTCTGAAATATTAGATACTTACTTGACTATGCCCAAAAAAAAAAAAAAACAGCTGCACAGGATTTTTTGCAAACATCAGTTTTTTTTGCAAACATCAGTTTTTTTTGCAAAAAATCCTGTGTATTTTAAAAAACGAATATTGTGAATAAATATACAAATAAACAAACCTGATCCTGTGGCTCCATGGCGAACCTCTGCTCCTGGTAACCATGGCAACCGGCGAGCAGACACAACAGGGCGTACAACACGTTCGGGCGGTTTTCCCGCGCTTTATTCGTATTTCGAACATGGCGCGCGCGCTCTGTAACCGATCTAGCCGCCATTTTGTTATTGATCGTCGCATGTTTGTGTGCTTTCGTGCATTTGGGCTCGCTTCATCGATGGTACATTATCTGTGGAAGAGAAATATTCTGTTAGTTGATACTCTACACCCAAGGAATCATGATTTAATTTTATTTTCAAGAGTGTTGGGAGTTTTGCGTGTCTGCTTTTCTGCTGTCTTGCTGTTCTCCTAACAAAATATACATTTTTGATCACCTAACCTTAAAAAATATTTACCGTTTTCTTGTCTGTAAACCGAATTCTTAGCCACTGGGCTATCACCGTTTAGTTTTTGCATACGTCCATGTAATCATTTAATAGTGAATACGATGGCTCTGTATGTTATACAACTTATTATACTGAACTATAGAGCTAGTTACAACGAGTTAAGTAATAACAACCGCAAATACTATAAATCTTGCTACCATTGTGTAATTGGAAGCCATATTTTATGAGCGTAATGTCGTCGTGAATACTAAAGGAAATCATCGCAGATATGAAAACGTATTACTTGTAATATTATTATAATCCGAGCTGAGTCAGGCCTAACCTTGGGAGAATGTGCTAGGAATAAATGGGAATAAATAGATATTATAGTTACCGTCATGAGTCGTGAGCACAGATTATCAGTAGTAGGGATATTGTATACTTTCGGCCAATGTAAAGCAGCAGAAAAAACATGCTGGACCAATAGACGACGCACACTGACGAACTGACGTTTGTCGAACCAATCGTGTGCACCGCAGCGCAGTCAATGTCAATGGCAACTATACGTATTCTTTGAACGGTGTAAATAAACTTTACTTTGTTTTGGAACGATTTTAGGGTCTCTTGGCCTAAGGGAAGGTTGCTTGCTGCGTATTTTGAAAATATCAATAACAATTAAAAATAGTTCGTTAAAAATCAGTGCCGAGAGACACTATCGTCAAAGTATCCTTCCTAAGTTATCCTTCTTCACCAACCTCTATTTTTAATAGTCATTTTAGTAATTGAATAATTTTTCATCCCGCTCGATAACTTATATGGCAATACAACGTTTGCGGGGTCAGCTAGTAAACTATAAAAGTGTTAGAAATACAAAGGACCCATACCCATAAGTATATTTCACATCTATGAATAGAAGGTTAGTCATTCATAGCGCATTTTGCTATCAGTATAAGCAACAATGTGTCCACGCTACGCCCATATGTGCCACATTCGTCGGGGCACCGGATATAGAACAACTGGATGTGACATTATTTTATTTTAAAAACTCTCTGTAGTTAAACACTCTTGGCAGAGTGGGGTCGTGGTATTATGTAGATATGCTGTGGATGGTCTTGTCATTGTAGAACAGCTCTCGCAATGTGTCTCCACCGGATTCTGCTTTTTGCATCGCGCAAACATTGGATAATCGACAAGTGGACTTGATCAGATCTGCCTTGCATCGACATGAACCTCAACCACAAGCAGCCATAGAGTATTATAGTAGAGCCGCGAAGCCAGGCTTCTAACTGTCCTTCGGTTAAAAAGAGAGAGAAGATTGCGGTGTCTTCTCTATCTGTCTCGCCTCGCGCAAGTGCAATTAGCGAGAAACAATTTTGCGTATTGAATTTTTTTATGCGCATGCGTGAAGCGCGTGAATGCACTAATTTCTTTAATGCTCATGAGTTAGTAGAGAGTCAGAAAGGGTACCATAAACTTATATCTCTTTCTAAGTGTCGGACATTTTCACTTACAGGCACTTACAGGTATATCCCTCTACTCTACTATAATACCTCTATGCAAGCCGCACCATTGAACTGTCATTGCGCGTTATATAAACAAAGTACTTGAGGATTCTCATTTGGACAACGGAAGATAATCTCTCTCTCTCTCTCTCTCTCTGTCCTAATTCTTTAAGGATGTAGGTAGATATTGGTGCGGTGTGCACTCCAGGTCCGCCTCCAACACCACATTTGATTTTAAATGCGGTTTCAACCATATTAACTCAAGATGGTTCGAATCCCAATGGCTCACCAATAACTTTCTTTAAAAAGTTATGTGCGCTTTATAAAATTAAATATCACTCGCTGTAACGGTAAATATCGTGATACACGAACCGTCAAACAATATAGACGCTTCTAGAATCTCTAACTCTAATAACCAGATGGCACAAATATTATTATAACGCTTGCTTTTTATAATTATGCGCACTTCGGTTAATTATCACGGTCTGTGGCCAAGATGGCTGGTTTCCCATGAACGTGTGTTTGTTTTGTTTATGGTCCTTTCCGTGAACTCTGTGGGGTAGTCTATGGCACTGGCTGACGTTTATGGTGATGTTTTGGTTACTGTTCTTGTGTGTGCCCAGTGGCTAAATTGAGGCTACTTTACTTAAAACGGCATAATTATGTGAAATGTTGTTTGGTTTTGTCACGTAATTTTTGAACCAATAGAGTTGTATTAGGATTGTTGATGCTACACGCTTAGTTTGACCATCTATCTATTACACAAAAAGTCTTATTTCACCGAGAAAATACCACCACCCTTATATTCCGCGCCGAAACAACTTCTTTTGCTATATAGGACATGTGCTTAATGTAGCTCAATTAAATTAGTGACCATCTTTAAAATTCTAATTCAACAGTTTTCCACGGTCTTTTAATAATGAGTCCATAATGGTCGATCGAGGGATCCGGGTTCGAATCCCAGTGGCACGCACCAATGACCTTTAAACCTGTTTGAAACCCAGGTATCCTCGAAAGTTGAAGTGGAAAGATTAATAAACTCTCAAAACCGAAGAATTAACTTTACGGCGAATTTTGAAGACGGTCGAGGTACCCGGCAAACTAATACACATCCATTTATCCTTCCACATATCATAAAACTATGGTAACTTTAGCTCGTGAGCTTTACTACCGCATTAAAAGCTCATTTCTCAAACTAAATTTGTACTGCAAAAGAATGCATAAAAAATTCTACACTACATTTTTATGGCTAGAAAAAAAACAATTAATTAACTAATGCTTAAATTAGTTTAAACGCCCCCGGCATTTCACATGTTTTCAGGGAAGACCTATTCTGTAGTTGTTCGTGAAATTAATTGATAGGGTTTTTATCGCATGCGACAAATTGTCGAACACGCCTATAGTTGACTATTAGCCTATAGCTACACCATTTATGGAAGAGATTTTAATGTATACAACATATAGTTTCGATTTCGATAAATGTAGGTAATATTGTTCGATTTAACGAGACAAATTTACGCAAAACGTATCTCGTACCTATTTACTTGTGCGAAATACAGACGCTGGGTTCGGTTACTTACATTTCTTAAACAAAATTTTTTTTCTGAATAAAAAAAACTTTAATCGTGTCTTTTTATTATCAAACTGTTTTTCAAAAGATAATGAGATCTTTAAATATTTTAAATATTATTTCATTAATATAAAATTCGGGATCTCTTCAAACATTAACAAAATAACTTATACTTATATACTTTCAAGTAATTTCGATACTCACTACGGCGATTAATACACTGCCCCGCATCATGCAACGTAGTGCAGGAATACGTGATCTAGCTTTGTATGTAAATATTTCCATTTTTATAGAAAACTAGCACACAGAAAACGCATCTGCATGTACGCGCGTGAATGCGTTTTCAATACAAATAGGGACGCACCTCCGCTTACTATTGAATTCGAACCCCATATTACTCCATTCATAACTTTTGCTTGCTTAATCAAAAACAGTCATTCCAAAAACATCTTATAGCTTCTTAACTTCTTAAAAATAGCCGCAGTAACTCGCGAACGGTGAGACCCGTTCGTAGTCTATACGTTTTTGCGTGTGGTCCCATTACAAAAGTATCGAATGTCCTTGTGCAAACCACTCTGTTTTCATTTGTGTAATCATTTCCCCGAACCACATGTGACACTGATAGCGATTACTGTGTTGATGTGCGTATTGATGTATCTACACTTAAGTTTGAAATATTGAATTTTTTGCTAACACTTATCTGAATACAGTTATGAGTTAACAGTTTTTGGAACGAAGTTCCTTATCGCGCGTCGTGAAAGGGGGCTAGACGGAAAAAATTCTTACGAAAAGTTGTCACGACACTTTTTGCTGTCATGACGTAAGTCATGACGTAAATGACAATGACTGAAGTTCATGACTACGTCAGTTACGTCATGAACTTCAGTTATGTCATGACAGCATAAAGTGTCGTAAATGACATTGTCATTTACGTCATGAACTTCGTTCCTTCCGGGTGTCCCTTGACAACTCTCAAGTTATTTTTATTCTAAAAGATAAAAAATGAACGCGCAGAGCTCGGGTATAAAAAATGGCGCATCTATTGGCGCAAATTGGCAATATAATCGACTCGTATGCTGTGTCGGCGGTGTGTCGCTTCGGTGTGACGCTCTCTTATGCCGTCATGTCCATACGAAGAACATTAAATTGTTTTAAAAAGAACATTAGTTTTTTCAAAAATACCTAATTCTTACTCTACTTTATTTTATCCCACATTGGATTTAAAACCAATATCACACCTATTCCATTCCTTTTTATTTAAGAGTTTTCAAAAGAGCTTGTTCGTTAAGTGGGGATATAAATTGACGTGTTTTTGCAATCGCTTTTTGTTTCTAATCTTTGGCGTTGATGGAAATATTGTCGTGGAAAAACATTTCTAATGAAATGCTATAAATATTTATTCTCGAGTTGCATTTATCTGCAATACAAATAGCTTCTAAAGTTGTAGACTTGCGTGTTGCGGACTGGTCAATGATTGGTACTTTTGTTAATTAGTTTGTTTATAACAACTTACAATTTCACAAATTTCGAATTTTAGATGATTATTAATGTTGAAATGCATTCCAAATTTGATTTTTTTACCAACTTCATTTTCAATAACATGGGACTTATATAAGAAATATAAAAAAGGGCATAATTTTAAAAATGGTTGGCAGCGGGAAGCACCTGAATAAGAAGAGCTGAAAATCGGGCTCAGTGGCGCGCCTTGGGAGAGGCCTTTGTCCAGCAGTGGACTAATGTCGACAGAAGAGAGAGAGAATTTAAATAAATAAAAAAAACCTTTAAACAGTCTCCTTCTAAGTATTGAAAATGAATTCCACATCAATAAAATTCATCACGACAAAACTAAACTTTGCGTAACAAAAAAAAACAAAAGTCGAACGCATGCGACATTCGAAATATTTTCACTTTCGTACGGATCCGAGAATACGCAGTCGTCGCCACTTTTGTTTTAGTTTGGAACCCATTCTCTTCTATATTCGTGCGATCGTTGACCCCACCGCTGCTTCGGATGCGCCCTGAAGGGTAATTAGAATATTTGTGAGGCATTTGACTAGACTGTATCTTGTACCTTACATCCATCAGTTGAAGTCAGCTGCTGGACACAGGCCTTTTTTAACGCAGGTAAATCCATCCCTCTATCCCTAAATAAAGTATCCCCGGTCACCTTACCTCCCCAGCAGACACAAGACATGAAGTACATACTGCTTCACGACGGGGTAAGAGCCTGGCAGTAAGGTACCTCCTCGGATGACTTAACTTAACTTTTTGCCACTGGGCTATCACCGCAGTTGTAAAATAACAAGTCATAAAATGTAAATAATCATTACTCAAATATTTGAGTTTAAACAATCGTTAAATTTCGAGTGTTTAAAGAGATGAGATGGATCAGCAAATTGAACTTTTAACTGAAGTGCAAATCGAAGTTATAGGTACATCGATAGTGATTAAAAGCTTCTATGTAGAGTTCTGAAGATCTGACGCTACTGAAATAGAACTCATTATTCAAGCTTTTGAAGTAGGTACGTGAAGAAGAAGTTGAAGAAGCGTTGAAGAATACACATTACCTATACATTACTATCCAAATTATAAAGTAACCAAATTATATTGGTTACCCGACGATGCCCGATGGGCGAAATTCAACCATAATTTTTCTTTGCTTCGTTTTTTTTGGTAACAATTAAAAAATATTTTAAAATCTATATTTCCATGATAATTTGTTAAAATAGTATTAAGTAAGTAATAAAGTATCTAGCAATGCAAATTTATTTCTTTTTAAACATTTAATAATATAAGTACGATGTATTTAATTAAAATAAATTGCATGAATAAATTTACATTTAATAAGTTGCGTTACTGTGCCATAAAAATGAACACTACCGTCATACGTACGGTAAACGTCAGACATTAGTATGTCATATCATGTCTGTCTGATACTACTGGCGCATTTCATACTAATGGCGCACGTTAACTATACGAATGTTTTGACGATAGTGGTTTCAGAATTTACGTCCATTTCTGTCTGCGTGTTTATCTCTTTATATCGAATTTACTATGACTAGTTATATGTTTGTATAATACGAATTCATAGGTACACGTTTGTATTTAAAACTAGGGCAAGTTTCATCGTAACAGTAAAACGGGTTGAGCTCTATTACGCTAAGAAATTCGTGTCAACCACAACAACTTACAGTAGCTGTGAATGATCACAAACAGAATTTCATAAGAAGGTTTTCTATATACTTACTTATGAAAGATCAGGGAAGCAGGCAGACTGGCCACCTGGTAGGTGGTCACCGTCGCCTACCGATACGAGCAACACCAGAAGAGTCGGCAGTGCGTTGCCAGCTTTAAATGAGAGTTTTGAATAAGATTTTAGGTAGTAGAGCCATAGTAGTTTGTCCGAAGTATCTGTTAAGGAAACATGTGTCGTTAGTATGGAAAAAGTTGAGTGGTATATTTTCTCATACTAATAAAGCTCGTATAGTTTCATTGTATACTTTGACGAAAGTTCATGCTCGGAGCACACAGAGATATAGTTGATGGCACAATTTGTATGCAATAAAATATGTTTACCTTCTTTTAGGCATATCTTACATTCTTGCCATTTTATTATCTCAAAACACTTTGAGCTTTTAAAAGTTTCCGACTATTGAGATAAAAATAAGAACGGAAGTTCGAACGTATCGGTTTAGGCGAGCTTTATTTTAAGCATTTTGACTCATGTTTTAAAATTCCATGCTTTATGGTTTGCGTTGAATACAATTTTAAAATTTCGAAACGGATGGACACGCATAAAATTTAAAACATTCTTTATGAGATTTAATAGTGAAATGTAGCGGAAAATATTAAGAATAATTGAAATTGATAATGCTTTTATGTTCATTTTATCCATAGGCATTTTTATTCCCGGAATAACCAGAGTAAATGAGCAAAGCGGGAAATGCGTCAGTCGTTCCAAAACATTCGAAAAATTACTATGTATCAATTCGCTCAAAATAAGTTCGGAAAAATCCAAGAATTCACTCTCATCGGAAACAAAGCGAACACGCACTAGATTTTTACAGTTCGCAAACAAACAATCGGCAACATTTCAACAAACAATTACAACAATTTATTTTTAAACGTTCCAAATACTGGCCACATACAACACTGAGCACAAAAATTCGAACGAAACAATGGCAATTTGGATATGGAACAATTTCGAATACGGAACGAAACAATCGGGGTTTTAGTGATCGAGTTTAAATTTCGAACTTACCCAAATAAGCGGCCACAGCACTACACAAAATCGTTCTAACACTTCGATCACATCGATATAATTCGACCGTTCGAACGCGGGCCGGCCGCGGCGCGGTGACTAAGCGGACTAACATCGTATCGCGACTTCTGTGAAATATTTTTAGAATCCGCCCCCTTATTGTCGACCAGGGTTTCTACCACGTGGCTGGTTTCCGTTCGAGGGTGAAGGAACTTACCACGTGTGAGCATTAAGGGAAAGTGTTAATGGGCTCATACCACATGCATTTAATTTAAAAAAACAAAAGCGAGGTTCTAACTGTATCATAACACCCACTCTTAAACGGCTCCATAGTGAAACTCTCGTTTATTCGTAAATAAAATTAAATATGCTGCAAGGAAAACATCATGAGGAAACCTGCATGCCTGAGAGTTCACAAAAAAATTGTTCTCAAAGGTATGTTCGTCCACCAACCCGCAGTAGGCCAGCGTGGTGGACTAAGACCTACTTCCCTCTCATTACAAGAAGGAGACCGACCCTGTAGTGGGTCATTAATGGGTTACTGACATGCTGCTTCACGTACCTCCCCACACGAGTTGCAATGGCTGTAGGTACCACCTTTGTCCAACAGTGGACAAACATTGAATGCAGAATGGAAGTTTTAATTTTGATTAATAATTTTTGACGTAATATGGCTACCAGACACATTGGTGTCTGTTTTAGTTGTTTCACATTATATTTACATATGCGGATATTTCATAACATTTCATAGTTGAATCATATACCTACCTACATACACGTTTGGTCTTGTTCTAAGATGATGGGAAAAATCAAGGTTAAATTAAAATAGATGATGAAATTCACTTTTCATACTAAGACCGCGCTCAGTTTGAACGCGTTTTATACTTATATTATACAGGCACGAGTTAAAGTGATGAAAAAAAAAATAACAAGAAGAAACATTTATTAACAAACAATATAAATGTGTTACTGAAGTTTAAATAGCCATCCATTTTGTTTTACGACGAAAACACCAGAGAACCATCAATAAACCAACAAACATTTGCGGACGAAGAAGCCAGTTAAAACCGGTATAAAAACCGCCGTCCGAAAACCGCGCGCATTTCGGACGAAACATTTGCGAGCAAACATGGGCAAAATGAGGGGAAATAAGTGGACACTGTGTGCAAAAATAGTGCATCGCAGTGGCATATTTACCTTACGCCGATTTTAATTCGCCTGTACTCGGGATTTGCCGTGGATATAGATCTTAATAGACCACTCAAATAAATAGGTATTTGTCAGCCCATGTCAATATATTTGAAAAGTTTGTGAAATTAACAAACATCATCGCTGTTTCATTTAGTCCACATTCCACCGTCGTTTACACGAGAATTATCAGAATTATCATTCCTCCAATACTCCAATCCATGACGAATTCTAATCGATTCGAATAATAATGAATAATTAATCGAATAACATAATATTATCCGCACTGGCGCTTTCGACTCGGCTTCGCGTTGATGGTGGATTCCCATCACTAAAACGTACATGTTTTGTCTCAGTAGGCAATAAAAAATCGGCACGCGTGGTCTTCATACTGATGGGGTAACTTGCGTTTTCTAATTATTCTATATCTGTGGGGTTTACCTTAAAAAGGGGTGCAAATGTCTGACTTTCATGTTGTCCGTTTTGCTTCGTCTCGCTAAATTTGTCCGCAGTGTAACAGGACATGGAACACAGAATATTTAGGTGGTGCTTTGAAATAAAGTACAGTTTTACAAAATTGCATTTGAAATTTTAAAATGAGGTTTTTATTCTGTTTCAACAAATTAATATGATTAAAAAAAATTAAACATTTTTCGTGTTTGTTGATTCATTTGAGTATAACGAAGAGGAATGAAGAAGAAAATATACAAATGGAAAAAAACAAACATAATAATAATAATCAATTTAAAAATAATTTTAAAAAATCCTAAGTTTATCAACATTTTTTCCTTTTTATTCGTTTTGTGTAGTAGCTATTGACCTATTCAAGTGGGTGATTGGTAGTAAAATGGTTTGTACCTTCAACACATTGTTGGTGGTATCAATTAAATAAACTAAAAATATAAAATCAAGAAGCGTGACCTAAGACGGATTAAAATATTTAACTTTATTTGTTTAAGTATTATAAAGTTAACATGTTATAATGAAAAACATACAAAAACATAAAATACATTATTGATTACAACGAAAGTGTTTGAGATAAGAAAACCACTCGATTCATTAACACATTCTTTTAAAGTGACTATGAAACAAGCTGAGAATTAAACCGACTATAAAATACAAACATAACCATAACACTGTTTCCTTCACCCAATCGCCAAGGATGCTGAAACGGCTTACTACACCGGACGCGCGTTCTATAATTTCAACATTCTACGACCAGTCTGAAAATTTCCTTTTTTTTCCCCCACAGTGTCGACAAACGCACGGAACGGAAAACTTAATTTTAACCCTAATGTAGCAAGAGTAGGGTGCAAATTTGTTTTTAATGGAATTTTCAAGTAAACGCCAAGCTAAGGCCGAATGAGAGCAAAATTACTTCGCGTCTAAATTAAGAATATCTAAATTCTTGTTTCGGCCGTTTTCAGTGCATTTCGGCAGTAAGTACCCAACGCGTTGAATAGTTCAGCTTAATCAACATTTTGATTATTTGGCAAAATGAGGATTCTTACTTTCATGTTACTTTCGAATTAGTATTTAAAATGTTAAAGAATATTCTCTCTCCATTTTCAGTGTACACGATTATTGAATAAATTAACATCTTCATATTTCTACAGCCTCATTTTCCCGAACCTCGCAGTGATGCGAAAAACTTATAAACTAGATAGATCCATTCAAATGCTATTTTTTGGGTTTTGCGTGCATTCTTCAGCTGATGCATTTTATAAATGTCTAGGAGGGAATGACCACTTATGACTACTTAAAAGTTCAAACAATTTGATAAATTTTCGTTTATAATTTATATTTTTAGTCTAAGATAAAAAATTATAGCACCAAAGTTGTAGATAATTAAATTTTTTAGACATCTACAAAATAAAATTGCGACTTCTGATAAATGCAACCTCAAATGTAAATGTACACTGGACTAAAGGATCTTACTGTAGATGATAAAATGTCATTTTTTGAACAAGCTTGCACAAATTTAACATCGACAGCGTTACTAGAAGTGCGACAATTTCAAAGATGAATGTGACGCCCTCATAGATTGTTTTTCGTCTTCCTAATTTGGCTTTAGTAACTTTAATTTTATCTAGTGTGTGGGATCGCCTTAAATATAGTATCTCCGGCAACTAGGTATAGTTAGATATAGAGATCTAATCCGAAACACAAGACATGAAGAACATAATATCGTGTCTGCGTTATTTTTAAATTGCAAATTATTATAAAAAGGTAGGCTAAGATCGTTTACCACAAACGACAAGTGTACCTGTAAAAGGTGTGTAAAAGGACTTTGATAATGTCGTTGGAACCCTATTATTGCATTAAGTTTCAGATACGGAACCCTAAAATGTTACCAACGGAAATGGTTTCAACAAGTACACATTTCAACCTGTCAGTATATAACTTTTAAGCAAGTTTATTCAGACAAATTAGTTCGGATTTCATCTTAGATTCATTTCGACGTTTCATTACAACAAAACTGTCAGGCAATTAAGCTAATTGGATATTCAACCTGTGGTAATTTATGTCCATGCTTTAGGTTCTAAGAAAAGTCAGAATTAGGGCCATGATCACATTAGTGAGTGATAGCGACGAATATTTTTAAAAACTTTTAAAAAGTGTGAGATTTTGAAAAAAGAATAATATTATGCATTAAAAGGAACCTTAATGTCAATTTTAAATTAATAAATACTTAGTTTTATAATCATAATTTGTTTCCAATTTTGTGTATCTCGTCCAATTTATCGTATGCAAAACCGTTAAATAAAAAAAAAAATGAACATCATTTTAATTTATAACTTTCATGACATATTAAATTAAATTATCTTAACTGAAACAGGAATGAAGTGTTTCAATTGAGCACACATTCAGATGTCTAGACGGTTCTATTTTAACTTGCACTGAAATAACCGTTTACAATAATATATAACTAACTGCCTTCAATTAGCGAATTTATCCGCGTGGACTCTAGAATTTAGTCTAGAGAAAGATAAAAAGTAGATGATAACGCTGATTTTATTAACTGCCTATACACGTTGAATAAGTTTTATTACCTACCTATACAAGTATACATGTTGAATAAGAATCCGTTTCATTTTTTTAATGTAATTGATTAGCAAACAGTATGCAGGCCACCTGATGTAGTGGTCACTGCAGCCCACGGACACCCACATCCAACCCCGAATAGAGAAGAAATCCTATCTGAAGTATGCGGGTGCTTTGCTACTCTTGCGGACTAAGATGTTCGCCCCTAATAGAGTATCTCCATCATACCTCCCCAGCTGACACACAAGACATGAAGAACATGCTGCTTTACGACGGATGCAGAGGCTAGCTGTGGTTGTAAAGCGGTGATAGCAAGACGGTTAGAATTCGACCTCGAATCGAGGTGTCCGTGTTCGAATCCCAGTGGCGCACCAATGACTTTGTAAAAAAAAGTTATGTGCGCTTTATAAAATTAAGTTTCCCTAACAGATGGCAATGAAGTCGCCGGTAAAAGCTAGTTTACAAAAAACAAATAAACACCAACCCGTCCCAGCCGAAGCAATCAAAATTTAAAAGTTTATCGCACCCACAAATTCAACTAAAAGACCTTTTTGCTATCCATTTAAATTTCAAATATTTCACAAATAGGTAAATGTTTATGTACGAACAGCTGTTGCTAAGCTCCAAGGGAGTCCCAGATTCAATTATAAATAGACGTAAATAGACATGATGGTATTTTAAAAGCTCGGCTAAAGGATGCCCTTATTTATCCGTACGCTTTTGTGATTAAGTGAATTGCTTCATTCATAAATATGAGGAAAATGTTTATGTTAGCAATGATTTATGCGTTCTAATAGAATTCAGTTCACTGGGTGTATTATGTAGCACACATAGCCCCGCTGCTTAAGTAGATGGAAAAGTTAAGCAACTATGGGCGCGGTCAGTACCTGGATGGGTGGTCGCTAGTGACTAATTAATGCGCGCTTCCGTGCTTCGGAGGGCACGTTAAATCCTCGTTTTCAATAGATGCAAGCATAAAACTTTAGTACCTACGCAGACATAAACTGTGATTTGAACACGTCAAACCGGTATCTTCACCAATATTTATCACTACCCTAAAGGTAGTATGGTGGTGCTTCAGCCACCCAGGCCATTCTATTATGGAGAGAGACATGAAAAATTAACAAATGTTGTGAGGAAACTAGATAGTGTTTAGATACAAAATAATTTACTTACAGTGTTAATTGTGTTAAAATTGTATCTAGTAAATTAAAAGTTCGACCCTTTCACTAATTGTACAAAAGCACTGAAATTAAAAACCATCTCAAATTCTTATTACAACACAAAAAAAATTCTTTTCACGGTATAAAATATTATAAAAACTCAACAGAAGTTTCCAGTAAATGTTCGTACTATCGCAAAATCATTCGCGAAGTTATAATTAGCGCGTCACATGCACAAAGGGGCGGAAAATTCTAAGTCTACGGCGGCCTACGAAACTTTGCTGTTTGAACATTCAATCTTGCACTGCAGAATTTTAAACAAAAATATAAAAATAAAAAAAAGAACATCTTGCACTGCAGAATTTTAAACAAAAATATAAAAATAAAAAAAAGAACATCTTGCACTGCAGAATTTTAAACAAAAAAAAATATATAAAAATTAAACCAACATGAAAAACGTACGAAATGAAATTTGTAACATACTTTAGCCCTATTTTTTGAGGTTTGTGCCATTTAACAATAGTTACAAAATACTTGATTCAAAAGACACCAACAATCTATGTTAATACAACTTTAACTTATGACAAAAGCAATTAAAACAAAATTGATAACTTCTTCGCACTTCATTATTTTTAGAAGATTTGAGACAAGTCAGTGGCATTAGTACTAAATATTTTATAATACTTACATAATACTAGTTAGACACTTGTATGACACTTTCAACAATATGGTGATGAAAGGCACACAAAGAAATATATTTCAATAAATATTAGAACACTACGATACATTACGAAACGCTCCCGCTACCGCTTCCACCCACAACATGACTGCAGCTTTAATGGACACCTTCTTAGAATACACATAAATGGAAAGAATCACTTAAAAATCATTAATTCACGCAATAAAATGTTTATGTCTGGTAGGAATTTGTTTTGTTAAAAGTTGTTTTAAGAGTCGTTATTCAAATTGCTTGAATTTTAAACAAAGCAGACTTAGTGGCTACAGAATACGAAGATTCTAAAGAAACTTCTTTTATATTTTAAAGTTACTTAGGTTTCATATGCAATCCATCCAATCTATCTTTAAGCAGTCAGGTCTCTCAAAATAAGTAGGATACTAATGATATTAATATTTAGCATATAAAATTGAATAGTATCAAGATAACCTAAGATGCCGTAGTAGTAAGTAACGTAGTAGTACTTTCAAAATCAAATTTCTTTAAAATGTTATAAAATCATATTACACTGCAGGATAATTAAATCAATTCAACAAATAACACCTGTAAAACCAAAAATCATCGGAACCTGTACAAGTTACTACTACAGTCTCAATATACTAAAATGTTTGCCTATCACAAATTCTGTACGAGCAAATTAATTAACTGAAGTTCATAAAATTCCAACCGCTACTAATGAAAATCTAGATCACAAGTACTAGACTGGGATATTAAAACTGTAATATTCATTACTTCGTAGTAGTTATTAAATTTTCCGCTGTATTTTTACGATAACGACCTGTCTGTCAAGTGTGTGTGTATGTGATAATCTCGACAGGTAAATTGAGAGTAAAGTGTGAAGCGGTTAGCGGGTAATGCCGCGGCTTGAGTAAATTTTAAGCGATGATTACGTTTTGAATTCATCAAAAACAAACATGACTTTTTTCTTATTTATAGGCGTTTGACTGAGGAACTCCTATCGCTTCCCTTTAAATTCGTCATGAAAATATAAATCAATCATACAGTGTCAAATCATAAAAGCCTTTTGTTGTTCTGTCTTTAATTATAAGTATAAATTATATAAAAGTATAATTTACATACTTGTTAACAGATATATGCAACTGTTATTACAATATGTTTCTGATGTAGATCTTAAATTTTACACCATTACAATAAATGAATATATGTATTTATAAACAAGATCAATTTTATAGAAGTGTAGGGAACACACTCTAATTTCCGAAATTTATTTTTTATTTATTTAACACGTGAGTACCTACGCACTAAACTTAACTTATTATTATATCATTATTGTATTAAGGATTAAACGCGTTATTAATTTTTTTTTAATTAATACCGCTTTCACTAATCAATTACACCAAAACCAGATTACATCCATAAACCACTAATTTCATCTCTTAACACAACGGAGCAATGTTTAAAATCGCAATAATCTAATAATTACAATCGCATAAACTGCAAATTGACTGCGGCTATATTTTTCAATGACACGTGACAACTTGTTAGTGTCGTGACATAATTGCAGCCGTGATTGCAGTCCGAATGGCAGTTTATTGTAGGCTACTGACTACTGGACTAGCAGCCTGACTTATTTGTTAGTACGAAGCTTTGTAAATTATACAGGTGACTTGTAAAGCGTCGTGTTCTTACTAAGGATATTATGTAGAGTAGGTCGAAACAAATCTTTCTTTTTGTCATGTGAAGCCCTTCCCAAACATTAACGGTTTTTGAGACATTTGATCTGGATTGAGTTTGAAGAAAAATAATAATTGGGCTAACTAAAGTACCGTAGTAAAAAAAATCACTAAAAGATTAATCTGTGGATAGGTTTGCTGTGCCTATTGTGCCTATATGTGATTACCTAAATATATTCATTTGAAATGAAATGAAATGTATTTGTATTTAATGTATTTATTCCTTTAATTATAGGGACTTTCCACATAGTATAAGGCAAATGTAAGTTTTAGTATACTTCATTCATTTCCGTTCAATTTTAAATAAAAGTAAAAAAAAAATTATATAATTATTTTTTTTGTATGTATATATTTCAAATAAAAAAATGTTCATGTTACCCCTTGTCTTAATTGCGACGACAAAATCGATCACTTGTGTGATAGACTACAAGCTCATGAACAAAATTTACCTATGAAATGAACCAACGTGAATAACGCTTAGAAGGCTGTTACTATATCAGAAAATAACTCTGAGCACTATGCGGTCTTTTCTGAGCGGTACACCTGTACCATGATCAGATATAAGGGTTGCGACCCTTGGCTTTCGAGCCCTCCCTTGGAAATATGTACGGCGTTCATGGATAAAGTATCTGTATATGTATACAAAAGGAACTACACAAATGCTGTACAGTAATAAATGACCTATAGGTCACAAATGCCGTACAGTAATAAATGACCTATAGGTCACAAATGCCGTACAATAAGTACCGTACATTTGTATAACACAATATAAGCAAATGTATGTACATTTGAAAAAACAATATAAGCAAATGTTAAACTATTTTTTAACCTCAAACAAACAGGTTAAATGTTAATAGTGGTTTACACTTTTGATGGCCGCCAGTCGACCTTTGAAGGACACGTTAGTTTGATACTAATTTCCATTTCAAATATCACTTTGTATCGCATTTCACTAATCTGCTAATGAATAATTAATGCGAATGCTAATGATAACCGGATGTCGTTAAAAATTCTAGTTTTAACAAAAAACCGTTATTTGCGACAAATAGATTTTTTAGGTTTGGACTACATTTTTTCATCATCGATGCTAATTACAGGTTGGAGAAACGATTTAGGTATCCGACGAGGTTTGACGAGTGTCTGTTTGTCTGTCTGATACGTTGTAGATCTTGGCAAAGGAAGAACTCTTCACGATCACTTCGCTTGGTGAGCGGCCGTGCTCCGATTACGTCATATCTATGTATTTTTTATATAATATATATATTTGTGTATAAGTAAGACGGCTACGTGACAAACAAGAACTATGACTGGCTGGCGCAGAGAAAGAAAACGGATTTTTTATATCAAGTATTTTTATGGAATTAGATTGGTACATTCTATGATTCATAAATTTATCAATTCATTGCAGAAAAACAATTTTATGTTATGTAATAATTACAAATAGATTATTCTAATAACATCAAATTAAAATCTAATAAACTAAAATAATGAAATAAATTCATTGCTGACATTGACATGCGGACTAAACCAGTAAAAACTAGATATAATTAATCATTTTTTATCATTATCACACACCACTTTATATGATTGTGTAGGCATCAATCTGTATTATTGAATTTATTGATTCGTCTGACTACATGTTATAAACTGACACGTTGTTTGATATTGATTCTAAATTTAAATTCAAGTGACATTAGTAATGTACCTACTACAATAATAGAGCCTTGAGCATGAACTAACGCAGATTCGTATAGCAATCATATCGAGCTGCCATTAGTATGGGAAGATGTCAAGACAGACTGACATATGACAGTGTCGTGACCATGAGTGAATTCTGTCATCAAAGGATTCGTACAGCAAACTACAGTCATTAGTATTTTACGTTACGTTCACTATACGAATACTTTGACAATATGTTTCGTGACCGAGGCACATGGAAATTCTTCTCTATTTGAAATTGGAAGTGGGTGTCAGTTCGCTACAGTAACCACTTCACGTCAGGTGATCTACATTTCCATTTACTACCCGATTACTATTAAAAAAGTCAAAAATACATATTACTGCTTGAGGGCATTCAGATAGTCGTCTCAAATTTGTTTCGAGAGAACCAATTGAAACATTTGGAGTAATAAATAAAGTATCCGAAGTTTGTACATTTCTTTGTATCTTAACGGATAAAAAAATACGTGAATATCTCCACGTCCTTCCATAAATAAAGTGCATGAGAATTAAACAAATACTGCATTCCAGGATCAAGTATGCACCTAACATGGCAACATCTCTGTAGTAGCAAGTAGGGTGACCAGGCTATAGGTACTGGGATTAACAAGTCCTCTATTGCTATAGTGTAGCGGCTCGTAGCAGCTGTTTGACGGGAAACCGTTATTACCTATAGGTTATTCCGTTAAAAATTAAGGACTTCTTACGGCCCCTAATGCCATCAATTTTGCCGCCTGAAATTTTTACCGCAATGGACAATAGCTTCTTACCCTTTTTGACTGACATAACCGACCGACCAACCAACACGACAAAATTTAAAGACATTGCTTCCCAATATCCCCAAATCGAAAAAAAATATGGTTTAAGATCTTTATTAGTCCTTCTTAAGAATTAAACAATTCACTTACAAAGGAAAGGAAAAATAACTACTTTATTGTTCTAAAATCAAACCAAAATGAATTACTTAGTCCCGCTGTTTTTGTGCGCATATCTGCACGACATTTTGCTACTTTTAAAACACAAACAAGCTTTATAAAAAGCTACATTAAACCTACAAAAGGTAATACAACAAATTTAATATCATAGTTGTGTTTTTTACAAAACATGTGGTAATCCGAACCTCAGCGGTCGGATAGTTTGTGCACATACATTATAAATATAGCAAGACCGGTCATAGCTAAGTTTGCAATATCGCTACCACTTGATCTCGATGGTAAATCGATCGATTTTAACAGATATCGATTCTATTCGTTAGGTTTAACGATAAATTTAAGCTCGACTAATAACATAGATGATATATTTGATCTCAATGCAAGTGGTGTCATAGTATTAAAATATTCTATTGTCATCCGCCTTACTAAATTTAAGCTTAAGCGTTTAGGGGTGTGTGAAAAGTTCGTTCAAAGATTCTGTTCTGTGTATGAACAAAATTTTCAAAACGTTTCAAACACTTTTTCGAGGGATTGGCTAAATTCACGCCAGCCAGGGCTGTATTTTGTGTTTGGATATCGAAAATTTTATAAGGTAAGTATTCAAAATATTTTATGATGCCTGGGTTAAGTTATAAATCTTATATTATAACTCACAAGTGAATACAGGCGAAGTGAAGTTAAAAAGTGTAAAAATTATCTTCGAATGTAGTCAGGGCGGGATAGTCATTTATAGAACAAATTGTTTTTATTAAACGAAACCCCAATCGAGTTAATTATAAAACTAGTTTATCGGTATGTAGTGTTTGCCGACTAAATACGCTTACATTAGCGTAGTAAATTCCATTTTTTTATGGAACTGGTCCATACCAATTTCGGATCAAGGCGGATCAAGATCATCTATGATTGGGAATGATGGATGTCTATTTAGGTATCGATTAATTTAGACCTGTCTTATGTGTGTTATTTTGTATTGCTAAAATGTTAATCTAGTATCTAAAATTAAATTCCTGTAAGCGCTTCTTAGAAAATATTTAAATATGGAATTGGAAATTTAAAATGAATCACAATAATTATATTTAAATATGGAATTTAAATCTCATAATTGGAATATCAAAGTTAATGGCCTTATATTTTCTAATCTGATTTTTTCATTTTTTAACGTCAACCAAACTCAATTTTTTTTTAATTTATTGATGCAGATAGTATTACTCTACAATTATAACAAACCTCTTTAATTGTGTTTCGTGTAAATAAACCATTTACTGGTGATAGAAAATTACAAATTAAGTAAAATAGATCGTTTGAAATCCGTCTTGGGTGGATTTCAAAATGTACCAAAATATTTAAAAAAAATTGTTACTTGATATTATTTTCCTAATCCATGACTGCCCGTAAGACAAAATATATGGGAGATGTGGCATAAAGGAGCAAGGTTTTGATGGAGCCACTTGCATTATTTTGGTAGTTTAGGAACAAATTTGGTACCTTAGGAAATTAGTGTCTTTTCTCTCCTACATAACAGTAATGCACGCTTAACCATTTGTGAAGATTATTGTCTTGATTTCATTTATCTACCGAGAGATTAACAGAGTGACATGTGTGACAGTAATATGATTTGATAATTATAATAGTTTTTCTTGGTGTTCCTAATCATATATCGCGATCAAATCTTTTATAATAGAATTTTTATCACCACTTCAATCGACAGATTTAATTTCGTGATTTTAATTGGCCACTGTAGCAAAAATGTATTTTTCTATTGTTTACTAGCTGTCTCGGCACACTTCGTTCTGCCAGATATAGAAATTTCTATTTCCAGCATTATTTTCAGCTTTTCACTACGTATAAACTATCCTTGTACTTATACGAACATATCAAAACTAAAATGCATCAAATCGTCCCAGCCGTTATAAAGTTTTAGCGAGACTAACGAACAGCGATTCATTTGCATGTCACCTGATATTAGGTGGTCGTTGCAGGTCATTGCAGTGGGTGTCCATACCCACGTAAAACCTGAAGTACCGGAGAAATCCTTTTATCGACAATTTTGTGGCAAATCAGTGCGTATTTTAATTCAGCTCCATACAGTTACATTTGCAATAACGTTGTCGCACAAGCAACTTTACAGCGGTGATAGCCCAGTGGCTTAGAATTCGACCTCGAATCGAGGGGTCCGGGTTCGAATCCCAGTGGCTTTGTAAAAAAGTTATGTGCGATTTATAAAATTAAATATCACCTGCTGTTACGGTGAAGGAAAACATCGTGAGGAAACCTGCATGCCTGAGAGTTCACAAAAAAAAATGTTCTCAAAGGCATGTGAAGTCCAACAACCCGCAGTAGGCCAGCGTGGTGGACGGCGGCCTACATCCCTCTCATTGTGAGAGGAGACCCGACCCTGTAGTGGGTCATTAATGGGTTAAAACAACAACAAGCAACTTTTGTGTGCGACATCGCAATTAGCTTCAATTCAATTTAAATTTAATTCAAAAGCTTTAACTATAACACTGTAGGTTCAAAGTAAACTAATGAGTAGGTATATTTAAAGTTTGACACCGATACCAAAAAACGAGTTTTTTAATCGATCACATCTCGATAGATGTCTCGGCGATAATTAAATATTCGATTTAATGTAAAAATTATACACTTAACAGTTTTGTACTCAAATCTCCTTATAGAGGCAATTAATTATTTTTTTGCGGTTACCAAAAAAATGCAAATTACTCTGATTTCTTAAAATATACAATACAATTATATAGATAGGTCCTAAGAAGACGTTAGTTTTAACATTAATGACTATTTATGGCAAGTCTAATGTGAATTGCTTGCCAAATATTATTTTAATGGACTTTATATATAAATAAGGTCATTAGCATATGAAGCGCGCATAGCCCCGCTGCTTGAGTAGATCGCAAGCGTTCGAAAAAGTTAAGCAACGTCGGGCGCGGTCAGTACCTGGATGGGTGACAGCTTGTGGCGAATTACACGCGCGCTTCCGTGCTTCGGAGGGCACGTTAAGCCATCGGTCCCGGTTGTTATCGATACCGTTGCAAGTTACCACTACGTAGTGGCTCGCGCTACCAATGATGGTGGTAGAACCATCATCCTTTCCCGGGAAGGTACCTTCCGCCACCCTCTTAACCCGCCGTGAAGGAGCAAATTCTTCGTGTCTTGTGTTTCGGTTGGGGAGGTGTGGAGGGTGTGTGCCGGAGGTACTTTATTTTTACATCAAAGGCCTCACGAGTAACAACGCACAAATAGGCACATAATAAAAAGTCGAGCGTATAAAAACATAATTAATTATTCAATCTCCGATCTTAGCCGGTTAGATGATTAAATTTAAATAATAAAAGCAAAATCCAGATCATATTAACTACTTTGAACTAAACTTGATCCGTTTCATTTAAAATTTATAAACCAATTTATCGATGGTCTTACGGGTTTAATTATGAAATTATTAATTTTTCATGTTAATGACTTTATTTCAAGTTTTGCGAAAATGTTGATGATTTATTCAAAAATTAATTACAGTGTATCGGTTAAGTTAATTTGTGAGTTTAATCCAGTTAGGCTTACAAGTGTAATTAATAACTCACATTGTTTTCTCCTTGACTTGAATGACTGCGATTATTATGTTATGTTACTACTGTGGCCCACAATGGAGGACTCGAGCATAAACTTTGATGATATTGTTCAATGTTCATGCTAACGGCACTGGAGCATACTTCACCACGCTGCTTTATCTTGCCAGCTAACACGAAGAAAAGTTACCTGCAAAGAAATTAAAACAAATTAAAAGTGAACAATTAATTGCAAACATTTACGAATATGCCGTTATTAGTTTTCCCCGCAACATCGACTGCATATTTAAAGTTTTGATTTATCTTTCGACTTTTGTTATGGCAGATAGAAGTAATTTAGAGCATGCCATAGGAAACCGAAACTGTCTAGAAAGATGCCGAATTGATGCGACATGGCTATCAACACTTTGATTCCATTCCATGAAACGAACTCCGAAAGAAAATTATCTCTGCGCGCCCATTGGTTAATGCGCGTGACCTTCATTAGCCATTGC
Organism: Erynnis tages; assembly: GCA_905147235.1. Taxonomy (NCBI): domain Eukaryota; kingdom Metazoa; phylum Arthropoda; class Insecta; order Lepidoptera; family Hesperiidae; genus Erynnis; species Erynnis tages. Next base: position 2,750,323 of record LR990097.1, read on the forward strand.
ATCACTCATTGGCCTATTACTGTTTCCCTTATCTCTAGCCGCGCGCATTGACCAATGCGCTAAGAGTATTTTGTTCCTTGGGAGTTCGATTCGTGAAACGGATTTAAGGCACAAAACAGCATCGTCAAATCATCGAGAATACGTAGTAGGGCCCGTTCTGACATGGACTAAACAAGTCGTGTGTGTAATTATTTTTTACACCACAAACTGGATTGAAAGCAGCTACCGATGTCTTGATCTATCAATTATTATAATAACACGTTAGCGCACTAGTATTCACATTGCGGTAAATGTACTGGTTTTACTTTAGCTTTTATTTTTGGTGTTTAAAATTCTTGGTCTTTTTTATATCTATACTGAATATAATAAAGCTGATGAGTTCGTTTGTTTGTTTTTTTGTTTTTTGTTTGTTTTTTGTTTGAACTCGCTAATCTCAGGAACTACTGGTTCGATTTCAAAAATTCTTTCAGTGTTCGATAGTCCATTTATAGAGAAAGGCATATAGGCTATATTTTATTTTCAAAAAATTAGGGATCCGTAAGAAAATTGAATCGAAAACCTCTTTATGCATGCGCTGCAAAAACTATTGACAAGAGAACAAAATTATGTACTACGGGTTTGTAGATCTTATTAAGATCTACAAAAAAGTCAGCGAGAGCACATGTCTAACTATCATACTTTAGTCACAATAACCGCTTTTACTTTTGACCCTTCTCTGCACCAAGTTCTAAAATCCACGCGGGCGAAGCCGCGCGCACAGTCTAGTCCTAAATAAGTAGCGTACGTAGGTACATGTCTGTTGTCATGTGTCATTGCGGTCCATGGACACCTACGATCAACTCAACTTGTGTGAGGAAAGAAATCCTATCATTTGTCTTATTCCTAGCCACTGGGCTGTTGCCAATATGTGGATGTGGTCTTTTTATCAGTTATTTTCACAATAAAGCCCAGCATCAGTTTTAACTGAAGATCTGTAGCGGGCTTAACAAAGATACCTACAAATAAGTAGCACTTAATAGATTACGTTAATAGATTAAGTGCTACTTATTTGTATTTACTTGCCGAAATCTATTTCGGCAATCTGTATATTTGGATATACCCCAAGAGCTATCACACATTGTCATGTTTCGAGAAGTCAAGTGGTTGAGGCATGCTAAATTGTACCAACCAGCCAGGTCTGCATTTTTGTGCTCGGATATTACCTACAAATAATATATTCAACTTGATTTATGATGCCTCAAGCACTTCGCGAAATTTCATCCAGCCCTCCAGGTAATACGATAAATATCCAAAAAATATTTTTCACAAGTAGGGTAGTCACGTAGACAACCATAGCGATGCCTGTCTGTGATAGATTCGACGTTTTATTCGACTTCGACTACCACCAGGTAGTTTCCAACTATCGCGTGTTCAGACCTCATAAACTTGTAACTGAAGCGCGCCTAACTACATATTTAGGGTTACGGCTGCAATATTCAGTAGCAAGCAGGCACTCCAATTAGTAAATACCATCAGCTCGGTGCAAATTTCCAATAATTAAGCTATCATATTGTACTGTACGAAGCAGACCGGCTGCTTGAGTAAATCGCAAGCGATCGAAAAAGTTGAGCAACGTCGGGCGCGTTCAGTACCGGATGGGTGACCGCTGGTGGCGAATTAAATGCGCGCTTCCGAAGGCACGTTGACCCGTCGGTCCCGGTCGTTATCGATAAGATAGCAGTCGTTAAACCTTGTCGGTGGCCCTATGGGCGGTTTGAAAACATCCGACACGGGTTGGCCACTAGCCCGTTTCTCCACCAATCCTCATTGGTGCAGTCCTCTTGGTCACCCCCTGTTGTGGGGAGAGACCGCAGCCTATCAGGAAGCCATAAAAGGACTGCAGCCATAAGCCAGTCAGCCGTTTACGTGAAAGATTTACCCATCTTCACAAACTCAAGATTCAAAATAGTTTCATCCATAAGGGCCCGTCATTATCGAAAGCTTAAGGCCTTGTCAACATGTTTACGTCAACAAATTATTCTATCAGGAACTAATGGTTGAGCTGACAGCGTCGTTATCCTCCTCAACGTGGCTCGTTGATTGAACATGGCCCAATTTGACTTGTACCTTGCTCAGTGGCTCCTGTTTGGTGCATGGGCCAAGCAAATGCAAGCAACTGCATTTCAGGGTTACAGTGCAGTACAGATGTGACTTAACAACAGATATTGAGTGATACTATACTTGTCAGTAACCCATTATGACCCACTACAGGGTCGGGTCTCCTCTCACAATGAGAGGGATGTAGGCCGCCGTCCACCACGCTGGCCTAATGCGGGTTGGTGGACTTCACATGCCTTTGAGAACATTTTTTTTAACTCTCAGGCATGCAGGTTTCCTCACGATGTTTTCCTTCACCGTAACGGCAGGTGATATTTAATTTTATAAATCGCACATAACTTTTATTACAAAGTCATTGGTGCGTGCCGCTGGGATTCGAACCCGGACCCCTCGATTCGAGGTCGAATTCTAAGCCACTGGGCTATCACCGCTTATACTATACTTACTAGAGAAAAACTTAATAGTTTAAGCATTTACAAAAAAGCTTTTATTATTTAAGCTTTCTTGGGTCGGCCATTTAGTTAACTAGTTGGGTGCTATTTTAACTAATGATTAATTAAATGGCAATGGAGCAAAGCAATGGACACTGTATCAAAGTTTAAACAGTTTCGTTGACAGTGAACTAATTTAACAAGCAGAAACGCGCATGTTTCGCACATTTAGCCATCCTCTAATAAAGATGTTAAGACGCTGATGTCACTCTCGACACAATACAGTTATGTAAAACATATCGCCTCAATGTAAACTGTAAACATACGTTAGCGTTTCACGTCGCGACAGTACAGAGGGACCAGCAAATAACGGTACGTGTACACTGTACACACGAGAGGAAATGACGACGAATTTAAGTGATACGTAGGAATGTATTGTACCATAACAACTAATTTCAATAGCACACGGTACGTGTTTCATTCCGAAACAGAGCATCATCAGATGAAGAGGACTCTACAATGGTTGGTTTTGAAGTCTTTAAACCAAGTGAAACCAAAATACGGAACGCATTCCCATGAAACCACAATGTATCTCACAATTCTCACACGTAATACATATTAGGTATATGTATGTATGTATGTATGATATTATCTATGGATACATACATGGATCTCACAACTTTTTACGGTGCGAGAACTGAGTCGCGAGACTTGGGTTTTTTACAAGTTATGTTTTTGATTGCATTTAATTTTTACAGAGTGCAGGGAAATTTTCCGCCCGCTTACTTCCAATTCGTTTTGCCAGAGGCGATAAACGCAGATTAATAAACCTATTGCTATGTAGAGTTGTCTTATAATGATTAAAAGATTTAGATTTTCAGTTGAATTTTTCGCACTTGCTCTACGCAACATCCGCCCGTATTTTCCATGTTTTTCCTGAACCGTCATTGCGTATCTATGCAAATTGCATTACGGCCGATCCCATTCTGTTTTACACCGCACGAGGACAGTGGAAAAAATTAAGGTGAGACCTTTGAACTGGATAGGTAAATCAGCTTTATTTCTCTAGATCACGGTTTCAAGCGAGGTGGCGAGGGTTTAAAGGAGAATGGTTAGTATTAAGGGTTGGTTTTACTTAAATAATAAAGAAGAGATATTGAAGGAGAGGTATTGAAGGTTTAGCTTGACTTTGGCTGCGACTCTTTTATCGCCCACTATTGGGCACGGGTCTCTCCCCATAACAGAGGGAGGCCTGGAGCATACGTGGAGTATGCTGCTCCGATGCGGATTGGTGTACGCGAGCTAGCTCTACCACATATCCAAAATCTATAATCAAGGAAGTGTACTCTGCATAATAAAGTCTAAAATAAAATTCCTCCAGAAATACATTTCGAAATTCGAAATTCATCACTTACTCAGGAATAAATTTCTAAATTCCAAGAAGAAAGTTGCAATAGGTGCTTTCATCTTTCGCTGCTGGAACTCCCCGATACCTGTTTAAAGCAGGAATCCTTTGAAATACACTCCGATGTCAAAATCTTATTAACTCAGAAGAAATACAGGAGCCCGTACAAATGCTGATTGCTACAACTTCGCTGGAATGTCCTACTGTGAGCGAGGAAGCGATAAGCTATATCCTTCCTTTAAACCCTCGGTAGTCCACTGCTGGACATGGGCCTAACTTTATCGACGCCACTCCACCCGGTCTTAGGCCCTCTGAATCCAATCCAATAAGCTATTAATATAATTAAAAGTATTTTTAGTAAAAACATGTACCTACATATGAAGCGCACATAGCTATGGATTGGATGCGCTATTTAAAAAGTAATGCAACATCTACCACATAAGCACTCAAACTTGTTTTTCCTGCTTATCACTGTACCATAATTCTATTTCCCTTCTGTAATGTGCGGTTATAGCGATTCGTGTATTGAACTGAACTTATAATCACCCGAATATTGACTACAGGAACGATGGGTGGTTTGATAACAACTAATATGGGTTGGCCATATCTCTACCAATGTATATCGTAGGAGCGTAGAAGAGTCTACGACCTAGGACCTAGGAAAAAAATGGTTAAACTTAATGAGGACAAAAAGGGCGTTGTATTTTGTACCTATCCTTTATTTTTAAAGGTAGAGCTAAAGAAAAGTCTGATGCTTGTGAAACTGCGCAAGGTGTTTGTTATGATTTTTTTACCAAAACTAATCGCTATCAACTTTCAGTAGAGTCCTTAACTTATTTCTCCTGGAAGGTAACTGGAGCCATCGGAAAATTTATAGAGTAAATCCTATAATTAGTTTAAAAAGGAATATTTACGTGGAAGACGTGTCATTTAATAAAGTTAAATCTTCTTCTGAACATTTTTACTCCACAAAATCTGGCGTGTGGAAAAACGAATCGATTTTTGTACATTTTATGGGAACTACATTTTTTTCTAAAATCAAATTTAAGTAAAGAATATCTTACCACTTGGTCCTTTTGCATATTATAAGATACTTATATGTATGTATAAAGCGGTGATAGCCCAGTGGCTTAGAATTCGACCTCGAATCGAGGGGTCCGGGTTCGAATCCCAGTGGCACGCACCAATGACTTTGTAATAAAAGTTATGTGCGCTTTATAAAATTAAATATCACCTGCTGTTACGGTGAAGGAAAACATCGTGAAGAAACCTGCATGCCTGAGAGTTCACAAAAAAATGTCCTCAAAGGCATGTGAAGTCCACCAACCCGCAGTAGGCCAGCGTGGTGGACTAAGGCCTACGTCCCTCTCATTGTGAGAGGAGACCCGACCCTGTAGTGGGTCATTAATGGGTACTGACATGACATATGTATGTACATTGTGTGTATGATTTTCTTGTTTCTTTGACATGTCTAATGTCTAGTATGCGCGTGTCTTATCCGACACAAGAAAAAATATTTTGTAATATATATGATTGTATGGTTTCATATAACTTGAAATGAAGTGATTTTTAACCGACTTCAAAAAGGAGGATATTATTAGTTTTAATTGTGTGGTCATTATGTTATGTGGGTCATTGTGGGTGCGTTGATACTCATGAGACATGGTCGTCTCAAATACACATAACATATCCGGCAACCAACCCCAAGCTAAACACAAGACAAAAAAAAACTTGAGAGTTGTCAAGGGACACCCGGAAGGAACGAAGTTCATGACGTAAATGACAATGTCATTTACGACACTTTTTGCTGTCATGACGTAACTGAAGTTCATGACGTAACTGACGTAGTCATGAACTTCAGTCATTGTCATTTACGTCATGACTTACGTCATGACAGCAAAAAGTGTCGTGACAACTTTTCGTAAGATTTTTTTCCGTCTAGCCCCCTTTCACAACGCGCGATAAGGAACTTCGTTCCAATAAGAATCGTTGCCGAGTTGTCAGGGTGGTGGTAAGGCCCCATAAGACACCATGAAACAACGGTAAACCCCCTAAGGCCTTATACTTCTGACAAGCTGCGAATCTCTACCTCAAAAATAATGATGAAAAAGACGTGGAATATCTATATTATACACAAAAAGGACCGCGACAACTTTCTCAATATGAATTGTTCATTAAACAAACAAATTCAACTAGCTTTGTTGTGAAATTATTTGGGATTGTATTGTTACGCCAATTTAGGTTGTAGAGGTCCCATTGTAAAGTTGATAATTGAAATTTGGTGCGTTTGTTTCGGATTTACTAGAGTAAGGATGAAATGCGTACCTACTTCGCAGGTATAATAATTTTATTATAGACTAGCTGTGCCCGCGACTTCGTCCGCCTGGAATTTGTAAATAGCATTAGTTACTCCGTATTACTTCAGCTATCTGCCAGTGAGAGCTCCGTTAAAATCGGTCCAGCCGTTCCAGAGATTAGCCGGAATAAACAAACAGACAGACAGACAGACAGACAGAAAAATTGTAAAAAATGATATTGTAATACATATTAAAATTCTGAGATCAGACAAATAAAGTATCTCCGGCAAATATGTTGTTTTAACCCATTAATGACCCACTACAGGGTCGGGTCTCCTCTATCAATGAGAGGGATGTAGGCCTTAGTCCACCACGCTGGCCTACTGCGGGTTGGTGGACTTCACATGCCTTTGAGAACATTTTTTTTGTGAACTCTCAGGCATGCAGGTTTCCTCACGATGTTTTCCTTCACCGTAACAGCAGGTGATATTTAATTTTATAAATCGCACATAACTTTTTTTTTTACAAAGTCATTGGTGCGTGCCACTGGGATTCGAACCCGGACCCCTCGATTCGAGGTCGAATTCTAAGCCACTGGGCTATCACCGCTGTGCAAATATACCTTCCCGAAAATACAAAATATGAAGAACATGCTGCTTTACAACGGGTTAAGAGGCTGGCGGTAAGATAATACATTTCTTATAAAAAATCGTTAATATACCTCGAAGGAGAGGTGTTTTTTACAAAGCTCATTTAGTCAATGCCAGTCACGATATTGTCACGGTGTAAACTAATTGCTCAATATACAACAAATAAAAACCAAAAATCGAGGAATCCTTGAATTTTACGATTATTGTCAAACCATGGTAGAACAATAAAAATACCGCCTCAAGTTTGAATATTCATATTAAAGAAACACGTATTGTGCACTGCCAAAAAACAGTGTTTTTTAATAATAATAAAATAACTTCGCGCTCAGAGCCCCACACTAGGATTATCTGTGTCGCGGGTGTCATGAACAGTGGTTAATGAACACACAAGAGACAACGAAAAGAAAAGAAAAGAAAAGAATGCGTTTATTGTTGACTGTTACACGAGAAAGATGTTACAAAAATTATAATAAGTTAAGAACAGTCTACCTTATGCGGGCATACAATAATTATATCTTAGAAAACTAAAACTAAATTTTATATTATAATAACGTATAATAACGTTCGGATATAACAAATTAAAATCGATTCAACATTATTTTATGACGCGTCAAATACTTCTCGAAAAATGTCTGCCACTATAAGTCCAAAGAAATTAATCTCGATCGCACTGCAAGATTTCCCTCACGACAAAATCTCTGCACTAAAAGGAATCCATCTTAAAAGAGCTCCAAATTAACGGTAATCGGTACATCGACACTTGGAACCGCGTCTCCAGTCAAACTGGTTCAGCAAGTGACGCGTCGTAATTAAAACATTGAAACACTGCAAATCAACTTTGAAGGGACCATCCGCCACTTTACTTCACTTTAGTAAAGAAAGTACTCAAGTTCTAACTGACTTCAAACATGTCAGTAACCCATTGATGACCCACTACAGGGTCGGGTCTCCTCTCACAATGTGAGGGATGTAGGCCGCCGTCCACCACGCTGGCCTAGTGCGGGTTGGTGGACTTCACATGCCTTTGAGAACTTTGTTTTTTCTGAACTCTCAGGCATGCAGGTTTCCTCACGATGTTTTCCTTCACCGTAACAGCAGGTGATTTTTTTTTTTTATATATAAAGCGCACATAACTTTTTTTACAGTCATTGGTGCGTGCCACTGGGATTCGAACCCGGACCCCTCGATTCGAGGTCGAATTCTAAGCCACTGGGCTATCACCGCCATCACTTCAACGCTTCACCGCTTCACTTCACCGCTATGACTTCAAACATAGAGGTTATAAATTTAACATGCGTACGTACGAGTATGTAATACTATCTTCCGCTAGTGACTTCCACGTGGACCTAAGAACTTGACCCAAACCGAGATAAAAAGTATCCTATATGTTAACCTAGTTTATTATCTGCCTATGTACCAAATTTCATCCAATCTGTTTGGCCATTGCGTGAAACTGTAACAAGCATCCATACATCCATTCATCCATTCAACCAACCATCCATCCATTCATCCTCGCAAACTTTCGCATTTATAATAGTCGTAAGATGACCTCCTAAGAACTAGTTAGGTAACCAACTTTTATGTGGATAGCTGGAGATCCAGATTTACGTTTTACCTGAAACCGATGTTTGGTTAGTTTTATATCAAAACGCCTGAATAGTACTTGCCTTGAGCGCTCTCAACGGCCTCGGTCTCTATCGCAGATGTTTAGAAAACTTTGATAGCCTGATTCAGGATCCGTGGTCTCTTGAACAGTGGTGAGTCGTCCCGAGTTCGGCTGCAACCCCTTTTCTGGCCCATTTTAGGGCACGGATCTCTCCTAACAACTGGAGAGGCCTGGTGTTGACGCTTGTAACCTCAACGATGTTCTATGGTCTCATAAAAGAGAAAAAAGAAACTGACACTGTCAAGATCTTCACATATTAATTTTCTTACTAACCCAATGTATCTAAGTTTCGGCAATTGTACATAATTTCTCCAAAATATTACCTTTTAAAGAACTCAAAGTCTTTTCTTATGCTCCTAACGGAACATAAAGTGGCGACCGTGCTAAATATTTCGAACTTACATCTAAAACACAATCGGGTACATCATCGAAGCCATTTCGACGCCGCGCCGGGAAAAAACAAAGGAAGGACGAATCGTAGCGTAATCCCCTTGCGCTGCCGGAAATTCGGAACACGGAATAAGAATACAATCCTAACCCAGCGCAGCTGCCCAACAGTAAAAACGGTCAAGAAATCATCAAGAAGAAGCACTTTTGCAGTCATCGCAAGCCAGCCAAGCTGCGGTCCAGCGGTGTCTTCGCGCCACAGCAGAGGTTTGCCGACCAAAAGTGAGCCCGTTCCATTTATTTCCCGTTGCTTTCCATTACTCACTATCTTCAATTAGCATTCTTTTGTGCGAATAGTGATTAAATTACGTTATTCAAATCAGTTTACCTCAAAGTTAAACCAACATCAAAGTTTTATTGTAATCTATAATACTTACCTACCTATTTATAGGAAATCTAAGCCAGTTCTTATACGGCTTGAAAGCCTGTCATTCATTAATTCATACGAGTATTTACAACCAATTTTAAAAGCGTAATAGCTAAACCTATTCTAAATACCTATTTTTATGCATAAATATACAAAGCATTCAAACAATCCATTCCAGCTGAAGTGCGTACTTCGCGCTCCCTGACCTGTCCTTGTGCCTACCGCCGCTGCGCCGCATCCCGGGTGCACCTGCACACTAGCGCCGGCTGCGCGTAACCTGCCTGCGACTGCAGAGCGGCCAGCCTTCATCAGCTGATCAAAGCAGTTCTTCACGTCACGGGTCATTGAAGCGAGGGGCGTATCGTATGCAACTTTAATACTTGTATACCTATTTGTTTACAACTAATTGTTTGCATTGAGCACACGTTAATTTGAGAAATATGGAGACTACGGATAAATCTTTAAAATTAAAACGTGCCTCAATAAAGGGACGCGTTACAAAATTTAACAACCAATTAGACGAATTTCAAGGTAAAAAACTCACTCCTATTGAAGTTAACGTGCTATCACAAAAAATAGTAAAACTTGAAGCGTTATTTGTCGAATTCGATGGCGTGCAGAATCTCATAGAAGGGATGGATGAAGTTAACCTTAGTTCTGAATTAGACATCAGGGAAGCCATAGAACAAGCTTTCCACAATTCAATCGCAAAGGCCCATGAAATTATTTCGAATAACAGTCCGAGAAAAAAGTCCACACACGAACACAACAGTAGTTTCACCACAGCAGATGATGATGATCACGAAGTCATAGGGTTTCGTCTGCCCGTTATTAAAATTAGTAATTTTGATGGTTCATTTTTTAAATGGTTGGAATTTCACGACACATTTTCTTCGTTAATACATAACAACCCTAAAATTAAAAATATCCATAAATTTCATTATTTAAATTCATACTTGGAGGGCGAAGCTGCTCGTGTGATCAGTAATCTTGAAGTCACAGATAATAACTATATTGAGGCGTGGAAAATACTTTGTGAACGTTATAATAATGTTCGTCAGTTGGTAAATAATCACTTAAAATGTTTATTCAGCATCGAACCTTTACGCGAGTCTGATAAATCTTTAAGGTTTCTTATAGACCACATCACAAAAAACTTGCGCGCTTTAAACAGCTTAAAACAGCCAACCGACCATTGGGATACCATGATTATATACATGTTTGCGGCGAAATTAGACAGCAATACTCGTATTAAGTGGGAAGAATACATTCACAATAAAGTTGATGCTTTGGAAATGCCTACTTTGGATGATTTTATGTCCTTCTTAAGAGGCCGTGCAGATGTTCTTGAATCTGTATACCGCAGCAAGCAGGATAAAGTAGTTAAGTCATCACCAAATCAATTTCAAGGTACCAAAAACGTGTCCAATTCCCACACTAAGTCTTTCATTACTTCTAACCAAGAAAGTTCATCAAATCAAAACTTTAAGAACTGTGTTTTTTGCAATAGTGACACTCACCGTATTTATGATTGTTCACAGTTTAAATCTAAGTCGGTTGACGATAGGTTATTCTTCGTATCTAAATCGAAATTATGTACAAATTGCCTGCGGCAAGGCCATCATCAACGTGCATGTAGGCTTCCAGGCACATGCAAAATTTGCAAAAAACGTCATAACACCATTTTACATAAACCTATGGAAACAGATACGGTTCATACAGACACTGAGCCTATTTCTATGTCAGCTGTTTCATCCTCTGAGACACTTTTATGCACTGCTTTAGTTGAAGTCATAAATCCTTCCACTAACAAATCGCTTAAAACGAAAGCACTATTAGACAGTGGAAGCCAGTCTTCGTTTATAACAGAGGCTTTAAAGAAACAGTTAAATTTAATTCCTTTAAATTCTACTACCAAAAATGTTATCGGAATAGGTAACACTATATACAAACTTAGCGCTGAACGTTGCAATATATGCATAAAGGCCACCGCGCGTTCATTCAATGTAATGACGTCATGCTTGGTCATACCACAAATTTCGGGAAAAATTCCCAAAGCTAAGTTAAATATATCTCACTTAAATATAAAGACATTCGAATTAGCCGACCCCAGCTTTTATGAGCCTTCCGAAATCGGATTGCTTATCGGTGCTGACTTATTTTGGGACATTATAGGTACCAATCAGCACTCTTTAGGAAAAGGCAACCCTATCTTACATGATTCTAAACTAGGATGGCTCATCGCAGGTCCCATATATAACGCTTCGAATGTCGACGAAATAAAATGCAATTTTATAAATATTGAGAATGCAAATAGCATAACCGAACTCCACAATGACCTAAAACGCTTCTGGGAGCTGGAAAGTTTGCCACAGAAACCCTTACTTACTAATGAACAAAAGGCTTGTGAACTTCATTTTTTACAAAATACTAAACGAACTAAGGAAGGCCGTTTTTGTGTCAAGCTACCACTTACTGACAATCCTGACTGTTTAGGTGAATCTTACTTTATGGCTAAACAGAGATTTCTAAATTTAGAACGTCGGTTTCGCAAACAACCTGAACTCAAATCTGATTACGTAAACTTCATTAATGAATATCACAATTTGGGTCATCTATCTATTTCACAGGAAAACCAACCTGATATCTCCTACTTTGTTCCACATCACCCAGTCGTCCGCGAGGATAGCGAGTCCACGCGTCTTCGCGTTGTGTTTGACGCATCAGCGCGCACCGCATCTGGTTTGTCTATAAACGACATACAAATGATAGGGCCTACTGTTCAAGATTCTCTTTTCAATATTCTCATTCGATTTCGTCAACACCGCTACGTGTTGTCGGCGGATATTGAAAAAATGTATCGCCAGATACTTGTAGATGAACCTGACCGAAATATGCAGCTGATTTTATGGCGTGATGCGGAAAATAAGCCACTCGAAACGCTTAGGCTTAATACGGTAACCTACGGCTATGCTAGCGCCAGTTATCTCGCCACTAAGTGTCTTTGGCAAGTCGGTGAAAGCTGTAATGATGAGTTAATAAAAATCATTATACAACAAGACATTTATGTTGATGATTTGCTGACTTCTAACGATGACGAAGGTCAACTTCGTTTCATTCAGCAGTCAATATCTGCCAATCTCATCAAAGCCGGTTTCAACTTGAGAAAATATCGTTCTAATTTACCTTCTTTACTCCCTCCAGATGTAAACCAGTCTCCAGACAACCTGATACTCAGTCATTCAACTAACACATTGGGTCTGGACTGGAATCCAACTTCAGACAAACTACATTTTCCGATTGGCGCCGGCCATACAGATGTGGTTACGAAACGAAACTTACTTTCTTCAACATTCAAGATCTTCGATCCCCTAGGCCTCCTATCTTTGTGCACTATCGTTCCCAAAATTTTAATTCAGGCCTTGTGGTCTCTCAAATGTGACTGGGACGACCCTGCACCTAAAGAGATCGTAAAGGAATGGAAAACCTTCTGTGAAGGCCTTAAATCTATTTCTAATCTTTACATACCTAGGTGGGTATCAGTTGAAGACCCAATCACTGTTGAAATACATTGTTTCTGTGATGCTTCACAACGCGCTTATGGAGCCTGCTTATACCTTCGATCTATTGATAAGGAGGGTCAAGTACACGTCCATCTTTTATGTGCTAAATCACGTGTAGCTCCCGCTTCAAATCCAATGACGATACCTCGTCTTGAGCTCTCAGGTGCTTTACTCGCAGCGGAAATGAGCTCTACCGTAGCACAAGCCCTGCGTCGTAACATATCGCGACAAGTTTTCTGGACCGACTCTAGCATTGTACTTAGCTGGCTACGTATCGGTTCAGGTCATTTAAAAACATTCGTCGCCAATAGAGTAGCGTCAATTAGAGAACTAACTAACATTGATTCTTGGAAACATGTTCCCACAGAACACAACCCAGCTGATTTACTTTCCCGTGGCATCAATCCCCAGGAAGTTGCCAAATGTGATATGTGGTGGCATGGGCCCAGTTTTCTATTACAGCCCGAATCTAAATGGTTTGGCTCACTACCACAAATCAATGACGACTTACCTGAAGTAAAGGCTCATGCCTGCACGGTAGTAAATAATAATACAAATACATTATTTCCAATTAATAATTTTTCAAACTTAAAAATATTAAAAAATATTTTTGCTTATATGCACAGATTCATTCATAATTGTAAAAATCCTACAAATAAATATGCCGGTCCGTTTATGATCACGGATCGCAAGGGTCGCGGTTGTAAAATTACTAAATGCTACCTATGCGTTTTTATATGTTTTAGATACAAGTGTGTTCATTTAGAAGCAGTAAGCGAACTTTCTAAGGACGCTTTCATTTTATGTTTAAAACGTTTCATTTCTAGAAGAGGGTTACCAAATCAAGTATTTTGTGATAATGGTGGAAACTTTGTTGCAGCTTCTAAAGAAATAAATGAATTCTTTAAATCTAACCAGGAATCCATTCTTGAGTATGCCGCTAGCGAAGGAGTCAAATTTCGTTTTTCGCCAGCATACGCTCCTCACTTTAATGGCTTGATGGAAGCCTGTGTTAAATCAGCTAAATTTCACTTAGTTAGAATATTAGGGACTGCTCACTTCACCTTTGAGGAATTGTCTACGCTATTCGCACAGATTGAAAGCATCCTCAACAGCCGCCCACTTTGTCCTTTAAGCTCCTCTCCTTCTGATCTTTATCCTTTAACCCCGGGCCACTTTTTAATCGGTAGACCTCTTCAGTCGCTGCCGACTCCGTGTTTGCAAACCGCTAATGCTGACCGTCTTGACAGATTCCGGCGTCTTGAGCAAGTGAGACAACATTTCTGGAAGCGCTGGAGTCACGAATACATCGCCGAGTTGCAGACGCGAGCCAAGTGGCGCGCCAAATCTGGGGAAGAATTGGAGATAGGAGACCTGGTCATCATTAAGGAGGACAACACCCCACCGCTGTGTTGGCGTCTCGGACGAGTTGAAGGCTTGTTTCCGGGATCAGATGGGATAACACGCGTCGCTGACGTTCGTACAGCTAGAGGAACTGTGAGAAGAGCTTTAAACAGAATATGCTTATTACCGAGGCCCAAAGAGGAATGAAAACTTGAAAGCTGCTAGCTTTCCAGGGCCGGGAGTATGTTGACGCTTGTAACCTCAACGATGTTCTATGGTCTCATAAAAGAGAAAAAAGAAACTGACACTGTCAAGATCTTCACATATTAATTTTCTTACTAACCCAATGTATCTAAGTTTCGGCAATTGTACATAATTTCTCCAAAATATTACCTTTTAAAGAACTCAAAGTCTTTTCTTATGCTCCTAACGGAACACCTGGGGCATACTCCACCACGCTGCTCCAATGCGGATTGGTGGAGAAACGGGCTAGTGGCCAACCAGTTTTCGATTGCTTGCGATGGCGCTGGCAGTGGGGCTACGCGTTTCATGTGTAAAATTAAGTTTCTAAAACATAATAATATTGTAAATTAATAGTTATAGCTGGCATCGACACTTGAAACGTCGTCTCCAGTCGCCAAACTGGTTTTGCAAGAGCATCGGTGACGCTGTGGTCAACCATCGTTCTTGTCTTGCAACGACAAATCAAATGGAAATAATGAACGTACTCGTAGCTCGGTAGAAGGCTACTTCATATTTGTTACGGCAGTATGCAGTCATAATGCATGAGCGTCGTGGTTCATTACCGCCAGCCTCTTAACCCGGTGTAAAGCAGCCTTCAATTCTTGTGTTTCGGCTGAGGAGGTATCTTTGCCGAGATACTCGTACTTTATTTCAGACAAACATTTTTGTCCTCGTGTGAAGCAAAGCATTCGCAAAAAACCTCAGATAGGATTTCTTCTCTATGTGAGGTTGAACATACTCTCGTTTGCCACCCATACACAATAAAAAAAACTAAGCTTGTTACCTAAGACTTTGCTTAAATTGCCTCTTTTTTTTAATGGGCTTTCAAACATCAAAAGGTCAGACATCCTCCCAGTTCACCAGAAAAATTAAGAGCATTGGCTGGAATCTGAGTCATTCTTAAAACGTTATGACTGTACGTATTAATTGAATGCATTAATCCTGGTTTAATGTTTGTATGCAATGCAATTGATGCAATTGAGTAGACTATGGACCACCTTGGAGAACATTGCTTGGATTCGTGTATAGAGATGAGTACAGTGGTACACAAGAAAGTTTTCCCTGAAAGTACATAAGATAGAGTTACTCGTATTTAGTCTAGTCTAGTTACTCGTGGGGTCCGGGTTCGAATCCCAGTGGCACGCACCAATGACTTTGTAAAAAAGTTATGTGCGCTTTATAAAAATTAAATATCACCTGCTGTTACGGTGAAGGAAAACATCGTGAGGAAACCTGCATTCCTGAGAGTTCACAAAAAAAAATGCTCTCAAAGGCATGGGAAGTCCACCAACCCGCAGTAGGCCAGCGTGGTGGACGGCGGCCTACATCCCTCTCATTGTGAGAGGAGACCCGACCCTATAGTGGGTCATTAATGGGTTACTGACTCGTATTTTAAAATGTTAAGAAAATTTGTCTTCTAAAGTATTTTCGTAACAGAATCTGAAGAAGATCGAAGGTCACCGACATAGCTCTCAAAACTGGCAGACTGAAGAGACAACTGGACCACATCGTTTGACGGCCGATAACCTATGAGGGAAGCCGGTAACCTATGAGGGAAAATAGGTGCTCGAATAACAACCAATTCTTAGCAAAAGGAATACAAGCCGCCCTCCGACCTGAATGGTGTGGTGATGACCAGAAAAAACCGTCCTACTAATAACTACTTGGCACCCGTAAATGAGCGGAGTGGCTCGATTAGGAAAGGCTCATGATTAGCAGTGGACTGTGAAGAATTGAAATTAAGTAAAAGAAAAAGCTATTTAAAAATATATATAAACATAAGACAATAAATAACAGAATCGTAAAACAGCACAGAAATCCCGATATCCAACAATAAAAGCGGAGATGAATTCTAAAAAAATCGATTTTCATTAGTTTGCCGACGAACAACAAAACCATGGAATAGACAAAATTTGTTGACGCGGCTGAATTGACCCTTCAAATTGTTGCGTCAACTCCATTGGACTGAAAGCGAAGAGTAAATATCAAATAGACTTGGCCCAAATTTTTATTCTTTAACATTTATGACTATAACGCCTGCAAATTGCTATTGCGCCTGGCCGACGTTGTCTGACAGGCCATCAAAATATATCAATCTGAATTCTGAATCTATTTTTATGCCGTCACAATGACATTGTTGTACCAGGTAAATAAGGTTTAAGGCTCATCAGCAATAGTAGTTCACGTTACAAAAATATGTAAAAATTAATATTATTTTTAATACTACAGAAGGACATAAAAATTTATAATATTTCAGATGTGAATAACACATTTTAAGATGTCTCACTTGAAGGAAACTACACCTACTATTATAACAATATTAATTTATAATTTTTATTTTTATTTTTTTCTCTCACTAGACAAGTGACTCTAGCAATGAGATCGTATAGAAAAGACCTAAATAAATAGTTTAAAAGCCCTGTGAAAAGTGTTACTTGAATAGCCTGTCAGAAAGGTACAGTTATTATGGAAAAATACTGAATACAGAATATTTTTTTACCCTTGTAACATTTTCGAATTTTCCAAAATTCCGAAAAAAATAAGAAACACCGAGCGACATTAATATTACAATACCTATGTTATTTTTTTTATATAAGTACCTACGCATCTTTTTCATCTCATTCCATTTCATTTTCATAACATGTCATCTCTAATAAACTCCTAGTTCTACACAGAGGACGCTGTAAAAATTTAAATAACTCTTAATTGGCAATTCCTGTGTGAAACATTTGGGAAGAGCAATTAAAGGACATTGTTATTCATGTATAGCGTATGTGTCGATGACTAATGCTTCATCTGTACCACGGATGTGGCCATTTTTTGTAGCCATACACCACTAGTGAATTCAATGATTCATTTTATGCCTCCAAATGTCTTTGTTGTAGGCATTGTATGTTGATCCCTTTGTGGTTAATGTAGTTACAAGAATCTAAGTATTCAACAATCAAAGTGTGATAAAAACATCTATGAACTTACACAACATAATCCGTGCAGAAACTGACATATAAACTCATCATTCAAATCTCTGCTCCGCTGGAAATCGAATCCAGGACCCTCCGCGCGGTGCAATGTCGTCATTTACCTCTAAACTATAAAATTGTACTCAGGTTAAGTGCAAAAATGGCTAAATACTGATATTTGGTACCTTACCGGTTGTTTATAACTTAGATTAACATAATTATAGGATACATTATAATATTCCTCATTGGTGTTTAAGTTGTAACGTGGTTCAGCAACCAACCGTTGTAGAGTCCACATCACCTGATGATGCTCCGTTTTGGGGCGAAACACGTGTCGTGTACTATTGGAATAAGTTGTTATGGTATATACCTACTCAGAGAGATAAGGGAGGGTGGTGGGTCCATACCAAAACAAGTTCCACGTGTGCGGATTGTTGCAAACAAATATAAATACAACTTAAATAACAATGGATTTCCGCAAAGTAACGCCTGATACAATATATTATATTCCTCATTGGTCCGAACTCTGAAATCCACGTGGTCGAAGTCAGGAGCAAAAACTAGTTAGTCCATAAATTTACTACGATAAGGTGCATAAAAACTGGTAAACTCTTGTCATGCTTTACTTCATATATCTATACATATTATAAAGAGGAAACATTTGTATTTTTGTATGTTTGCAACGAATAAACTCAAAAACTACTGGGCCGATTTCAAAAATTCTTTCACCATTAGAAAGCTACATTCAGCCTGAGTAACATAGGCTATATGAAAAAAATGAAAATCCAAGATGGCCGACGCCACAAAATGGCGGATGACATATTTATTCCGCAACTTCCTCAATATGGGTATCAAATGAAAGGGTTTGTTTAGTAGAATAGAGCTCACTATAAAAAAATGAAAATCCAAGATGGCCGCCGCCACAAAATGGCGGATTGCATGTTTTTTTCCGCAACTACCTCAAAATGGGTATCAAATGAAAGGGCTTGATTGGTAGAATAGAGCTCACTATGAAAAAAATGAAAATCCAAGATGGCCGCCGTAACAAAGTGGCGTATTAAATATTTTCCACAACTGCCTCAATATGGATATCAAATGAAAGGGCTTCATTGGTTGAATAGAGCTCACTACGAAAAAAATGAAAATCCAAGATGGCCGCCGCCACAAAATCGCGGATTACATATTTATTCCACAACTACCTCAATATGGGTATCAAATGAAAGTGCTTGATTAGTAGAATAGAGCTCACTATAAAAAATGAAAATCGAAGATGGCCGCCGCCACAAAATGGCGGGTTACAAATTTTTTCCGCGCCTACCTCAATATGGGTTTCAGATGAAAGGGCTTGGTTGGTAGAATAGATCTCACTATAAAAAATGAAAATTCAAGATGGCCGCCGCAACAAAGTGGCGCATTACATATTTTCTACAACTGCTTCAATATGGGTATCAAATGATAGGGCTTGATTAGTAGAATAGAGCTCATTCTCAAAATTAAAAATAAAGTCAATAGAATGAGAAGTATCAACTAACAACAAAACTAAAAACTTGAAAATAAAAATTAAATTAATAAAAATGATGTGGTGTTATGGGACACCAAGTAGGAACGAATAAGTCATAGAAATAGAAATGTGCATGTTATTCATAACTTTTTATTAATCCTTATCCAAATAAATTATTTTGTTTTCAAAATTGTTTCGATACCCGTAGATTACTTTTTGCATTTTTCAAATCGTATATTCCTTTCAAAAGATATTTGGAGAGGGGCGGGCACATCTATGAAATAGGTAGGTAGCCGCGCGGCTCATTCGCGCGGTAGGCTCCCTACGCAGCATGGAGGATAGAGCTAAGGAGGATCATCTGTATACATGAAAAAGTGTCCGTCGAAATGCATTAAACTAGGGTGGCGCCACTTTATTGTTGTGCCACTGTATATTTGTGTGTGTGTGTATGTTTGTAATGAATAATCTCAAAAACTACTGTGCCGATTTCAAAAATTCTTTCATCATGGAAAGCTACATTCACCCTGAGTAACATAGGCTATATTTATTGCTAGAAAAGATTAGGGACCCTTGCTAAAACTTAAGTAACGTAACCCAAGGTGTAAAAAAGTCTTTTGTCGCAAGCGCTGCGGAAACTATTGATGATAGAACAAAAGTATGTGGTACAATATTAAAGAACATAATTATTTCTACTGAAATACCGACCAAAATTTAAAAAAAAATTTAAAAAAATTAGACCATGATATCCATGTCATGTCATGCAGCGGTGATAGCCCAGTGGCTTAGAATTCGACCTCGAATCGAGGGATCCGGGTTCGAATCCCAGTGGCACGCACCAATGACTTTGTAATAAAAGTTATGTGCGATTTATGAAATTAAATATCACCTGCTGTTACGGTGAAGGAAAACATCGTGAGGAAACCTGCATGCCTGAGAGTACACAAAAAAAAATGTTCTCAAAGGCATGCGAAGTCCACCAACCCGCAGTAGGCCAGCGTGGTGGACTAAGGCCTACATCCTTCTCATTGTAGATTGATCCGACTCTGTAGTGGGTCATTAATGGGTTACTGACATGGATGTCAGTACCACAATTCTCACAATGAGAAGGATGTAGGTCTTTGTCCACCACGCTGGCCTGCTGCGGGTTGGTGGACTTCACATACCTTTGAGAACATTTGTTTTTATGAAATCTCAGGCATGCAGGTTTCCTCACGATGTTTTCTTTCACTGTAACAGCAGGTGATATTTAATTTTTTATAGAGCGCACATAACTTTTTTTACAACGTCATTGGTGTATGCCACTGGGATTCGAACCCGTATCCCTCGATTCAAGGTCGAATTCTAAGCCACTGGGCTATCTGTTACTTCTGTAATTCATACTTTTGCTTAAATCCTTATCCAAATATTTTTCGTAGTAACTAACGTGTTAAAGTTGTTTGGTTTTCGCAATGGACTTGGTGGTGGAAAGTTGACTGTGTTTCAAAAAAGCTTTTGATATTAGTCAAATTAATAATTGGCAGAGCGAAGCCTGCCGGGTCAGCTAGTTCATAGATATAGTTGTAAGATGTCCGCTAAATTGCGACGCTAATCACCGAAACATGACCAGAGCAATGGCTATCAAAGGTGATAATTGTGAAACAGTAACAGTACTTTGGAACAAGATTCTTCTATTAGCGTTTGTGTGTTCACATTGCGAAACGTGAAAAGTAAAGTAAGAGAAAAGTTCCAAATAAAAGATATGAAAAAACTTAGGATTAACTCGGACTGTTGACAGGTGGTAGAACTAAAGTAGATCGTCCTTGACCGCCACCCTCTTAACCCGTCGTTAAGCAGCATATTCATGTCTTGTGCATTGATTGGGGAGGCGTGGTTGCCGGAGGTACTTTATTTGAGACAAACATTTTAGCCCTCTTGAGTAGCAATGACCACATACGACCTCAAATAGAATTTCCATCCATTTTGAAATTGGATGTGGGTGTCTATGGGCTGCAGTGACCACTTAACGGTGGCCTGCGCTCCTGTTTGCTGCTCATATACATAGGTACAATTAAAAGCCCATGTCCTAAGACCTTTGTCCCATAGTGGGACATAATAAGAGTTACAGCCAGTGGGACATATAACGGTTCGTGCTTATCCAAACAGTCACGGGAAGTAAGACAACAGTTTACTGTTAATCGATTATTACATGCCCGTGGGAACTAATGGCTATAAGGGCGCTGCCATACCTGACGGAATGAAGAATAACATTTTAAACAGTTGATTTTCTAGCATGTTAAATATATATCTTTTTATTTTTATGTACTTGTCTATGCCAGGATGTTAATAACACTGAACAAGTTGAATTATTCCTCCACTTTTAAATTTTTTAACAACACTGGGTTGGACATATGGTTAATAACTGAATTCACATTGTTTCTTACTGAATTTCATGATTTGAGGTGAACGAAATGTAATCCTATTTATAGCTTAAAAAAGACACAGAGAGGATATTATTATAAACAGTTTGCAAGCGGCAAACTTCAAATCTTGCAGCCAAAGTGTTTTGAATAGATCTACTCGACATACTGAGGCTGAAGCGACATCAAGACGGGCTTCTTGATCTACGACGGGCAAGTAAAACCGCGGTCTTATAGCTCGTTGGTAAAGCTCACTAATGTATCATTGCAATACCGTGGATCTACATAGCGACGAGCATGGCTCTTGGCTTGTCATATCTGCTATATTTTACTACGGTTCAGACACGACTGTTTTACAACTGTTTCAACACGAGCCGCGGATAAAACCGCGGTATAAACTCATACGTCGATCACTTTAGGGACAGACCTGTTACATTAAAAGTTATTCACTTATATGAGGCTACACCCTCCGGATCAGTCGTTGGATGCGTCGGAACACGACAGCGCAATTATGTTGATTAACCTCAGAGCCGATGGAGCTTGTGTAACCAACGAGATGATAAAAGCCCCCGTTGTTGTTCAAACAACGATGAAAATAATAATTGAAGGTAAGCAGCTGCCTAGACTCGTACCTCACGAGTAGATAGCCTACACCCTGCTTGTTGAAAATCACAGTCAATTAAAGAGTAAAACTTTCCACTGACTGGCTGGCTGAAACTCTTTCTTGGCCCACTACTGGGCACGGGCCTCTCCCCACAATAGGGCCTGAAGCACACTCCACCACGCTGCTCTAATGCGGATTGGTGGACTCCCCACTACTTGCTAGCAACCACACCGTCCCTAAGGAAAACACTAGGACTTCCTTGCTTCCTTGCTTGGCGGTATTCATCCCCCAAAAGTCCTGCGATAACGTAGCTTGCCTAGGTACCTTAACCTTACCGCCTCACCGGTTATAAACAAAACACAATTTTTTTCCTACAAAATTCGCCGTTACCAAATTCTTTGCGTAGGCGATGAAAGTGTTAAGAATTGAAGTTTGCCAATTTTGAACTTTATCGCTTATTTCTTAAGGTATGTTTTACAATGAAGCTTTAACACTATCTTGATAGGTGTAGAAAAAACCAATAGCGCGATTAAACGCCATTTATAAGCGGTTGTTTTTGCATTTAAAATAATAATCTGATGTCTATTGAATTATATCTTTCAATAAGATAGATCGAGTTGCTTGGGTGTTGTCTAATTGCTCGCAAAAACCGTAAGATTAATTATAATTTATTCAAAAGTATAAACATTATCGTTAGTAGTAGGTAATAACGGTGTTATCCCAATGGCTTAGAACTTAAAATGCTACAACTTAATGTAGTAAATTTACATAAGCATGAAAGTATTACATATGTTGTATACATTTTGTATAACACTTTCATGCTTAATGTAAGTTTATATGCTCCTAAATCTATCGTCATTCTTTATCAATAGCGCGAGCCTAACAGACACCGGTTCGTCTCATTTTATGTACTTAATAAGTACACAAAAAATTTTAAAGTAAGTAGTGGCTAATTCGTGCTTCGGGAGGCACGATAAGCCGTCGGTCCAGGCTGTTATCTGTAGCTTGTTAAATCTTTCAGAGACCCTATGGGTGGTTGTACAGCGGTGATAGTCCAGTGGCTGAGAATTCGACCTCTTAATCGAGGGGTCCGGGTTCGAATCCCAGTGGCACGCACCAATGACTTTGTAAAAAAAGTTATGTGCGCTTTATAAAATTAAATATCACCTGCTGTTACGGTGAAGGAAAACATCGTGAGGAAACCTGCATGCCTGAGAGTTCACAAAAATGTTCTCAAAGGCATGTGAAGTCCACCAACCCGCATTAGGCCAGCGTGGTGGTCTAAGGCCTACACCCCACACATTGTGAGAGGAGACCCGACCCTGTAGTGGGTCATTAATGGGTTACTGACTGATGGGTGGTTTGAGAACATCCGACACGGTTTGGCTACTAGCCCGTTCCTCCTCAAATCCCCATTGGAGTCGCGTTATGGAAGTAGCAATTAAAACACAAATATTTATGAATAAATATGAATGTCATAAAATATGACTATAACGATCGACGGTCACCGTAGTAGTCGCGGAAAAACGTTAGCTCGTAGCTAAAACCTCAAATAAAAGAAAGGTGTCATAACTCCAATAAAATCAATAATGTTCAATCAATTTTATCATAACCAAACGTGATATCACAACTCAAGCCTAAATCCCATTTCTCCCATCCGATTTTCGAAGAAATCTCTATCTTATAAAACGTAGGCACATAAAAATTTACTAGCGATAATAACAATATGATCCCCTATCAGCAACCAAAACACGACCGAAGGATTGAAAATAGGCTTTATTCGGAAAAAAAAACCCTACAGTGAACACCTGCCCTAATTACGGTTCCCTAACGAATAGTATCAAAACCGGGCCTTATAAAAACAAACTCAAAACAACCACAAACTAACCTATGAGCTTATCGTCATGATAATAAGGATGAAAATCGTGTACGTTTTCGTTTGTAAGACGTAGGAATAAATTGTAAAGGAGTTATCTTATTTTGTTGCTGTTCGAATCTAAACAGGATTGTGTTACAATAGCCGTAATGATCAAAATCGAACGCTTTTTGCGTTCTAGAATGCAAAATTGAGTTGTTCTACGGATACTTAGATATACCGTCCGATATAATAATAATAGCTTCTATTGTTATTTGAATAAGATTCAAAATCGAATGCCGTTTTCTCCGCAACTGGTATTATAACTTTGTAGTGGTCTCATCTTGGTACACCGCTTTTTGTAAGGCTACTTTATAATACTTATCTTTTTATTATGTCGGTTTGTTTTACTCTTTGTGGGATCAAAGCACACGTTTGTTTAATTTGGTAGCCGATTCGCTTCGGTTTTGTCTGAAGTTTGAAAAGTCTGGTCAATTTGTGGGCTTCGACCCGTTCGCTATTTTAATCTTATTCTCGTTTAAATTGAATTATCTTTTGTCCGCACTAATACCTATTTCTGTAAAGCAAAATAATCAGTCTTGTTAGGGCTACAGAGCCTAGCAAAAAATACACTCAAAAACACAACCCTTCTAGTGCAGTCGGGAAAAATACTGAATCTTAACCCTGTGTCCTCTTGCCATGTTGCTCACAAAAGTGGCTCATACGATAATGTCATTGCATCGCATGTCAGTGCGTATTCGGCAGCTTAAAGTCCTGTGTTTAAATTTTGTCGTGTCGGTCGGTTACTTCAGCCAATTAGGACAATGCCTTTCTAAATTGGAAAATTCATATTTTATTCTCCGCTCAATCTAAGTGTAGCAGAAAATATCTACTCCCTCTCAGAAAGTAATCCTCTCAATGCTATTAACTCCATAGTTATTCAATTAACTTAAGCGAGGCCTAGGTTAGAACGGCCTGAGAGATTTATAATCTAATTAGACGAATGCCGGAGTAACTCGGATAGTTCGAAATCTGACATGTAACTAACGCCATCTCTTGGCAGCTTTCGGAAAGTGTTGTAGAGCTTTTGCTGAAAGACAAGCTTTTAAAGATGAGATGTTTTTAGACTTTTTAGTCAATTAGATAATCAGTTGCACGCTTCTTTGGGCAAAAATCTTGATTTGGAAGAAATTTGTTTATGATTAAAGCGTCTTTATCTTAGCGTCGCATCAAGGACGAAAATATAAAAAAAGAATTAATTAAATTTAGTTGTTTTGTTGGATTCAGGAAATTGAAAACTTTACTGATTATACGAGTATTTTCACTTAAATATTTTTTAAATATAAATAATAAAAAAGTCAGATGATTTTTTTATATTTCAAATTATTTATTTTTAAAATATTTTTCATATATTTTGATGATGAAATTAAGAAATTAAAATACGCTAGGGTATCATTTTTAATCACTTACCTTTAAAATTCAGCAAACATCCATTAAAATAATATTTTTACACCAATAACTCAAAGCACAGAATCCGTACACACCACAATGTCACACACCATCAACAAAATCAACACTAAATCAGCAAAAAAAAACTCAAAGTTTTCCACGAAAGTCAAATTCAAAATAAGAATAACAATAAAATGCGTGCACACAGTCAATAAACAAATAAATCAAAAGCTTCCAAATTTAAAAATGTTTATCGTAACTTCTGAACACAATAATTAAATTTTAAATCAATTGCCGATTCTATTTTCAAAAAGATTCCGCGTTTGAAAAGTTTGTCGTGAGTTTGGCGCGAAACCGGCGAACGCGTCAACGTTAAACTAACACAGAACGTCTGTAGAGACCGCGAGTTGTCACTGCACTGACGGGTTAGTTTAGCTTATGGAAAGTTTGATAACCCTCGTTTGCCTGGACCATAATATACCATAACACATGCGTGCGTAGGACGTAGCGTACTACGGAGTTAGGCTATGTGAACTTGGCACCCGACTTTGGAAAAATCTGTTCTTTTATGGATTTTTCGAAAGATAAAGTTAGGTAGTTGATTGTAGTAAAAATATTTTCGTTTGTAGTTAACCCAAAAAAAAAAAAATTGCAACGAAAAAAAAGTTGTCCCCCCAAATTTGAAAAACCATTTTTTTTCAACTGTTTCTTGTAGATAAACGTTAGTAGTGGATTGTAGTGAGGTTTTTTTCGTTTGTAGTTGGATAGAAAAAATAAAAAAAAATAATTTAATATTTGAGTATTTCTTCAAAATGGTTATTAGGACCTAAAGTCAGTTTCAAAGTGCATACGGTTACATCAAACGGTGGAATGGATAGAGGGATGTCCGTAGACGTTTGTAGTGAACGAATTTTCGTTTGTAGTAAAAAGAAAGTGACATAAAAAAATATAAACGAAAAATACGATTTTCGGAATAATTTTTAGAAAAAATTTCTCGTTTTAAGGTGTGTTTCAGTTACTACAAACGGTGGAATGGATAAAGGGATGTCCGTAGACGTTTGTAGTGAACGAATTTTCGTTTGTAGTAAAAAGAAAGTGACATTGAAAAAATAAAACCGAAAAATACGATTTTCGGAGTAATTTTTAGAAAAAATTTCTCGTTTAAAGGTGTGTTTCAGCTACTACAAACGGTGAAATGGATAGAGGGATGTCTGTAGACGTTTGTAGTGAACGAATTTTCGTTTGTAGGAAAAAGAAAGTGACATAAAAAAATATAAACGAAAAATACGATTTTCGGAATAATTTTTAGAAAAAATTTCTCGTTTTAAGGTGTGTTTCAGTTACTACAAACGGTGGAATAGATAGAGGAATATCCGTAGACGTTTGTAGTGGACGAATTTTCGTTTGTAGTAAAAAGAAAGTGACATAAAAAAATATAAACGAAAAATACGATTTTCGGAATAATTTTTAGAAAAAATTTCTCGTTTTAAGGTGTGTTTCAGTTAGTACAAACGGTGGAATGGATAGAGGGATGTCCGTAGACGTTTGTAGTGAACGAATTTTCGTTTGTAGTAAAAAGAAAGTGACATAAAAAAATATAAACGAAAAATACGAATTTCGGAATAATTTTTAGAAAAATTTCTCGTTTAAAGGTGTGTTTCAGTTACTACAAACAGTGAAATGGATAGAGGGATGTCTGTAGACGTTTGTAGTGAACGAATTTTCGTTTGTAGTAAAAAGAAAGTGACATAAAAAAATATAAACGAAAAATACGATTTTCGGAATAATTTTTAGAAAAAATTTCTCGTTTTAAGGTGTGTTTCAGTTACTACAAACGGTGGAATGGTTAGAGGGATGTCCATAGACGTTTGTAGTGAACGAATTTTCGTTTGTAGTAAAAAGAAAGTGACATAAAAAAATGTAAACGAAAAATACGATTTTCGGAATAATTTTTAGAAAAAATTTCTCGTTTAAAGGTGTGTTTCAGTTACTACAAACGGTGAAATGGATAGAGGGATATCTGTAGACGTTTGTAGTGAATGAATTTTCGTTTGTAGTAAAAAGAAAGTGACATAAAAAAATATAAACGAAAAATACGATTTTCGGAATAATTTTTAGAAAAAATTTCTCGTTTAAAGGTGTGTTTCAGTTACTACAAACGGTGAAATGGATAGAGGGATATCTGTAGACGTTTGTAGTGAATGAATTTTCGTTTGTAGTAAAAAGAAAGTGACATAAAAAAATGTAAACGAAAAATACGATTTTCGGAATAATTTTTAGAAAAAATTTCTCGTTTAAAGGTGTGTTTCAGTTACTACAAACAGTGAAATGGATAGAGGGATGTCTGTAGACGTTTGTAGTGAACGAATTTTCGTTTGTAGTAAAAAGAAAGTGACATAAAAAAATATAAACGAAAAATACGATTTTCGGAATAATTTTTAGAAAAAATTTCTCGTTTTAAGGTGTGTTTCAGTTACTACAAACGGTGGAATAGATAGAGGAATATCCGTAGACGTTTGTAGTGGACGAATTTTCGTTTGTAGTAAAAAGAAAGTGACATAAAAAAATATAAACGAAAAATACGATTTTCGGAATAATTTTTAGAAAAAATTTCTCGTTTTAAGGTGTGTTTCAGTTAGTACAAACGGTGGAATGGATAGAGGGATGTCCGTAGACGTTTGTAGTGAACGAATTTTCGTTTGTAGTAAAAAGAAAGTGACATAAAAAAATATAAACGAAAAATACGATTTTCGGAATAATTTTTAGAAAAAATTTCTCTTTTTAAGGTGTGTTTCAGTTACTACAAACGGTGGAATGGATAGAGGGATTTCCGTAGACGTTTGTAGTGAACGAATTTTCGTTTGTAGTAAAAAGAAAGTGACATAAAAAAATATAAACGAAAAATACGATTTTCGGAATAATTTTTAGAAAAAATTTCTCGTTTTAAGGTGTGTTTCAGTTACTACAAACGGTGGAATGGTTAGAGGGATGTCCATAGACGTTTGTAGTGAACGAATTTTCGTTTGTAGTAAAAAGAAAGTGACATAAAAAAATGTAAACGAAAAATACGATTTTCGGAATAATTTTTAGAAAAAATTTCTCGTTTAAAGGTGTGTTTCAGTTACTACAAACGGTGAAATGGATAGAGGGATATCTGTAGACGTTTGTAGTGAATGAATTTTCGTTTGTAGTAAAAAGAAAGTGACATAAAAAAATATAAACGAAAAATACGATTTTCGGAATAATTTTTAGAAAAAATTTCTCGTTTAAAGGTGTGTTTCAGTTACTACAAACGGTGAAATGGATAGAGGGATATATGTAGACGTTTGTAGTGAACGAATTTTCGTTTGTAGTAAAAAGAAAGTGACATAAAAAAATGTAAACGAAAAATACGATTTTCGGAATAATTTTTAGAAAAAATTTCTCGTTTAAAGGTGTGTTTCAGTTACTACAAACGGTGAAATGGATAGAGGGATGTCCGTAGACGTTTGTAGTGAACGAATTTTCGTTTGTAGTAAAAATAAAGTGACATAAAAAATATAAACGAAAAATACGATTTTCGGAGTAATTTTTAGAGAAAATTTCTCGTTTAAAGGTGTGTTTCAGTTACTACAAACGGTGAAATGGATAGAGGGATGTCCGTAGACGTTTGTAGTGAACGAATTTTCGTTTGTAGTAAAAAGAAAGTGACATAAAAAAATGTAAACGAAAAATACGATTTTCGGAATAATTTTTAGAAAAAATTTCTCGTTTAAAGGTGTGTTTCAGTTACTACAAACGGTGAAATGGATAGAGGGATATATGTAGACGTTTGTAGTGAACGAATTTTCGTTTGTAGTAAAAATAAAGTGACATAAAAAATATAAACGAAAAATACGATTTTCGGAGTAATTTTTAGAGAAAATTTCTCGTTTAAAGGTGTGTTTCAGTTACTACAAACGGTGAAATGGATAGAGGGATGTCCGTAGACGTTTGTAGTGAACGAATTTTCGTTTGTAGTAAAAATAAAGTGACATAAAAAATATAAACGAAAAATACGATTTTCGGAGTAATTTTTAGAGAAAATTTCTCGTTTAAAGGTGTGTTTCAGTTACTACAAACGGTGAAATGGATAGAGGGATGTCCGTAGACGTTTGTAGTGAACGAATTTTCGTTTGTAGTAAAAAGAAAGTGACATAAAAAAATGTAAACTAAAAATACGATTTTAGCGTAATTTTAAGAAAAAATTTCTCGTTTAAAAGAGTGTTTCAGTTACTACAAACGGTGAAATGGATAGAAGGATGTCTGTAGACGTTTGTAGTGAACGAATTTTCGTTTGTAGTAAAAATAAAGTGACATAAAAAAATTTTAAACGAAAAATACGATTTTCGGAATAATTTTTAGAAAAAATTTCTCGTTTTAAGGTGTGTTTCAGTTACTACAAACGGTGAAATGGATAGAGGGATGTCTGTAGACGTTTGTAGTGAACGAATTTTCGTTTGTAGTAAAAAGAAAGTGACATAAAAAAATATAAACGAAAAATACGATTTTCGGAATAATTTTTAGAAAAAATTTCTCTTTTTAAGGTGTGTTTCAGTTACTACAAACGGTGGAATGGATAGAGGGATTTCCGTAGACGTTTGTAGTGAACGAATTTTCGTTTGTAGTAAAAAGAAAGTGACATAAAAAAATATAAACGAAAAATACGATTTTCGGAATAATTTTTAGAAAAAATTTCTCGTTTTAAGGTGTGTTTCAGTTACTACAAACGGTGGAATGGATAGAGGGATGTCCGTAGACGTTTGTAGTGAACGAATTTTCGTTTGTAGTAAAAAGAAAGTGACATAAAAAATATAAACGAAAAATACGATTTTTTTATGTCACTTTCTTTTTACTACAAACGAAAATTCGTTCACTACAAACGTCTACAGACATCCCTCTATCCATTTCACCGTTTATAGTAACTGAAACACTCTTTTAAACGAGAAATTTTTTCTAAAAATTATTCCGAAAATCGTATTTTTCGTTTATATTTTTTTATGTCACTTTCTTTTTACTACAAACGAAAATTCGTTCACTACAAACGTCTACGGATATCCCTCTATCTATTCCACCATTTGTAGTAACTGAAACACACCTTTAAACGAGAAATTTTTTCTAAAAATTATTCCGAAAATCGTATTTTTCGTTTACATTTTTTTATGTCACTTTCTTTTTACTACAAACGAAAATTCGTTCACTACAAACGTCTACAGATATCCCTCTATCCATTTCACCGTTTGTAGTAACTGAAACACACCTTTAAACGAGAAATTTTTTCTAAAAATTATTCCGAAAATCGTATTTTTCGTTTATATTTTTTTATGTCACTTTCTTTTTACTACAAACGAAAATTCGTTCACTACAAACGTCTACATATATCCCTCTATCCATTTCACCGTTTGTAGTAACTGAAACACACCTTTAAACGAGAAATTTTTTCTAAAAATTATTCCGAAAATCGTATTTTTCGTTTACATTTTTTTATGTCACTTTCTTTTTACTACAAACGAAAATTCGTTCACTACAAACGTCTACGGACATCCCTCTAACCATTCCACCGTTTGTAGTAACTGAAACACACCTTAAAACGAGAAATTTTTTCTAAATATTATTCCGAAAATCGTATTTTTCGTTTATATTTTTTTATGTCACTTTCTTTTTACTACAAACGAAATTTCGTTCACTACAAACGTCTACAGACATCCCTCTATCCATTTCACCGTTTGTAGTAACTGAAACACTCTTTTAAACGAGAAATTTTTTCTTAAAATTACGCCGAAAATCGTATTTTTCGTTTACATTTTTTTATGTCACTTTCTTTTTACTACAAACGAAAATTCGTTCACTACAAACGTCTACAGATATCCCTCTATCCATTTCACCGTTTGTAGTAACTGAAACACACCTTTAAACGAGAAATTTTTTTTAAAAATTATTCCGAAAATCGTATTTTTCGTTTACATTTTTTTATGTCACTTTCTTTTTACTACAAACGAAAATTCGTTCACTACAAACGTCTACGGACATCCCTCTAACCATTCCACCGTTTGTAGTAACTGAAACACACCTTAAAACGAGAAATTTTTTCTAAAAATTATTCCGAAAATCGTATTTTTCGTTTATATTTTTTTATGTCACTTTCTTTTTACTACAAACGAAAATTCGTTCACTACAAACGTCTACAGACATCTCTCTATCCATTTCACCGTTTGTAGTAACTGAAACACTCTTTTAAACGAGAATTTTTTTTTTAAAATAACGCCGAAAATCGTATTTTTCGTTTACATTTTTTTATGGCACTTTCTTTTTACTACAAACGAAAATTCGTTAACTACAAACGTCTACAGATATCCCTCTATCCATTTCACCGTTTGTAGTAACTGAAACACACCTTGAAACGAGAAATTTTTTCTAAAAATTATTCCGAAAATCGTATTTTTCGTTTATATTTTTTTATGTCACTTTCTTTTTACTACAAACGAAAATTCGTTCACTACAAACGTCTACGGACATCCCTCTATCCATTCCACCGTTTGTAGTAACTGAAACACACCTTAAAACGAGAAATTTTTTCCAAAAATTATTCCGAAAATCGTATTTTTCGTTTATATTTTTTTATGTCACTTTCTTTTTACTACAAACGAAAATTCGTTCACTACAAACGTCTACGGACATCCCTCTATCCATTTCACCGTTTGTAGTAACTGAAACACACCTTTAAACGAGAAATTTTTTCTTAAAATTACGCCGAAAATCGTATTTTTCGTTTACATTTTTTTATGTCACTTTCTTTTTACTACAAACGAAAATTCGTTCACTACAAACGTCTACGGACATCCCTCTATCCATTCCACCGTTTTATTTAACCGTATGCACTTTGAAACTGACTTTAGGTCCTAATAACCATTTTGAAGAAATACTCAAATATTAAATTATTTTTTTTTATTTTTTCTATCCAACTACAAACGAAAAAAACCTCACTACAATCCACTACTAACGTTTATCTACAAGAAACAGTTGAAAAAAAATGGTTTTTCAAATTTGGGGGGACAACTTTTTTTTCGTTGCAATTTTTTTTTTTTTTGGGTTAACTACAAACGAAAATATTTTTACTACAATCAACTACCTAACTTTATCTTTCGAAAAATCCATAAAAGAACAGATTTTTCCAAAGTCGGGTGCCAAGTTCACATAGCCACGGAGTTAGCAATAAAATTGGAACGTTCGAAAATTGAAAATAAAATCTTGTAATAATAACTAGACGTCATTTTAATATGCCCTTAACCAGATGATGGAAATTTGAAGAACAATCTTGTAATTGTTTTGCGAATTTTTTTCTGGATTGTTTAATTTTGCATTTTTCATTAATTAATTAATTTTTAAATTAATTATTGTTATTTTCCTGACCTATTATAGAATGAATGAACTCTATGACAGGTTGTCTATGGCATATAGAATTAAGACGGTGTTTTAAGACGTAAGACGTACTGTACTGATGTGTTATCTAAAAAATATTTAAAGTCGATTAAATTTGGTTAAAAGTTGTTTAGAAGACGATTTTCATTTCTAAAATCCCACATATATACCATTTATCATAATCATAATTATTTCACTTAATCATAATTTCTAGATACTACGGATTATGACGGGCTATCACCGCTTCTTTGAATCTATGCGTATGAAGCGTTATCTCGATTTAATTAATTAGGCCCAGATTAATTAAGGTCCATTAACAGTATCGAATAGCCCCAATGTTAAACTGTTATTAAGGATAAGCCGCTTAATATTCATAACAAAGTTTTAAGTGAACCTAGCTCCATTACAAATTGTGAATTATTAATTTTTCTTAAAAACTTTTGACAGAACCCTAATTAGGTAGGACTTGAATTATTTTAAGGCATACTTTAGGGTACCGTACCAAAGGATGCTTAAGGGCGATATCTATTTATCTGTTCGTTCGTCTCTCAGTTAAGAACATTTTTTTCTTTTGCTTGTGTTTTCTTATTATTTTAGTAACATATTTTATTTCATACTTTTTTGATACCGGTTTAATTTTTCTAATTATTTTTTTAAGAACTCCATAAACCGTAAAAAACCATAAAAAACCGTTCCAAAGTTTACGTACGAGGCAAGAACGTGCGTGAAAAACAGACGAACGGACGGACCTCCACTTCTACAACTTTTTCGCTCACAGAGATGAAAACTAGTTACAGTCTATCAACCGCCTTTTTCGAACAACCCGCAGCCTCATTCGTTACTGGCACAGCGACCGGCTTGTATAAAGACGAATTTCCTTAAAACTGCAGCAAATTTTCCAGAAAGTTCTTTGTCGCTTTTCCCCTGTAACGAGTTGTCTGTATATTCGCAAAGCGCTCGGCTGATAGAACGTAACCAGTTTCATGTTTTGCTCCTTGATGACGTCTCGGTGAAACATTCGATAAGCCTGCGACCCTTTATGTCCCACTGTTGGACATGGGTCTATCCTCACAACAGGGGGAGACCTGGAGTATTCTCCACGCTGCTCCAATGCGGATTGGTGGAGAAACGGGGTAGTGGCCACCCGTGTCGGATATTTTTAAACATGGCCTCCGACAAGGTTTAACTACTGCTATGGTATCGATGGTAAACAGCGGTGATAGCCCAGTGGCTTAGAATTGGACCTCGAATCGAGGGGTCCGTGTTCGAATCCTAGTGGCACGCACCAATGACTTTGTAATAAAAGTTATGTGCGATTTATGAAATTAAATATCACCTGCTGTTACGGTGAAGGAAAACATCGTGAGGAAACCTGCATGCCTGAGAGTTCACAAGAAAAAATGTTCTCAAAGGCATGTGAAGTCCACCAACCCGCAGTAGGCCAGCGTGGTGGACGGCGGCCTACATCCCTCTCATTGCGAGAAGGAGACCCGACCCTGTAGTGGGTCATTAATGGGTTACTGTCATGGTATCGATAACAACCGGGACCGACGGCTTAACGTGCCCTCCGTATCACGCATTTAATTCGTCACTAGCGGTCACCCATCCAGCTACTGACCGCGCCCGACGTTGCTTACTTTTCGATCGCTTGCAATCTACTCAAGCAGCGGGGCTATGCGCGCGTAAAGAAATAATTTATGCTAAAATATTTTCTCTGCTGTCAAAAAAACATGAAGAGTAAAATGAAAATCGTTTGTTAAAGAACTCTAAAACCGTCCTGGTCTTTTCGTCTATCAATTTTGCCTTTTGCGACCCGCAGCTTTAACTCGTTAACGGGAAAAAGAAAGCCGAAGAGCATTTCGGAAAATGTACTGCTTTTAACTGGGAATTCTTTCCGTACCTAGTTATTCAGGTAGGTTTTTTACTTTACGTCAGTACAGAACCTACAGATGTCATCAAATCAATGTAGTGCGGTACACCTCTTTCCCAACAAACAAACAATTAACAAACCTAGCTAGTATAGAATACCATTATTTGTTATTAGTCTGTATTTGTATTTTCTCTGGTGCATAAAGCATTAATAAAAACTCATCGAGGAGCAAGCAATTTTTGCGATCTGTGTCACTAAGCAATCTTACGCACAAAGAAACAATACACATGATTACCTATTTACATACGAGTAAGAAGACCTGCGTAGCGCAGTGGTTAACTCCGTTGCGCTTCGCGGACGATCCTGGGTTCAATTCCCAGTGAAGCAGAGATTTGAGGGCTGAGTTGTGTCTTGTCTTATGAGTATCCATGGCACCCACGACATGGGGTATCCTAGTATAAGGGTCTGAGTATGAAGCGAACATAAAAGGGGCGTTCATTCCCTCAAACGCTTTTGACTTTCCATTTTTTTTATAAAAAAAAAATTTAGCCCAATTTTATATTTTGTCTTTAATTTATCATTCTTTGGCCAAACAGAGAGACAAAATGGTAACCAGAAATCATCGTGTCATCAGTAAAAAGTTAATTCAATTCAATTATTTTTATTTGCAAGAACATATAACTCTTTTCTTAACTAGTGAATAGTGATGTAACTCATATATGACAATACGGTATTGTTACATAAACTATGAGTTCTCAAGATAAAACGGATCTTACGTTTCTGTTTTTGCTCTAAACGTTCATTGTTTTTACTTTTCGTGTAGGTTCGTCATCCAATTAACTGCGATTTCTTAATAATTTCCTATTATTTTTAAACAATTGTCGCTTTACTTACGTAAAAATAGAAATTTTATAGTTATTATTCTTTTCTAGGCCTGTGAATCTTTTTTTTCGTATGCTTGACAATACTGTCATTGGTACACGGACGGATAAAAGTCAAAACAACACACATTTTTTACAACTTTACTCAACGATTATTACACATTTTTCAAATGCTTTGAATCAAAGCAGAAATAATTTTGCAAACAAAAAAGTTAATATACCAGAGGTGGAAAAGGTGGTAATATTAAGCCATCATCAATCACAATCGATCATAAAGGTTATTGATTTTCTTCGTATTGCTTTTATATAATAATAAAGTCTTTGAAATCAACAAAAAGGCTTTCACAGGCGTGATGAAATTCGTCGTATTCTTCCTACAAAAGCAAAACATTAAAACAATTTGTCATCCCGCATGAATAAAAATCCGATTCTGAAAAACCAATCAATCGATTCCATCGCAAGAATCAAAAGGAACGATTCTTCGAACTCGAACACGTCGAAGTCACATCAAAAAAATATTCGCACGCTGAACCTTGTATTCCATATTTAAAAATTCAATTCGAACCATCTGGCACCCAATCGTACGCAGCGGCCATTTTTAAAAACAAAACTGGTCAAGGAATGTATTCGGTCAGCCAAGTTGTTTTGCACCTGTCACTTCTCGGACCTGTTCTCGGCGGATGTGTCGTGCATTCACCCAGAGTGAGTGAGATAAAAGCATAAGCGTGCCGGTGGAAAGAGATGGGCATAATAAAAAATGATAGACAAGTAAGGGACGGGTAGAACGTCGCGTGGCGCGAAAAAGGGACGTAAACCCGAGCGTGATCAGTAATCCTGCTTTGCTTGTTATATTTAATAAATCCAGTTATAATAAGAAAGGTAGCGTAGTTATCAGGCTTCTGTAACGCCATTTCTTATGCACATAGACATAAGGTTGAAATTACGTAATGAAACAATGTTGCCAGCATTTACGACGGGGTGCAAATATGTTGCGTGAGTTTTGCATGATATTAAACTTTTGTCAAAGTTATTAAGGTTTTATGAGGTGGTTTATGTCCGTATAATTAGTACGTTGATTACTTCAGCTCCGTTGTTAATTGCTATACGTATCCTGCGTATTTTGTTACGTTCATTATAGATAAAATGAGCTATAATTGGAGATACGTATATCGCTATAACAGAACAAAGTATAATTATTATAATTATTATTATTTAAATAGGTATTAATTATGTTGGTATACATATTTCTCGGTGATAAATACAAAATCTGCAAGTTTCTTTAGATTTTCAATATAAGTTTAGGTTTCAAGAAAAAAATAGTATTAAAACCATTTAAAACTATGTATTTTGACTAGGTACGAGTATGTGTAAATGGCTTTTACTATAACAGGCCTACTTATCCTAAAGTAGCCGCTTAAAAGTTCTACAAATGAAAGGTTAATGATATACTAGTTGAGTTAAGGTTGTTTTTTTATAGTTCTTTAAGGGATATTGCTAACTAACATTAAACCACGTATTCCGTCAACAATTTCTGTAATAATCCATCCAGTTTGACAAAATAAACTGAAGATTGTAACAGAATGGAATATACTCACCTACTCCATATTTCTTTGACATTTGGAATATCTGGAATACTTTTAACATGTTAATTCAGAAACTTGTATAATTCACCTGAGTACCTACGTCCTTAAGCTTTTTATAGTAATCAAAATCAAAAGCCATGCAAGCTACCTGATGGTAATTGGTCACCGCGGCCCATGAACGCCCGCATCCAACCTCAAATGAACTTCTATAGCTCTACCACCTATATGACTGTACATTTTAGGATATAAATTATATACAGCAAAACTATGAACACAGCATCCTGCGTTGATTACAAAGTCATTTAGTTTAATGACAGGTTGCATGCAATCTCGGCCGCTACCTGCAACGGATCGCGTGAATTGAAAGTGTAATGACGAAGATGACGGAACGATATACGATGGGATGATGGGACAGATTGTATCTATATCGGCCAGCGGTTCTCAAAGTGCTGCATTGTTCACAAAATTATATTTTATTTTAAAAAAAGCGCTTATACTGCTTCTGTAGCTTTTCTGCAAAAATTACGGATTTTCATCCATTATTTCATGTTGTGTTGTTCTCAATAGATAGAACGTTAAAAAGAGGTATGGGCTACTTCAAAGATACAAAAAATCGTTAAAATACAAACCGCAGCACTAAGTTACACGCCCCGGCATCAAAAATTAAAAAGTCTAAAGGTCCAAAGTTTTCACATATTAACCTAATCACCTATACAAAATTTCATTAAAATCAGTCTTGTTTGGGAGTTCAAACGTATACCACCAATTGTAGACATTCTTATGTATTCCTGTTTTTCTTTTGCTTGACTATTATTAAAGATTGCAAAAAAAAACAAATGCCATAAAACCATACACGACTTGTTCTCAAAACAGCGGTAAATACTTTATACTGTTTCTTTTTTTATTCAATAAATGTTCCTATTTTTATGCATAAGTTTGAGTACTACTGACATCGACAAAGCTAAGAGTATGTTATGACGAGGCAATATCGCGGATATGTTGTGACGTGAAAATTGCACTGCGGATTCGAATCTTGCAATTAATTCGAGATTATTTATTATTATACTGGTGGTAGATATGATGTAAATAATGCAATATCAATAAATAAAGGTCTTTAAGGTAGTAAGATTATTCTTATGATAGTGATTACACCGTAATATTATCATTAATTAAAACCACATTAGCGTCATAATTTTAGCAGTACACCAAAAAAAAATTCGAAATAATTTTACAAACAGGCTTCAATATTATTTTTGGAGTTTGGGCGTAACTTGTCTACAAATAAATTAAAACGCCCAATTTTCTAATTTTCACGTTAAAAGAGTTTGGCCTTCCTGATACTAAATATAATATGTTTTGATTAACTACTGTAGAGGTAGTAAGTTAAGTAATAAACCTGAGGTTAAATTAAACTAGCTAAATCTAAACTACAACTAGATTAACATAATTAAATCTGTTGTCAACAACTACAATAATCTGTAATCTGTTCCACCGACACAATCCATCTATCCATACAACCAAGCTGCACCGTGGATCACGCGTCTAATCCGCCGCGCACAAGGACCGACTATTTCCATACATTTGCGCGGGTAGTCGTAGATATTTACTGGCGGTATTGCGATGGGTCACGTGACAGGTCGGTGGTGTACTGAGAGCAAAATATACAGGGACGACATACAGCTTGTTTTGAGATTGTGTAGGAAAAAGTATAACCGAGTTTATAATCGACCAACTCAATCTTAATCTTATTATTGTTTATTTAAAATATTTTTTGCCACAGCTAAAATTTTGATCATTGGTTTCTTTCACTTTAATATAACCATCATACAATTTGGATTCATTTAACTTTTGAAGGAGATTGTGTCGTCTTTTTTCGTTGAAATCAGAAACATTGCTTTCGCAAGATGATCTTAGTGAGAACAAACATATTTATCAGTCTATAATCCATTAATGACCAACTGCTGTCGGGTCTTTACTTACAAACAGAAGGACGTACGCCTTATTCTACGTAGGCCCTATTCTTCTGCAATTTCACGGCCAGCTATAGACATTCAGCACATTCACCTGAAATCAACAAAATATTCTCTCAGTACACCACCAAGCCGATTGTAATTTCAGTTTTAAGCTCAGCCATAGCGGCTTAACCATATTTACAACGGAGTTCGGACCCCACTCGTGCTGCGTTACTTATTGCTATAGTTTCCAAGATATGGCCAGATCTTGGGTCAAAACCCTTTAATGTCCGAGCAAATAGGCATATGTTTGTTAAGGGACCGCTTAAGCCCTTCGTAAGTATCGAAAAGGCGGTTTATGTGGATTCGATAGCCCTAAGCTGTTACAAGTTATAGCCTTAATGCTTCTGAAACTTTAGTATCCTTTATGTCTATATCCTAACCTGATGTAAAGTGGTGTTTGTAGTTTGAGAACATTATTATCAGTACGTGATGAAAACAAAAGAGAATAATAATCAGATTTTGTCTAAATTCGACAGTATTCAATGTTGTATGTGGGCGCTGTGTTACTTATGAGGTCTAAGATGTTACCTCAAATAGAGTATCCCCAGCAACCATACCTCCTCAGCCGAAACACAAGACATGAAGAACATGCTGCTTTACGACGGGTTAAGAGGCTGGCGGTAAGGTACCCCGGACGAGTCATTGTCAGTAACCCATTAATGACCCACTACAGGGTCAGGTCTCCTCTCACAATGAGAAGGATGTGGGCCTTAGTCCACCACGCTGGCCTAGTGCGGGTTGGTGGACGCCACATGCCTTTGAGAATTTTTTTCTGAACTCTCAGGCATGCAGGTTTCCTCACGATGTTTTCCTTCACCGTAACAGCAGGTGATATTTAATTTTTATAAAGCGCACCTAACTTTTTTTACAGTCATTGGTGCGTGCCACTGGGATTCGAACCCGGATCCCTCGATTAGAGGTCGAATTCTAAGCCACTGGGCTATCACCGCTATGTACGTATGTACCGCTATGTATGTATGGACGAGTCATTATGGCTTGATAACGAACTTACGAAAAATGATACATTCTTGTTGTGAGTTCCTTTATTCAGAATCTTAATTTTTAGGACAATGCCGATCATTTTTACCCATTCAATGTTCATGAAAAGGTGTAGGATGAGGAAAGTTGCCCACAGACGTATTAGATCCCGGACAAGACAGGTAATTATCGCGTGCGTCTACTGCACACTGGGGTTCCCACGCTGGGATTATCCTGGTAGGGATTTAGCGGTATCCGGGGCAAATCAGTAGCGTTATCTCATCCTTATCTTTCAGCTGGCAATTTAGTAGTAGTGAATAATGTTAAGCGAGCATACGCCCGCTTATTGATCAGATCGCAAGCGATCGAAAAAGCTAAGCAATGTCGGGCGCGGTCAGTAACTGGATGGGTGACCGCTAGTGACGAATTATATGCGCGCTTCCGTGCTTCTGAGGGCTCGTAAAGTGGTTGTTATTGATAATTATGATAGCAGTCGTTAAACCTTGTCGGAGGCCCTATGGCCGGTATGAAAAAATCCGACACGGGTTGGCCACTAGCCCGTTTCTCCACCAATCCGCATTGGAGCAACGTGGTGGCGTATGCTCTTGGCCTCCTCATACTGTAATAAGGAAAACTACCATCCACTTTTTGTAATCAACACGATTTAATTCTAAATCAAGGAACACTATGAAAAAGTGTAAGCTTTTTGAGAATGTTTAAAATATAAATAAAAAGTTTCAAATAAAAGGCTTTAATTGAATTTTATTGGAGTGGACCGCGTAAAAAACTGAAATCATACGCGATACACGGAAATTCGGAATCAGTTCGTCCAATGCCTTCATTTTTAAATTCAGATGGGGTATACTGTAAAGGCAGGGTTATAACGGTACTGATAGTTCTTTGTTATGTCCTCAAAGACATGTGAGGCCAGCGTGGTGGACTAAGGTTCGCCTTAACCTGGCTACTGCCATCAGTCACAGAGACGAGAAAGAAGGGTATTCGTAACCCTCTCACTGACCTGTGGGTCACTAATAGGTTGCAGGCAGGTGCTATATGGCTGTCTGGCTTACTGTAACCCTTTCTTGGGTCTCCCCACAACAGGGGGAGGTTTAGAGCCCAATCCACCACGCTGCTCTAAAGCGTGCCGCGCCATAAATTCGCCACTAACGGCCATCCATTCAAGTACTGACCGCGCCCGACGTTGTTTAACGTCTTCGATCGCTTGCGATCCACTCAAGCAGCGGAGCTATGCTTGCTATACATATATGTTTCTTCTTACAAAGCCTTACCAAGACAACGCGCTGTAACGTAACCTAAACCTGGCGCTATCAGTCACAGAGATAAGATAGTCATAGCAGAAACACTGAAGGAGCGCCCGGGACGATCCAAGGAAACACCGGGTCAAAAGCGACAAAGAACTTTTTCTGGATCATATAAATAAGAACAGCAAACAAGTAACGTGATGCAAAAAAAAGGCATGGACCTGGAGCCTGTGGACAGCAATCAAAGACGGAGAAAAAAAGCAGTATTTAACAGTCATACTTGTTTAGTGTGATATTGACGCGGGCGGTTGGGAAAGTCGTGCGGCAACGCGCGGGCATGTAAACTCGGCGTTACAAGCATCGTTCAGTTAACATGGATATACCCAATGAATGGCTCGCAACGGCCCAGATTCTTTATCTGTGGAGCTCGCTATTGCCGTAAAATCCAGTATTCCACCCACATATTTACTTTAATGCGAGCAAAAAGGATTTAAATATTTTTAAACGCGGGTGTTACTGCATGTATGATCAAAACTGCTTAAAACGTGAATTGAACGTTTTAACTGCATTTTTAATGGTGAAAAGAAAAATTGAGAATTTCTCGTGTAATTTTTTAAAGATGGCATAAATTTCGATGTAGGTCATGCCTATTTTATTGCATTCGATCCTCAAAAGTTTCATGTTTAAGCTCTATGTTGGAACGTAAATGCGTATTTATAAGAAATCACATACTTAATCGTAACATACCTACTATGACATTACATTAAACAGTTTTGTTGAATCATATCGTATAGAATAAAATGGATTTGATGAATGAAGCCTATGGGTGTATAGATTCACACAGGATATCTGCAACCCATTAATGACCCACTGCACGGTCGTGTCTCCTCTCTGAAACCTTAGTCCACCACTTTGGCCACTCGGTGAAGTTCACATGTCTTTGAGCTTTAGGACAGCGTCGTGGACGAAGGCCTACATCCTTCTCATTGTAAAAAGAGACCCGTTACTGCAGTGGGTCATTAATGGGTTACAGACAAACAGACATGCTTTTGGTATTATGCATCAAGTTTCCTCACATTTCATTTTATAGAAACTTATAATTGTTATTGCTGCTGAGATTCGAACGTGGACCTTTCAAATTAAAGACCGATAGCCACTAGGCTATCAGCGCTCTTCGTACATAAGTATAAGCTGAAAGAGCCGTTAATACCCTCTGACACTTCCATCAATTACCCCAACGAACCCTCAATTTGCATCCCCTCAAAAATATGCCAATTCAGAGGCATTAAGTTGTCGCGGGAACTCCGCACCTTCGATGCACAGGAAATTATGCTTACGTGAATCAGCAACTTAGGGGTATTGCCAGGTTCTTAGGGCTGCCACCAATTTATTTATAGTAAACAACTCATAAAAGCAGCTAAAAAGTAGTCCAGTGGCTTAGTATTCGACCTCGAATTTCGGTATGGGTTCGAATCCCAGTGACACGCACCACTAAGTTTGTATGCGCTTTAGTTATGTGCATTTTATAAAATAAAATATCACCTGCTGTTACGGTGTAGGAAAACTTGCATGCTTGAGAGTTCATGTTCTCAAAGGCATGTGCAGTCCACCAACCCGCAGTAGGCCAGCGTGGTGGCATACATCCCTCTCATTGTGAGAGGAGACCCGTTACTGCAGTGGGTCATTAACTGACAAACTACTTTACTAACTAAGATACTCGCTTCAAATAAATTATTGCTGCCCAGACGCCATTGGGGCTGCGGAAGAATGTAAACCCGAAAGTATACCCGTGAACCTGACAAACTAGCGTTAAGAAGAACACCGTGGTGTTTAGCCGATCGGAGTCATCATCCCTGTAGCTCCAACCCGACAGAGTCGACAGAATGGATACCCCATTAAAGTATCCTTCGTAAAACAGGATAAGGGTTGCAGTGACCAGTTGAGAAATGAGAAAGATTGCATGCGTTTTCTACCCATAACAAAAAAATATAATTTAAAAAACCGACTTCAAAAAAATAGGAAATAAACTTTGTAATAATCTACCGTCTATTTTTGTGGTTTAAAACCTTTATCATAAGCGACAACCCTGCTAGGAACAATCTCTGTCGCTATTCGCTGGCACCTCACAGCTTTACACATCAGAAACTTTTCTCCATGGTCAGTTCTCATATTTTTGTGTAAAAAGAAAAAGATTATCTAAACAACTAAATTTCTAAACAGCAACGCGGTGGCGGTTGTCGTATGACAAGCTTCTTGCGAGCGACAGTCACAGGACAGACTGTACGGCTCTCAAACAAACGAAATTTACTTACTACATAACAAAAATTTCTTAAATACTATCTTTACTACCATTATCCCACTAAAGACCCAGCAGAGCTGCAGCTACTTACTCAGCTACAGCCATTTCATTAAATTAAACTGCGACAACGTAATCTAGATTGCGCTTAAGAACTAGACGTCGTAAATTG
This sequence comes from Erynnis tages, assembly GCA_905147235.1. Lineage (NCBI taxonomy): Eukaryota > Metazoa > Arthropoda > Insecta > Lepidoptera > Hesperiidae > Erynnis > Erynnis tages. Next base: position 2,794,092 of record LR990097.1, read on the forward strand.
CTCGGCTAATTGTTATTTCAACACGAAACTGCTAATATCAACAAAATAGTACTCAATATAACATTGACTGACTGTAACCCTTTTTATGGGGCAAAAGTCTAAAACTGAAGGAGACTTGGCATATTATTAATAATATATTATTTTATAGGCTCTTAGGTGGAGAAATAAGTAAAGATGAATTTATATTTACTAAATAAAAATAACTTTACTAGTTTCCGCCCACGACTTTCCTCGAGTCGAGGACGATCCTCGAGGACCTAATATTATAATCTTGATGCGTACTAAATTTCATCCAAACCTGTTCAGTCGTTTTCTATCTAAATCTAGTCAGTAAAGAAGCTTATGGACTCATCGCTTAACGCAAATTAAATGCTTTCTCGTTTCAGCAAGAACTAACGTGTCTTGTCTCACAATGAATACTGAGCGGAATGCGAGCTGAAACATAATGTATAAAAACATATTTATGGCAGAATGGTCTATTTTTATTTTTATTTATTAAGTGGCCTGCTCTGTCTACTCATCTGTGTGCCATTTTTATTTAAAAATGTAGCATGTTAGCTTGTAGTAACCGGAGAAACCTGTGCCTTAAGCTTAGATAGTGTTGCTTAGAAGATTATGTTATAATGCCATTTAATTTGAAATTTGCCTTGCCACAGAGCTTTAGTTTATATTGTTTAACTTATTAATTTCTCTAGTCATTGAACTTAAGTGCACGTAGGGCATTATACTTTGTCTGTTTGTTGTGAATTTAATTTATTGTATCAGGCGTTACTTTGCGGAAATCCATTGTTATTTAATTTGTATTTACATTTATTTGCAACAATCCGCAAACTTGGAACTTTTTTTTTGTTTAATCCTTATCCTTGAAATGATTTTCAGTGTACTCTTAATATAACATTAATACGTCATTATATAATTCGTTAAATTACGTAATTCCAAAAATAAAATAGAAAATACTTTAAAGAATTAAAAACAGGATAGCATAAAAAAGCACACTCTACAAAAAAAGTTAGGTAATTCGCACTTTATCAAATCCACATAATATTCCCACATCTCAATTTCAAATAATTTTACGCAAATTAGTTAACTACCTCATGAAATACCGCAGAACATACGAGACCCACGGATTATAAAGCGCCAAGTCATAAAAATAAGAAATTAAATAGAAGTGCACTTTGGAACAGATATTAATTCACAAAATCTCGCTAAATGAGATAGTCTGCTCGGAATGAAACGATTCTGCGCGCAATAAAAGACAAAAACCCATAAACTAAGATTATCTAGACGATATAAACCTTCGTCTTAAGTAAAGGAAGACTTATATCTGTACGGAGTGTATCGGCGTTGTATTCTTTGTAAAGCTGTATTGTCGGCAGGAATAAGTCGACATAGTTTTCTGCCAATGTAATTAAGATATCTTAAACTAAAGCCTACTCCGAACTAAGCTAGTATTTTAGTCGTGCGGCAGATATTTTAGTAACTAAACGTGTCTGCTGTGCTATGCTGAATGAACTCTTCACTAAAATACTAGCTTAACTAAACTTCCTACTTGATTATCACGATCACAAATTGATTACCAAAACCCAAGCATTAATATTAATTCATACACGAACTTACTGTTATCCATTAATGAAAAGAAAAGAATGCGTTTATTGTTGACTGTTACACGAGAAAGATGTTACAAAAATTATAATAAGTTAAGAACAGTCTACCTTAAATAACTAATACTTAATTTTATATTTTAATTATGTTAAAATAAGTTATGATCGTTTAGCAGTCCAATTATTTATTTATTTTAATATTTTTCCTAATCGAACTCATCGGCTATGCAATGTGCCACCCATTTCTGGGTAAAGAGAGAAAAAGACGGAGGAAAAAACTCTCGACACAGTTTTAATTTATTAATTTATTTATTTTTGCGCGCGTTACTACATTTTTTTAAAGCTGTTTATAAACATAATGTATTGTAATTTTTATTTCTGGTCTCGGATTTGATGTGAAACATCCTTAGAATGTTAAAATCTCGCGATCTTTCGTTCGGAGAAAATTGAATTTATTCCTCATTTTCCATAAAATGCCTATGTCGAATTTATTTTGGACCATTAGCATATTAAAACTGAATCAAACCTGGGTAACGTTGACAGAAAAAAATGAGTAACCCTTTGTTGTCTTTTATTAAAAATGTTTATTTTTTTATTACAATTACATTTGGTTACTTTTCAAAGGTTATTTGCAAAAACCGTTTCAAATAGTCATATCCGATCAGTACTCAGTAATATCTATAATATCTGATTTTAACAAAATAGAAATTGAATTTTACGTAAACAAAGTGGCCATTAGATAACCTTTCCTCACTTTTAAATTCACCATTGCATTCCTTTATTCTGTAGAGGACAAACTGGTAATCGTACAGAAAACGTTAGTCATTAGTACGTCATATGACATTTTCTTGACATCTTCAAATACTAATGACAGCTCGATAAGATTGATACGATCTCCGTGTCCTATTGTCACGAGCAACACCAGGGAAGTCTCCTTAAACCTTAAACCAACCTTAAAGACAGTTAAAAAGAGTTCAGAACTCTTTTATGCCTTTGATCTCCCACCTCTCCCACCAGGCGCTAGAGTCTATGAAACTTTGAAAGCGCGTTTGAGGATATACGTAGCTTCCAATTGGTCAGTCACAATATGACGCGTGATGTATTCCAGTGTGTACATATCTCGCTGATTGTGTCTTCGGTACGAAGTGCTCGCTCATATTAATGATATAATTTTAAGAAACCAGCAAAAATACACCAGGTTTTCAAGAATCCTATGCTATCGGTACATAACGACGCACCCTAAAGTACTCGTTGATCTTATTTATTAAAACCACGCTTTGGCGGGAAGGGAAAATTGATCTATTCTGCTGGGGTCACAGTACTCCGTACAACATAATAATATCTATTGTTATCTTTTTTTCCGTTTATCCATCATATTTGACATTTTGACACTGTAGGTACACCGATTTATTTAAGTTGTATTTATATTTTTTTGCAACAATCCGCACACGTGGAACTTGTTTTGGTATGGACCCACCACCCTCCCTTATTTCTCCCTTATCTATCCCTCTCTGAGTAGGTATATACCATAACAACTTATTCCAATAGCACACGACACGTGTTTCGCCCCAAAACGGAGCATCATCAGGTGATGTGGACTCTACAACGGTTGGTTGCTGAGTGTTGCTCAACAATGGATTTCCGCAAAGTAACGCCTGATACAATATATTATATACACTGACTTATTTTTACAGATATCATAACGTTGATGTTACCAGATTGGCACAGGAAGATATATCACCATGGAGTTGATCATGCCTGGGCTGCTGAGGAACGGACTTGTGTCATCACGTTTTGTATACAGTGTGCCAGCAACCAATGTGTATGTAGAAGACATATGGAAGACCGCCCCAGAAGGTAACTCACCGCCACACGTAGGTATAAACCGTCTACACAACTTTACTGTATTTTTACTGTATATCTTTTATCAGATAGCCACAACATTACCGATTTTTTATTGCATCTTTAATCAGATATCCTCTTTAGTTCATCCTAAAGAATAAAGTCCACCAACCCGTATAAGGTCAGCGTGGTAGACTAAGGCCTATACACCCTTCTCATTGTGTGAGGAGAACCGATGCTGAAGTGAACTAATAGGTTACAGACAAAGCACGAATGGCAAGTGAACAATAGCAGTCCATTGTCAAAAACAACAAAGTGTATCGTCAAATACAACAAAGTGTATTGTCAAATACAGCACAGTATGGCGTGCGAAGTTGAAAATGTGTGTTTTTAACTTCTAAAGTTGTTTTCTTAGTGTGAAACAACTTCGCCTTTTAGCTTTGCAAAGAGAAAATATCGTGAAGAGTGCACTACCTATATCTTACGTAACAGTTTGTCACTACTTAAAGAGGATATATCATTATATACAGAGAAGACCTGTGACTAATATTCCCGCAAATATCACACATTATGTGGTTATCATTGCGCTTATCATTGCATCAATTAAATAATGTCTAATTTTAGAACAACTAGCAAATTCTCATGATAATATAATATATCGGATACATCGGTATATATATCGGGATATACATTATTGGATCAGGATTAACTTTCTTTGTATATAATATAATGAGACAGAGACAGAGGTAAGTGTTGATGCTTTTATTCACATTTCGCAAGAATGCTCACGTATTTTCAAAATGGCTTACAACTCGCATGAAATTTGTCGTCTCTCTTAACTTTTCATTTGTGTATGTATGTATGTAGATAAAATATGTTTGTCCTCGCATATCTCCGAAACTAATGGATGGATCGTGTGCGTTCTTTTTTGTTTGTTTCCATTTTGTTCAACTTAGGGAATGGTAAAAGTTTCATCAAAATCGGTCCAGTAGTTTCTGTCATATGGACTGAAAACTAAAAATTACGAAAACAATTTTAAACTTATTTTTAAAAAATTAAACCGCCATCAAAAAAGGTGAAGTTGACCAATCCAGATTTATTTACTTAAGTCCCATCTGCATTTTTCAAAACCAAGCAATTTTAAAGTAGTCGGAATAATAAATCGTGTGTAATATCAGGAGCGAGCGCTAAGAAAGCAGGCAAATTGCAGTGGAGTTATAACGCATTTTGAAATTACATGAGCGTGCAAATTTACGAGTACTCTGGAGAAAATACGATGATTTTGTGAATATTCTAGACTAAAAATGAAAACTACAAATTTTCAATGTCGGTCACTCGTGAGTGTTCAAATCAAATCAAAGTCTTTTATTCATTGTCAGGTACAAGTTGTGTACACTTAATTAACGGCATACATTATAGAATATTTATTATAAAACATATCTTACATCCGCTTTCGGTGCCCCTCAGGCTATCGTAGACCAGGAGAAAAAAGCGGGCGGAAAAAACTTCCAGCATTCTTGAAATCAATAATTACGATCTAAGTATATTGTAGTATGATTTTCGACTGTAGGTGTGCAGATCCTCTCACAATATGACGGATGTAAGCCTTAGTGCCACACTGGACTAATGTGGGTTGGTGGACTTCACATGCTTTCGACATTATTATGGAGAAATCCCGGGCATGTAGGTTTCCTCACGAGGATACGATTTTCTTCACCGTTACAAGTTAAATCAATTATTATTGTTCTAAAGAGCACATAACATTTTCAGAAAGTCATGGGTGCGTGACGCTGCCGCACTGGGATTCGAGCCCGGACCTCTCGTGTAGCCGAGGCCTCAACCACTGGGCTATCACCGCGATTGGCCTTCCTCAGGTCTCCGGGATCTCTAACTTATTACTGCATACTCTCGTAATGGTGTGTGCCACATTCCTTTTATCATAGGAAGGTTAACAGGCAGATAGGATGATGACAAGTCTGGATAACCTAATTTTTGAAATCGAATGAAACGGAAATGAACGTTCTGAATCTTAAAGAATGATTCTATCTTAGGCCTCCATTATATAGAAGTAAAAATATTTGCAGTAAAAATAGTTCCAAACTAAAGTGAAAGTCGACAAAGGTAAGGCAACTATTATTCTGAAAGGTTAGAGAGGTAACAATGCAATATGTTCTCGACTCCGAATAGGAACTCTAAAATGGAGCTATTGTAAATAGTCGAATGCAATAGTTCATTTTTCATTCGCCTTCGGACGGAGTGGCTTGAGTATGGAAAATTGCAGTCTTTTTAGTAACTTGACCTACGTCTCGGTGACGCGTCGTATCGTCGACTAGGGAACGATGAAATAGTATTTGGCTAGCAAGCTAGTATAAAAAGTTGTAAAAAAGGTAGTAAAAAAATTGTATTTGATGTCAAGGACATCAACTACTTTTTTTAATAGGAAGTCCAAGCAGACTGGCAAACCACCAGATGGTAAGTGGTCACCGTCGCATATTGACACGAGCAAGAATAGCAAGGAATCGTTTTACGACTGCTATCTTGTCGATAACAACCAGGACCGACGGCTTAACGTGCCCTCCGAAGCACGGAAGCGCGCGTGTAATTCGCCTATAACGGTCACCCATCCAGGTACTGACCGCGCCCGACGTTGCTTAACTTTTCAATTCGATTCTATGACCGCCAGTTGACTTAAAAAAACAAAATCATGTGAATTAAAAAAAAATCTTGTCGTGAACTTCAGACGCCTTTGAGAATATTATGGAAATCTCTCAGACATGTTCCCTAACGACTTATCCCTTTGCCGTAACAGCAATTATTTAATTATTTATAAATCGCCCAATTTCCTCAGCATATCGCTTCTCTTCATTAGTGAAACAGGTGCCTCACATGTCAATTTGAACTCTACAAGTATAAAACTGACCCTTCGTAACTAAATATGGTTTAGCCACTTAATCCCTAAAAGGGTCGGGGCGAATTAGATTGCTATTAAACAGATACTTCACAGGGCTTCACAGGGCTTTGAAATCCTATCTAGACTTTCAACGTACAGGCCCTTGTTTACACTCTAAGTACTAGCCCTCTGGAAAGATAGTTAATTTTGGTCTTGTCGTAGTAAATAAAATTGAATGTCACGATACAAACGCAGATGAAACAAGTAAGTTAATAAAAGAATAATAAAATACCAAAAAAACTTGCTTATATTACGTATGGGCGTCGAAGTATCGCTTTAATTGCCAGTAACCCATTAATGACCCACTACAGGGTCGGGTCTCCTTTTCGTAATGAGAGGGACGTAGGCCTTAGTCCACCACGCTGGCCCATACCTTTGAGAACATTTTTTTTGTGAACTCTCAGGCATGCAGGTTTCTATTCACTGGGGTATCACCGCTATTTTTATATCGCTTTAATTACTCTAAAGTAATATACGTACTAGTTATCCTAAAAATAATAATATCTGTCACAATGTAATACTTAGTCTAAGGCCCTGTCGTAATTGACCGGTCGGTTACGATCAACCAACACGACAAAATTTAAACACAGGACTCTGAGCTATCCTAATTGCACATGGGAGCGGTGAGCCTAGTGGCTTAGAATTCGACCTCGAATCGAGGGGTCCGGGTTCGAATCCCAGTGGCACGCACCAATGACTTCGTTTATAAAATTAAATATCACCCGCTGTTACGGTGAAGGAAAACATCGTGAGGAAACCTGCATGCCTGAGAGTTCACAAAAAAAATGTTCTCAAAGGTATGTGAAGTCCACCAACCCGCAGTAGGCCAGCGTGGTGATAAGGCCTACATCCCTCTCATTACGAGAAGGAGACGCGACCCTGTAGTGGGTCATTACTGACAATTGAACATAACATTGACTTAAAACAAAAGGTATGCAATGACGTTGTCGTACGAGCAACTTTTGCGTGCGACACGGCAATAAGTACGAGGTCACGGTGGTCTGCCTGCGTACTCACTTAAATTAATTTGAAGCCCTAAAGTCCTTAGCCGATAGTGATTTCCAATTTAACTATCTCGAAGCATCGGAAACAAATTTGAATTTCAATAAACTTCGCGCCAATTGACAACAGACTTTGCTCCGAGTCAAGACTCTTGGAATTGATACTTTCGTTACGATCCAGTTTTAGTTCAATGAATATCACGGCTACATTTACAACCGAAATTTATTTACAGTTTTCTTCTCTTGCTTTCAGCCTTCGTAGTCCACTGCTGGACATGGGCCTCCCCTAATTGACGATACTCCACCCGGTCCTGAGCCCTTTGAATCCAACGGTTTCCCGCTGTCTTCTTCAGGTTTTCAATGCACCTGGTGGCTTATACTCTTTTTGTAAAAACGTGGTCACCATCCGATGACCTTTCTTCACCATTATTAACACTATATCGAACCGATAAAAAGAGATGCTTTTTATGTCCACCAGTATTTTATTGCATATATTAGCTCTACCAATTTCCGATAGCGACGCTCATAACAATTTTGACGTTTTAATACAATTTTAATACATGTAAAGATAGATAACAGATTACTCATTTTAAATCCTCAATTTAACCCGCTTAATGATAAACCCGTAACGTTAACATAACCTAACAAAAAGTTAGCTTAGAAACTCAAACAAGCCTGGAAACTTCCATCCTGAAATTCAAAACAGGGTTCGAAAAAGGCCAATTTATCCCTAACACGCCAATTAAACAAACATTTAGCTGATAACAAAGTGGTTATGTGCAAACGATTAAGTATTCAGCGTGTAAAATTTATGTTGAACTTAAATTACATGTAGTTACAGACGACCGCCGTAGGCGCGAATCTTGCAGTGTGCGGGGTACGGGAGGGGAACGCAACTGACCAATAAGGTAGTCCCCTGCCAGCCTCACAAATTAGAACTCACGCTTTTTGTTTTGTTCTGTGCTTCTCTAATCGACGCCACTATTCCCGGTCCTGGGCCCTTTGAATTTAGCGGTTTTCCACTGTCTCTCAAGTCATCAGGCCACTTGGTCGTCCACCTCTCGTGGTCATCATTCGAGGACCTTTATTTCTCACCGTTTGTTCTCAGAGTGGGGGATATTTGGGAAACTATGACACGTCTTCGGAAAACTTTGAAGTCAGTTTTCTAGTTCTGAGCTTCTTCGTATTACAAAAGCAACAGAAGAAAGAAAGATATGGAGTCGTCTTTAGGAGTAAGGACTAGAAGCATCAATAGCAGAGTTCTCTGAGAACGCTTCATTACATTGTGTTGTGCATAAAGCAGCTTGATGCTTGTCTTTGTGCGAATGTACCGTTCGCATACAAATTTCACAGATATTTGTTTGTAACCCATTGAAGGATCGGATCTTATATCACATAGTCACATATCTCACATTAGTTCCCAACACTGGTGTAAAGCAGGTTGGTGTATATTTACTGACATAGAACTAATTTCACTTTCACTACATACTAATGTATCAGTTTAAAATGATATAGGTAATATTACTTTTAATATTTTGTTGTTAAGTTTTCTCGAATGAGCCTTTCATTTACCGGCGTTTACGCACATTTTCTTATTTTTTATCATTAAAATAAGCGATCGAGGATTTTGCATTTGGTATCTTCCATTACCCTTAACATGAGATAGGGACTTACACAGGCGAGGTAAGTGGTCACCGTCACCCATTAACACAAGCCACACCAGAACGGTCATTAATGCGTTATTAACGCCCTTTTTCCCCAAAATTCTCCAAAATTAAAAAAAAATATTCTTAAGGGTTTCTGCTAACGCTCTATACATTAGCCGCTAAGTCCCGTGACTACTTTAGAATACCGAGACATCAGTTCTGTGCACAAAGTGAAGTTTCACAGACGCTTAGCGACACGGGACTGTTTTCCATTTTTGTTGGCATTCCTTTGTGAGCTCGCCTTTACAATAGTAGTCGGTAGCGATACCTTTCAAAACGTCTATTCTATAAAATGTAGTCTTTTGTAGTGTTATTGCGCTTGATGCAATAAAAAAATAAAGCAGTTATGGTCCAGTGGCTAAAAATTTGCTCTTTTACTCAACAAATCCGGGTTCGAATCTAAAAGGCTGAAAGAAAGGAAAGATATACCACTGGTTCACATAATTTCATTCGAGTATCAATCTGTTACCTGTTTTGTATGGAAGAGTAACAAATATCCACCCATTCATCAGTCCTGATAAACTTTCATATGCAAATAAAAAAGATAATCCTACAATTTTCATTCCAATAGTAACGCGCCTTCAACGTGGCTTATTCCCTACCGTACTATATTTCTTCCCGCTAATTTCTCCATAATAATATATTATCTTTAAAACCACCCAAGCGTGCTACTTCGGTCTGGAAAAATTCTTTCCACAGTTGCGACTTTGATTGTCGCCATTCAGACGCAATATTGCAGGCGGGGCCCGGGGGGGCATTTGCAAGGAAGGGGCAATGTTGTAGGCTGGGGGGCAATAGCGTTTTATGGTAATGCATGGCTTAGCCGTTCAAGCGGTCATGGCTTTGTTGGTATGTCGTATAGAAAGGTTTGTAACGGGTAGCTTTTAAAGCGAAATGCGCATTACCTATATCTAATATCAAAGATTTTTATAAGTCGAGATGGAGCGTCAGAATATCAAAAATGGGCCACCTTAAATGCGCTGGTGTATTATGAGTTCGTGAATTTCGTATGCCTTTGAGAATATTACGGAACGTTACAGCAGATGACATTCATTTTGTAAAACGCACGTGACTTAGGAAAGTCATTGATGAGTGCCACTGGGATTCGAACCCAGACGTCACGATTCATCGTGTTCTTCTTGATGATATTAATATTTGCTGTAAATAGAATATTTGCATGTGTATCGATACCACGGCTTATAGTGTAATAGTTAGGTCGCAAATTAGACGTGTATATCCGAATCTACTTAACAAAGCTAATTAACGACGATGATCATTGACTGTTATGTAATCATTAATTACTGTAATCTAATAAGATCATAGCAAATAGAAACAATGACTGACATGGACCGTATTAATGACATACAACGGGCAAACAAACATAAGGCATCAGTATTGAATACAAAGGCCTACTGTCCACTGTAGTTCCAAAGACGTGTATTTGATATTGTACGTTGATTGTACGTCTACTTGCAACTTACATATACATACGAGTAGCTACTGGCCTACCTACTGAAGGGTTAGGTCTCCACTCACAATGAAAAGGATGTAAACCTCAGTCCTCCACGCGATGGCCTAACGAGTGTAAGGGGACTTTACATGCCTTTGAAAGCATTAGGAAGAACTCTCGGGCATGAAGCCTTCCTCACTATGTTCACTTCTCTAACGTTACAGTTAGAGATATTTAATTTTATAAAGTGAACATAACTTTTATGAGTCATTGGTCTCGATTCATAATTCGAATAAATAGGAAAATAAATAACTATGATCAAGACTTACTGAAAAAGCACTGATAGAGAAAAAGCAGCACATCTATTACATTACTATAGTAATGTAGCATTTGGAAGTGACTGACAGCAGTTCCCGTCAAAATTAATGTGATCTAAAAATAAAGGGACGCTTTTTGATTTCCTGGCATTCCATCTTGACATATAAAAATCTGACTATCGTATCGTAATGCAATACTTACTATAAAACTGCGGATCAAAATAAACAAGATTTCTTAATGACATTGAATATGACTATTCAGCATACTCAGGTCATTATTGCACAATCAATTAGAAATGCGGCCATTCCCGATCCATTACCTCTTTGTGGACCAGAATTTGGTTTATTAACCTCAATATAGTATTGGGAATGGCTGCAATCTGGTGGCTAGAGAGGGATTCGGCGTAATATTCAGATAGACAAGCACAGGTCTTGACGATAGCGAAAACGTTACGCCACAATCGACAGCCTAATTCAAGATTTTTCACACAGAAAACCAGACAAACAAGCAAACGAGCCAGATGGTAAGTGGTCGCCGTTGCCTATGGACACGGTCACCACTAGTACGGTCGCCAGTGTGTTGCCGATTTAATAAGAATGCTATTTTGTGCGTTGCTGGCATAAAAAGAGTGTTCTTTTTACGCCTTTCTCGAAGAACCCCATGTCATAGTCCCGTGGAAACACCTCGGGCGAAAGATTGTTCCACATGTAGCCGAAGCGGGGCCAAAATGAATGCGAAAACCCGACTGTGATCTTCTGTGAGATTCTCTCTTCAGCCGACAATGGTCCACTGCTGGACATATCCTCTCCCAAGGCGCGCCACTGAGCCCGATCTTCGGCTCTCCTCATCCAGTTGCTTCCCGCCGCCCGGCGCAGATCGTTGCGCCATCGAGCAGGAGAGCGTCCCACACTACGAGCCCAGATTATGTAGCCTCAAATAATGTATCTTAACCTATCCTAAATTTTCCGTGACGTCATGAAGAACATGTTGTTTCACGATAGATTATCAGCATCGCATTTTTTCACCCTAGTGAGGTACCCGTGAAAAAATGCGATGTAAAATAGTGCTGGGAGTTTTTTCCGCCCGCTTTTTTCTCCCATTCTACGTTTTGCCTGAAGGGCGATCAAAGCGGATGAATGAAGAATGTATAATTTATATGTATGACGTTCATTGAGTATGCACTTTTGACTTTGTCTTTCACTTGACTGTCACATAGAATATTAACATTCGAAGACGTTAGTTGTCGTGCTAGCCTCACAGAAGACGCTTTGGTTCGTTAGGCTTTAGATTTAGTGTTCAACGTCCATTGAAGACGAATTCTATGATTTGAATGCTTTGGAACCAGGGTAGGTGGCAATGAAATGTAAGGTCGTACGAAGTATAGTTCAGAGGGAAGAGAACCTTATTTAGTAGGCATATACCTACAGGCTGATCTGCCCTTAATTTTGGCTGGGTCCCTAGATATTTCCAGGTTTTTTAGCTCGAACCTTTTTCAACATTTCCAAGTTTTTTCTGTTTGTTTTGTTTTAGACTGTCTCGTATTTTCTTAAGGGAGGAGCTTACCGAAGGTATATACTTTCATAAAAATGATAAAAGAGGGAGACAAAGAAATCAGAAAACAGCTTTAGTATTATGGACAATGGTAAAGTCTGTTTGTAACCCATTAGTGACCCATTACAAGGTAAAGTCTCCTCTCACAATGAGAAGAATGGAGACCTTAGTCCACCTCGCTGGCCTTCACACGCCTTTGAGTGGACTTCACATGCCTTTGAGAGCATTACGGAGAACTCTCAGAAGGTTTCACGTTTTCCTTCACCGTTACTTTTCTAAGATAGATTTAAGATGCGTGCCATTGGGATTCGAACTTAGATCTCTAGAGATAGAGGCCGAATTCTTAGCCACTGAGCTTTCACCGCATTGTCACCCGCCAATATCAAATCAAGCAATAAAGCTAAGAATAAATAAATAAATAACACTTCACACTCTTAACCCCACACTAGGATTCCCTGTGTCGTGGGTGCCATGGACACACACAAGACAAAAACACAACACACCCAGACTAGAAACAGAAATTCAAATTCATCATTCAAATCTCTGCTCTGCTGGGAATCGAACCCAGAACCCGCCGCGCAGCGCACCGTTGTCTTAACCACTGCGCCACTTGGTCCAACGTACTGTCACTGTAACTGAAGACGAACCACATCTACTTTTACCCCTAACGGTGTGTGGTTGTATACCACTGTATCACAAATAATGCTTCCTAGTCTATGTGCTGAATAGATGGAATGTTTCTCGTATGGTTACGAACAATGTAGGGACTTATATGTAGACTTTTGCGTACATTTGTATCATATCGACGATGAAGTGACATGAACCTTTATCTACCAAAACATATTTTTACAGGGAACGAAAAAAAAATCATGCAAACATTTATTTAAAGTCTATGTAGGTACCTAAAAGAACTAAAATTGCCAAAATGTCAGTTAGGAGTTCATGTCACTTCATCGTCAATATGCTACAAAAAATCCAGTCCATTTTTATATTGAAAGCCTTGAAGCCGAACAATATTCTGGAAGTTTCTTGTTCTGTTAAATCATTTATCAGATTTCTCTGCGACTCAAAATAAATACTGCGCATTTTTGTTCAAACACAGCATTATGTCATGGATTTATCTATCATGCTAGAATGGAGGTGGCATAAAAAATCATCAGTATTTAAAATTATATTTGATCACCTTACTGACTAATAATATCTACTATAGGCGGTGATAGCCCAGTGGCTTAGAATTCGACCTCGAATCGAGGGGTCCGGGTTCGAATCCCAGTGGCACGCACCAATGACTTTGTAAAAAAGTTATGTGCGATTTATAAAATTAAATATCACCTGCTGTTACGGTGAAGGAAAACATCGTGAGGAAACCTGCATGCCTGAGAGTTCACAAAAAAAAATGTTCTCAAAAGCATGTGAAGTCCACCAACCCGCAGTAGGCCAGCGTGGTGGACTAAGGCCTGCATCCCTCTCATTGTGAGAGGAGACCCGACCCTGTAGTGGGTCCTTAATGGGTTACTGACTGACAATATCTATTTGTACACCTGTGTCAAGAAAATTTGCTACAAAATCTCTATGTAGGTAGACGTTTTTTATAATCTTATTATTATAGTATTTAAGTAGCAAACGAGGATACAGACCACCTCATATAAAGTGGTCACTCCAGCTAATGGACATGCAACCTCAAATAGAGAAAAAAATCATATCTTGTATGCCTTGCTTCCCATTAGGACTAAGATGTTCGATTGTGCGCCTCAAATAAAGTATCCGGCAACCACACCTCCCCAGCCGCAACACAACACATGAAGAACATGCTGCTTTACGACGGGTTAAGAGGCCGGCGGTAAGGTACCTACTATGGCTCTACCACCTAGTAAACTGGTACCTTTGACACAAGAAATCTGAGCTTTACAAATGGAAGTGTGATCTATATCTTATTGAGTGTACCGCATCCGCTGCACCTAGATCCTTGATCTTAGTAGCAAAAGCAACGTTTCGTGTGGTTTCTCGTTTCTACAAAGTTGCCAAGTTGGGAATATGTCTTTTAATTGCCGCCAGTCGCGTTTTATTGGCTTTTTCGAAACGGCTCTCCGTTAATTCTGTTCTGGCTGACATATTAATTGTTAGTTTACTTTGAGCAGTAATATTAGGTACTTAATGCTTATATTTTTTGACCGACTCAAAAAAGGCGGTTATCAATTCAACTCGTATGTATACTACTACTTTCTCTCTTCTTGCTTTAACTCTTCACCTAGATATTTGTCTGGAAGGGATCGCTCGTAAATATGGCCGCCAATTGTGTTTTTTCTCTCTCAAGTTTTATTGCTAACTGATTTTGTATGTATGTACATAATAAAGAGTATTGTATTTTATTGTATTGTACATACTATGGTCTCCATATAACTTTAGATTGTAAATAAAGGCCTGAAATATTCATCGAACTAAAATTGGACCGTAACGAAAGTATCAGTTCCAAGAGTCTTGACTCTGAGCAAAGCCTGTTGTCAATTTGTGCGATCGGTATTGAAATTCAAATTTGTTGCTGTTGCTTCGAGGTGAATTGGAAATTATTATTGTAAAAGGATTCAAATTAATTCAAAAGGGTACAGGAAACCTGATATTAAATGGTCACTGTTTATGCAACCACGTGCTGTCCTATTCCATCCATTTATATCCTATCCTATTTGTATGTGCCTTCCCTGTTTCCTAACCCTATATTTTACTTCCTGTGTTCTATACTTAACATAATTATTAATTGCGAAAGTTTGTAAAACTGGATGGACGTTGGACTTACGCAAAAATAGCTGAACAGATTTTGATGCAATATCGTTCACAAATACTTCTTTTATCCAAATGAAAAAGCAGGGTACTGTGAAACGTTTAAACTCTTTGCATTTGCAGAATGGGCTTTAATAGTTTGTTTGTTTTAACCCATTAATGACCCACTACAGGGTAGGGACTCCTTTCACAATGAGAGGGATGTAGGCCTTAGTCCATCACGCTGGCCTACTGC
The DNA here is from genome assembly GCA_905147235.1 of Erynnis tages. Taxonomy (NCBI): domain Eukaryota; kingdom Metazoa; phylum Arthropoda; class Insecta; order Lepidoptera; family Hesperiidae; genus Erynnis; species Erynnis tages. The sequence goes on from LR990097.1 coordinate 2,809,521, forward strand.
GGGTTGGTGGACTTCACATGCCTTTGAGAACATTTTTTTTTTGTGAACTCTCAGACACGCAGGTTTCCTCACGATGTTTTCCTTCACCGTAACAGCAGGTGATATTTAATTTTATAAATCGCACATAACTTTTTTACAAAGTCATTGGTGCGTGCCACTGGGATTCGAACCCGTACCCCTCGATTCGAGGTCGAATTCTAAGCCACTGGACTATCACCGCTGTGTTCTATACTTAACATAATTAAAAATTGCGAAAGTTTGTAAAACTGGATGGACGTTGGACTTACGCAAAAATAGCTGAACAGATTTTGATGCAATATCGTTCTCAAATACTATGAAAAAGCAGGGTACGGTGAAACGTTTAAACTCTTTGCATTTGCAGAATGGGCTTTAATAGTTTACCATCAATGAATTTTTAAATTTCCAAACAGGCATTATTAGAAGTTTCTGAAAATCCCGATTGGAGCTTCCAAAGGGCCAGTTATCCCTTCCGTGGCAATTAAACAAACATTCAGCGGATTCCCAACCAGTTATACGTACTTTCCCGATTAAATATTCAGCGCCCCACCGCGAAGTTTGCGCTCGAAACAATTTCATTTAACGGATCCCCCGTATAGCCCGTCAATCTAGATCGAAAGCATCGCAGGGTTAGGTGGAGGAGGGATCCTGGACTGCCATAGAGACAACGCACACGCCAGAAGAAATTTTAAGGCATCTTTTCGAACGAATTTGGTTGGGTTTGGTTGACATTACCTGTGCCAGGAAATTAATTACGCCATTAATTAGCTTCGTCTAAGGTAGATAAGCGTGCATAACCCCGCAGTAGGTCACAAGCGATAGAAAAGTTAAGCATCTTCGGCCGTGGTCAGTAGGTACCTGGATGGGTGACCGCTAATGGCGAATTAAATGCGCACACATAAATCCTTCATTCCTTGGGAGGGTACGGAATTTCTCTTCTGTCCCTTCTCTTGAATAACGTGTCTATTGATGAAAACCGCATACAAATCAAGTGGAATATCTGCTTTGTAGAGATTTGTATCAACTCATCACCATAATTTATAATTTCAACAGTTCAAAGGTCGTCCCCGAATGCTCATTCTCGAAACATCAGAAATATTTGTTGTAATTCCGATCACAATTCGTCCAAAGTTGCCCCAAAAGTCCTAAATAATCCCCAAAAAGGGGCCGACTGGGGATAATAATTCAAAGCAATTAAACAGACCGCCAGCCAAAGTTACTGCTAACGTTTTGGCAAACATTTAAGTTATAAATGTTAAATATTCATCGAAGGTATTCCTAGAAATAGATGTATATTTACGAAAATGTACGTACGAGTACGTTCAGATTATCACATCCAACTTTTGCCGGTGACTTTGTAAGCGTAGACCTTACTACTAAGGGTAGGCTAAATTTTGGGCTAAACAGATATCTACTTTATCTTTAAAATTACACAATTCGAGACACCTACTTTTTCCTGAAAGAATCACGTACATCAAAAGTCATGTTCATATCATATTTATAATAAAATAGTTGTATAGGAAACTACTTAAGGATCAGTTAAGTAAGCAATTAAGCTTATCGAAATATCTGCAGTGATGTGGATGTGTTTTACTCTATCCAGCCTTTATTTCAGTCAATACGTAGTTTCAAAAGACCCTACTTTAATACCATCAAAGCAATTACCACCGCGTACGGTCTTAAATAGGACTTCTAAGCTACTAAAGTTTGAACATATGAAGGTATCAAAGGGTTGCAGTGATTATTTAACATAACATAAGACCTGCCTGTTAGCTACTCGTTATTTCAAAACAGATATTAAAAGAAATTTCAAAAACTATATGTCTTATATCTTCTTTCTGTTTCAAAATTGTAATCCGCAACGCTCACCGTATGCAAAACAGCAGAAATATCGGTTAAAATTACGATCACAACGCGTCCGAATTTGCCCCGAAACTCCTAAATATGCCCCAAAAAAGGGCCAATTGGGGATAATAATTCGAAGCAATTAAACAGTTCTCCGTCGAAAGTTAACGCCGACGTTTCGCAAATATTAAAGCAGTTTGAATGCTGAATATTCATAGTTGGAAGTTTTGGTCGGATTTGATCAACTTCAGCGCGGTATCATGTTGTATTTAGTTAGCAGTTAATGCTTTTTACTGGGTACTCTGTAGTTTTAGCCAAAATCCGAAAAAAAATAGGATTGTAATTCAAAATACGATAAAGGGAGTCACATGTGTTACATGCTCATTGTTTCAGTATTTTATCAGTACATGTTGGACAGCTATAGTGTAAAAAATTTGTTAATTAATATATCAAGTAAAAGATTCATTTATTGAAGGATATAGCCTCGTTGCAAGTTGGTGGACTCCGGTTCAAAGATCTTTATTTCTCATTCAGATAATTACCTAATCACTTTCATGAAAACAATAATTACAAAAAATACCGTCACCGATACAGCAGATGACATTTAAGTTTGTAAAACCAAACATAACAAAGAAGTGGATCCGTGACACTGGGACTCGAACCCAGACCTCCGACCGAATTCTTAGCCATTGTAGGCTGTAGCCTTTCGTGTAACGCTAAAAAAATCTTAAAAACTGTTTACAAAATCAATTATTGTTCCTACTCAATCATCAATTTCCATGGTTATGCTCGGTTTCCCTGTCACAGTTTTGCTTGAATGACCAATAAACCGGCCAAGTGCGATTCGGGCTCGCGCAAGTAGGGTTCCGTACCATTATTATTACCTATTTATAAAAACGGCAAAAAATCACTCTTGTTGTTTGGGAGCCCCTTAAATTTATTTTTAGTCTGTTTTTTAGTATTTCTTATTATAGCGGGAAAAGGAAATATTTGATTCGATCTATGAAAATTTCAACTGTCTCTATCACGGTCTATGAGATACAGCCTGATGACAAACGGACAGACCGACGTACGGACAGCGGAGTCTTAGTAATAGTGTCTCGTTTATCCTTTGGGTACGGAACCCTAAAAACGCTTTTGAAAATGTTTTCTTCCGCTGTCTTTTCGTATTTGATCAAAATGACACCTTGTCACTTAGAATTAAAGTTCATTTTCAATTAACGATACAAAAATTTGAATAATAACCCGTTACCTGAACGACACTTAACTTTATATCTAAAGTTGCTCAAAATTTAACTCTATTGCAAAGCGATAAGGTTGTTTCGTTTCGTTTGTTTCAAATTTCTTTTGTGAAAATTGAATTCAATGATCTCTTTAGCACTTGAATGGTTTATTGAACGGTACATTACATATTGTTATTAATTTTTTCACCATACCTTGGTAATTGTGATCATGCCGCAAGCATTTAGGCGGTAAAACCATTTCTACATAGTAATTGAGTACAAAAGGGCATGTAGGCCACCTGATGTTAAGTGGTTACTGCAGCCCATGGATATGGACATGGCATCCAACCTCAAATAGAGAAAAAAATCCTACATGAGTTTGTATGCGGGTGCTCTGCTACTCATGAGGTCTATGAAGTTCGCCTCAAATAAAGTATTCCCGGCAACCATACCTCCCCAGCCGAAACACAACACACAAAGAACATGCAGCTTATACGAATACGACGGGTAGAGCTCTACCACCTAAAAAATGTTCTACTTCTCAAAAAGTCGCCTATTATTCCTATCCAACTACTAATATTCCTATCCAATCGCGATCCTTCACGCTAAGAACATATAATAGAGAAGAAGCTGCTACGCCCGCATCCTAAGAAGCAGACGTGGTCGAATTTGGATTTGTGTGGAGCCAGGAAACGCAAGGGTTTCGAATTTTTACCGCCTTTATGTGCCGTTGTTGTGTCTTCCGCACTCGTCACGAGATGGCGCCACGAGTACCCTGAATCACGCTATCGAAGTTTTGTAAATACCCGTTATATAACAAACTCGCTGACATGATTGCAAGACGACGTCACCTTGCTATGATCGACTAATGTTGTAGCAGACTATAAGATTATGGACTTTATAAGACAATTTTTTTTCCTATTCCTCAGCCGACATTGGTCCACTGCCGGACATAGGCCTCTCCAAAAGCGCCACTGAGCCCGATCTTCGGTTCTCCTTATCCAGTTACGTCCCGCACCGGGAAGACCATATTCAATATAACTCACCTTCATTTCTTCATCATCACTGGTACCACTTACCAGTGCTAAGTACTGTTAAGATATAGTTTCTTTATCGTAAGTCTAATCCTCTCAAAGATGCTCAAGGGGCAATGGAGGATCTTTGTATTTCTTTATAATATTGTTACTACTAATGAGCTTTTTGTTATACACATAAATGTTCTCACAACATTAACAATAAAAACATTTGCATTGGTTAACAAAACATGTCATGTACCTATATGACATGCACCCACTCTATACATGCCATGACATGCGACATGCTTGCAATATTTAAATAGTAATAAGGGGCGTTGTCTCATTTATTATAACATGAAAATAATATGACTAGGTAACTCTCTCCCACGCTTGTAAAATTTAATTTAGGACGTCCATGGTGCAGTGGTTAACACGCCAGTGTGCTGAGTGGAGAGTCCTGGGTTTGATTCCCTGTTGTGTAACAATTTTAATGTTGAGTTTAGATTATAAATCTTGGACTGAATTTATGTGTGTTCTTTACTTATGTGTATCCATTTCATTCACAGGTAACCAAAGTAAATTGAATGGAATTCAATGGAACCGAATGGATTGGAGTGGAATTCGATGAGTTTCATTGGAATCTAATGAAATGAAATGAAAGGAAATTAACGTGCATTATTACAGCCGCTACAAATACAAAATACAACAAATACAAATACAACTTAATACCTATATTTGTGCAAATAAACGTTTTGTCTTTGTCTCTTTGTCTTTTTAAAGCGCTGCTTTCGAGGCCACACGTCTACACTCCTTAGATTACATTACCGTAGTAACGCAAACTGGACTAAAATACTGCCATGAAATTTTGCATAACGGCAATATTGACGGGAATATGGTCATAACAACATGTCTACTATATATGAGAGGTTAGTTCAGAAGAATTTTGCCTGAAAGTACAGTATACTCTCTCAGACTCCTCTCAGAATGTGATGGAGACCTTAGTTCACCTCGCTAGCCAAATGCGGGTTGGTGGACTTCACAGGCCTTTGAGAACAGTTTTTTGTCAACTTTCAGGCATGCAGGTTTTCCTTCAACGTGACATCAGGGATATTAACTTTAATGTTATAAAACGCAGATAATACCACTATATATCTATACTATGTATAATCTACCTCTTAAACTCAAAGTTTGAAATAAATAACGTGACGTATTACAGTTGTTACACATTAAAGAGAAAGTACGACAAATATTGTTAAGAGTTCCCACAACACATAAATCTAACGAGTCCCTTTTAGTTCGCAAAGTATTTCAATGTGATGCGTTAAAGCACTTTGTGCCACGAAAGCGAGAAACTATAATTTGGAATAGAGGAAGAAATCATTAATTCCCAGCTATTATTTGAATATTGTCGTAAGTTCCTTCGTCAAGAAATGACACCTAATCTAATCTAATCTGGTAATCTGGATCTATATATACTGAATTAAAGCGGTGATAGCCCAGTGGCTTAGAATTCGACCTCAAATCGAATAAAATTAAATATCACCTGCTGTTACGGTGAAGGAAAACATCGTGAGGAAACCTGCATGCCTGAGAGTTCACAAAAAAAAATGTTCTCAAAGGCATGTGAAGTCCACCAACCCGCAGTAGGCCAGTGTGGTGGACTAAAGCCTACATGCCTCTCATTGTGAGAGGAGACCCGACCCTGTAGTGGGTCATTAATTGGTGACTGACAATATACTGAATCACGCCATCGAAGTTTTCTACATCGCTGGCATATATAAAAAAATTCGATGACGTAATAAGAGCACGCGCAAAGCCCTGTTGTTTGAGTAGATCGCAAGCGATCGAATAAGTTAAGTTCATATTTACGGAACTTAAATTCCGGGGCTGTATTTGAAGGAGATAAAGAGACAACCGGACCTAATTTGAGTTTAGATCCGATGTCATATACATAGGCTACGGGGAACAAAAGCGAGAATACAGACCAGTCGCTACACTCGTTTCTCTCTAATAGCTTTAGGTGAGACAATAGCGCCACCCAAATTGTTAGGGTTCATTATAAGGGATACTTCTGAATAACGTTAGAATTTAAACCACATATTCCTTCGCCAAATTCTGTAATAGTCCAAAAGCTTGACAAAATAGAATGGTGGAGTATGTTTCTTTGGCATTTGGAATATCTGGAATACTTTTAACATCCTAAATTCAGAAATTTGTTGAATACAGCTACCTACTTATTTTTATTTTTTTGTAGTAATTGAGTAGCAAACGGGTATACGGGCCACCTGATATTAAGTGGTCACTGCAGCCCATGGACACCCACATCTAACCTCAAAAAGTGAAGAAATCCTATCTGAGGTTGTATGCGTGTTCTTTGCTACTCAGAACTAAGATGTTACCTCAAATAAAGTATCCGGCAACCACACCTCCCCAGCCGCAACACAAGACATGAAGAACATGCTGCTTTACGACGGGTTAAGAGGCTGGCGGTAAGGTCCCGGACAAGCTCTTAGATATGGCTCTATCACTCCCACCTAAAATATATATGAAAAAGTTTTACTATAAAAACATTTATAAAAACTTTTGCTTTAAATGTTAATTAAATCACAGCATTCGTTTTATAATAAAAAAATAGTCTTTTAAAACAATTCAGATGTAGCGCTAATTAGAGGGTACCAAAAATACATTAATTGTGAATTCATTTACACATAAAATGGAATTCTACTAGTATATTATCTAGACTAGAATATTCTAGACTAGAATATTTCTAGGAATGGAATCATTATCTGGTTAGTAAAGACAATCTGATTACTAGTCGAAACTTGTGTGAGTGGAATTTGAGGCTTGAGGTTACATGTAGACGAAATGCTTCTTATGAAGACTAAAGTGTTCGTCTCGAAATATTTCATAAATTGTTAAGCTATTTTTATAGTATTTAACGAGCTCTGCCCGCGACATTGTCCGCGTGGAATACCAAAATAAAAGTACTTAGCATAAGTTGCTCCTTAATACATCAGCTATGTGCCAGTGAAAGTCCCGTAAAATCGGTCCAGTCGTTCCAGAGATTAGTCGGAACAAACAAACAGATAGACAGACAAAAATTGAAAAAAATTTTATTTTGGTAAATGTACCGTGCAATATGCATTTAGTAAAAAGCGGTTACTTTTATATTACAAACGGACACTCCGATTTTATTTATTTGTATAGAGAAATATTGAGTAGTGGGTGGGTAGTATTATAAGTGACTTAAAACAAAAGTCCCCTGACTGTAGGTGTTCCATTTTTGTTATTCTATCACTGTATCGAGACATGTAATATCTTTGTATAAATATCAAAGCACTAATTAAGACGTTCTTAGTGCGAGTTCTTCAAGAATTCAATTTACCCTGAAAATCGAGTTCAAGGAATCGAATCATTATCTTGTCTGTGAAAACAATTTCATTAACATTAGAGAGTCGTCTCACTTAATGAGTGTTTCAGATCCTGAGATTGTGAGGGGATTCTCTGTCTGAGTTTGCATTGTGGTTCGATTAAAATTTTATGTATATTTTGACTCTCTTTACTTTTGGTTACTGCATTTTATGGCCCACTGTTGGACAAGGATCTCTCCCCACAACAGGGGGAGACCTGGAGCGTACTCCGCCACGCTGCTCCAATGCGGTGCGGTGGAGAAACGTGCTAGTAGCCGGCCAGTTTCAGATGTTTTTAAACCGCCTACAGGACGTCCAACAAGGTTTAACAACTGTTATCTTATTGATTCCAATTGGGACCGACGGTTTAACGGACTTTAAAGTGCCATCCGAAGTAAGGAAGCGCGTATTTAATTCGCTACTAGCTACTACTACTACTACTACTCACCCATCCAGCGCCCGACGTTGCTTTTCTTCGATCGCTTGCGATCTACTCAAGCAGCGCGATATACCTACTATTAAAGCGCTAAGTTATAGCGGTGATAACCCAGTGACTTAGAATTCGACCTCGAATCGAGGGGTCCGGATTCGAAACCCAGTGGCACGCACCAATGACTTTGTAAAAAAGTTATGTGCGCTTTATAAAAATTATATATCACCTGCTGTTACAGTGAAGGAAAACATCGTGAGGAAACCTGCATGCCTGAGAATTCAGAAAAAAAAAGTTCTCAAAGGCATGTGAAGTCCACCAACCCGCACTAGGCCAGCGTGGTGGACTAAGGCCTACATCCTTCTCATTGTGAGAGGAGACCCGACCCTGTAGTGGGTCATTAATGGGTTACTGACAAAGCGCTAAAAAGTATACTTAGGTATAATAATTTGAGTAATTCTGTAGCCATAAAGACTAATAAGAGAAACGGCTGTAGCCTATCAGTCTCCCACCGCAGGACCGTGTCTCCTCTCATTATGACTACCTATCCCGGGTTAGAGTTCACATTTTTGAAGACCTTTTAGAACAATACCTATTGAGAATTCTCTGCCATACAGGTTCCATACAAGTTTTTTCTTCACCATTCCAGCAGGTAAAATTTACACGACTAAAACACAAAATTCTTAACCACTGGGCAACCAGTTCTTTATTGATTGATATCATTGACTAATGGATGCTCTAACATCATCTACCATACCTACTTTCGAACCATTTCAGTAATAAGGCACACTTGATCCAACGATCAATATGATCTTTCGATACTATGAGTGTCGGAGATCTCAAAAACATTAGGTACGGTAACAACGTATGGACCTGCGATTATTACCAAGTTTGATGATTGGGCCAAGTCAGTAACGATTTATGTTTTCTATAGCCGTGGATTTTAAAGATGAGATTTATTGACATGTGATTTTTTTTCTTCATTTCATGAACTGTACATAATATTCTGTCACAAAGATGTGACAACGATGTGACAACGTTCGCACAGGATCGTGACGTGTGGTCGTTTATTAGTTATTATAGCCTGACCACGGTGTAGGCGCCACTTTCACCTTTGATATGGCCACACCTATAGGTGTCTATATCTGTCTATTCTATAACGTTTTCAATGAAATTTTTGCAAGCTCATTGGCTAAAAAATATGTCATTGTCATTATTCGAGCAGTAGCGAGTTTGACGACCCGAGTGGCTCAGTTGGTAAAGACGCCAATGCGCTACGCGGAGGGTCCTGGGTTCGATTCCCAGCGGAGAAGAGATTTGAATGATGAGTTTAAATTTCTGTTTCTGGGTGGTCTGGGTGTGTTGTGTTCTCGTCTTGTGTGTGTCCATGGCGCCCACGACACAGGGAATCCTAGTGGGGCTATGAGTGTGAAGCGTTATTTATTATTTATTTTATTTATTTAATTTTCCCGCGACATAGCGAGGTACTCAAAACCCCGGCAAAGCTATAAAACCGCTTCATCTTATGACTTGGGCTGCTATAAATTTCGATTACACATTGCGTAGATCACATACTGGCCGGATATCATCGGGCAGCGTGGAATTACGATCTCGCCAATTACTTTGGCTAACAAAATTGAGGTATGCGTTATTATAGAAATTGATACCTACGCCTTGTTAAGTTGCTTTTGTAACTCATTTCAACGATATTCGACTTATTTGGTGATGTAATGTTAAGGTGGAATTTTATGGGAAAGAAGACGGTAATCTGAAAAAGATAAGTAGCCTACTGCTTCTATTATGATTGTTTTGATATAATATATTGTATCTAAATACAACTTAAATACAACTTAAATAAGATTGTTTTGATATTATGTATAGGCTTTTATTCATTTATTAGCTGAATTTGATTGATCTAATCGTGACAAAAATTAAGCTAGGTATTTTATTTGCTAAATTTCATTAAAATTGGTTAAAAAGTTTCAAATTTCATAGCAGTATTAATCTCCTTTTTACACCTTTTTTATACATACAGGCTACCCCTAAGATAGTGATGTTGTACAGGTAAACTGTTTTCCACAACCACACTTTACTGTGGTCTTTTTTTTCTTCTTTTTTCAAGAGCTTTCGTGCAGATGTATATGTATAATTGTATTCAAAAATTGATTATTTGAGATAATCGCGAGGATGGTGCTTCATGAAAAGCAACCTTGATACAAAAATTTCGTAGTCATAATTCGATGGTATTTTTAGAAGTTTTTTACTGCTTATGTAAGGTTTTATTACGCACGACTATAAAGCGTTTGTAGCGGTGATAGCCCAGTGGCTTAGAATTCAACCTCGAATCGAGGGATCCGGGTTCGAATCCTAGTGGCACGCACCAATGACTTTGTAATAAAAGTTATGTGCGATTTATGAAATTAAATATCACCTGCTGTTACGGTGAAGGAAAACATCGTGAGGAAACCTGCATGCCTGAGAGTTCAGAAAAAAAAAGTTCTCAAAGGCATGTGAAGTCCACCAACCCGCAGTAGGCCAGCGTGGTGGACGGCGGCCTACATCCTTCTCATTGTGAGAGGAGACCTGACCCTGTAGTGGGTCATTAATGGGTTACTGACAATTTGCCTCTAACACTATCCGTCTATAAATTAACCACGGCAGTGTATCGAACTTGAGGCCTTTATCCTTATTGTGTATCTGTATAAAAAATTAAATCCAAAAAGAGTTTGACCAAATAGTTCGATAATTGCCAACATAACACTTGTACCTTTATAAAATTAAAGTCCAAAAAGAACTTTTTGGCAAAAGAGTTCAATAATTGCCAACATAACTTACGCCTTATCGTTGGATTTTTCCGCCGAGTTCCGGGATCCCATACAGGCCCTTTGTCCCACGGCTATTCAATTTACTGATAACACTCGGAGGGAAATTCATCGATAAATAAGGTAAAAACGTAGATTTAAGGTAAAACTATTGTTTTAGCGAACTTATAGGTGCTAGAGCCATTGTTTTATGGCTTCCATAATAAGCTTCTTCCGGCTGGTTTACTTCACAGGACTATATGACATGTCAGTAACCCATTAATGACCCACTACAGGGTCGGGTCTCCTCTCACAATGAGAGGGATGTAGGCCTTAGTCCATCACGCTGACCTAATGCGGGTTGGTGGACTATATGACATGGGGTTCTTCAAGAGGCGCATAAAAAAGCTCTCCTTCATAGCCGGCAACGCACTGGCGATACTGGTGTTGCACGTGTCGGTAGGCGACGAAAGAAAATATGAAATAATTGCTAGAAATCATCCTAAGTTGGGTACCTACTCGTAAAAATTGATGAAGTGCGCATTGCGGCGCGAATATCAATATCCTGCTCGCTGCGAGATGAGATTAAAGTAGCAAGATGAAGCTATTTCAATCCGTGAGAAGTACTATGAGGGTGCAGGTAGGATCCTTTACGGGCCTCTATACCCTACTATATGTAAGTGCGATGACCTTTATATTATACAAACGGCTGTCATAGACCAGGAAAAGAAAGCGGATGGAAAAAGCTCCCAAAGACGCAGTATTGTATAATTTAAAGTAAATATAACTAGACTTTGCTTCGAGATAGATTTTAGACAGTTAGGCCTTGGTCCAGGGAGGGATAAAAATATCTTACATGTTATCAAATTACATCTAAATCTGTTCAGCCGTTTTGCGTGAAAAAGTAACAAACATTCATCCAAAACTTCATCCATCACAAACTTTCGCATTATAATAATAGTAGGATACCTAGGCTTCTAGTTTGACTAAAACAATCGACCTGTGTGCCTAGAGTTAGCTAAACATGTCGAACGGGCAGGCTGGAGGGTTGCACAAACAAACATGACACGAACATGCCTGTGTTCAAACATGTTTGTTGCCATACAAACAGGGCAAATATATCTTGTCCTTACTATGTAAATCCTGAATTTCTGGTACCATTTCTGTTTGTAAAGTCTTCAGAATATAATGCACGTAGCTCATTAAACCTACACACTACAAAATCGCGCAGGACTTGCGTGCGGGTTGGTCGAATCCACATCAAATGGCGTTTCAAAACATTGCGATGCATGCAGATTTCTTCACATTGTTTCCACTGGGCCACTGGGCTATCACCATCACAAAATTCTAAATACGATCTACCAGTGATAGTGTAAACGTGATAACTTTTTAAAATAGTAATTCAGTAGCAAACGGACGGGGACGGGACGGCTTTCGCCCCAAATAAAGTATACTCGGCAACCATACCTTCCCAGCCGAAACACACTTCTTTACGAGGGGCTGGGAGGCTGGCGGAACCCGGACGAGCTACTATAGTAACCGTCATGAGTCGTGAGCACAGATTATCAGTGCTAGGGATATTGTACAGCAGCCGAAAAAACGTGCTGGACCAATAGACGACGCACACTGACGAAACTGACGGCTGTCAAACCACCGCAGCGCAGTCAATGTCAAACCGACCAATGAAAGTTGGCAACAATATTATGTCTCTACGACCTAAAGCTGCTATGGCTCTACCTGATGACTTAAAGCGATCATCGGTAAATCTTAAGTAGATGTAGAGTGCAGTGCGTGCGTCAGGCGAGTGTAACCCAGATGAATGTAATCGCCGGATGCTGCGCCGAATCCCGTCGTTAGCGAGATCAGGTCAGATAAGTATGGAGAGAGTAGAGCGGTGATAGCCCAGTGGCTTAGAATTCGACCTCGAATCGAGGGGTCAGGTTTCGAATCCCAGTGGCACGCACCAATGACTTTAAAAAAAGTTATGTGCGCTTTATAAAAATTAATATCACCTGCTGCTACGGTGAAGGAAAAAATTGTGAATACTTGCATACCTGAAAATTCACAAAAAAAATGTTCTCAAAGGTATGTGAAGTCCACGAACCCGCAGTAGGCCAGCGTGGTGGACGGCGGCCTACATACCTCTCATTGTGAGAGACCCGAACCTGTACCCCTACAGGGTCGGGTCAGGGTCATTAATGGGTCACTGACAAGTATGGAGTCAGGTTTTGTAGTGTACCTGGTACACGAGTACGACGACCTGCGTGGCGCAGTGGTTCGATTCCCAGCGAAGCAGAAAACTGAATTGAAGTTAAAATTTCTGTTTCTGAGCAGTTAAAAGTGGTCGCCATACTAACCAAGCGCTATCCCGCGCATAATTACATAGTCCACCAAAAACAGTAGGCGGCAAAAAAGTCTAAGTCCATACGAAATTAGAGGCAGCGTCTCGTCCGGTTGTTAAACTCGAATTATTTCCTTCCAGGGCACGGTTATACCTAAACTGACCATTTTTTCAACTGTAAAATGGGACATATTAAAACATCAACACTCTTAAATTATTCCTATAAGTGAACAAACACCAATTAGTAAAAAGTCATTAGGCTTTTTACTTGGAGAGAAAACTCTTGGCACCTTTTAAAGATCAATTTTAACTGTTATCACTTTACGTAGGCAATTTTTGATAAGTTCTAGTCACGTTTGGTTACTGCACGTTCATATTTATTTGTTGGAAAAGCAAAATGCAAGGCTCTCATAGCCTGAATTTTGTGGTGACTAACGGCTAAACAGCTTATTTTACATATTTTACAAAAACGGGACATTTTTGTGTCCCCAGAATGTTCTGGGGGGTGTTCCGAAGAACAGACACAGGGACACAGCTCAAAGCGGGAGTGTCCCGGTCAAAACGGGACGGATTGTCACCCTAGTTATACCACGTTATACCAACATTTGGTGGCCTTACATGGGTATTGGGTATGTTTAGATAGCTACCATATTGTACTAATGATCTTTAGAAAGTAGTGGTCATATTGTGAAGTACATACTACATAGGTACTTATGGGTTTCACTTTAAAAGAGTCCAGGCAAATAGTCCAGTTAAATTTTAACTAGACTATTTGCCGCCGATTTCCATATTCTTACAACTTATTTTATAATAGGTAAGTGGTAAGAATATGTGTTTAGCTTCGAACGATAGTGAGCCGAATCGCGTTAATTCGGCTATGACTTTATGTGAACGCAAATACTAAAGGTGAATATTATGCAGTAAAAGGTCGCATTACTTGTTAATATTAAAATTAAATAGGCTTTATATATCGCCCACGTGCGATTACGCTGGGTTCACATTGAAGATTTTTAAGTTTAACTAGTAGAAGACGGAGCTTGGAGCTCGGAAGCGGTTGCTACATGGCTGAAGCTACGGCCTTCACGGTCAAGTCAAGAGCTGGGACCGCCCACGCAGAGGAAGAAAAAGAAGAACACCGATGTTGAAAATATGAAGTGTCATTATTGTACTGGACGTGATAATAAAGATTCATAAATTGTATCATTTCGTTTCATTATTTCAGATTCCCCTAAAATCACAGATTACATAATGAAATGCCAAGCGAAATAGTTATGCTTGTATACTGCAAGTATTTTTCTTCTTTAGGGATTCGATCGGAAGTTTAGTAGCATGGAATTAAGAAAGGTCTATGTCCAACAGTGGACTTCGCGTCTGGTAAAATGCAAAGGTAGAACTAATCGAATCATTCCCGCATGTGAGCCTAGCAGCGTCTATTGTTTTGTAAGAGCCTGCAGTTTAATGGGACTCGCGCCCACACACCAGGCGCGGCTTCGGCGCCAGACATTGCCAGTCGCTCCCTTGCCTAAACACATTGTCAGTTCATTATCATCAATGTTATCCTTTAAATTACCATACCTACTTTAATATGAAATAAAATGGAATAATGTTTATTGCACGTTCAATAGGCATCATGACTAATTTTCAAAACTCTTCTATGATATTCAGAAGTTTCTATTAGGTATGTCTAAAATATATCATATTTTGTAGAAAATTAAGGTTTTTGTGCAATAAAACTACATTAAAATTTTAAGTTTCAAATTTAATCCAAAACGCTCGCCCGTGTTATGGCGTCTGTCATAACGTCACGGCTCAGTAAAAAATGCAGAGATCGCGTATAATATGCTTACGAAAAAAATGTCGTTTACTGAGACGTGACGTAAATTGACGTACTTCGATCTGATGGGTGTTTAAGCTATCATGGCGGATTGTTGTATTTTGTAGATTTATTTTAACAAATAAATTATTAATCTCGACATTAATAAGAGAATAAATACAGGTTTCAAAATCTTTGAATCCTATTTCATTAGATCAGATTAATATTTTGGCGATACTTGATTACTGTCATCAAGCCTATTGCACGAACATGGGCTAGTAAAAGAACTATTGCAACTCATTAAGAATCAATGCACTTTCAACTCTTCAGGTGCGCAAGTTTAAACGATAAAAAACTACTGTGATATTTATTTATTTATTTATATCTATCATTCGCTAAAACTTGTAGTGCAGTCGAGTTAAAAGGAAAACTGACTACAATTAGGATTAAGTTGCAAACGGTTAAGTGGTCACTACAGCCCATGGATACCAACGTCCTCAAATGGGATGGAAATTGTATCTTAACCTAAGACTAAGACTTACATCCTCTTCATTATGAGAGGAGACCCGACCCTGCAATGAGTCTACATGAGCACTTATAATTATTACATTCATCAGTCGTTAATATACCTGAGTTATCACAGCAAATCTAACGTGTTGTTTGTGTGTACAGTTTTGAACGGGTACTATACTCGAGGCGAGAGGATGACCTTATTTGTCGACACCTACGCGAATTCTACCAGCTTTTGGATTAGTTACTGCCGACTCAATGTTAGAACGTTGTGGATATTCTAATTATCAAATATTATTAACTCTTCCTTCCTTTCAGCCCTTAGTAGTCCACTGCTGGACATAGGCCTCCCCTAATCGACGCCACTCCGCCCGGTCCTGGGCCCTCTGAATCCAACGGTTTCCCGCTGTCTTCTTCAGGTCATCAGTCCACCTGGTCGGAGGGCGGCCTGCGCTCCTTTTGCCTAAACGTGGTCGACATTCGAGGACCTTTTTTCCCCATCGGTGGTCAGTCCTGCGAACGATGTGGCTAGCCCATTGCCACTTTAATTTGCAAATTTTGAGAGCTATGTCGGTCACCTTCGTTCTTCTACGGATTTCATCATTTCTGATTCTGTCTCGTAGAGAAATACCAAGCATAGCTCTCTCCATTGCCCTCTGGGCGACTCTTATTATCTGGAATAGATAGAATATTATTAAATATGTTTTTATCAAGAAGCGCGCATGTCCCCGTTGCTTGAGTAGATCGCAAACGATCGAAAAAGTTAAGCAATGTCGGGCGCGTTTAGTATCTGGATCGCTAGTAGCGAATTAATTTGCCATGGATTCGACGTCTCAGTATTTTTCGCCATTCCTCATAGTTTCAGATATCCCTATCGACGCACCCTTGAAAAATTCACGCTGTATAATGTCTCGGTGAATGAGCGGGGTACCTGCGACACAGGTCTTGTGCCTAGAACAGGTCTTTTGCGACTTTTGTACCTAATTGAATGAGCTTTGATTGAATAAAACATTTTTTTTTAAACTTTCTTGTAATACAAAGTGATCCACATTACTGCCAGCCTTCTGCGCTTGCGTTGAGTTTGTAAGTAGTATTTAAATTGTGGTGTTTAGGCGCCAGTCCGGCGTTCGCGTCGTCATGATTGCAATAAACTTTATGCAACCAGTATTTATACTGGGAGTGAGCAGTTAGTAAGTCAATGTAAGATTCAAGCTATGTCTAGTATTTGCTTATTTAAGACGGGTCTCAACAGAGGCTTTAAGAGTCATGGCTGCTGGCTGGCTGCAACCCTGGCCCACAGTTGGGCACAGATCTTTCCCCACAACAGGGGGAAACCTGGAGCGTACTAAACCACGCTGCTTCAATGCGATTTGGTGGAGAAACGGGCTTTTCAAACCGCCCATTGGGCCTCCGACAAGGTTTAACGACTGCTATCGTATCGATAACAGCCAGGACCGACGTGCCCTCCAAAGTACGGAACTATACGTATAATACCTACGTATAGTTCCGTACACATACAGATACGTAGTCCACCAACCCAGCAGTAGCTGACCTACGTGGTGGACTAAGACTTACATCCCTCTCATAGTAAGAGGAGACCCCATCCTATAGTGGGTCATTAATGGGTTACTGACAAGGTTACTGACATACGTATTGTAATATGAATTTAAAGTAATAAATACTCTAATTACATACCTCCTTATTTGAAGTCGATTAAAAAGTACTTTCAAGAGCTTCCAATAAGACCAATCTTTATGTATAAAAACAATATTTTGGGTGATAATTTAAAAATACGCATAATCAAGCCAATTTACGGTAAATATGAAAACGGAACATTAGCGGTTTTGTTTCCCTCAACCACAGACGCGATCCTATTACCCAGTAAACGCGAAAACTGCGAAAAGCACAAAACAGACGTTGGAACAAAAACTGGAACAAAGACTGCGCTAAATGATTCGCAAGTAGCATCTCCCTGCTTCACTCAGTTCTGGCGTTACCTTTACGTGTTAGGGCACACGGACCACTCGCGAGTCGCGACTTTGTAAACGCCACTCAAACGCTGAAAGCTCCATTACGGAGAGATGAAGTGGTAATTGACCACTTTCCATGTTAAAAAATTGAATTCAATGTGCTTTATAACGAAAAAGTACGTTATAAAAACACATTATTGCACACCAATAACAAGGAGATACAATTATAAAACAAAGTAGTAACATAGGTACAAAAGGCGGTGTTATCACTAAGAGTGATTTCGTTCAGACAACCTAAATTACGAATTAAATATCAAAACAATTGGTGAAATATATGTGCAACAAGGTACTCAACCAGAGCTTTCTGTGAACAAAAAACTTGTGAGTAGGGATTTAACCATTAAACTTTCAGCTGTTTTAACGCCAGTCCTCCGTGTGCGGGGGCACAAAGAAATTTCCATAATACTCAAATTAACTCGTCCAGTGTAACTTGGACTTCCCTCCCCCAAAACACCTTGAGGGAACTCCGCTATCGAAGCTCAAATTAAACCAGACGTCTTGCACTACGCACGCAAAGACGAATCCTATCGGTGAAATGCAAAGTAGTTCTTAAGCTGTAAGCAATAAGGGTGCTAATGTAGTTCTGGCGGTATTTTGGGGGTTGTCAAGAAAAGGAGTTTCATTCATTATCGGCCATGACGTGAGGCGTGAAAAATGATATCTCTGAAACCTCACTCAAACTATGAATAGCAACGCAGGGTAGGGCGAAGTAATGAAACAGGTAAGGCACTGTACTTGAGGGGAAAATATAATATGTATAACATGAGACTGTTATAAATACTCGTACGTAGAACCACTAACTGTCATAGTCCGCTGTGAAGCAAGTTCCTTTTATAAGGCGTTATCCTAATTGACTGACATAACTGAGTGACCGACCAACGCGACAAAATTTAAACATATGGTTCTTTATTGAACTGTCCAAATTGAAATACGCACTAACATGCGACAAAATGTATGCGATGACGCTGTAGTACGAGCAACTTTTGCGTGCGACATTGCAATCAGGACACGGCATAAGACTATAAATACTAATGAAATAAATAAATAAGACTATAATTAACTAAGAATATGTTGACGACCCGAGTGGCGCAGTGGTTAAGACACCGGTGCGCTATGCGGTGGGGCCTGGGTCCGATTCCCAACAGAGCAGAGATTCGAATGATGAATTTGAATTTCTGTTTCTGGTCTGGGTGTGTTGTGTTCTTGTCTTGTGCGTGTCCATGGCACCCACGACACAGGGAATCCTAGTGTGGAGCTGTGAGTGTGAAGCGTTATTTATTTATATTTATATTTATAATAAGACGACTGTAATAAGAACATAATTAATTATAACGAATTGCACGAATATGAGTTAATTATTGGTTTTACAGGGCATTTTGCTCAATCCATATTCACCTTTTCAGCGATGCAATTTAAGAAAGTAATAAACAATTGAAACTAATGTGAGTCATTTCAGAACTTCAACCTACTACTTTAAGAGTAAGTAATTTTATAATTTTTTAATCTACTTTGATTATAGAAATGAATATGAACTGAATCCGAAAGGGCTATTTTAACAAGTCCATTTTAAACGAAAAATATTGCGATGACGTGTGAGCTGATGAAAAATTATCAATAAAATATCGAATCGCAAATAAATTATCAATAATGCTTCATTCCGTATATAAATTGAACCAATCAGAGCTCAATCGCTTGCGATTACGTAGAAATGGGTACAGTCGCATGTCGATTTAAAATTGATTATGTGATGTTACGTTTGATGAAATAATCCGGTAAGGATCTGTTTATGGTTGGTGAAAAAATGCGATTGTGCGACTTATTTTTATACCTACGTATTTTATTGATGTGAAACATCTATTATTATTTTAGCATTTTTTAAAAACGACATCATATTACTCGCTTTATTAATGAAACAATAAATAAATTAATTGAATGTGTTTAAAATGAATGTTCCAATACATAGACATCTTCTAGGTCTGCGTGCCCCAATCAAATGCCGTATTTTGCTTTCCATCAGGCGAGATAACGGCCAGCTTCTAGTTCAAAAAATCTAACAAACAAAACATCTTAGACCACAAGAATTTTTGAAAATTTTATTATTATATCTGTAAGTCACATGAGATTAATGTTCTTCAAACTATTACTAACAAACCAACATTGTCAGTTGAAGATAACATTACGTTATCCAATGAAAATATTGAATCACTACCATTTTAAGCCAACTGCTACAAATCTTGATTGCAAACTAAGATAGGTACCTATTATTTATATAAAAACGAGCAATCCTTTGCGCTCTGTGTCTACGCCTTTAGAAGGCGCCGAAAATTCAACGCAACAAATTAATTTATATAATACACGAGTAATTGCCAAAACGTCCATATTGGAAATTTCCTTTAGCTTATTGCATGTTTGTTTATTTTTCTCCTTGTAGACGAATAGTAGGAGAGCTGGTACACAATTTTGATTAGCTTTAAGTGGGAGTGCCATAGTACGGGAAGTTACCCAGAAAAGGCGCCAGCCTCTTGAGTAGGCTATAGTCCATCACGCTGGCTTAATGTGGATTGGTGGACTTTACATGCCCTCGGGAACATTATGGAAAACTCTCAGGCGTGCAGGTTTCCTCACATTACTTACAATTTCTTATGTGTTTACCCCTTTTTTGCGTCGAAAACAAAGATGCAATTAAGATTTAGGTACCTACGAATACCTACATACGAAAGCATGTAAGCATTTCATGCAAAAACAATACCGATACGAAGAATTTGTTTGTTTATATTTTGTCATTGAATCTCGGTATAAACAGTTCGTAATCGCATGCATTCAAGATAGATCATTAAGAGTACAAGTATATAAAGATACGGACGGTTCGTGCTTTAGTCTCATTGTAATCATATTGAGAGTCGCAAGGTCACTGGTGTGTGTAAAAGTTAAGAAAAGAAGTAAAAAAGAAGTTACCAAGTGAACTCAAACGCAAGGTTGTTTAAGGTACGTTAAAGGGTTACAAAATGTAAATCAGTTATAATTTAAGTGTTTTAAAGTGACATAAGTAATCTTAAATAATTCACTCTTACTCTAACTATAAAACAAATTAGTATTGGCTCTGTTCGTAATATCTTAACGGGTTGATATTCCACCAAAAAATATAGCATAAGTAAAGTGTATTTCCCACCTCCTTAGTTAGATCTCGAATGTTCTATATCCCCTTAATGTTTTGCATGTTTATCAATTTTAACAAAACCTGAATGAATAAGTTTCTTTTCTAAAATTACTCATCAATATTAATTACTAAAAGACCCAATGGATCGAACACAATTATTGATTTTTTATTAAACACTAATCAAATTATAATATAAATAATAGTGTAAGGTATAAACATTGGTTTGTTGCATTAAAACTTAACAGTATTTATTTCGAGACCTACCTATCAGATTTAATTTTATTTCATTCCAGATGTACCGGAAAACAATCACAATACTGCTATATCTAATATCGACAACAATTGCGACTCCAGTAACCACACGACAGAGTTTGATACGACAGAGAAACAAGGAGCAATTCTGCTCCACTCTTCTTAGCTTCAACAACTTCTTCTATTCACTAGACGAACAGAAAAACATCACCGGCATCCCCGCAGACATGAGCATTAACTGGAAGACCGGCAACGTCTTCTACACTCTCATCAGCGAAGAAATGAAAATGAGCCTCCAAATACTGAGACCCAGCGGGGAAGCCGAAACGATCAGAGTAGCAGGCTTAGGTCAATCAACTTCAGTTGATAACCTCAACGATATAGTCTATTTGGCCACTGATAACGGCGTCTACAAGTACAAAGATGACGGCTCAATCGAGCTCTACACCGCGCTCGGCGAAGACGTCATGTATGTAGCCGTGAACAGCGACGGATCCACCATGTACATAGCGACGTGGCCCCAAAATAGAGTCCATAAAATCACAAACGATGGCCAGAAACAGGAAGCGTTTCCCGCCATCCCGAACGGACATGGACTGACGATCGACACGAGGAATAACATGTTCTTCGTTGCGACAAAAACGTCGTACATTCTAAAGAACGGACATACCGTACCCATCAAAATTAAAGGTTTACCGAGTGATAAGATGACGGGTGTCTTTGTAAGTAGGTCGGATGAGATATTCGCTATGGATGAGAACAGTAATCTGTATGTAATCGACGCAGAAGACGCCAGTGCTAGGCGTTTGGGCTCTTTCAATGTGACTGGAGTTAACACATTCGCGATGGACTCGGCTGATAATGTACTCATTGGAGTTAAGGGATCGATTTTGAAATTCATTGCGTACGATAAGAACCCGTGCAGCGATTTTGAGAAGTAATTTTTAAACAATGCCTACTTTGTTTGCCTACTAAAAATAAATTTTAATACCTGTAAAGATCGTATTTTGTAACTTGTTCTAACTAATAATTTCCTGTATTTTTAATGTGTTTCTTACCTTTATAAGTATTATTATATTTAGTGCCTTTATTATTGCCCGAATGCTTCTTTAATGTAGTGTTCGAACATTTTACATATTTAATCCTCGTTTACTAAGCTACCATACTCTCATCTTACCTACTAAAATAGTAAACTTGCAACCAAAATCCATTGTAATCCTATGTAATCTAAAGAAATATTTAAAACACAAAAGAATTTTTAAACATACTCTTTTTCTTTAACTGTTACTGCTCGGGCTATATTATTATACCTACTACTTATAGATAATATTATAATATTATATTTTTTAGAAGTACACAAAAAGGCAAACGACAAAGCCGGAGGCGCAAGCAAAAAAAGAAAACCACGACTACCACTACAGAAGCCAATGAAACTGATGAAGAAGAATAAGAATAAAAGTAATATTAAATGTGTAAGGCGATAATGCAACTAGTTTTTTGTTATTTTATTTATTTATTCGTTCTTTTAAATAAAGTTAAAAAGAAATTTAAATGAAATTATTATTACTAGTTTCAGTGCCCTCTATTAAAAGTTATCAAAACTTTATAGAACTGATTTAAGTGTCATCTGTGTTTCATCGTACACATCATGAATATATCTACATCACAAATTAGTTTCTAGAATACTCACTAGATGGCGCACAACAACTAGCTAATTGTGTTTAGTTTTTGCTATGAGAAACTGATTCAGGATTATATTTTAATAAAATTTAAATTTGTGAAAAAGAAAATACAATACAATTATTTCGGAAGCAATAACGTAACGCTTTTAATGTTACTGTCGTGAAAATAAATTTATTTAAGAAATTCATTTAATTTTCTTTATTTCAACTGTTTTTATTATCTAATTTTTAAAGCCTATAATATCGAAAAATAATTGCAATTTCTTTTTTATTTATTTGCAAGGGAGAAAAATGCGCTATATACCAATAAATAAAAATCATTATTTATGAAGGTTTTTTTATAAATTGATGATCTTTCTCAATTAATGAATTGTTATTTAATTGTACTGATTTAATTTTTTACATGTTTCTGCTTAATAATAATAAAATTGCCTTCACTTTCTTCAGATCATTGCAACACCAACTGCACCAATCCAATGGAGCAACCTATAAACCATGGAGGATAGAGCATTCTCCATGCTCCAAACCTCCTTTCCGCGACCTGTCATTGAATTGTCAAATAAATTTGTCATACGCGTCGAAGATGTGTCAGTGAACGAGCGCTTGTCGCTTGGTGTGTAAAATCGCGTCGTAAATGTGGCCCATTCATGTGATAATGAGAAAACACGCGCTAGACTACTTAATTATTAAGTGATGAAAGTGTTTTAAAACGAGTGTGTTATTAAAATAGTTATTTTCATTTGTATGTCATTGGACCGTTCAAAATGGCTGCCTCTCGACACAAATCACAACAGAAGAATATATCTTCGATATTTTCGAAGTTGCACGGTGCTTTCTCGGACGCGGTATGTCCGAAGCTCGCGACAGACAAGAGAACTCTGGACAAAACATGGAAGCTGATGGACAAGGTGGTGAAGCTGTGTCAACATCACAAAATGAACTTGAAGAATAGCCCGCCGTTCATACTGGATATTTTGCCCGACACGTACCAGAGGTTGCGTGTTATATACTCGAAATACGAGGATAACATGCAGGAGTTGAATAACAACGAGCATTTCAATATGTTTATAATAAATTTGATACGTAAATGTAAGCAAGCGATCAAGTTGTTCAAAGAGGGTAAGGAGAAGATGTTTGACGAGAACTCGCACTACAGACGCAACTTGACGAAGCTCAGCTTGGTGTTCAGCCACATGCTGAGCGAGCTGAAGGCGATGTTCCCTAACGGGACCTTCGCCGGCGACCAGTTCCGCATCACGAAGAGTGACGCTGCTGAGTTCTGGAGAACCAACTTCGGGAACAGGTGAGTTGAAGCTCTTAGTACCTAATAAAGATGTATGGCCTTCAGGAGATGTTTGGGTGGAGGTATATTTGTCAATATGACAGTTCTTTATGTCTTTATATTTTGATGTAATTTGTCTGCCATTGATTAGTGAGGGTCAAGTCTCCTCTTACAGTTAGAGGAATATAGTCCTTTTTCCACCACATTGACCTCTTAGGGATTGGTGGATTTTGAGGAACATTAGGGGACACTCAGGTGAAGTCAGGTATGCAAGACATGCAAGTTTCCTCACATTGTTTCTGCAAAGAATGTTCATATTATTCATTTCATTCATTTTCCATTCAATCAAAGCTCTGCTCTTCAGCTGTATGCCTGGCGACTGCTTGAGCTCATGATAAAATTTGACCGTGCTGCCAACCGCTGGCAGCAGTTGCAGCTACTTGAGCAGTTCGTGTGTGTACATATATACAAGAGTGACTGCTGTGTATGGCCGGTCTTACTATCATCTCGTACTGTATCATTTGGCTCTATTCTAAATCTGAAGTATAAATGTGAATATTAGAATTTATCATCATTTCAGAGCTTTGTTGTCCACTGGAAATGGGCATCCCCTAATCCTCTCTGTTCTGGGCTCTTTGAATCCAGTGGTTTCACTCTATCTTCTTCAAATCACCAGCCCATCTTGTCTGCGGTGTGTACTCCTTTTGATGTGACATAGTTGCCATTTGATGTCCTTTCTTTCAAGTCACAATTAGATACCTACACTAAAACATACCTAAATTTAGCTTGAAAGATATATTATTTATACCAATTGTTATCTTTCCAATTCATTATGTTTTTATCAGTTAAGCTACACACAACAATCCATCACATTTTTTTCACTGCCATAATAGTTCTCAACACAACACAATGATATAGACAGAATGTTCCCATGTATGTACATATATGGATAGAACTTTTTCTTCTGTTGTCTCATTGAATATCTCATTGTCTCAGATGTCAATGAATGAGTTCACACACTCGCTTCCTTATTGATTGGATAAATAATGTGACTGTGACTGTTATAAGATTGGGTAAAAAATCTAGATTTCCTCATGTGAGGTTTTCTCCGTTTATATTAATATAATATCTGTTTGTATGAGGCTGTCCAATTAATGTTTAGAAATAAATTCAAATAGAAAATCTTTGCAAAACTTTGTAAGCTATAATTAGACATTTTACCATAGAACTTACCATAGCATATTTTAGGAAGAACAAAGATGATTAGTTAACTGTCAAAGTTAGCAAATTAAATTGGTAGATGACTGGGCCATATCATTGGAAGGTATGATACCAACTTATCAAAAAAGTACAAATTTTTCCAACCAGGTAACTGATGACCTGAAGAAGACGGACAAAAGGTTTCCTCATGATGTTATCTTTCACTTTTATAGCATGGGATATAACTAGTTGAATATAGATAAAGTGCACATTAACTACTTTTAAGAAAGTCATTGGTGTGTACCCTTGTTATTTGAACCCCGACCAATAGACTCTACAGTAAGAGGATGAGTTCTGAGAAACTTTGCTATCTCACTGAATAACATGTTTAAAATACCAAACCTAGATTATAATACATATTTATAAATGTCATTTTTATTTTTGGCTTTTGTTATCTAAAATACAATTGGTGGACAATATTGATTGAACATGTACCAATCACCTTGTGCATTGGTGTGCAACACTGCACTTTATTGTCTGCACTGCACCTGTTTCATGCTATTGTACTTATTCAATAGTGGTTTCCTATAATTTCGTATAATTTCCTAAGCATTCCATATAATTTTGTGTCATAAAATAATATCACCTGCTGTCACAGTGAAGGAAAACATTGTGAGGAAACCTGCATGCCTGAGAGCTCACAAAAAAACGTTATCAAAGGCATGTGAAATCCACCAAGCTGGCCTACTGCGGGTTTGTGGATTTCACGTGCTTTTGAGAACCCACAGTAGGCCCACGTGGTGGACTAAGGCCTACTTCCCTCTCATTATGAGAGGAGACCCAACCCTGTAGTGGGTCATTAATGGGTTACTGACATATGTTCTGTTATATGGAATGTTTCTTTTGAATGGATGGCCATTACTATATTTTCGGGTATGTCACCAGCCCAAGGGCATGGCGTCTAATAGTCAGCAATGACTCATAAGCCTACCATAACACCCACTCATCATAATAATCCAATCTAATCATAATAAATTGAACAGTCTTCAAAAACATAATACAGATACCATGGGGTATTACTGGCCTTGTTGTTTCGATGGCCAATTACCCAATTGGGCAAACATGAAGAAGTAACATCATGTTATATTATTACATTTAATGAGGCCATGTTTGTGTGTTCATATCATGATATCAACGGAAAAACAAATCCCAGTGGGTTCCAAAGACATTCTTAAAAGCTTTTATTAAATATCACTTGCTGTAACGGTGATGGAGAACATCATGAGACAAACTGCAGGCCTAAGAGTTCTCCATAATGTTCTCAAAGGCATGTGAAGTCCACCAACCCATACTAACCCAGCGTGATGGACTAAAGCCAACATGCGTCACTAATGAGTTACAGACATATAAGTTTCGTTTAGACTCATCAGCGATCATTATTACCACGAGAAGAAAGATTTCTCTTACAAAAATTGTGACCAAATCATAGTTAGATATTTTTTTTAATTACACAGGTTTTTAATTCATATGTTACTTTGCATGTCTGCCTGAAACCTAGCCACCAAACCAAACCTACCCACTGCAGGTTCGTACCACATTACACAATGAGAAGTAATTAAAGATATGACAAAAACTCCCGGTGTACACATCCATTAAATTATCTTCGAAATGAAAGGCAACGAAGACTCAAGGATCAGGTTGTCCATTAAGGACCGAGTGTTCACACCTAATGGATCTACGTTAGACATAAGAGCTGCGAAAAGTAGATGTACCTACTGTAGTCTTAAGTGATCGGTGTAGCTTACACTATCCATTAGCGACGTCTAATCGAGAAAGGCATTGCGCAATGTCCTCACTACAACTTACTACCATCCCTAACGTGTGTAAAGAGCAATTGCTTTTAACTTTCACCACTTGTCAAGAGATGGCGCCACGTGTGTCCTGAAACGCGCTATCGAAGTTTTCTACATCGCCGGCATGTGTACAAAACTCCGAGATGACGTATGACGTGCACGACCGCTTTCCAAACACGATCACCTTGCCTGGTGGGAGATCGCCCTATTGCCAAAATTTCATTAACTATCTAAGCCATGTGTTTAATTTGATAGATCTTTTTTACAATGTCTGCAGTCTGCACCCATTAGTGACCAATTGCAAATTGAGGCTCCTCTAGTAATGATAATGATAAGGATGTAGATTGTAGGCCTTAGTCCACCACATTAGCCTTATTTGTATTGATAGATTTAACTACTAAGCATTGTGGGGAACCCTCATGCAGGTTTCCCGCGATGTTTTTCTTCATCGTAACGGCAGGTGACATTTAATTTCATTTCGAAAAGCGCATATTACTGTTTATATTATTAGGTCTGCAAATATGGATTGTTTGGTTGCCTAGAAACTAAACATCGAAATCCAAAGATAGATTACTGAAACCGGCCACAAGCCGACAAGCAGTCCGTTTTGCTGGATTGCAATCCCTACACGGAATGTGAACGCAAACATAACTGAATTGTTTTTCATATTTCAAAACTCGTTTAAAAGTAGAACTGTTGTTCCGACTGTAGTTATAATATTGCCGCGGTTTTATACGCGGAAAAGTAATGATTGCTTTCTGATATGAGTTTAGTTAGAGCGTACACATGAGACCGTTTGGACTTTTGAAGTGGCAATAATCGTTGAATTTTAGATATCGATCAGAGGTCATTTGGATTTTAAAAACGACAATGATTGCTCAATTTTTGTTAAAATTGAATACCGTGGCATTAAGTCATTTTAGTAAGTAATTTAATATTTTTTCATCCCGCTCGATAACTTATATGGCAAAACAACGTTTGCCGGGTCAGCTAGTTTTGATATAAAATTTACCACTCCAGATATCAATATCAATCTTAAGTACCAGTGAACTTTCTTCCAACCGATAAGGGCGCCTTGTCCATTGAGGGTGTGTGTTATCAAACGCGATAAAATCATTAACTAAAGTATCCATTCACAAAGTCGAAGGACGTTTGCGATAATGCATGGTATCGAAATTGTTCGCTCTTAACCTTTGATGTGATGGACGGAAGTGCTCATGATGAGGTGAGGTGAGGTATAGATGAACTACTTGTTTTTGTGTATCAAGGAAAAAGTTTGTTGTCCTTTTGATCTTTTTACCGATTTCAAAAAAGGAGGCTATCAATTCGACACGTGTACAATATATGTAATATACTCAGAACTGCACAATTTTTACATGTTGGTCTATTACGGCTTCCACTAGTCCATCGTACAACAACGCAAGAGCTATCTAGATCACGCTGAAAGAATAACAGTTGTCAGGATGTGTTTACGTGGTCGTCGAAATGTTTTATCGCTAAGTTTTCACATCGACGTCATTTGGGCGATTAGATTGCATTATCCATTTCCGGGGATTACGGTATTGTCGAACTGGCTTCTGACTGTGTTTGATACGGCTTTCGATGATAATAAGATTGTTTCTCGCGATTTCCTTTCTTGTTTCCTTCGTCGTTGAGTTTTGTGGCGTTTTCCTATGTTACCTGTGCCTCGGATATGTCATCGTCAAAGTATACGTTTAGTTAACCAGTGCTACACACAACACAGGTAACAATGTAAGAAATCTTAGGCTCAGACTGACTTCTGAAAATAAACCGGAAATGTTTTTCTAAAAATGTTTTGGAATCAGAAAGGCTGGTGTATTCAGCCAGCGTCGGGGATTTCAATTTTATTTACGGAAACGTTTGAGACTTTGTTGCACCGTCCCGGATTTGCGGAAAAGAAAAAGGAAATGAATGAGGAAGGAAATTGGAATTTCGAGTCTTTTCAACGCAAACTAGATAGTTATAGTTAATATTGCGAACGGTCCTTCGAGCCGGATTTGGAGTAACTACTTATACTTAGTGTAGACTAGGTAGGTACTTGTATACTATGAAGAGAATTTAAAAAAATCTGGTTTAATTACTCACTAAACTGTGCTTCGTCCGCGTCGATTTAAGAACTTGGTCTAGAGAGGTTTAAAAAGATTTTAACCCAAATGATAAACTACGTGCATAGGTGCCAAATTGCATCCATTCATCCAGACATCCTCACTAACTTTCACATTCATAATACTAGTAGGATGAGATAAACATTCTATTTTATTAGATCCCCATTGGAGCTGAGGTTAGGTATGTGTGTATGTGTGTTCTTGTCTTGCGTGTGTTCACGGTACCCACGACTCGGGGAACTGTTAGTGGGCCTGAACTGTTTATTTCACTTTTCTATTAATTAGGTAGGTATTATTGCAATCGCAGTCGCTGTCGAAATTTGATTTCAAAATCTAAAGCCTAAATTATGCAAAACTGTAGATATTTCACCTAACTGCATTGTAAGCATAAATTGGCAGCCGCTACCCGTGCCCATGACTCATGGAAGGATACGAATCATTACCAGTTAGTGACCGCAGACCGCACGCCATATGCTGGTTCCTTCCTGCCATGGGAGTGACACGCCACGGCAGATGCCCGATGTGATGTAGGCAGGGTAAAGAGGAATCATTTATAATTACAGATGTTTAAATAGAAAGTCAACGTCGTACGAGATTTATTTTTAACGTGGTTAAAAAACGTTTGTCGCCTGGCGGATTTTTAATCTTAATAAATGAATATGACACGAATGCTACCTGATGTTAAGTGGTGAATCTACCATTTCACAATCACACGCTTCTCATTCATTACCCGCTATTTTCACCAAACTAAAGTCAGGATGTACAAGTTGCAAAGAGCAAAGTTACTCGCCTTTACTCGTATAATAACGATTATTGAAGAAATCTATTTCATTCGAGGTATTGAATTGGAGGAATTATAAATCTGATAAAATAAATCGATTTTAATCGAATTATTGGATCGGAGGAATGATAAATCTGACGCCTCGTGTGAATAACGGTGCGACATTTTTTGTGCACTTAAATATTTTGACACCAAAAGTACGTTTGCGTTCATTTGCGTGATCTATTTAAATCTACAATCTGTGAGTAAAACGGAACAAAAGCGTCCGCGAACAAAAGCGTAGTTATTTAGCGAAGCACAAGAAACTACATCATTAAAAATACTTTCATTCAGCCAAAACGTACATAGGTACACCGAGTGGCTCTAAACAGCCTCCCTGGGGTATGCCTATACAAACAGTGGCGAGGACAGAAATATCCGTGCCGAAAGTCTCTCAACAATGTGGTGTCCGTTGTCAAGGCTCGACGGCATAATTAAACCTCGGTTTATTGTGATAAAGGACAACCCTCAGGGGTCACGAGCCATTCGTTCAGTTGGGGGCCCCTTCAAACTTCGCGGATTTAATGAGCTGTAAGGCTAAATTGATGTCTCGATTTAGAGCGACGCGTTATGTGAATAGTTTTTTATGTTTGTGGCAGTTTTTGTCAAATTAAATTTTTAACTTAACAGTGACGCTACAAAACAATACCATAACTCTTTATTGGACACAAATACAGTAAAGCTTGCATAATTAAGTAAAACGAGATACATGCACGGTGTTATCGCTTATCCTTTAGGGATTTAGAAATCCTTAGGGGTTTCTTCCAGACAACCCGAGAGAACATAAGAAGTGTTATAAAGAGAGAAGGTAGGGTGTAAAATTTGATACAGCTATTATGTACAATAATGACATTAGACCGAATTTGAAGATAAAATATGGACAAAAGGACAGAAAAGGCAAGGAAGGAGTCGCTACTAAGTTATTAATTTTAAATAAAAACAATTAGAATAAATATTTTTAATCCTGTAGCGGTAAGCGTAACTATTTTTTGTTGTTATAATTACCGCTTTGTTGAAAAAATACCAGAGACTTACACAATCAAGAGTCATTTCAACACACCCGTAATCATACTATTGTGTAGGTATAACTCCTAAATTGAATTGCATGGGACTCACATGATTGCACAGTAGAACAATGCTAGCTGATGTTGTTTCGATTTGGTTATGATTTAGATTAGGTTGGATTTGTATTGTAAATAACACTTCATAACTATAACAGAAACTACATTATTATTATTAGGGAAGACACGTAAAGTTACATCCAAAGAAAAGGTATTGACGGACAACGTTCCTTTTTGAACGTTCCTTACATTTGAAAAGGTAGATTGCAAATCAAAAAAATTTGAAGGCAATGAACTGGTATAGCATTAAATACCCTTTTGGTAGAAAAGGAGCACTGATTATTGTTACTAATGAATTATTGTAATTAAATTAAATTGAATGAAATTGACAAGTCAAAATATTGTAGATATCTTACTGTGTTCTATGTGAAAGAGCAATACAGTGCCGCAATAGAATATCCACATAACTGTCTGCTAAAGTACAAAGTTCTAAACTAACCGAACGAGGGAAGGCATTTGCTTCCACCGCCTCGACGCACGGGTCAAGAGTTATATTGCGAACAATTTAACTGAATTATCTCTCGGACTAACAGTCCATTTTAGCTTCGTTAGGTCAAGTTGGACTCAAATTCGGGTACCAATTAGGAGTGTTGGATCAAATGGTTTGGCCACTAAATGGGGCAGATCTCTTGAATTTGCAGAAAGAAAATTCTAGACAGTTTTCGTTGATATTGTCTTTCAGAACAAAAAGTTAATTAGTGAAAATGATTCATGTGAAACGGAAATTGCTCGCCTGATGGAGACGATACGTTTACTTTCGAGATGCGAAAACCGGCCAGAAAAAACGAAATATTGTATCAATTAGATACAAAAAAGGTTGTAATTGTACAGTTATTTATGAAATACCAATTAACGTAAACGATTAAAGGAAAAGAAAATGTTCAGTACGTAAAGATGAATAGTTTATGAATTAAAGTCAGATATTGGATATGGGAAGAGGAAGAACAAAAGAGAACGAAATTTATAAGATTGAAAACGGTAAAGAAAATGATGGTTTAACAAAATCCAAAATTCTCATACCATCAATCATTTGATCGTCTTTTTCAACTGTGCCGGTTGGAAAACTTTTATTTAGCTTCTGTACTGTAGCAGCAGTAAATTTATGTACCTACAGGTTTGGTGACGTCATTCCGTACAAAACGAGCAGCGTTCAAATGGAGTCATCGAGTCTGCCGGATGCTGCGGACGGCGGATGGTGCGCTCCCGATACGGTTCCGAGAGAGAGTGAAGGGGATGTTTCTTTTTACTCTTTTACTCTCTCCACTTGATAGGGCAATGGTTTACAATCTGGCCTCTTACTCGACGGGTCCGGATTCGAATCCCAGAGGCTTCGAGATTAATTAAGAGACACCAATGACTTTCCTAAAACGTTATGTGCTCTTAATTAAACAAAATATAACCTGTTGTAACTGTGAAGGAAAACACCGGGAGGAAACGTACATGCAGGAAAGCTCCCCATAATGTTCTCAGAGGCATATGAAGGCCACCAACCGGACTAGGCCAACGTAGTGGACTAAGACCTACATCCTTCTCATTGTGAGAGGAGACCCGACCCTCCAGTGGGTCATTAATGGTAAAACAGACAGATTCTCCACTCAGATTTAGTGGATTTTCCATTCCACGCGAGGATAGGATTTTATGCAATATTACGACGACTTTTATACGACCAAAAGGACAGTTGAGAGACATTATGGAATTTTGAACCATTTCACGAAACACTAAATGGCATTATAGAATTTGCCCAAGCTCCGTTTGCTTTAATGAGCAGGCTTTTTCTAATTACGTTGGTAAAAGTCCTGTTATGAAGTTGTAAAATCTTTATACATCGCTGTAACTGTAATTACAAAAGAAGGTTACGACGATTCAATCGCGCGTTTATGCATTGAATACTGATTGATTAAAACGCAACTGTAAGAGCAAGCGAAAAAGGATTTGTAAAATCTTTTAAAATGACAAGAGTATACAAACTTTTCATTGTGTGTAGGTACTCGTAATGCCGTGTTTTTATGCTTAACGGGCACAAAATGTTTATCGTTTAGATTAAACGCAACGATGCAAGTAGAAATGCAGTCTTGATCGATCGGTAAACACAACCTCTATTGGTATCTATTTCTTTTGTAATATCACTTGTTAAGAGTAAATCAAAATCGTTAAAAAATCTCGCACTGACGACAAAATAATCATAGTATCGAATATAAATCAAGTC
Source organism: Erynnis tages (assembly GCA_905147235.1). NCBI lineage: Eukaryota > Metazoa > Arthropoda > Insecta > Lepidoptera > Hesperiidae > Erynnis > Erynnis tages. The sequence goes on from LR990097.1 coordinate 2,842,657, forward strand.
ATGAACGTGCATTTTATTACTAGCCCAGACTTAACGTCTTTCTTTCACAGCGTAGTGACGTCATCTAGACGTCATACAACGTCATAGCAGCACTCAACGTGGTCGTTAGATCCACCGGATGTTGTGAGCGATGTTGTGAGCGCTTTCTTCAAATTTAGAATTCTCGGTAACTACGCCTCCCCTAAGCTTACTTGACGGGTCTGTGGCCGAATCTCAGTGGCACTAATAACTTTCAAAAAAGTTATGTGCGCTTTATAACATTAAATTTCACTCGCTGTTACAAATAAGTTCACACTGAGTGGCGCTGTGGCTAAGGCTACGGTGCGCTACGCTGAAGGTCCTGGGTTCGATTCCCAGCAGAGCAGAGATGTAGTAATGAATTGGTAATGGTTGTGTTGTGTTTTTTTCTTATGTATGTCCATGGCACCCACGACACAATCCTATTCCTAGTGTGAAGCGTTATAAATTTATTTATTTAACGTACACAGTACCCACACATGGACAGTCGAAAGCTTTAGCCTTTTCAACCTTCTACGAGGGTCTGAATAACCGTTTTGAATGTTTTCAAAAACTCGTGCCTTATTTAGTTAAACAAGCGAACCTTTTCCAATTACGTCGCTAAGTGTACCCTTTTGAAAATATAGGTCAAAAGAACTAAAAATAAACCTTCCAACCTTCTGCAGTGCAATAATCGTCATTAGAGGCTATGACTTTTCATCGATAATATCGCGCTTTCTATGAACGAATCTGGTAATTTGACTGCTATATTTTTGTATAACGGAGCATTTTAGCAGAACGTATTCTGTGTCTCTATTGGAATTCGGATGGAGCGGGGGACGGAACAATGTATAGTGTATGTGAAAGTTTCGTCACTATCCCAATGAAACTTGGGACGGAACACTGGTAGGTTTATAGGAAATTACGAGTGTGAGGACGAACTTTGATATGATAGCGACGTTGGAACACAATGACATAGTCCAGAGCGGTTTGAAAGCGAACCCTGCCCTCGTCTCTATGTACATTTTGCGGGCGAGGGTATAATATCTCGATGTGATATTTATTTGATAGATTTTCAGGTGGAATATAGAAGCATGCCTATTATCGCTGCTCAAATAGAGCGCAAGCGATCGCAAAAGATGGCAAAAGTCAGCAACGTCGGGCGCGGTGCTATTGACGAATTATGCACGCTTCCGTGCTTCTGTGGAGACGTTAAACCGTCGGTCCAGGTTGCTATCGATAAGATAGCAGTCGATAAACCTTGTTGGTGGCCCTATGGGAAGGGACCTGTTCCCAACAGTGGGACAAAAGGGTTGTAGCCAAGCTAGGATATTATTATGTCGTCACAGGCGAAAAGAAGAATACGGTCCATTCATCTTGATTGATACTGATATGGAATTATACAGACTTAATATTTTCGAAACACGTTTTCGCGATCCACGTGGATATTGGAAGGGAAAGGTTTCAAAAATCTTCAAAAGGTTTCGATTAAAATTAAATTAAACTAGTTTGTAACGCACATTATAAAACGGTCGTTTCGTGATCGGTCAAACGTCGAATTGCATCGGCTGACATTTCCGTTCGTCAGTTCGAAAGGGAAACCGATGTTGCGGCGTGGGCCTTGTACGGAATAGGTAGTGTATTATACTATTATGTATTATACTACTATAGTGTATTATGTATTATTGATACGTCACGATACACCATCTGAGTGTAAGTTTAACTTGTATTCTTCTTTTCTAAGACAACCTGTGCCTCAAAGTATTCGTATAGTTAACGTCTGCCATTAGTATGGAGAGATGTCAGACAGACTGACAAATGACATGGGTACTAATGACTGACGTTAACGGTACGAATACTATGGCGGTAGCGTTCAGGCTGTGCCGTGCACAGGTGAAACTAATCAAAGCGTGTTAAAAAAGGAGTTATTCTAAGAATTGATAATATTAATCATTCCCAATCATCCATTAGCGTTCGTTCGTATCGTTTTTATCTCACTATTTCATTGGCAGAGTTATCGCGATCAAACCTTGCCCCCTAATAACGCCTTGAATGAAAATCTAATTTACATTCACGGCTTTACGCTATCAATAAGGTTTATGATGGGTTCTTCTATTCGTTATGTTATCTTCGTTTATCAATTTTCATTTCATCTATAAATTTCATTGAAGATTTCTGTGCTCAAAGTCAGTGCTGTCTCAAAGAGGAGTGAATAAAAAATTTGAAAAATTAATAGGATGTGGTGCTAAGTTGAGACCTAATTATTGAGTCATTTCGACAATTTAATAGAAGTAGGTAAATATTAATATCCAAATTTATTTCATTACGGTACCTACTTATTTACCTATTTAACAAAATTGATTATGTTCCCCAATCAATTTGCCCGCGATCTAACTGTCATAGAAAAGAAAAGAAAAGAATGCGTTTATTGTTGACTGTTACACGAGAAAGATATTACAAAAATTATAATAAGTTAAGAACAGTCTACCCTATTCGGGCATACAATAATTATATCTTAAATAACTAAAACTAAATTTTATATTATAATTATGTTAAAATAAGTTATGATCGTTTAGCAGTCAAATTATTTATTTTAATATTTTTCCTAATCGAACTCATCGGCTATGCATTGCATGTGTAAATGGTGTGGCAGTAAAAATGGTGAATCAATCTTCTGCCCGAGGCTTTAATTACCTATAGCACTAGCGAGCCTCCTAGTGTTAGCCATGTCTCTAGGCAACGACCTATGCCTATGATTCGCCTGTATGCCTGTTTAATTCAAAAAGAAAACGCAAGGAGACTAGAAAGAACAGAATAAATTCCGTTTCGTACGCGGCCGAGTCCCATAGAAATAGGAAAAACCTAGATAGAACGGTTACGTGCGCGAGTACGTACGTACCTATTCTGTAGTAGATTCTGCTAAACTGAGCGCATGTTGTGCTTATTCTGCCGCGACTGTGTGTTGAGTATTGGGCGTGAATGCCGCTAGCTGAGCTAACCACAGCGGACTCGGACCAAATGTGTTATAATTGCCATTCTATTACTTCCCTTTTCTATGTGTCGTCCTGGTGTTGAACGTGAACCGTAAAAGTGACTTCGGCACCTAAATATTTGAACGTGTCGTCGATCGATAACTCCGTCGCCAAGTGACTTTCTAAATTATACTCGGAAGATAGTATACATATATTTAGAAAAACTCGACGGGCTTTGTGACATCGTCGTCTCAGTATATGTAAAGCAGGATCTTATTAAAATTTATTAATGAGGAAATAGCGGTAAACTACATACACTGCATGGGTACTTCTTCGTTTAGAAATCATCATCATCATGATTAGCTTTAAGTTAGCATTATTATTATGCTGTTAAGTAACAAAGCGGTGATAGCCCAGTGGCTTAAAATTCGACCTCGAATCGAGGGGTCCGGGTTCGAATCCCAGTGGCTTTGTAAAAAAGTTATGTGCGATTTATAAAATTAAATATCACCTGCTGTTACGGTGAAGGAAAACATCGTGAGGAAACCTGCATGCCTGAGAGTTCACAAAAAAAATGTTCTCAAAGGCATCTGAAGTCCACCAACCCGCAGTAGGCCAGCGTGGTGGACGGCGGCCTACATCCCTCTCATTGTGAGAGGAGACGCTGTAGTGGGTCATTAATGGGTCACTGACAAGTAACAAAGACCCAAACTACCCCTTAATTAGGAGCACAAGTCGTATCCATAATTCTGGTAATGTGCGCCTAACATCAAATATCTTTAGTACGATCCTAATTCCCCTAACCTCGTATCCCAATTGCAATGTCGCACAAAAGTTGCTTGTACGACATCGTCATTGCATATATTTTGTTGCATGTCAGTGTCACGTTCCATTAGGCCACCTCAATAACCTGTGTTTAAATTTTGTCGTGTTGGTTGCTCGGCCAATTAAGACAAGGTCAAAAGCTTCAAATAGGCAAGTTCTCAACTAAAGAAACAAAAGTGACTCGACTGAGTGATAAAAGAAAATGTTTATACGGTTTTTGCGCCACTGAAGCTAAAAACGCCATATTAATTATTCATGAATCGCTATTTGTAGCGGCTTCATGAATTTCTTCGTTCAAAACATCCAGAAGTTCACACGGTGTTCTGGTAGTGGGTACCTACAGTTTTATATTAAAATCCGTATCACGTATTGAGTGAAAATTTGCTGCCGTCAGTAGTAGGGCGAAGTGTTTTGGCATTGTCAAGGGCGATAGGTCACGAAAACTGACTTAATCGCTGATTCTTATTGCATTGGAGACGTGGTTAATTATAAGTTAATTATAAGTTAATTTGTAGTTAATTTGTATTACTAACATAAGTTTTATTTTTTTATTTGTATGCCTGAAATTTGAATGCCTGCCATATTCACCTTATATGGATTGATCAAAATGGCCTGTAAAACCAATAACTAACCATATTCGTGCAAATAAATGATTTTTGATTTTGATTTTGGTAAATTGGATAAAAAGAATACATTTTTACACGGATTTCAAGGCAATACAAGCTCAACAATTACAATAGCATGTGTTGCATTGTCTGTTTTAGATTTAATATACTCCGTTGTATAATGTGTTGTCGTTGGATTAAGGTTTGTAATGCCTCTTTTCTAGAAGTTTGGTTCATATCAGTAGTGTGGTCAAGTAATCGACTTTTATCGATTTTCAGCGCGAAATGTCATCTTTTCAACGAGCACAAAACTTGTTTCACTGATGCCGTATAAAATTTCTCCAATTTAATACTTAGTTTTAACTGAAATATGGACTTGACAATAATTTTAAACTTTTATTAGCACCGAAATATTTATGATCACAGAGGATACTTTGATTTCTTTAACCTTCTCTTTAATTGTTTTCTATTTTGCATAATCCATAAGATGGGGACTTATTTTAGTAGTCCGTTTTCCTGTTTAATTTCATTTAATTAAAAAAGCAGTTTGTCTACTCCTAATCTGCTGACGTCATTGCAATTCGAATCTTCGACGTTTATAAATGTAACAACCTGTTATATCAACGCGATTATAAGATCGTTATGAATGAATTCTCGGATCGTACAATTAAAATAATCAGTAGACATCTATTGGGCAATAAACCAATTGAGTTCGTCTTCGCGAACTTGACCGTTTTCTACGCTCGATACACTCGGTTCCCATTTTATTTTCCCTCTTATCAATCAAATATCAACTTTATTAGGGTCATAATAAAAATCCTTTCGCCTCTCTTCTTGTGAATGAAACCCGACATCAATCGATACAGTACCAATGTTGCGATTCTCGTCTTTAACACTGAAGGCTACAGTCCGAATTTCGGCAACAGTCCCCCATTTCCTTTTATTTTCCCTTCTTACTTTTCTTGAATGGATTTATTTTCGTTCCCTTCGTAGGCTGGCACTTTCACATGGTCGACTCTGGATGTCTGCCAAGGGATTCTGTTTTTATTGAACACTGATACAATTGCCACTTTTATTCGTTCATCTTTAGTTCTTGCGAGACCTTGATATTTTTCCTTTCTTATTTTAATCCATCCAACGACGCGTTGAATTATTCAGCTAGAGGCTTCCCGGCGATCAAGTCGCTCACGACAAGTTGACAATTAATTGTTTTAATTACTTTCAATTCAAGATTACAGTTGGGGAAAACAAGAAGGGCAGGTGTGCTTCAGTCAGTTATGGAGTTGTTTGTTCGTTATTTAAAAGGGCAGAATATTTATTGCGCTTTTATAACATAAACAGCAGTTTGCATTAGTAGTAACTAATGCAAACTGCTGTATTGCTGCTGTACTGCTGCTGTATCTATTAGTAAATAGAGGTTAAGAACTATAAGCTGTAAAATGCAAAAAAGTGTCAGTAACGTTAGAACCGTCCCGATATTTGTGTTATTTTTTTATCTACGGAACAGTTGGGTGTTATCAATAATTTCAAACGTTCGGTTACGAAATAGTATTCTGCTGCTGATAATGTCAATCGTTCGAGAGAGGAAGTGGCAATCACACTCGCGTCTATCGCCGTGCGCCCTTGAATCGACATTCGTCTTTTTGAACGCTCACGTACCTACACGTAATTTATGAATGGTACGCAGTTTCATTGATACCGTCCGAATAGGCGTGTCTAGCGTATTTATATCGCCGCGTATTGGATGCTGTCCACGTGATGATGAACGTTTGTATTTTATTTGGGATATGACTTTGAATATAAATAACCGTTTTGATACTCTTGCTCCTCTTGCGTGTATGTTATTATCAGATTGTATTACATGTGGTTGTTGAGAATTTTCATTTCGCCCACCGTGCTGGTGTCTAAATTTATCTAGAACCATTGACGATTTTAGAACTAGGCGCTCTAGTGTGATATTATGTGCTACGTCAGAATAGTCGACTTCAATATCTTGGCCTGCTTTCCCTAGTTTTTGAGTTGGTTAGGTGAAATTTGTTGGGCATTTTTGAAGCTATCAAATTCTTGTGTTTTGGTTGCTGAGAATAATAAGACGATATTATCTTACGCCCGAAATTATTAATCGATCTTTGGATTTTTGATTGAGATTGATACTGCTTCGTTATCAAGACACTGTACTCAAAATACTCTGTAGAATATTAGTTTTTGGAAAACAAATGTTGCCTGGCAACCAGATGTAATTTAGGCGATCCATAATCTGAAGATCGATTATTATTAATTAAGTGAAACAATGAAAAATTGAAGTTTCAGTAGGTAAACTCTGTTTTACTTTATCTATGAAGACGGAAACCAATAAAGTTGAAATGAGCAGAAAAGGAACAAAGCAGAGTTGGAGACGCAATATAAAAATCAAGAAACGTAAACGAAAAGTACGAGTACACGAGTGTCCTTAAGAGAATTGCTTCCAAGAACATCGGCCCCTTTGATGAAAGCGGGCGCGCTAAAAATTTTCAATTACAATAATACCAAGAAAGCTTTGTGCATGTACAGAATTTTAATAATAATAATGTACTTGGGGGCTATGGCCGGTGGCGTATTTTAAGGTTTAGTGCCCCGGGCTATCATCGCCTATTGCAGTTCAGCGCTCAGGGGGGTTACTACAAACTCGTAAAACCATCATAAAGCAATGATGTTTTGTTTTAATTTTAATGAACAGTTTAATGAACAGCAATTAATGATGTTTTGTTTTAAATTTAAACAAAACGTCATTGCTTTATGATGGTTTTAGGAGTTTGTAGTAACCCCCCAGGTATCTAAATGTTTAGAACCCCTTGCCTTCAATTTATAGGAATTGAGTAGCAAAAGAACATGCGTTGATAGCCCATAGACCCGCTTCCAGCTTCAAATACAGAATAACAATACTATTTGAGATTGTATGCGGGTGCTTTGCTACTCATGACTCCATGTACTCACTATGTTCGTCTCAAATAAAGTATCTCCGGCAACTGTACATCCCAGCCGAAACACGAGACATGAAGAACATGCTGCTTTACGACGGGTTAAGAGGCTAGCGGTACCTGCCCGGACGAGCTAGCCTAACACAGATATTTTGTCCACGCAGACAATGTCGCGAACAGAGGCTAATTTGTTCATTATCATGACTGTGAAGCAACTCATTGGTTTCAAAGTAAATAACTTCATTTATTATGCAAAATGTGTATAGACAACCTTGAACTAGGAGTAGGTACGCAGAATCACTTGTTTACAGAACGGAAGTTTGTGTTCTGGCCAAAACAAAGCTTTTCGCCTCGAACGAATATTTACCATAAAATAACAGAGCCGATACTTTTGTAAATAAGCGGTTGGCTGTTGATACTTTTATTTAATTAAACAATCGTGCTTTATTTGAAGTAAAGCCGAAGTTGGTCGACGACGGGATTTTGCTACAGATCGACGACTATAATTATTATGTATAGCCAAATGACGCCTCATGCTAGGCGAACGCTTTCAGACAACACATTAGACTTAAAAGTGTTATCCAGACAAAGAACGTGAAATCTTTGCTAGTACTTATCACTTCCTTGACCCGAGCATATCTACGATTGGAACTAATTCAACTATGTCAGTACTTCAGTAGGAACTTGTCTGTAGGCAATCAAATTTGTTAAGAGCACATCTTACATTAGTTACTACACGCCTATCACTAGTTCGAAACAAATGGGATATCGCGTTTTTGAACTGACCGATCACGATGCTTTATTTTTTCCCTCCCCTCGCGCTTACCTCAATGCTTTTGACTGAGTTGTTTCTTTGTAGAAACTATGGCATGCGGTGTCTATTAGGTATGTGGTCGATGCTACAGATGATTGATTCTCTCGAAGCTCGCAAAGCCCCGCTGCTTGAGTAGTTTGCAAGCGATCGAAAAAGTAAGCAACGTCGGTCGCGGTAACTACCTGGACGGGGGCGGACCGCTAGCACCGATAGCACAGTGGCGAATTGTATGAGCGCTTAGTGCTTCGAGGACACGTTAAGCCCGGTTGTTGTCGATACGATAGCAGTCGTTAAACCTTGTCGGAGGCCCTACGATCGGTTTCAAAACATCCGACACGGGGTGGCCTCTAGCCCGTTTCTCCACAAATCCGCATTGGAGCTGGCGCCTCCCCCTGTCGCGGGGAAATACTCGTGCCCAACAGTGGGCCATAGCGGTGATAGCCCAGTGCTTAGAATTCGACCTCTAATCGAGGGGTCCGAGTTCGAATCCCGGTGGCACGCACCAATGACTTTGTAAAAGTTATGTGCGCTTTATAAGAATTAAATATCACCTGCTGTTACGGTGAAGGAAAACATCGTGGGGAAACCTGCATGCCTGAGAGTTCAGAAAAAAAAATTCTCAAAGGCATGTGAAGTCCACCAACCGCCAACCCGCAGTAGGCCAGCGTGGTGGACGGCGGCCTACATCCTTCTCATTGTGAGAGGAGACCCGACCCTGTAGTGGGTCATTAATGGGTTACTGACAACAGTGGGCCATAAAAGGGTTGCAGCCACAGTTAGTAGCTGTCGCTGCAATGATTGCTTTGTACTATAGTAGATAATTATGTGCAATACTAATACGTACATCGATATTTGTTGAAGTAGGTACCCGTTTTCAGGAAAACTGTTAGGTCATCTGACTAATATCCGGTCAGATTATCGCTATCGAGTTTATCGTGGTGCTTATCTGTAAAAGTATAAAGCAGTATTGTTAATATTTTACGTATTTTACCCTAAGCGGTACCCGTGCCTACATTTTCCTCGACTAGGTTTCCAGCTGTTTTGCGTTAGAGACACAAACATCTAACCATCCTTACTAACTTTCGCAAATATTATAACATTAAATCAATATCACATTTTAGAGTTTTCTTATAATATAGCTTCACGAAAACGCCTCAATTTACTGCAACTATTAAACTGATGTGGTGACATACAATGTATATTACTATTACTGTATCTCCCAATGATTCAGACCTTTAATCAACGCTTCCGAAGGCTTAAATTCTCCCACATGAATAATTATGCTACAGTTCAGGATGCTGCCGTTGAAAAAAAACTGACCAAGTGCGAGTCGGGCTCACATGTTGGGTTCCCCACCATCGGCATTCTGATTCAAATGTAGTGTAAAATTAAGTAAGCCTGGGTTATCATATAGCTTATACATAATGTTCTACGATCATTGCGTCGATTGTGAAAAGTGTTTCTTTTTTCAGATGTAAAGAGATTGAAAGGCTTGTGTGTTTTGTATTTCTGGATCATTCCGGTTTATGAGACAAAGGTAGACAGACGGTCGATAGTCAATAATCTGGCCGAAGAAGTTGTTAGCATAACCCCGGTACCTAAGTGCCTTGTCCAAAATGTCGCAAATTTTGCTCCTACGACTACCTACGTCATTGTGCACATTTTGTCGCATGTCAGTGCGTGCCTATTTCAATTAGGACAGCATTCAATTCACAGCGGTGATAGCCCAGTGGCTTAGAATTCGACCTCGAATCGAGGGGTCCGGGTTCGAATCCCAGTGGCACGCACCAATGACTTTGTAAAAAAGTTATGTGCGCTTTATAAAATTAAATATCACCTGCTGTTACGGGGAAGGAAAACATCGTGAGGAAACCTGCATGCCTGAGAGTTCAAAAAAAATGTTCTCAAAGGCATGTGAAGTCCACCAACCCGCATTAGGTCAGCGCGGTGGACGGCGGCCTACATCCCTCTCATTGTGAGAGGAGACCCGACCCTGTAGTGAGTCATTAATGGGTTGCTGACAACAGTTCACAGGGCTCTGTAGATATGTTCTGTAGAATGTTTGTCTACATATGTGCGGTCGGTCAGTTGTGCCATGTCAGCCAATTAGAACGAGGCCCAAGGGTTCCCATTTATCTCTCGGATTACGGATCCCCAAAACGTCAAGCACTTGCGCGTGGGAGCTGTTTATTGTTTACGTTCTTTTTCAGCCATGTTTTTGTCCCTTTCACAGTTCATTGAACACAGTGTTCATCGTTTGCAACGAATTGATTCATGTTCTTATGATTAATTAAAATATTGCAGGGTCCTCGAGCAAGTCGAGCATGAACTTACGCAGTTTCGTATAGAAATCGTATCCAGCTACCATTAGTATGTGGTGTCAAGACGGACTGACATATGACATACTAATGACTGGCGTTTGCTCAGTCTATTATCAAAACCTACAACTTCCCTCTAAGTGTAGATTATCACCATCGTTTCCGTGTTGACGTAGGTAATTGGTCATTTTGGTATCGAGGATATCAGAGATAAGTTTTTAATTAGCTTCTTATTGATTGAAATAACTTGTTGATCGATATCAATGTACTCTTTACGTCTGAATTATAGTACAGTCCCCATCCTACATCAATTTACAATATATTAGGACGATTTGTTAAGGAATTGTTATTTTCCCCAGAACATAGTGTTGTAAACAAACAATCTTCGCCGCTCTTATGAAAATGCCATTTGCACGGGTAAGAGACAAAACAAGAACGTTTAAATTATGGAAATACTACATACATCAATGCGAACCCAAATTCAAAGTTCCAATGCTAATAATATGAATTATTCGACAAGTTTCCCATCTTCATTAAAATCGATTCACGAAGAACTCGTCATAAGAATGACGAGTATCGAAACAAATTAATTGTACCTATTCGATATACTGTGTGAACAACGTTGGAGTGCCGACTTAATGAAATAGCGACGATGCTTGCGCATTACACAAACTTTTCTTTTTTTGAAACGGGAAGTAGATAGGCACTTAAATTTGCGCGATCTATTTACACCCATATCTATGGCTGCGAGCATCAAATTCCGACGCCATCAATGTAGTCGTCTCCCTCCCAATGAATGGAGTGTATGATGGCCCTACGCCAACATCGGTGTAACCTTGCTCGCTGATCCGTTCGGACGGTAACTACTATTTAAAGTTAGCCGACCGTTTAAACTGGCCGCTTCGGCTTTAACCTCTATTTATATCTACAGAAAGTTAACGTGTCAGATAATACCGTGTAAAAATATTCTTTCCTACAATTTATATGAAGACCATGCCGTATTTTTTTTGCTATTGAGACAACAAAAACATGGTGGTGAAACATTAGTGATGGGAATTCTACAGAGCCAGAACGAATAACGGACGTACATCGTTCAAATCGATTTACGATGAACTCGACTCAAAGAAAGCGATTTTATTTGAGTTATTGTATTGGAGTTTTGTCTTTAAGTTTTATACCGTGTCGTATATCCAAGAGAAATACTCGAACCGAATATATTCGGCATCCAAAGCGAATAATTCGGCTGAATACAAATTGTGAAAAAGATGCCAAATACCGAATACCAAACGAATATTCGGAGCATCTCTAGCCAATGGCACAGCACTGTCAACTGTACTAAATGGTAGATACTTAAAAGCGATCGATAAAAATTAACGAAAGAAAAGAATGTTCCTATAAAAATCGTGGAATCCATCCTATGCCCAAAATTGTTAGCAAATATCATGAATCAATTTGCTACGAACCATTTCGATTTCAACCCAATTACTCAACAGAGCCTTGATACATAGGTTTATAGCGAATAAGAAAAACAAACAGCCATAAAGAGCATAAATATTTGCTACGCCCCGCCATTCGATATAACGGTAAGAGCCATAAAGGCACGGATATTGAAGACTTACCGTTTATAGCATTGAATGCAACTTTGTGTGGCCGTTGCAATACCTATAAATAGAGTATAGTATGAAATAAAGTACGTATACAAATACTGTATAATATACAAAATAAATACAATCCAACTTTCACTATAAATACAATCCAACTTTCATTATAAATGTCAAAGTTTGTGTGGATGGATGGTTGGTATTTATTACCCTTTCACGCAAAAACAAATGAACGGATTTGAATGAAATTTGCTATGCATTTAGTTTATAATATAACCGGGATTAACATAATTATAGGATACTTTTTATCCTTCTGGGTGAAGTTCTAAAATTTCGGGATAAGCGGCGGGCAAAATCTATTAGAGTATAACACAAAAATTTATAGGTGCGAAAAGGATGAATTTAATGTATGTCATTATGTCACGCAGAAACGGCTGATCTAATTTTGGATGCATTGTATTGTAAACCATATGGGTTGAGTACCTAGATTAATGTATTTAGGTTACTATTGGTGTATATCTAGTTCAAATTTTAAATTTAATTTCTTGTTTTATATTGACGTCGATAAAATGATTTTAAGATAATGGTGAAATGGGAAGAATGTTGAAATTAGACGTGTCAAAAGCGTCCTTTGTTCTTTGAAAGGAAAGAGATTTAATGTTTTCGAGTATTTGCTGTTTTACTCATGATTTTCATAATATAGGTACATCATACTGTTTCTGCCTGTAGAACATATTTAAGCTTTTAAGCTTTCCATTACATTTCATTAAATATAAGGGTATTTACCTACATCGGCTTCTATTAATTTATTTTAATTCTCAGATGTCGAGTGGTATCTTGTTACTTCCTTATTGCGTTTGAATATTTACGCATTTATCATTCACCACGGGATCAGGAATCCCGTTGAAGACATGTGGTATTAGAACCAAATATGGATGACGGAAGCCTCTTCTTGATTTATTACCTCGGTGATATTTAGCATTTGTTAGATTTTCTTATTTTTGTTTTGCTTTGCTCTTTGTTTTTACTTCATAATTGCTGCTTTCCTCTTGCATTAATCATAATGTCTACACCATTTGAGTGATTTTTTGATGTTTTTATTGTTGTTTTTGTGTTCGTCTTTGTTTTTAAGATCACATTTGCTGCTTTCTTGCCTTGTGGTTTTACAAAAATCATAATAACATGTCTTTTTATGCCTAAATACAACATTTTTTTTTAAATCAGTAACAAGGTTATGTTTAGAGCGATATTGTCATTAAATTCTTGGCTATTAGGCTACTTTAATCAAATTTTAGCTTCAACCAAATAATTTTCTGTTAAATTACAAACGGAATTATAAGCTAAGTCGAATTGATTGGTTTTTCTTAGCCCGCCGTCATTAAATAATCCTATTTGCGAACGGATCTCTAAATGTGGCGGGTCTCACGCGGTCATTGCATGCGCGCTGAGTTTCTCCGCGGGTGCCATTGACATTGAGACGGTACGCTACCATCCCGAGTCTACTACCATCAGTGACACGGTCGTCTGTGGTAATTGCTGATTCGTCAGGCTTTTTATCACCGTTTGTAACTGTTTCGGTAACTGCTTGTTTAATTGCTGTTTGCTTTGTTGTTTTATCTTCCGTTTTGTGGGCCGCTTCATGGGTTATTTGAGTGGTTAAGATTCCGAGTGCAGCAGAGGTTCGAATGAGGGGTTTAAATATCTGTTCTTGATTTGGGCGTGTGTAGAATACCTTTACATGTGTTGTGTGTGGTCGTGGCACCCACGACACAGGGATTCCTAGTTTGGGGCCAAGAGTTTAAGACAAGCGTGTAGCGTTATTGTTATTATCTGATCGTGATTGATCACTGTCGCCTACTAATACGAGCAACACCAGAGGAGTCGCCAGTGCGTTTCCGGTTCTACAACAACCGGCCGGTATTAACAACCTACAAAAATGTTAATAAAAGCTTCAGGAACGCTTGAGAATTGCGAAAATAATTCCCACATTTCGAATATAATTACTAGAACAGCGATAGGTTGAATGCTCTAATTGTTGTTCCGATGCTGTAATAGGCTACCACAGTGTTTCCGAAACATAAATATGTCCTGGCACAGTGATGGTTTTGTCTAATCTTGATTATTTAAATGCTCCTACTGCATAAACACATTTAAATGTCTTGAAAGATAGGTGCATAAAATTAAGTCTGGCTTTTTGTTCGCAAACTTCACTTCCGTCCAATTTGGACAGAAAAGTGCCTAAGGTAGCTGGACATGGCGATGCTTTTTATTATTATTCTTTATAATTATAGGTAATTTTATTCCTTTGATGTTCAAATTGAGTCTATCTTTCTTATTTCGTGACAATTACGTGACAATGACAATCACCGCCGTTTTCAGTATATTAGTACCGGATACACTAAGCTATTAATGCCGGATAACCAGATCCGGTATTTTGGACTTCAATGCCTCGTCTGCATTTGAGAGACGCTGCCTTTCAACTGGTTTATTGCGACATTCATGCAATATTACTGCAGTGTTCTGTCATAGCCTGCAATAGAGTTGAGCGTTTCAATGAAATTTAGACGATACCCTTTTATGTACTGAAATGTTTATTTCTTGCGATTAGATCGGGGCTGCGATACCTTGTGTGGTCTTTGAGCTCACTTTTAGCTTACCATTTACGATATCTTATAATATATTTATGGTGGCACTTCACTTGGCTATTTGTGTTTGCGTATTCCACATATTTGGTAAATAATCACCATCACAAAACTGACAAATGTCAATAAGCATCCCTTATTGACATTTGTCAGTTTTTAGACTCAATACTGACATTTTCCTTTTACTGTCAAACGTTTATGTATTTGTTATTTGGCTTCCATGTGTGGGTATGGATGCTACTTGTTAATATTAGCGTAGATGTGCATTCGTCAAATATTTGAATACAAATACGCAAACGACACATAGCCAAGTGAAGTGCCACCTTAAGGAGTCGGGTTTGTTTGAACGTTGCAACGATTAACTTGAAGCGGTATGTGGCTATACACGACATATATTTTTTTATACGCAAGTTGACTTTACTAACGTGAAAAGTACACAATTTATTTCTTGGTAACTCACATTTGAGGTCACCGCTCTTACCAGGCTCTGGAATGCGGGTTGTTTGCGGAGCAGTACACCTGTCGTGGCGAATTTCTACGCAGCTGTTGTTTTTTTGAACTCAATGAGGCTGCTTTATAATTCAGCAAAATTCAATAGTAGTAGTAGTACCTATCTACTTTCGCCGTTGTTATAGTCTTTAGGAGAAGCACATTCTTACAGTCTGCACACGTTTCTGTCCCTTCATTGTGAGAGTGACATTGAGCGCATATAAAAATTAAAAAAAAAAAATTTTGAGTTGGTCGTTTTTTTTTTCAATAACTAATATCTACTATTTGTGTTTTTGAACTGACTTCGCAATTTTTCGGTGTATTTCGGCATAAATGCGTCACTAACGGGTTACGAAATTGTTGTTTTGTTAGAAAAAGATTGACTCCACAAGTGTATTTTTTGTCAACTTAAATCCCTTTAAAGACTCATTCTTGGCGCTTTTCCCGTGTTTAGGACTAAAACCAATGAATAGAAACAAATCACTAATACAGTCGTGGTTTATTCTTGCGTTTTTGCAAAAATTGCATAACTAGTCCGTTGCATAAATCGCTCGAATCAATCATGTCGCTTCGCTAGCTGGCCCGCATGCGCTAACTAGTCATTAGTGCATCAATTAACTTTGTTTATGGTCGTAACTACTGTTTGAGTTATGGATCCATGTTAGGTAAGTAGGTATATTTACTAGAAAGTTATCATCTGATTATAAAGAAACTCCTTCGTCAATATTTAGAGTAAATCGTCACATTTTGTGGACCTTCGACAATAACCCGGTAACAGCATTTTGTCCCTTACTTGTTGTTCACCCTGTATATGTAGGAGGCGTCGCTACTAATATGTGATTCCATCTTGGCTGTATATGAGTGGGCTGTGTGTGTATCACTGTGGGTCGACATGGGTAATCGGGCCAGGGAACCAGGATTAATAGAAGACAACACTATAGTAACAATTTCCGTGTATTATAATTCTAGATCACAATAATCACTTTTACAACTGATTACCTACTGAGATACTTTATCCATGAACGCCGTACATATTTCCAAGGGAGGGCTCGAAGGCCAAGGGTCGCAACCCTTATATCTGATCATGGTACAGGTGTACCGCTCAGAAATGACCGCATAGTGCTCAGAGTTATTTTCTGATATAGTGACAGCCTTCTAAGCGTTGTTCACGTTGGTTCATTTCACAGGTTAATTTTGTTCATAGTCTCGTAGTCTATTAATAATGACAATACAAAGGAGCCGGCATATATACATA
The DNA here is from genome assembly GCA_905147235.1 of Erynnis tages. Taxonomy (NCBI): domain Eukaryota; kingdom Metazoa; phylum Arthropoda; class Insecta; order Lepidoptera; family Hesperiidae; genus Erynnis; species Erynnis tages. The sequence goes on from LR990097.1 coordinate 2,859,132, forward strand.
ATTGACCTTTGCAACCACAATATAAAGACTTTTCCTTACCTTTGATTGATATACTAATGTTTGGCTTCTCTTTTCCAGGTATAATCTAATTTCCTGTTAATATCATGAGTAAGTTACATAAAACGAAAGAAGCCTTTGTAGCGGAATGTCAAGAAGTTAAGGACGGTATTTTAAGCCCATTTTTCTAACTTAAATGACTTGTATCAGAACAATTGCCTAATTGCAAGGGAGTTTCCACGAGCGTTTTTATTTCTCAATCTAATTTTGGACATGCCTAATTAATCGCGTATTGTGTAAAAAAACTCACAGCCTCCGAATTATCTATGTTTAATCATTGTTCTCAATTGCACACTTGAACTAAGTGGGTTAGCATCTGATGTTAACTGGTGTGCATGTGGAATTACTTTAAACCTTCATCTGTACTTCACATGTATTGTGTTGGCAAGTACTGGGGAGGTATTTGCCAGCAGTCATACACCACACGGCACATCAAAACAGCGATAACAAAACTTACTAGCCCATTTGATGGACAAGCCGGGCGAGGTGACAAATTGTTCATGCCTAGATCCACTATTGCGATTATCTTATAGGAAATAACTGCCCTTCAGTTCCATCAAATCTATCGTCTAGCGGCTACACTAGCCGTTTCTTTAATAGCAAACATTTCGCAACATCTGTGGAGTGTGGGCGGTTGCCGGTTGATCACCGTTGAGGACTAAACTAAACTGATGTAAATAAAAGTGAGCAAGAGGGAAGTTTTCCAAAATCACGGCAAGTTGTAATGGCGGCGGTAGAATGGGCAAAGTTGAGCAACTGTGGAATTTTCCCCGTGATTTTGAGAGTCCCGGCTGTGACCTTTACGTCGTTTCCTGTCGCCAAATTAGATTTTTGGTGCGTCAAAGAGGCAGGCCGGATGGAATCACTACAAGAGCTAGTTTGCAAACAACTGTGCCCTTTGCAATTATAATACGAATTCAGAACGTTTGATGTAAAACAGCTGATGTTACCTGAAATTTAGGGACATAGATGACTTTTAAACTGATGTAAATGAAGGTGAGGATAAGGGAGAAGAATGAATATTTATGAAACATAAGCAAGCTAGCCGTATATTCAACAGCAAACATTTCGCAACACCTGTAGGGTGTGGGCGGTTGCTGGTTGATCACCGTTGCCCAAGTGCGCATTGTTGGACGGTTAATGCCACAAGAGCGCAGTGCATAAAGATCTACGATAGGCGGTATTGCAATGTTTCCGCCGTCTATATCGATTGGGATACAACTATGAGATACAATTCGGCGTCTAATCGAAGGCTAATCCAGTGGTGCACGACTCACTTTCGTAAAAACAAAGTTGTGTCCACTTTATAAGATTAAATTTCATTTGCAGTTTTTCATAATGTTCTATTCATTTAAAATAAAGAGCTGGCACGTTCGGTAAGTAAGTACATATTACTCGAAATCTATAGATATCTTACAGTGAGTGAATATAGAAAAAGTACAGTATTTATAGTATTTTATTGCACCACTAAGTAAAACTCATTTTTCTTAAAGTTAAAGTTCTTCACTTCGAAGCTATTTCTTAAAGAAAATCTGATACTTTCTCTAAAAGCAATGCTGATAAAAGTCTACACGTGTGCACTTGGGGTCGACAGTCGACACCACCGTTCCATAAAAGCTAACGCGTTCAGAAAACACCACTCAGTTGAGTGCATAGATATTGCATTCTACCCCCTGCTATTCGACCTATAAAGGCTTATTGGAAATGCCTTTTGTTCTCAGCCAACGATCTAAGCCACGAACCATGAAACAGTTGACGCTGATAATTATAATTGTTTAATGCCTAAGAGACAAATAAAGTAGGAAAAAGCAGATATTTATTTCGCACGAATAAAAAACTGAAGTAGTTTTTTTGTATCCAATTAAAATAAAATGTACTGACTGAAGACATTTCTGTAGGTAAGCTGGATTACGTAGGATCAACAAAACAATAAAATTTTGATCCCATCGCCACTAAAGTAAATCATAAGCGTTTATAAATATCTTTATAGCGTCTTACATTATAACATAATGTCCCTCTCAAACAAAATACGACACGCCACATGATTGATAGAGCCAACGGACCCTAAAAGCTGGCGTTCAATAAATTATTTTCGTTTATTGCAATGTTATTTGTACTGGCAATAAAATGTGCTAGAATTTATTTTATTTACCGCTATAAAAATGTGGAGGATGGCAACGATACGCCAAATGTCGTCAGCGATGCGAAAGAAAAGAAATTGCCGAACATTGCCTCACTTGTTTTTCGATATACTAATTATTTGGTGAAGTTGATTCGGTGCTTGTCTGATGTCTGGTACGGTTTAGATATCTACCGCTTCATTTATAATCTGCCATGAAACAAGTGAAATGTGTATGTTTATTTAGGTATTCATTTGTATCGTTTTAGATTTTTCCAGTAATCAGGTTGGTCTTTGTCAGTTTGAAATTCCTTGTTTTACATCAAAAGCCTTGAATTAGCATTATAATTGAAAAAGCTGAGAGTTGTTTGCAACCCAGGTCTAATAATGATTTCATCGTGCCTGCCTCTTTGACGCTCTAAAAATCCAATTTGGCGACAGGACACGCAACGTCGGACGTAAAGGTCAGCTGGGATTCTCATAGTACATCCAATCACAGGGAAAGTTCCGCAGTATTCTGCCGCCGCCATTACAACTCGCCGTGATTTGGGAAAGATCATTTTCATTCTCCACCCCCTTCTTTACTTTTATTTACATCGATTTCGTTTATTCCTCCATTAAAACCAAAACTTTCACGTCACTTTGAATTAGCTCTTTTACAGCAAAGCTTTGAATTCGCATTAAAATTTCAAATAGAAGAGTTGTTTGAGAGCCAGGTCTAATAATGATTTCATCATGGCTGCCTCTTTGACGCTCCAAAAATCCAATTTGACGACAGGACCCGACGTAAAGGTCACAGCCGGGATTCTCGCGATTCACTTCATAACGGTAAAAACTCCGCAATTTTACAATTTTGGTTTAATGAAGACAATAGAATTATTTTCAAATCTTGTATCTGAACCTTATTTAGGTATATTTTTTTCGAATAAGCTAACATCGTCAATGTTTTCGTTACATCAGTCTCCTCCATCCAAGTGCTGACCACGCACGACTTCTTTTTTTAGGTTAGTAAATTGCTCTCATCATGTTGCCTGTAACCCAATAATGACCCATTACAGGGCCAGGTCTCCTCCCACAATGACAGCGATGTAGGCCTTAGTCCACCACTTTGTGGACTTCACAATGTGAAGTACATATGTCTTTGAGAAAAGTGCGTGCCACTGGGCCATCACATCACTGGGCTATCACAGCACCTAAACCATGATCATATTACCCCTTTTAAAATAAACCCTAAAATAGACTAAAGAGAAAACAGTATATTTTGACTAGCAAAGAACGTAGAAAGGAAGACATTCGTCCTTACAGTTTATTGCCACAGCCAGCCACAATTTATGCCCGTTCTCGACACGGCGGAGCTATTCGGGAAATATGTGGCTGCGATACGCCGCCATCTCCTGACCCAGGGGACCGAGAGTTGTGAGGTCTCGTGTGTGTGTTTACTTTGAGAACATTCATATTAAAAATGCTTCACAGTAAGGGCGCCGGGCGTGCGGTTCGTGCCTTCGCGGTATGAATAATTCTGTATCTCCATCTGTGTTGTGTTCCCTCTCAATGTGAAATAAACTCGTAATTAATATAACACCGAGTATGTTATACGCAGCGGTGATAGCCCAGTGGCTCAGAATTCGACCTCGAATCGAGGGGTCCGGGTTCGAATCCCAGTGGCACGCACCAATGACTTTGGTAATAAAAGTTATGTGCGATTTATGAAATTAAATATCGATTTAAATATCGATTCGAATGCGATTTATGAAACCTGCATGCCTGAGAGTTCACAAAAAAAGATGTTCTCAAAGGCATGCGAAGTCCGCCAACCCGCAGTAGGCCAGCGTGGTGGACTAAGGCCTACATCCTTCTCATTGTGAGAGGAGACCCGACCCTGTAGTGGGTCATTAATGGGTACTGACATGACATGTTATACGTGTAGCTAAATATATTACTTTTGCAGGCAATTCACTTACATTTTGTATGATTAAGGATAAAAAATTTGTAGTGTCAGAAATTATATTTCTGTCTCCATCACCTTATTGGCTTTTGTGCCCTTTGCGCAATTGGATTCAGAATGAATTAATCTTTTTATATGTAAGTATTAGGAAAAGGAACCTGTCTTCGTTCATAATGTTGATTACCCGTATTTCTGTGGTTCTCCGCAACGCACTGGGAACTTACCTGGTATCTGGTATTGCTAAAGTCAATAGGCGACGGTGACCACTTACCATCAGGTCCCGTTGCCCCGTCTGCCCGTCCTCGTCTGTGTATTTGGTATTTTTTTATTTTTATGTAAAGAATACTTGAAGAAAGTCTGACCGGACAATGTGCTGTATAATAAAAGCCCCTCGGGGTATCAGAGAATATCGCGCTCATACGAAACGTAATCACGAGGGGCTTTCGGCAAAAGTGAAGAATGAATGAGTTCCTTTCTCAGTCACACGGAATAAATATTTTCCTCGTTGGGAATATTTGATTTCCTAACGTTCCGGTGGAGTTGCTCACGTTTTCAGCTTTTTACTTGAAAAGCTCTTCAGCCTTTTGTAGTCCACTGCTAGCATGATTGACCTCGCCTAATAGACTGTCCGTCGTATTAATGATAAGCCTATTAATTAACTAAACTATACCAATATGACAAACATGTGATGAGACTGAAATTATAATGACACGATTATGACTCAATTTGAACAGTATACTCGGCTGATGACGATCACTTTCCTCGATGAAAGAAAGTAGTAGGTGGCATTTAAAAGTAAAGCATTCAAAAAATTTACGCATTTACCCTTGTTAATGTAACCGGTAGAAAGATTTTATCAAAAAAGGATGTCTCATATTCAATTGTAAATGTGAAAGACCATACTCTCAAGTGATAAAATAAAATAACAATGTCAGGAAGGACAGAGCCTACATTTACAGTCCTGTAAAGCTGCCGACTACGGGTGCTTCCTTGTGTTTATACCAGGGTATAATCAGAGAGAATGCACTATCACACAAAAATGCAAATAACGAACGGAATAATGAATGGATGGTTCGCAATTTCAATGTAAATCGTGTTTATAGATAAACAATTATTATAAAAAGGAAATAAATGAAAAGGAAATAAAAAGGAAGAAAATAAATAATTTGGACTGCTGAACAAAATTAATAATTTAGCAATAAAATCATAAAAAATGTGAAATAAATTTTTAGTTATGTAAAACACAATTATTTATTGTATGCCCGCATAGGGTAGACTGTTCTTAACTTATTATAATTTTTATAACATCTTTCTCATGTAACAGTCAAAAATAAACGTATTCTTTTCTTTTCTTTTCTTTTCTTAATATATTCATCCAAGTGGACACATACTACCTCACAATGTATTGAGCGTAATGAAATACAATCGCAGTCCGCATTGCCCCATTCAGTGGGACAAAGAATTGTTTTGTCCAAATCAGCTTCATTACTTCGACGTATTGCGATAGTACTGAGTGGTGACCTCGGAGAATGGTATTGTATTATGTTATTGTTTGTTTGTGCGGTTGTATTATTAAAAATATTTTTACTTTTATAATACTATTTCGGTGGCGGAAAAAATTTACACTATGGTGCACTATGGTGGAAAATGCGCCGAATGGGCTTCTCCTTGTGAGGAGAGACCAGTGCGCAACAGAAGGTCACGGAATGGTAGCTTACCTAATTTATCTTAAATCAATCGGGACACCAAATGATTTTCCAAACAAAAATATTAGCTAACACGTGGCCTCATATCATCTGGTAAGATAATGGTGACTGTGTATGTAGCACACTTGTTTTCTTTTCCAAAAAAATCTATAAAGGAAAAGATGTTCACAAATTTTAATTGGCACTTCGAAAATTCAAACCTATAAGACGAATGTGACATGAATTTTGGAAGAAGCAAAATGTAAAAAGGTGTTTTCGATTGATTACATTTGACTGAAGCAGCGGTACTGTGCTAACTCCATAGGTACATATAAGGTAATTTGATAAAGAGATTTTTACCCACCTTATATTGTGCCCCCAATCATTATAGGTTCTCAAAACAACAAAGGTTTTCCACGTACCGCATTATTGGGATTAATTATGGACGAAGTATTGTTTCATGTTGTGTGTTTACCTTATTAGCTTCAGTATTAAGTTGACATGTTGCTTTTGGGGTGACCACACCTATGGCCGGTGTTTTAGGGATTTTAGGGACTGTCTTCGCAAACATTGACAGCAATAGTGCAATCGTTAACATTTAAAAAATAAAATGGTCTTAAGAGAACTCTTTTTCGAAGCCGGCGACATAAATGTAGTACCGAATCCTGTGATGATGCTACTGCCAATATGACTAGGTAAAATAATAGAGATTTATTAATAGTAATAGTAATAGATTTTATTAGTACTACTACATACTTTGGTATCGTCTGTTTAGTCACTAAATTTAGTGCGAAGTATGGTGCTGCTGGTTATTTTTCACTAAAGAATCCAAGTTCGCGAAAATGACGAAAGTTTTATGCTAAGGTCTGGTTTTACTTCAAGCCGGCTTCTATATTTATCGTGACCCGGTATTTTATTTTGACGGCTCGGTACCGTGTCGCGACCCGGCAATGGGAAACGCGATATGAATTGACAACGCACGGTTGAAACTCCGCCCGTGCGCCCCTTATGCGCCGATGTGTGATTTTTATTTTTAACGTTCTTTGTAACTGCAGAAATCCCTTAAAATAAGAACCATAGCATGGGGACCCTTATGTGTGATTGGTATTTCTGCGAACAAGGGCTCGCCTCGAGGAGGGTCTCGGAGTGGTTTTTTTCAACAAACAATCGAAATAACGCTAAATATTGCGTGTTTACAGTAATTAGGCCTTTGTTTTGTTTTCATAAAGATTTTGGCAAAGCGAAAACAGCCTTTGAAATGATTCTGTTTACCAAACTTACGGCTAGTTTTACAATAAAGAAATGTTTGTGTTTTGTAAATATGTATCGTGAGAAAAGACCAATTCTTATTTCATTAATTATTTTTCTCATGTTTTAAATGGTCTGTTTTCTAATTAAATTTAAAATGAATGACTATGGATCTACCAAATATATGTATTACCAATATATTTTTGGACATATTTATTTCTTAACCTATAGTTCGAACCTGTTTACATGGCCAAAACAACCGGATAATTCGGCCGAATATCCGAACATCTTGTGTTAAAATTTTGTCGTGTTGGTTAATCGGTTGGTTATGTCAGCCGATTAGGACAAGGCTTTAGGGACAGGACTATTACCGTTCAATCGCCCAAAGCCCTTGAACGTTTGAATCAATGTAATCTCATTATTTTATTTAAGCGAAAAGATGTTTTCGTACAAGCGTCATAAAAGTAAAGAAATACGACTAATGAACTCTCGATAAGAGGCCTGTAAGTATATTTAACTACCTCATGCTTCAATGGAATTCGGTGAAGTGTGCTCATTATATTCGCAATGTGAATTTCTTTCAGAATTACGAAATCCTGTTTAGTTTATTTCTGGAAATATCGCTTTTATATTCGGAAACATCTTCGCACGTTTTACATCATTTGGCGCTAAGGAGAGCTTTGAACCTTAGGAAATAAAGGAAGGAAGGACTGGTCGGTACGAAAAAACGTTAGCTCGAACTCAATATCCTTCGCCGGCACATTGTATACGTGTTCTATAACACGAAAAGAAAGGAGTAAAACGCCAATAATACTTATATAAGTTTTATCAACAGTCATTACACAAAAGTGCAGCTACTGGCAAATACTGAGAAATAATAGCTTCATTCCTTTTATAAGGCGATTAAAATGTCGTTAAGATCTGCGCTGGGAATTAGTTCGCACAAGGTCGTTGGTTTAAATCCTGTTTGATTACAAAAGTAAAATTACACGAAGCTGCTATTACTCTTGGAGTCCCACAGTTGGGCGTGGATTCAAAAAAAGGAGAAGGAAACCATAACATACTTAACCTTTCTTTCTAGTTTCGCTTTGTACTCCCCGAACAGAACATAATTTAGTAGGTCTAAGAAAACGACGAGTGACGGGCCCTAATGACGTCAGCGGAGTGATGGAAGCATTAAAACTGGAAAAGCCCCAACTTTCCCATTTAAAATGAAAGCCAAGTTTCCCGAGCACCTAATTAAAGACTTTTTCATTTGCTTCTTTTTTTCCTGAGTAATGGTTCATTTATGGCGTGATAAGGGTTGATTAAATTGTTTAGAGCTTTTTTGTTTATAAAATCCATCTTTCTCTTAGAATGTTGCCTTCCTTAGGCGCTGGACACACAGAAAAGACGTAAGACGGCGACGGGGCGCGGACATTTGTCTGTACCGCGTCCCTTTCATACAAAATGTACTATAGAAGCGTCGCGACGCAAAACATACAGAAGAGACGGGGCGCGGGCGCAACGCTTTTACGTCTGCACCTGGGGGATGATTCTGTATGACCATTCAGATTTCGTGCCGATATCGTGTGTCATCCAACCGTATGTCATTTCATGAACTCGGCACGACAAGGAACCTTAATGTCTATTCTATAAGGCACACAAATAGATTGTCACGATATTTGACTTTTAAACCTTTTTTGACTTTTTATCACTGGTAAGACACGACATTGCCGCGATACGAATGTGAATGGTCATACAGAATCGGCCCCCGTCCGCGAAGCATCCTCGTCTTAAGTCGCTTCTGTCTGACCTGCGCCTTACTTCCTTTCAGCCCTTCGTAGTCCACTGCTAGCATCTCCAATCGACGCCATTTTGCGCGGTTCTTGGCCCTTAGAATCCAACGGTTTTGTTCTGTCTTCTTCAAGTCGTCAGTGAGCGGAGATTGGCCTGTACTTCGAGCATGAACTAACACAGTTTTGTATCGAGCTGTCATTAGTATGGGAATATGTCAAGACAGACTGACACATGTTTTACTAATGACTGACGTTTACTGTACGAATACTTTGGAGATAGTGTTCATGCTCAGCACACGGCACTGTATTCCTTTTGCATAGACGCGGTCTCCATTCGAGAATCTTTCTTCCCCATCGTTTGTCAGTCCTGCGACCAATGTGGCCAGACCAATATCACTTTAAGTTGCGAACTTTGGCTATGTCGGTTGCCTTTATTCCTCTACGGATTTTTACATTTTTTCATACTCTGTATTCGGCAAATTTGCGCGCAAGTGTGAAAACTTGCAAAGCGATTCGTTCGACATTACTATTAAAAGCTTTGCGGTGTTAGTTAGTGAATGCGTTGAGTCATATCAGTGGGTGCTAACGGACGGCTAACACCTACGTCATGTGGGTCGTGTGTCGTAGGAAAATGTACGTACGTAGCTTCCTGTTGTGTGTTGCGACCACGTTTCGAGGAAAGTAGGGTGTGGGTGGTAAGTTACTTCTTTATTCCATATGAGTAGCAAACGGGCACGCAGGCCACCTGATACAACAAAATCTGAGGTCTTAGGATGAGTTGCTACTAATGAGGACTGAGATGTTCGCCACAGATTTCCGGCACATGGCACATTAAGAGAGCATTGAGAGGGTGGTGTTAAGGTGACTCCCCGGGCTCGCTTCTATAGCTCCATACATATGGATAGTCAAATAAGCATTGGATACTTACTACAAAATCTTTGACGAAGGCCTGGCGCTCATTGTGACTTAGGACTACAGTTGCTAGACTAGGCAAGTTTCTGTATCTCCGCCCGGCGGACGTGCATGGAAACTGTACGGAATCCATTCCTAAAACGATCGCGTTTTGATTTTCATTAACGACATAGGTGACAGTGATAATAAGTCGCCCAAAAGTACCCAGATATACCTAATCGTGTAGCCTCCCAAGATCAGACATTTGTCCCTTTTCCTCAACTTAACTACACAATGGTAAGAATCGTCGCAACGCTCCACTGACCTTTATGAGACCATACGACAACACGTTCAGAGTTAAGACCCGTATAAAAGTTAGCGGGTTACAGACTTACGGTGCACGGTACTAAAACTCATTGCGGGTATATTGCAGGTGAGGTTTGTGGCTTGGATGCCTCATTTATTGCTTCTCATTTAGTGCTATTTTTATTGACGTTTAAGTAAAGAACAAGGTTCAATTGATAGTGACAAGTAAGAGAATACCCTCCTCTATGTAGAGGAGTAGAAATTTAAACGACGGTTTTGACAGTGTCTGCAACATACCCAACTGCAGGGTCGGGTCTGCTCTCTCTCCCACTCTCTCTCTCTCTCTCTCTCTCTCTCTCTCTCTCAGTAAGCAGGATGACCTTAGTCCGCCATGCTGAACTACTGCGGATTGGAGGATTTCACACGGCTTTGAAAACTTTGCGGAGAGGTTTTAGGCGTGCAAGTTTTCTGGCGATGTTTTCCTTCACCGTTACAAGTGATATTGTAGTTTTTAAAATGTAGGTAGGTATATAACTGAGGGTCGCTTCCACTCCGTTGGCTTACTAGGATTCGAACTCGAGTAACTTAGCCACTGGGCTATCTTGACAAGTACTTACCTACACATCCTCAAATACAAATAATTCTGAAAATTTTTGAAAGCTTTTCCAAAAACCGACCTAGAAACGGTTTTCAAATCAATATCGCACCAACACAAGAGGAGATAGAACATTTTGTTTTTTTGGGCGCCAGGCCTTCAAACTCTAAATTGGCTTTTGACTGCGTCGTGTGTGGGCAGTATTTTCACTGAAAATCTTTTGTACATCCATGGCGAAACGAAAATTGACTTTAATTTTTATGATCCAATTCCAAATTACTCTCTTAAGTCCTATTTTTCCTCACTTTATTACAATGAGGTAATAACTAAACTATACTAACGTTTTTTGATGTCTGGGGAAATTTTTCAAAAGATTTAAGGTATATGGAAGTATATATTCTGAAGCTTTGACCAAAGCGCACGTATGGAACACATACATTACAAATTGCCTGAACGGGCGGCCTGTACTTGCCGAGACGTTGTCCCCATTCTAGGATCTAATATTTCCGAATACAAAACCAATATTTTTAAAACGCCCCTCTCAAAAGAAAGACGTTAGAACAAGACGTCACATTAACTGCAAAAACCTTAAGAGCCCGTGGAAACGTTCCTGCGCTAAGACGTGAAGTGCTTGATGTTCGACTTTACGATCATTTTACTACTCGCAGTAACACTAACTGTACAATGTTCGCACAAAAACACTCTTTTTAGGGCTCTCTTAATAGAAATGAACCGGTTCGCAGCAACGTCTGCCATGAATAGAACTACGAGATGATGGATGAGGCTCGCTTAGTTACCTTTTGTACTTTGTCCAAGTTATGATTTATAATTGAAATGCTTGCTATCAATTTTACGTTTGCTTGTATCGTCTACTCAGTATTTAAGATTTATTCATCATCATCATCTTTATTAAGGCAATGATTTGTAACGTTGGTGGATTCGTACTTGTTTGATCTTTTGTACTTTGTCTGGGTTATGATTCATAAGTGAAATGCTTGCTATCAAATTTGCGTTTGCTTGTATTGTCTACACTTTCTGTTCTTTTCTTTTATTAGGGCAATGATTTGCTACCCCGTATCTCGTTTCTCGTACGACAACGTCATTGCATATAATTTGTTGCATGTCAATGTCCTGTTGTTGACTAAGGACAGCTCAATACATCACTCTGTTTTTAAATTTTGTCGTGTTGGTTGCTTGTTCGGTTATGTCATAGCATTTTATTTATATCATATTGTTTGCGATATACAGTACACTATGTAATTTGTTTGTTATTTTTGTGTGTCAATTTCCTTTACCTTCCTTCTCCATTCGGATATCAATTGACTCATTGTGCAATGACTTTTGATATATTCAGTCACGACGTTAATATTATGTTTGTCTTTACATTGACGTTGAGGAAAATAATAAGGAGGGATATAGCAAGAGAATGTTGATCAGGCAATGATCCCACTTACGCAGTTAGTTAGGTAGATACTTGACATTAGTACATTCGTACGGCTAGGGATGTGAAACAGTAACCATAACAAAGATTGTCGCTTAAAAAATCGAAGGAGTTCTGTTCCTGTAGCATTAAACGGATAAGTAGCCTTAAATGGATAAGAAACAGTTTCTTATACTGGCACTCAGCTTTGAAAACACAACTTATCTAGTGCTCCAAAACTGAAGAAATGATAGTATTCAAAAAAGGTGTAAAAAGATCTCTCCTTCAAAGTCTGCAACGCACTGGCGACTCCTTTGGTGTTGCTCGTGTCAATAGGCGACGGTGACCACATAGCATTAGGCAAGAAACAGGCAGAACACTAGCCCTGCCTTATAAAAATGATAATGGATAAAAGCGTGGTGCTTAAATTGGAGTCAATAAAAACGACGTATTTAAAAGGAAAGGAAAATTCTAAATTAAAATTATCGTCGTTCTAATTAAATATTGATGAACCCGTGAACTAACTGAAGTACAGGCATAATAATATCACTTTATGAGTAATGAGCATCCCGACGTCTCTGCGAAGTTGAAACTTCGTCTCGAAGTTATAACACGGATCAAGGGAAGCTGAAAGTTCCTCTGACTTCGAAGTTAGCGCATTAACGAGCCATGTTTCAATGTTTTTCATAATCAAATCATAAGAGCTAGTCTGAAAACAGAGCCAAACATTAAAGGTTATAAGAGTAATAAACATGCCTCTCATACTTCGTGAAACTTACTTTAAATCATTAAAAGAAATTGATCTTGTCTGTGACCCATTAGCTATCCACCGCAGGATCTTGTCTCACAAAAAGAAGGATGTAGGTCGCAGTCTACTTAGCTGGCCTATTGCGAGTGGAAAGACTTCACGTGTCTTTGAGAACCTTAAACCTATACAAAACATTTAGCAGTGGCCTTAGCTTACCTCCCTGGTCGACCCCTCCCTAGAACTGGCAACACTAGCAAATTTATTGATAGTCTGTCTATACGCGGTATCAAGATGCGCTCGCAACGGTGCAACGGTACCATCTATTAATTGATCCGGCTTAACGGATAACGGACTTAACAGCTAGCCGGTTTCAAGTGTTTATAGATGTTAAATAACGAGATTAACCGATTCATGTCTTGGATTTAACAAATGTTAAATTAGAACTAAAACCGTCTGTGGCATAGAAACTGAAGTAAAAAGAACATAGCTACCATTTGTGATATAAATGCTACAGCATGCTACTGTCACAACCCAAAAGCTAATTTGCGTGCAGCTGAGCAGAATCTGACCCGCCCCGTCCACATCTATCTCTATCTTCCATCTCTTTCTTATGTCGCAGGCTGACTAGGCGGGTATAAAATATTAAAATCATCGACACTTACGATGACTAACCAATTTATAAGCGGTGATAGCCCAGTGGCTTAGAATTCGACCTCGAATCGAGGGGTCCGGGTTCGAATCCCAGTGGCACGCGCCAATGACTGTAAAAAAGTTATATGCGCTTTATAAAATTAAATATCACCTGCTGTTACGGTGAAGGAAAACATCGTGAGGAAACCTGCATGCCTGAGAGTTCAAAAAAAAATGTTCTCAAAGGCATGTGAAGTCCACCAACCCGCATAAGTTCAGCGTGGTGGACGGCGGCCTACATCCCTCTCATTGTGAGAGGAGACCCGACCCTGTAGTGGGTCATTAATGGGTTACTGACAATAACCAATTTAATTATACCGCAGCATTAACCACCTTGAATATTATACAGGCTACATTAATTAATAACGTTTTCATTTTGTTGGCACAAACAAATTATTAAAACATTAACAAATTAATATTAATGGCGAAAAGTATACCAAAATAACTTTTAATCTTAAAACAATAACCTTTGTCGGTCCACAAAAGACCAACGTTGCGGGCAACCCTTTCTTTCATCCCTTGTGTTTATTATTTTTATTATTACAGGTGAACCGTTGTGTTTAATGTCAAAATCCTTTGAAGAAAATTACCTTGCGAAGAAAAATTACCATGAATTTTTGGATGGCTTAATCTTGCTTGTGTAATAATAGTAGTTTGTAGGTTTCGTTGCTTGGTAGCTTACTTAAAGCGAGGGAGGTAGGCCTTCAGTGCACCAGGCTGGCGTTGTGCAGGTTGGTGGACTTCACATGCCTTTGAGAGCGTTACGAAGATATCTCAGACATGGTTTCCACACGATGTTTTACAGGCTGTAACGGCGAAGGAAAAGATCGTGAGGTAACTGTAGCTTAAAGCGGGTGACAATAACTGATGTGTGCGACTGGGATTCGAAACTGGACCCCTCAAGTACGATGCCGAATTCTTGACCTGTGTGCTCTCATCGATCTATACAATACTTATCTAAGTGATGCTAAATAGTTGTTTAGTTCAATAAGCGCCACCACAAACTATCGCAAAGATTCGTATCAAACACGAACACGAAATTTGATATTCAAATGTCAATGAACTCGTTTTATTTGAAACTGCTTTTTGCCGCATTGCTAATAATAATAATATTAGCAATGCGGCAAGTATGTCTGCGGTTAATGGATAATTAAGAACCATGACATTATGACGTGTATGCAAACATATGCACATACAATTATACTGCCCCAAGCAAGGTCATCGACACTGGTTTTTTTGTTTTGTTTGTTTTAACCCATTAATGACCCACTACAGGGTCGGGTCTCCTCTCACAATGAGAGGGATGTAGGCCTTAGTCCACGACGCTGGCCTACTGCGGGTGATATTTAATTTTATAAATCGCACATAACTTTTTTACAAAGTCATTGGTGCGTGCCACTGGGATTCGAACCCGGACCCCTCGATTCGAGGTCGAATTCTAAGCCACTGGGCTATCACCGCTGGTTTTTTTAGCTCTACTCTACTTCTGAACAAACTTAAACTCTATTGTGTTACAATAACGCATTGGATTTTAATGCATTTAATTTTGTATGTTCGGATGTGATTTGAAAGTCAAATGTGATTAATTGGATTTGTGATTTCCGAAATATTTTAAATGTATGTTAGAATGCTGATTTAATTACTTGTTAATGTATCCTCATAACATTGACTTGTTGTAAAGAAGTCACCATGTTCTTATTCTTTGATTTGTGAGCGTGGTTCCCCGGGAGACATAATACTACACAATACTACAAGTACACAGATAAACAATCTTGCCCTGAAGTGGGACACTGAAAATATTATTTGAATAGGTATTTAACTAATTGATAAGAGTTGCCACCATGCGACTCGGCTCTATCAGATTAGTGATCCACTGCGCACTGCTGTGGGTCTTCTCTCACAATGAGAAGGATGTAGTTCTCAGTCCACCACGCTGGTCTAATGCGGGTGGACTTCAAATGCCTTTGAAAACATAATGAACATAAAGAACTCCCAGGCACTCGCTTCACTGCAGTATGTACCTACCTAATATGTTTGTAAAGCGCACATAACTTTTAAAGGAAGTCTGGGTTTAGAACCGGGACCCCACGAGTGAGTCGCCGCATTCTTAGCAACTGGGCTATCGCCGCTCAAGTACGTTAATCAGGTACCTACTGGTCACATACGAATATGCACGTGACAAAAACCACGTTTCTATCACTGTATACATCATAGGGGAGGCGTGCCAAAGCATTTCGTGAGAGCCTAATATTCGTTGTGTTCAGTTATTTATGTTTGCGTGATTTTGCAAACATTTGGAGGGCGTGGTGTCGCGGCTATGTGGACGATTTGGTCGCATTATGATGAGACTGACTATTTGTTTTTCTTTCTTGACTTCTGGATATGGGCCTCCCCTAATCGACGTCAAACCGCCCGGTCCTGGGCCAGACTTTACATCCAACGACATCCCGCCGTCTTCTTCAGGTCATCAGTCCACCTGGTCGGAGAGCGGCCTGTTCTCCTTTTGCGTAGACGTGGTTGCCATTCGAGGACTTTTCTCCACATCGGTTGTGAGTGCTTCGAACTATGAGTATGTGGCCAACCCATTGCCTTTTCAATTCGCAAACTTTAAGAGATATGTGGGCTTTTTTCTTCTACGGATTTCGTCATCTCTGACCTTGTCACGTAGAGAATACAGCAGCTGAGCAACTAAGCTTATGGATTAGACCCACAGTGAAAGACCATGTCGCCAGCGCCATAGGTCATCACTGGCAACACACTGTCTGTAACCCATTAATGACCCACTCCTCTCACATTGAGAAGGATGTAGGCCTTGTAGGAGTCGGTAGAAAACTTCCGACCTAGCCCTACTAGAAATAGTCAGACGCTTCATATTCCGCACATATCTGCCATCGAGCCATGACATACAATCCTATACCTAGACAGAGAGAAGGTGAAACATACCATTGAATAATTAACATGACTCACGGCACGAAATTGTGCCAATCCCTCGTATAAGGAGGTGCATGGTAACGATACCGGAGCGCAGTCGAGTCGAGGCTTATTTGGAGGGATTCATGGACCTCGATTATACTAATTCATACTATACTAATACATAATTATATTTCGATGCTTTGTTGATACAGTATGGGAGAAGTGGCATAAGGGAGCCAGGTTTTGAAAGAGCCACTTACACTATTTCGGTAGTTTAAGAATCAATTTGGTTGGAATTTTTTTGTGGGTGACAGAAAATTAGTATTGCCAATTAAAAATAAAATTGCCAACCAATTTTTTTCCTAAACTACAACCATAATGCGAGTGGCTCTTTCAAAATCTGGCTCCTTCGTGCCACTTGTTACTTACTAACAGTAGACATCGTACAAGAATTTAGGTGGTTTTAATAGGTAGAAGAGCCATAGTAGCTCGTCCGGGGAAGGGACTTACCGGTAACCACATAACCCGTCGTAAAGCAGTTCTTCATGACTTGTGTTTCGTATGGTTGTTGGGCCTCTTCATTTAAGGTGGTCTCTTAGTCCTCATAAGTAGCAAAGCAGCCCTGTACAACCTTAAATAGTGTTATTGTATTATATTATAGAGAAAAGTGTTATTTTGCAATCACATTTTATTAGTGTGTTAAGTGTTATTTTGCAATAACATTATATTAGTGTGTTGAGTGTTATTTTGCAAGTCCAGGCTATTTTGCCAGGTAATTCGCTGTCCGTGTGTATATAGGACGGTGTCTGTGTGTACAATGAGCACGAGTGCCAATCGTTTTCGAGCAGAAGCAATCTTGTCCTCTGCACACACTTTAAAACTAATATGTTGTTAAGAAACCTTTTTTAGTAATAAAAAATTGTTTTATTTATTTTTATTTTTAAATAGTGTTGCTTGGGAGCCGCGCGATACACAGAAATCGAAATTCTTCAATGAATATTTCATTTCATTTCTTTTATACAGTAGGTACTAGACTTTGCCCGCGGCTTCGTCCGCGTGGATGTTAGAACTTGGTCCAGAGAGGGATGAAAATATCTAATATTTTAATCCAGGTTATACCCAATTTCATCCAAATTGTTCAGCTGCTTTTGCTTGAAAGATTAACAAATATCCATCCATCGCCACATACTTTCCCATTTATAAAAGTAGTGGGTGGATGAAGGCAACAGTTGTACTCTAATGCTATCCCACTTAAAATAATTTTCCGATCAATTTTACCTTTAATCTGAGGTATTTATAAAAAGTCAATGTTATTACAAACAAACAAATACCTCCGAGTGTAGTTACGTCTATTTCACAAACCGTTCATTGAACGAACGAGATTGGGCTCGTTCATTCAGTTTATTGCGCAACAAACTGCGAAGAGGGTGTGGGGGCGGCCACGTGTCTGTATCGGGGTGGGGCTTACCGGCTTACGACATACGCGCTGGGACGGATTATGCATGCCGAATTTTATTATTGTAATAGTACCTACCGGTGATAGCGGTGATAGCCCAGTGGCTTAGAATTCGACCTCGAATCGAGGGGTCTGGGTTCGAATCCCAGTGGCACGCACCAATGACTTTGTAAAAAAGTTATGTGCGCTTTATAAAATAAAATTAAATATCACCTGCTGTTACGGTGAAGGAAAACATCGTGAGGAAACCTGCATGCCTGAGAGTTCACAAAAATGTTCTCAAAGATATGTGAAGTCCACCAACCCGCAGTAGTGGTGCGTGGTGGACTAAGGCCTACATCCCTCTCATTACGAGAAGGAGACCCGACCCCTGTAGTGGGTCATTAATGGGTTACTAGCAATAGTATCTACTAAACAAACAAGTATGTATTTCACTCGTTGTTAATCGTTCACTGAAGCCCGCATAGCCCCGCTGCTTTATAGATCCGAAGCGATCGGAAAAGTTAAGCAACGTCGGTCTCGGTGACCGACCGCTATTGGCGAATTAAAAGCGCGCTTCCGTGCTTACGAGGGCACGTTAAGCTAAGCCGTCAGTCCCGGTTGTGATCGATACGATTGCAGTAGTTAAACCTTGTCGGTGACCATGTGGGCAGTTTGTAAATATCCCACACGGGTTGGTCTCCCCCTGTTGAGTGAAAAGATCCCTATCCCAATAGTGGGCCGTAAAAGGGTTACTACAACAAAATGTCTGTCACAGAATTTTTATTGTCGATGATTGTTAAAAATTAATTTAAAATTGTTGTTGGTGAATGGAAACCGCTAATGTACCTAATAAATAATAATGTAAACTATAATATTATATTCTTTAATTTAAATTTTGAATTCTGTTTGTTTGTTGATTTGGTGTTTTTATTAAACCGAGTTGAATTTACTAACCGAGTTGAATAGCTTGAAGGCATCGAAGCAAATAACCTTCTCGTACGGCGGAAATGTATCAGGGGACGTTAATGTCCACGAAGAACAGATTGGATTAATCCACTCGAGTTACGATCAAATAAACTGCGAACGAGCAACATTGGAGCTGGGAGCCTTGTTTGTGTGTTTTGTGACGAGGGGGTTGAACGTTTTGAGGTACAGTCCATTTGTTTAACAATTATTATTGTCTCTTTATTTTAAAGTGCGATTTAAATTAACGCAGACAGAAAATTATAAGAACTTTAAAAGAGAAAATTGTCATTTAATACTGAAACGGATTTCTACTAGGTATCTGTAAGTTTTTAAGCAAGTTTTAACTTTCAAAAAAAAGTAGTGCAAAAATTACCAAATGGGACAAACGTAAAAAAACGGACCATAATTTTCTGTTGTATGAGTTTTAACGATCCGTTTAGGTTCTTGAATTACCTACTTATAAAGTTGTTGTTACTTTTAAATAGGTATAATTATTTTATATTTGTTTTTAACTTTGTGTGATTCAATCAATACTTTAAAGCCGAATTATTTAATTTATTATTTAAGTTTGTGAGCTCCGCAAGGCAGCCTACAATGTAACAGGATTTTGTAGAACTCAGAAGCAACTGGTTAAGACATACTTATTTATATCTTTATTTGCGTGGGAAATCACGTCACATAAATAGATTCGCTATTATTATTGGTTATTGAACACTCGTGGTAAAGCGGTCTCAATAATAACAAAAGACAATTGTATAACAATTATATCAGATCACGACGATCGCAATAGCAATGTCAATAATTACCCCGAGGACGGCAGTGCTATTAATTAAATTGAGCAATTATACCGGCTATTTGCGAATTCACGAATAATTAAATTGTATTACTGACGAGGAACGCTCTGAACGTTACACGCTAACCTGTCTGCGGATGAGATGTTATAATTCACTAATGTTACATGACGATACAAAGTGGAAGGTGATAACCCAGTGGCTAAGAATTCGACCTCTTAATAGAGGGGTCTGGGTTCGAATCCCAGTGGCACGCACCAATGATTTTGTAAAAAAAGTTATGTGCGCCTAATAAAATTAAATATCACATGCTGTTACGGTGAAGGAAAACATCGTGAGGAAACCTGCATGCCTGAGCGAGTTCAAAAAAAAAGCTCAAAGGCGTGTAAAGTCCACCAACCCGCAGTAGGTCAGCGTGGTGGACTAAGGTCTACATTTTTTTTATAACGCTTCACACTCATAGCCCCACACTAGGATTCCCTGTGTCCTGGGTGCCATGGACACATACAAGACAAGAACACACACACCCAGACCAGAAACAGAAATTTAAACTCATCATTCAAATCTCTCTGCTGGGAATCGAACCCAGGACCCTCCGCGTAGCGCACCGGCGTCTTAACCACTGCGCCACTCAGGTCGTCATCCATCTCATCGTGAGAGGAGATCCGACCCTGTAAGTAGGTCATTAATGGGTTACAGACAAGCAATTGCAAATTTTATTATACAATATTAATTGGGACATTACTCACACTCGCACACAACTGGGTCGAGACGAGGGTAATCTGAGAAGGCTTCGCTGATCGCGAATCTTCTCCATATTGCGAACGTGACTAATACGAAGAAGTGAAGTTAACCTACATACTCGTACCTACGTCTTGGACCGCATTTAATTGTTCGTTTGACAATTTAAGTTCAAACTATCTTTACAATATGGATCGGGACTAAAATACTCGTAACTATAAGATCCTACTTTCTACTTTCTAATTTGTTATAAATGCGAAAGTTTATGAGGATCGATGGATTTGGACGAAATTTGTTCCTATTGTGATTATAACGTGGGTTCGTAAACGTTAGTCATGAGTATGGCATATTATTGTGTCAGTCTGTCTGACATCTTCTCATACTAATGGCACACGTCAACTATTATACGAATACTTTGACGATAGTATTCATGATCGTGGCACAGATTTTCTAATTAATTATACATCTTAGGTTAATGAAGATCTAACTTTGAAAGATAATGTAACAAATATAAATACAGATTAAGCTAATAATAAGGGAATAATTAATTAAAATGCAAAATTTAGAATCTAAAAGATTAATCGAATTAACCTTTGGTACAGCGAACAAAATTTACATAGCATCCATGTTCAAACAGATTTATTTAATGTTGACATTCTCCTTAAAAGGTACTGAGGTGCCTGTAATATCTAACCTTATTGCCGCCCTATCGGCGTGAAGGCTTTTTGGACTGATTCGATCTTTCAGACATGGAGGGGCATGGATGAACACGAATCTTCACTACACACTGTGACATTTAAAATGTCCAAAAATATGTGTCATGTTGCTTTGACATTTTCAGATAGACCCGTGCACAAACTTTGGGATGAATTTCATTATATCTGACTACGTATCTTCCAGGCAAGGCTTCCAGGCTACGCAGGCTTCCCTCCAAATAAAGGAGTAACATCCAAGTTTTAATCACGAGTAGCGGCTTATAATATTCATTCAAAAATCACGTCAAATCGTCGCTGTTTTTCAAAGTGAAAGCAAAACAAACAAACATTTTCCCATTGTAAAAGTAGACTATGGCTTTTACGGAAAATATTATAAACCCGACTGGCAATCGAAGTTCAAATAAACACTTCCTTATAAACATTTGTGTTATAAGCCTTTTTATTAATTTATTTAATTACATTGATAATGACAACATCACTAACAATTTAATAATGTTGTATTTATATTCTCACAACGCCACAAAAGGATCACCGATGGCCGATAACTACGTAGTCAGTGATGATTAATCGCGGATTGTATGTTCACACATAATTTTGCTTTTTTCCTTTTGCCCACAACAAATTTAATGTTCTCGTATAGTATTATAAGTTTATTGCTGTTTGATTTAAGGCAATTGTTTTTTCAACGTAATATATTGTAGTGGTCCGGATCATTTAAAGATCGACTGCCGTACGCAATGCTCTCTAATGGTATGCGGGGTGCGGGAAGGGAATGAAACTGACCAATAAGCTAGTCTCGCCGGTCGCCGTCACTGAGTTTGTAATAAGAACTCGCGCGTTTTGTTTTGTTTTGTGTCGACAGCTGGCAGGAGACTACCTTATTGGTCAGTTTCGTTCCCCTCCCGTACCCCGCACACCATGGGAGAGGCGCGTTTGCGGCGGTTAGTATGCGTTTAATACTTAACTGCCAACACGCAACTGATTAATTCTCAGGAGTAGAAAGTCCAATGACTTACGACCTGAGATCAGCCTTTCGCAACTATCCACAACCACTGTTTGAGGTCGGGAAAGTTGACCTGCGCGCTCATCAACGGCTACATAGGTACTTCATTTGATTTCACCACTAATAGAATATACCTAAGTAAGTTAACGTTCTGCGAGCAAATAAACAATCTGCAAACTAGTGGACGACGAAATTTAGGCTTCGTACTCCGTCAGTCAAAACATTTCCATAGGTCCTGCACATTGAAAACTCTTTATAATGCGTTTGTTCGCAGCAGACTTGAAAAGAACGCTATTATTTGGAATCCACATTCGGTTATCCAAACCCTTAATGTCGAAAAGATCCAAAAACGGTTTGTACGGTATGCTTACAATAAAGTATACGGGTACTAGTAGGGACTTATATCCCACGCATTTCCTATTGGGCATGTTAGAAATGCAAACATTAGAGGTGCGTAGACAAATTACTTTGGATGTACTTCTTTAATTTAGCCCGGGGAACCATCTATAACCCGGAACTGCTGGGCAGGATCGGATTCGCAGTGCCAACGAGGAGCTCAGTGCGGTCCGGCCGAATGCGTGTATTTGCGGTACCAGCGGCGCGTACTGCTCTCGGACACTGGGCTCCCCTGACAAGGGCGATAAGACTGATCAATTCGATTACTAAGAGCAACCCTAATCTGGACCTATTCGCATGCAAACCCCACTGTTTCCGTACAGCTGCTAGTCGCCTGATAGAGAGTATGGTCATTGGCAGCAGTATTGCACCTTGAACTTGTTTTATTAAATTTTTATTTTAAACTCTTAACGATTATAGTCTTTTAATTTTATCAATCGATTTTAATTTTAATGTAATTTTATTGTATCATTATTTTACTATTGTATAATTCAATATTCACTTATGTGTTTGGTCGTGTACTGTGAACATATTGTTGACTCAAAATAAATAAATAAATAAATAAATAAATAAATAAATAAATAAAATGAAACCTCGTTGAAACATCGCAGCTTCTTGATATCAAACAAGCAAATAAATCAGGTAGCTAAACTAAATCAGAAACTTGTAAATGAAGTAGGTACTCAAACAGCATAGAAAATGAAGTTAATAGAACGGCAATAACAAAATTTGTTCTGAATCCACTGCAGCTCGTAGCTAAGATAGTCGCTTTCACGCCCCAAACTCATTCGATCTCTCTCACTCGCTACAGAATGAGTTTGAAGTTAACTTTGTTGAGGAAAATGGTATTCAATGTGGCAGCGATGAGGCAATGAGGATAGATTATGCTGAAAATACTAGCACGTATAAGAAATAAATTATTAGCTCACGTTTGTTACATATTGTGTCCAAAATACGTTACTGAATATTGGGGTATCCCAAGGTGCTTTATTGAGGCCTTTTATATTTTTAATGATTCCTATAGCGATACAAACTCATTCGACCACTCTCACCTACAGCCGCGATAGAATGAACTAATATACGTTTAGTTTAGCAGAATCGATGTTTCGCTCGCAAAGCCCATTCCATCTTCTTCCCATTTCTATGTCAAGCACCGACGAATCAAAGGTAAATGAAATTTACTAAAGCTGTGGAAGTCAGCGCAGATTCGAGTCGGAACCGTAAATTCTAGTTACGGTGAGGCTATTACGCTTGCCACGGGAATTGCGGAACACGATATTGCTGTTTGTGAGTAGCTGGCACTATGTTTCACTTAAGAAGTAGGTTGGAGTTAATTGAAAAAGCAATAAGTTAACTTCGCTGGGGGAAGTAGAGTCCAAACTGGCAGCGATAAGGTCTATATGTTAAACCAGGTTACAAATAGGTATCGTACATTACCAAATTTCATGTTAGTTAGTAGTAGTTAGTAGTAACCCATTAATGACCCACTGCAGGGTCGGGTCTCCTCTCACAATGAGAGGAATGTAGGCCTTAGTCCACCACGCTGGCCTAATGCGGGTTGGTGGACTTCACATGCCTTTGAGAACATTTTTTTTGAAATATCAGGCATGCAGGTTTCCTCACGATGTTTTCCTTCACCGTAACAGCAGGTGATATTTAATTTTATAAAGCGCACATAACTTTTTTACAAAGTCATTGGTGCGTGCCACTGGGGTTCGAACCCGGACCCCTCGATTATGAGGTCGAATTCTTAGCCACTGGGCTATCGCCGCCGACAATTTCATGTATCATACAGTAAATAAAACACATAATCACCAGCTCACAGTTCTATTATAACAACTGTCATAAATGTGAAAGTTTGTGTGGATGGATGGATGTTTGTAACCTTTTCACGTAAAAATGGCTGACCAAATTTGGATGAAATTTGGTATGTACGTTATTTGTAACCTGGTTTAACATATAGTACACTTTTTATCCCTCTCTGAACCAAGTTCTAAAATCGACGCGGACGAATCCGCGGGCAAAGTCTAGATGTTAATAAAACAAATAATCAACACTCACAATGGTTCGAAAATTTTCTAGAATACGTTGCTAAATGTAGGATAACCCAAGACGCTTTATTAGGCCCCCTTATATTTTTTTAATAATTAACACTGTAGCGATGTTCTGGTTAACTTGAGGGCCGTACGGTAAATAAATGTGGTCAAAAACTAGGGCATTCCAAATCAAAAGTTATGGAAGAACTATTCGAATCAGGTAGGAATAGTTATTGCGTATACAGAGAAGATGCCTCATATCCAAAAAACAGGTATCCTAAATGCAAATATAACTACAAGTTAGGAATTTATTTCGCATTCAAAAGTAACCAAGTAAAAGCTTTCAAAAGGGAGAGCTTTGGCAGATCAAAGACGAAATTAAATTTCGTGAGCCTGTGAGAGAATATTGGGCTCTCTCGCTAAGTGCAATCTACATACTCGTATCTACTAAGGTAGGTACGGAATTTAAAATCCAATAATGTATATCAAACTTTGTAATTATCAAAATTTACACGTAAGTCTTAAGTAAAAAGCGGTGATAGCCCAGTGCCTAAGAACTCGGCGGCTTACTTGAGTTCGAATCCCAGGGTTCGAATCCCAGTGACACGCACCAATGATTTTGTAAAAAACGTAAGCTGTTACGGTGAAGGAAAACATCGTGAGGAAACCTGCATGCCTGAGAGTTCACAAAAAAATGTTCTCAAAGGCATGTGAAGTCCACCAACCCGCATTAGGCCAGCATGGTAGACCAAGGCCTACATCCTTCTGACTGTGAGAGGAGACCCGACCCTGTAGTGGGTCATTAATGGGCCTTCAAGCACACGTTACAATCCTTACTTAAGTTACTTACATAGACAGGAAAGGTTATTAAAATATGTAAAGCAATACTATCCCTTTCGACAGTATCGAATAATCATGCATCATAAGGATACTATGACACATGTAATGTAAGATACGCGATAATATGATAATATGTAATTTTATATAGGTGTGTAATTTGTTTTAGGATGAGATTGTATGTCTACAAGGTAATAGAATGGAATGTGATATAGTAACCGTCATGAGTCGTGAGCACAGATTATTCAGTGGTAGAGATATTGTATACTTTCGGCCAATGTACAGCAGCCGAAAAAACGTGCTGGACCAATAGACGACGCACACTGACGAACTTACGTTTGTCGAACCAATCGTGTGCACCGCAGCACAGTCAATGTCAAACCGACCAATGAAAGTTGTGCACCACTCATGACTGCAATTATATTCCGTATGTATTATATTGTCTAGTTATATTTTTGACTACGAAGAGCCGTAGTAGCTGCGCGCCCAGGGAGGTAGGTTACCGCCGCCGCAAAGCAGCATGATCTTTATTGGTCGGTTTGACATTGACCGCGCTGTTGGTTCACGCGATTGGTTCGTCAGTCAGTGTACGTCGTCTATTGGTCGAGCGGTTGTTCTTCGACTGCTGTTACATTGGCCGATAGTATACAATATCGAATTATCCATCCATACCACTGATCTGTAATCATCTGAGCTCATGAACGATGTCAGTAACCCATTAATGACCCACTACAGGGTCGGGTCTCCTTCTCGTAATGAGAGGGATGTAGGCCTTAGTCCACCACACTGGCCCACTGGTGGACTTCACATACCTTTGAGAACATTTTTTTTGTGAACTCTCAGGCATGCAGGTTTCCTCACGATGTTTTCCTTCACCGTAACAGCAGGTGATATTTAATTTTATAAAGCGCACATAATTTTTATTACAAAGTCATTGGTGCGTGCCACTGGGATTCGAACCCGGACCCGGAAAAAAAAAAGTTCTCAAAGGCATGTGAAGTCCACCAACCCGCAGTAGTGGTGCGTGGTGGACGGCGGCCTACATCCCTCTCATTGTGAGAGGAGACCCGACCCTGTGTAGTACCGTAGTGGGTCATTAATGGATACTGGCATGACACATTGTATATGTTAGGTACTACTACTTGTACTGTTATGTACTACTTCAATGAGCGTTTCTTCCTAAAGCAATGATACTGTAACAGATCGATAGCTATACACACATAACCTGCGCGCCGAGTGACTCGTCCAATTTGCATACGCCCACACGAATGTTTGGGCGCGCTGTGGGTGAACGATTGCTCTATTAACGACTGGCCTACTGGGTTTCAATGGCTCTCGAGTACATACTTAGCACTTCGACCGATTAACAAGCACGCTTCGTTCGACAAATTGTATCTACAAGTTCTTAGTAATCCCTACTAAGATTTTAAAAGAGTGCCGGGAGTTTTTTTCCACACGCTTTTTTCTCCTGGTCTACGTTAGTCTGAGGGGCACCGAAAGCGGATGTTAGATGTAAGATAATATTCTATCATGTATGACGTTCATTAAGTGTACACAACTCGTACCTGACAATGAATAAAAGACTTTGATTTTGACTTTGACTAGAAGCGCGTATAGCCCCGCTGCTTGAGTAGATCGCAAGGGATCGAAAAAGCAACGTCTGACGCGGTCAGTACTTGGATGGGTGATTAAGTTATGCGCGCTTTCGTGCTTTGGAGGGCACGTTTAGCCGTCGGATCTGGTTGTTTTCGACAAGATAGCAATCGTTAAACCTTATTGGAGGTCTATGAACGGTTTGAGGACATCCGAAACGAGTTGGCCACTAGCCCGTGTCTCCACTAATCCGCATTGGAGCAGCGTGGTGGAGTATGCTCCAGGCCGCCCCTGTTGTGGAGAGACCACGACCAACAGTGGGACATAATGACCTCGCCGGGTGGGAAATATCTCGAATAAGCTACAATTTTGTAAACATACTTATCTATAACCTACGATACAAAAAAGATATAGTACTTTCATCATATCGTAAAGGAACGTATCAACGTAGAAACCTTTATCCATTTTACGCTTTTTCGCGCATGTTATAAAAATAATAGTCCATTTCAACCCTCATATTATTATCGTGTGGGTTTTAAAATTTAAAGCCTATTACGCGTTGGCTCCTAGATTCAACGCATAAATTACAATACATTACGTTGGAGTACTGAGAGGTGCTGCTGTAATATTATGCTGAAACTGTCTATTATGTGAAGTGACGCATTCTTATATTAAAGTGACATAAGCGCGCGAATATACGACATATTTTGAAGAGATTTTTGGTTTCAATCGTAAATGTTGGTATTAAATACAAAATTGAATTTGTAAACCATTCCTTGAAAGGTAAATAAATTAAGGTTTAGGGCAACTTTGTTGTAAAAGAACCATGCCCAGCAGTGGGACATTAAAGTGATTGCAGCAAATTTATAAACACCAGTGCCGTGAGTATGAACAGTATCGTCAAAGTATTCGTATAGTAAACGACAGTCATTAGTATGTCACATGTCAGTCTGTCTTGACATCTTCCCATACTAATGACAGCTCGATACGGTTACTATACGGAACTGCCTAAGTTCATGCTCGAGCCACACCTAATTGTCCAGTCCGTCTCGAAATCAAATAAAAATCCTCGCACCCCGTCATTAATGACAATATTATCTCGACATCAAACAAAAACACTTATCAATAATATAAACGTAATTGTTTATTTCTCGGGCGCAACTTGAAAATTGTCACCTCGAAATGGAGGCTTCTCACGGCACGATATCACAAGTCGCGCCGCGCCGAACCGATTTTTACGAGCGAGCACGCGTCAACAGGCGAGTTCGCGCTACCCGTTCCCACGGCGCGGCATGGCGCCGGGCGCCCGCGGGCTCATCGCGCGTTGGGCCCAGCCGCGGCCAGTTCTGTGCTACAGTCACTCGCGTCACCCTTCGCGCGCTCGAGTCGCCACGAGTGCGCTCACGCCCCGCGCCTTTGAAGTTACCGCTTCAATCGGATACAATGCGTCGCCTCGAGCGACGTAGCGACTCTACCTTCACACGGCGCGTAGGCGCGAGCTGACGCGGCGCGACTTGTAATATCACGCGCCGTGTGAACCCAGGGTAATACGACAGTGTACGAGTACATACATCTGTTAGCTGTTATTCGAAACTTTAAACGAGTTTACTTCAGAACATCATCCATCTTGCGAGTCCTTGGGACGCTGTGTGTCGGTGGCACTGATCGTTAACGTATAACGTGCATTAGGGGGGAAGAAATTGTCGACAGAAAACGAGGGTTATTATAGCGACGATGACTTGCGATTTGCAAAAATGTCGTGAGTGTCGAATATGAGGCTAACATAATATATTCATTTTATTTGTATTTGTATTTCTTTGCAACAATTCGCACACGTGGAACGAGTTTTGGTATGGACCCACCACCCTCCATTATCTTCAGGTATAACTTATTCCAATAGCACACAACACGTTTTTCGCCCCAAAATGCTCGTAGAGCATCATCGGGTGATGGGGACTCTACAACGGTTGGTTGTGAAGTAACTTGTTGGTTGTGAATTGGAAATAACAATGGATTCCCGCAAATTAGTACAAAAATATGACACATATACGAGCCCTGCCTGTATAAAGTATGTCCGGCAACCATACCTCCCCAATGAATCGCAACACAAGACATGAAGAACATGCTGATTTATGACGGGTTAAGGGGCTGGCGGTACCATACCTCCCCGTACGAGTTACTATGGCTCTACCTAAAAAGCCAATTCATATCACGTGACCTGCATTCTTTCTATCTACCTATTGAAAAAATATGTTTTATAATAGGTACGAGTATTTACCTACATTACTATATTTACTGTATTTACACATGGATACATCCTACGTAATCCGCAAAGGGTACAGTTAGGGAACTAATAAGATTTGGGTGTAGTACCTAAGGGCGTCTATTTAAAGCCGAATAGGTATTCGAAAGTAGATGTCTGAGTAATTAAGTTGTCAAAAATAGCCGCATTCCTCTGTGTCACGTGGGAATTACCGACAACTGCCGTGTCTGCGAAGCTGCGAAGTGACACATCACAACTCGGACTGATAGATTCCAACGAACCTACGCAGTTCAAATGAACGATTAACACTCATAGCCCCACACTAGGATTCCCTGTGTCGTGGGTGCCATGGACACAAAGCCAGACCAGATACTCTGCTCCGCTGGGAGTCTAACCCAGGACTGTCCGCCCAGCGCACCGGCGTCCTAACCACAGCGCCACTATCGTGTACTACACTCAAGTTGTATAGTATAGTGAAGCTTTTAAGAAAAGAAAGGAAATAAACTGAAAACTAACTTGTACTCGGAGGTAATTTTATAGTTTTTCAAAGCTTCTTGATATTTATGTACGATCCACATTCACCTTTTCACGTAGGTATACAAATTTGAACACCATAGAGTAGTCAGTAGATTATATCCAAAACAGAAAAATTAGCGTAAATTACTTAAAAAAGCCTTTTATCAACAGGGTCACCGGGCATTTAGCGCCTCCCATAAAAATAACTTTCTTATTTAATCGCTAATGTCGCCGCGGGGGAATTCACACATTTTTTCGGTACTAATCGGATCCATTATTTTGTTTTAACACATTACTTTCACACAGAAAGTGATGTTGGCTAAAAGTTCTGCCGCTTCCTGGAGAGGGCTGGGCTTAACTCCCAGGGACGATTTTTCATCGTTCACCCTTCACAAATTCACCTGCTGTAAAGGTAACAGTAAATATCGTAAGGAATATAATGTCAAAGGCATGTGAAGTCCACCAACCTCAATTGGCCAGCGTGCAGACAAAGACTTTATCCTTCTCACTGTAAGAGGAGACCCGACCCTGCAGGGTGTTACCAAACCTTCGTGTACGGGATTCAGGATCCCGTTCCCGTGTACCGAATGAAAGTTTGACACGATTTGCTAGCCGTTACAGAACGATCCGCTATCAACAAGTGTGGCGAGTCCCCCGGACGCATTAGGGATGTGGGTTAACGACGTGCAGTGTTTACTTCGAGCGGTGTTGTGTGCTTAACTTGGCCCTCGTTTACCGGCGCGTCGTGTTTGCGCCGCTGAGTGGTGTTAGCGATAGTGGCGCGATCATTCCCAGTAGTTTCGTGGCTGATGTTTGTTCGACACTTGTATGGAACGATCACCTGAGCCACTGTTGTATTTTTTTGCTGTATATGAGTGGCATGTTCCTCGAGCATAGATATCGAGGTAGATCGGCTGTCAAATGATGGAGGCGAAAACAAAACTGTGCACGTCAAGTAGTGATTTCCACGCTCAATTTCGATATTGTGGACTTAATTTTTAAGACAACTGGTATAATCAAACAATTCTACGGGTCGGTATGGCGACATTGTATTTCAGCCTGTCGTATTATTCAAGACAGCACCTCCATCCTCAACAAACACGCGTCGTCACGTTCTTGATATGAACAGTTTGTTTGCTTAACTTTTCTCATACGTACCAAAATGATATCAGGGCGTGCGCCCCGGACCACATAGGGTGAGATTTGGGCAATGTTGTCATTGAATTATTTAAAAGGGGAGTGTTTTTTCACTCACTAATTCAGGACCGGCGTGGTTAAGGCGTCGAGATGTCTAGTGCAAAGTCCACCACAGTGCTCCAATCGAATATTGTCAGTACCCATTAATGACCCATTACAGGGTCGGGTCTCCTCTCACAATGAGAGGGATGTAGGCCTTAGTCCACCACGCTGGCCTACTGCGGGTTGGTGGACTTCACATGCCTTTAAGAACATTTTTTTTATGAACTCTCAGGCATGCAGGTTTCCTCACGGTGTTTTCCTTCACCGTAACAGCAGGTGATATTTAATTTTATAAATCGCACATAACTTTTATTACAAAGTCATTGGTGCGTGCCACTGGGATTCGAACCCGGACCCCTCGATTCGAGGTCGAATTCTAAGCCACTGGGCTATCACGGCTGCCGATCGAATATTAAATCATGGTATTTAACCACCTACTCTAACAAGGTTTAACTAACACAGGTGTATACTACCAACTCTTATATCACGAACAATAAAAGTTCGCGAGTGGGTCGAACTGGAGGCGGGAGATTAAAAAAGTTCCAACCGTCCCAACCTTAGCGGATTTACAGCGTTCTAAAGCTGATCTATTTGCAGAGTGCAATTCGCTCCAGTTCTTAATTGCGTGCTTTGTTCAGTTCCAGTGCAGATTCAGTTAGTATGTCGGAGTGAATGGAAGACGTGAAGGGAAGCTTTCAATTGCTTTAGCGAAGCGTTTTAGGAGTAACAACGGCTCCCTCTGGTTTTACAGCCTCATCTAAACGTATAAAAAACATACAACTTCTTTCGCTTTCGTTTGGTTATAGAAAATACGGATTTGAGGCGACATTAGTCTACGTTTCAACCTCATACAATCAGTTCTTGGTTCCTATTTTAGGTTAGGTGTCCTGAAATGTGTAACACTCAACATCCGTCTCTAACGTAGACTCTCCATGGGCTCCAGCAAAAAGTCATGAAATCAAGTTCGAACAAGTCATAGTAGACAGTGGGTCAAAAATAAGCAAATTTGTCTTACGTAATACCTACCCCTGCTAAACTAAAAAAAGCGGTCTTCGTTAGATTTTGAGAGTCTTCAGCTCCAAAAATAACCCAAGCCTGCATTGAATATTTAAATGCCAGCGCGATGTGAATGTTCATTCACTCACCGAGATTTCCATTCATTTCCATTCAGACGCGCCGGCTTTGAACACTTGACGGGGAGAGTTGTGAATTTGATACTGCAGTAGTTATGGATAGCTAGGTTGGCGGTACAACGAGAACAATTTTGAATTTCTAATGCCTTTTTTTGTTTATAGTCTTTTTTTTTAGATCTACACAAGAGATTTGACATAAAAGAAAGTTATTTTACACGTTTTACCCCTTTTCCTATTTGAGAAGTCGTTTGACGACAAAATCGGTCGCTTGTAACAAGTTGGTCGTACGCCAACGTCATTTCATACAATAATGTCGCATATTGCAAGTTAATACAGTTCCATTCAGAGACCTGTTGTAATTTTGTCGTGTCGGTTAGTCGCTAATAATACTATTGCCATGTTAAGTCCGCCAATTATATTTGTGGTAGGAGCTAGGAACTTTAAATACTTATGTCGAAAGGAAGTCGTTTTTTTGCACTTTTATAACTTGTTTTAATAACATCCAAGCAGTTATGTAGTATTATTAAAAATAAAATCGTCAAACCTAATGTACCACCATCCTTCCCATAAGATCGAAAGTTCGGGAATAAATCTCCGGCGTACCGTGATTTTGCTCAAATTGGAAACTCTTCCGCGACCCACTTTCGTGGACAGCGTTTTGTTGGATTCACCGATTTGTAGCCGACAGCTTCTGTGTACAACTTACCTGTGTATTTATTACTCTGATACCCCAGTCTGATTGCGGTGATAGCCCCGTGGTTTAGAATTCCACTTCTTAATCGAGAGGCTCGGGTTCGATCCCAGTGGCACGCACCAATGACTTTGTATTTAAAAGTTATGTCGGGTCTTATCCAACATCACAGGTTTCCTCAGGAAGGTTTCCTTGACCGTAACAGCAAGCGCTACGACTTTAAATGACTATAGCGTCATTTTATAAAAAGACCCGGCACTCCTCTAAAAAATGTTTGCACAATAGACGGAAAAAGTTTTCGCAAAGCTGCCTTTAGACCAGTTTGCGGGAAAAGCTACAGACTGCAGCAGTTTTGGGGTCCGTAGCGTAATGGCGAAAATGAAACCCCTTTTTGTCTTTTCCTTAGATATAGCTGATATAGAGTAACCTCATGAGAACTGTAAACACGCGTATGAACCGCTCCATATTTGTGAATATTATTTTTAAAGGCATTAAAATCGTTAACCTACGCTTTCATTTATTTCAATAAACAACCGTTCTTTATTATCTTAAAAAATTTTGGAAAAAAAAATTAAAAATACATTCGTTAATAATATGTGAGATCAAACGCGCGCGGTAGGTCAGCTAAACCTGTTTCTTCCTTCTCGCAATAAGTTAAATGGGCAAACCATGTCATTTTGACCTTGATGCTAAGCATAATATTCTCAAAGGTATATGAAGCCGCAATAGGCCCGCGTGGTGGACTAAGACCTACGTCTTTCTCATTCTTAGGTTTCTCTCGGCTGTCACTGCGTTCGAAGGTTTAGCCATAGCTAATATAAAAATAATAATCTATACAGGGCTACCCTTAAAACATGAGCAACCTCGCAGCACTAGGTAGCTAACTCCTGCTGCGAGGAGTTAAAAATATTCAAACGGGAAATTAAATTAATAAATATTTTTGCATGAAATAAAAAATTAACAAATTACCAAAAGTCGTAGTACATAAGTTGTTGATTATGGTGTTAGCTACCTAGTGCTGGGAGGTTGCTCATGTTTTACGGGTAACCTGTTTACACATGCCATAATTATGTATTAGTCCACATTGTAGGCAAATTCTAAGTGAGCTGTAATATAGGTATAATTATGTTCGTTGTTTATTTTTTAATGAGCTATCGGCGGAAACTGATTTCCTTTTGATTTGCATCGAAACTGTATTGTTTAGTCATCAACACTTACCTACCTACTGACTGCGTTATTGACGGCTGTTGAGGATATTTTGACGTAACAAATGATCGGTCCATGGTCGCTATTAAACGTCAGTTATTAAATTTTTAACACGGTCTTGTATCTAATTGCCATGTCGCTTGCAAGTACATTCCTAAATTAAAGTAATAGGTAGGTACTATTATAGTTTGGCGCCAAAATGATACTATACCGGATTAATTAAAAAATCTTTATGAAAGCAAAGGGAAAATGTATAGAACGTAAATTATAATTATTTATGGATAAACAGCCTTTCGGATAAATAGCGGTGATAGCCCAGTGGCTTAGAATTCGACCTCGAATCGAGGGGTCCGGGTTCGAATCCCAGTGGCACGCACCAATGACTTTGTTAAAAAAAGTTATGTGCGCTTTATAAAAATTAAATATCACCTGCTGTTACGGTGAAGGAAAACATCGTGAGGAAACCTGCATGCCTGAGAGTTCAGAAAAAAAAGTTCTCAAACGCATGTTAAGTCCACCAACCCGCAGTAGTGGTGCGTGGTGGACGGCGGCCTACATCCTTCTCATTGTGAGAGGAGACCCGACCCTGTAGTGGGTCATTAATGGGTTACTGACAAACAGCCTTTACGTCCTTCTTATGTTTTTGTACAGAATAAGTTGCACGACGACGTCATTACGTACGAGTACATTAATTTGTCGCATGTCAGTGCGTATTTCAATTAGGGCTGCTCCATACAAAGCCCGGTGTTTAAATTTTGTGGGATATGTCACCAAATTGGGACAAGGCTATATAATTAATTAATTATTTTTCACCTGAAATAATATATCTGAATTCTGACCTGATTGCATTCAACCGTAACTCCATGAATGAGTTCCGAAAACTCAATTATTTTTGATCACGGACGGGTTTCAATTTGCGAACGAAGCTTATTCTTCTGTGTTCGTGTCGATTTCGGGACGATCGTCAAGTACCTATCGGAAATTAATTCCGTTAATAATAAGGCTGGTTAATATGTATGTAGTAGGTATGATATTTTTTAAGGATGTCCGATATTTTAAAATTATGACTATGACTCGACGAGACAGAAGTTTTGCGTTCCACACGTACTTTCGCGGTTGATTTAAGCGCCCTAGGCAAGCTCCTTATCGGCTCTTCTATCAGCCGTATTCGGAACAAATATGTTATTATTGCCGTTCTATTTTCTTCCTTTTTCTATGATCTTAATCTCCTCGCATGGCATAAGGAGCACGGGCCACCCTCCGACCAGGTGGGCTGACGACTGGCGATTCAATGGTCGTCATCGTCTACTTAGTTGCGTCCATATGACTATGTCCAGCAGTGGACTACAAAGGGCTGAAACGAAGGGTGGAAACTCTTAACCATACCTTTTTTAATATTATTGTATATTTATACCATACCTACAACAATTTTTCAACAAAATTTGATCTGTTTACTTTTACTTTACACGTATCTCATAGCGTGCAATATTCGATCGTGTTTAACCCTCATCCTATCTTTCCAGCACGCTGGTCCCGTGGAAACACTTCAGGGAGGAGCTGAACAACGTGCACCCCATCTCCTCGGGCCTGGAGACGATGGCGCTGAAGACCACGATAGACCTCACCTGCAACGACTTCATATCCAATTTCGAGTTCGATGTGTTTACGAGGTCAGTGGAGTTTCAGACATTTTCGAATACGCTAATGATAGGTACCGTCCCCACCATCTGGATACTTAGCGTTTTTTCACAGTGAGTTCACCACGGAGTTCAAGGTAGAGGTCTAACTCGGTCCATGGTGCGATTTTAAGAAAACTCGTATAGCGTGATTCAGGATACCGGTGGCGCCATCTCTTGACCAATAATGGAATTCGTTGTTTAATTAATGAGCAGCTGTTTAATTGCCCTAGCTTTGTTATTCTTATTCTGAATCAAGGGTATATTCGAATAGTTTTAAAATTATTTGGCCAGATAACATGGTTGGTAGATGTGAAAAAAAAAAGTCAACTAATTCTATTTTTGTACAATTCCAGGCTATTCCAACCGTGGAGCACGCTGCTCAGGAACTGGCAGCTGCTGGCCGTGACGCACCCGGGCTACGTGGCGTTCCTCACGTACGACGAGGTCAAGGCGCGACTCCAGAAGTACATCCACAAGGCCGGCAGTTATGTGTTCAGGTACGTTAGTACTGTAAACTCATTAGTAGGGTCGGGTCTTCTCTCTCAATGATTACCAGGCTCGCGTACCTTCGTAGTGTCAGTAACCCATTAATGACCCACTACAGAGTCGGGTCTCCTTCTCGTAATGAGAGGGATGTAGGCCTTGGTCCACCACGCTGGCCTACTGCGGGCTGGTGGACTTCACATACCTTTGAGAATATTTTTTTTGTGAACTCTCAGGCATGCAGGTTTCCTCACGATGTTTTCCTTCACCGTAACAGCAGGCGATATTTAATTTTATAAAGCGCACATAACTTTTTCACAAAGTCATTGGTGCGTGCCACTGGGATTCGAACCCGGACCCCTCGATTCGAGGTCGAATTCTAAGCCACTGGGCTATCACCACTCGACCTTCGTAGTAGTAGATGCTAACTCATCTGTGACAGATACAATGTCATGTGCCGTGTGGTGCCATGCGTGTGTATGCTTTCAGCAACCGAAACACTTTTTGCGTTGATGACGTAGTCTCTGGTCGCTCCTTCCTGCCTTTCAGCTCTTGGTAGTCCACTGCTGGACGTGAGCCTCCTAATCGTCGCCACTCCGTCTGGTCCTTGGCCCTTTGAATCCAACGGTTTCCTGCTGTCCATGCGTGGTCGCCATTCGAGGACCGTTTTTCCACATGTTTTCGCCAACCCGTGTCGAATTTTTTCAAACCGCCCATAGGACCTCCGACAAGATTTAACGATAGCTGTCGTATAGATAACAACCGACGATGGCTTAACGTGCACTCCGAAGCACGGAAGCGCGTATGTAATTCACTACTAGCTATCGCTTCCAGGTAGGTACTGACCGCGCTTGACGTTGCTTAATTTTTTCGATCGCGATCTACTCAAGATGCGGGGCCCATTAGTGACCCACTACAGGGTCGGGTCTCCCCGCACAATGAGAGGGATGTAGGCCTTAATCCACCACGCTGGCCTAGTGCGGGGTAGTGGA
Source organism: Erynnis tages (assembly GCA_905147235.1). NCBI lineage: Eukaryota > Metazoa > Arthropoda > Insecta > Lepidoptera > Hesperiidae > Erynnis > Erynnis tages. The sequence continues at coordinate 2,896,246 of LR990097.1, forward strand.
GGTCACACGCCTTCGAGAACATTTTTTTCAAAAAGAAATCAAAAATCAAAGTCTTAATGAACGTCATACATGATAGAATATTATCTTACATCCGCTTTCGGTGCCCCTCAGGCGATCGTAGACCAGGAGAAAAAAGCGGGCGGAAAAAAACTCCCAGCGCTCTCTTAAAATCAATTTTCGCTATTATAAGCTATTAAATTTTTCGCTATAATAAGCTAGCTATCATTATCGCAATTGCAGGTTATCGTGTACGCGGCTGGGCCAGTGGGCGATAGGCTACGTGACGGTGGACGGCGAGATACTGCAGACGATTCCGCAGAACAAGAGTCTGGTGCAGGCGCTGCTGGACGGCTATAGAGAAGGATTGTGAGCGTCTTTACTCGTCTGCTATTGTCTGTAACAAGAGCACAGGTGTTGGATGCGGTCGTCCATGGGCTGCGGAGACCACTTAACATCAGGTGGCCGGCATGCCCGTTTGCTACTTGTCAGTAACCCATTAATGACCCACTACAGGGTCGGGTCTCCTCTCACAATGAGAGGGATGTAGGCCGCCGTCCACCACGCACCACTACTGCGGGTTGGTGGACTTCACATGCCTTTGAGAACATTTTTTTTTGTGAACTCTCAGGCATGCAGGTTTCCTCACGATGTTATCCTTCACCGTAACAGCAGGTGATATTTAATTTTATAAATCGCACATAACTTTTTTACAAAGTCATTGGTGCGTGCCACTGGGATTCGAACCTGGACCCCTCGATTCGAGGTCGAATTCTAAGCCACTGGGGTATCACCGCTTGCTACTTACTTACTATAAAATATACCTTTACAATGTTATAAATAACTCTTACTTAGAGAATATAAATAAATAAATTACGCTTCATACGCATAGCCCCACACTAGGATTCCCTGTGTCGTGGGTGCCATGGACACACCCAGACCAGAATCAGAAATTCAAATTCATCATTCAAATCTCTGCTCTGCTGGGAATCGAACCCAGGACTCTCCGCGCAGCGCACCGGTGTCTTGACCACTGCGCCACTCGGGTCGTCGTATATTCGCATTGTTTCCAATTCCAGCTACCTGTACCCGGACGGGCGGGACGTGAACCCGGACCTGAGCAGCGCCATCATATCGCCGGCGGAGGACCACATCACGGTCACGCAGGAGCAGTACGAGTTGTACTGTGAAATGGGTTCGTTTTATCTAGCTTGCCCTGTTTATTTGTTTTTTTTTGGTCAAATTTAGTATCTGGAATTTGACCCCTTCCTGATGACAGATTGATCTGATATTTGGTACACACTCTTAATCTTGATGACAAGTACACACTCTTAATCTTTATGATTGTAAATCCAAGATGGCCGCCGCTACAAAATGGCGGATTACATATTATTTCACAACTACCTCAATAATTATGGGTATCAAATGAAAATGCTTGATTAGTAGAATAAACAAAACTAAAAACTTGAAAATAAAAAGTTTTTTTATGTTAAAACGGTTTTGTTTACAATAAAAAATATTATGTAGGTTATGTACTAAAAGCTAAAAAATAATTCGCCAAGTCGTAGCTACCAGATCGCACCAATCTTATCATCAATCTGGGGTATTGATCAGACAAAATATAAAATCGTTGGGTACGTGAAATTTCTATCATAATATTTACTCTGAATACACTACTCCCACGTACATAATATAAGGAATATAAGCCACGGACGAATAGCCCTGGATATTGTCAGCGGAAAATAAAATCAATAAAAGCTGCTACATACTACTAGCTTTAAACTGTCGTTGAGCTGTCGGTCGCAGTTGCTTTCCAAAGGATAGCAGTCGTTAAACCTATTTATTGTTAAACCACAGAATACATAAAAGTACAAGTACAGAATACCCATTTTGATAAGTCATTTAAAGAAATTTAGACTCTAGCTTCGATATGATTAAGTTCAATTCAGATTGCGCACCGCTTAATCACCTGCGCTGATAGAAACCTACATCTCGCTTCTCTTTCTAGCGCGTAACTCTTACCTTTTCTGACGAAAACGAGGTTGTATTCTTAAAAAAAAAATGAATCTAAATCGCTATCTTTGTTAAGACAATTAAACACTACACAGTATCTTTTTCTCCATATTTTGAACAATGCAACGAACAAATGAAGTATCTTTATAATCAAAGGAAAAATGGAACAAACCTTACGCGTACCTACGTCACACAGCTCGCGCGTGAGGCCCCGCTGACTAGCCGTTTCGGAACGGCCGCTGTGCGTAGGTACGTTTTTGATACCTACACGGGGAGTGGGACAGACCTGGTTGTCATGTCAGTACCCATTTATGACCCACTACAGGGTCGGGTCTCCTCTCACAATGAGATGGATGTAGGCCTTAGTCCACCACGCTGGCCTACTGCGGGTTGGTGGACTTCGCATGCCGTTGAGAACATTTTTTTTTTGTGAACTCTCAGGCATGCAGGTTTCCTCACGATGTTTTCCTTCACCGTAACAGCAGGTGATATTTAATTTCATAAATCGCACATAACTTTTATTACAAAGTCATTGGTGCGTGCCACTGGAATTCGAACCCGGATCCCTCGATTCGAGGTCGAATTCTAAGCCACTGGGCTATCACCGCTGCCCTGGTTAAACTTTCAAAACTACATACATCTCTGTTGTGATTCCAGGCAGCACGTTCCAGCTGTGCAAGATCTGTGCGGAGAACGACAAGGACATCAGGATAGAGCCCTGCGGCCACCTGCTGTGCACGCCCTGCCTCACCGCCTGGCAGATTGTGAGTAACTAAACTACATTTATCCATAGTATAAACTGATTGGCAAACGGAGATCTCCCACCAGGCTCGGTGGAGATTAGCCGTACTACAATTAAGCCGTGGCGTAGTTTAGTATATGTATATGCTAGAGATAAATCAAAATAAATAAATATCGTGGGACAACTCACACATGGCTTTCTGATCCCAAAGTAAGTCTGAGCTTGTGTTATGGTGTTTAGTTAGCTGATAAACCTACATAATATATATTTTCAAATACATACTTATATAGATATTTACACCCAGACACAGAAACACTTGTGCTCGTCACACAAATATTTGTCCTGGGTGGGAATCGAACCCACGAGTCACGACCTCCGGTGTAGTAGCTACAGTCGCTAACCACCAAACCAACAGGCGAGTCAAGAGGCGAGATGTAGAAAACTTTGATAGCGTGATTTAGGATCCTGTGGCGCCATCTCTTGACAAGTAGTGGAAGTTACCACAAAGTTGTCTCGTTTAGTTTGGACACGAAGTTTACTCCTATCCAAGTTGTCATATTGGACAAGAGTAAATAAACGGACTGTATAGTGGATTCGGAACGAATAAATTATTTTTATTTTTCTATTTTCTATAATTTCCTCCAAACATGATAAAATAGATGAACAGGCCATCTAACGCTTGCTATCAGTATCAATGAGCTATGCACTAACATTGCATTCAGGGCCCAGGACCGGGCGGAGTGGCGTCGATTAGGGGAGGCCCAGGTCCAGCAGTGGACTGCCAAGGGCTGAAAGGAAGGATGCACTAATATGACGACGACCCAAGTGGCGCAGTGGTTAAGACACCGGTGCGCTGCGCGGAGGGTCCTGGGTTCGATTCCAGCGGAGCAGAGATTTGAATGATGTATTTGTATTTCTGTTTCTGGTCTGGGTGTGTGTGTTCTTATCGTGTGTGTGTCCATAGCGCCCACGACACAGGGAATCCTAGTGTGGGGCTATGAGTGTGAAGCGTTAGGTATTTATTTTATTTATTTATTGTTCAACTGTTCACCGTTCCATGATATGTTTCCAGGACTCAGAAGGGCAGGGGTGCCCGTTCTGCCGCGCGGAGATCAAGGGCACGGAGCAGGTGGTAGTGGACGCCTTCGTGCCGCCCAGGCCGCCCAACACCACCGCCGATGTCAAGTGAGTGCTCGTTGTTCGCGATTGTTGTGCGTCAGTAACCCATTAATGACCCACTACAGGGTCGGGTCTCCTCGCACTATGAGAGGGATGTAGGCCGCCGTCCACCACGCACCACTACTGCCCGTTGGTGGACGAACATGCCGCGTGAGAACATTTTTTTCTGTGAGCTCTCAGGCATGCAGGTTTCTGGGCGATGTTTTCCTTCACCAAAACAGCAGGTTTATTGAAGTTTATAAAACGCACATAACTTTTTAACAAAATCATTGGTGTGTGCCACTGGGATTCGAATCCGGAGTCCTCGATTCTGTGATTGGATTAAAAAGCCGGATCTCTAAAGGTTGCCTTGACCAACTCAGGTCTGATTCCACTACTGGGTTGGATCGTACCGGATTCTAACATGCTCATATAATGACGGGTTGGTGGCTCTGATTACAATGTTAAAAGAAATTTGTTTGTTCCCAGAATGGCAAACACAAAGACTGCAGTGAAAGCGGTGTCGTCCAATTCCTCGGGCTCATCTGGCTCGTCCGGGTGTAATGGTTCAAGTGAGTCTGTTATATGGCCAGCGGCTGGTGTCGTGTCAGTCAACGGCATTGGCCCCCGTAACGCATTCTGATGCATTATATTATTCTTTATTTTATTCTGTTACTGTATTATTATGAGTCTGTATTATGTGACAGGCTGGTTGTAAGTGCAACTCATGGAACTCAAACAGGATTGTAATGTGAAATCCTATCGGCGGTTTACATTTTAAATAACGAATGTTCAACAAAGTCGTTGTGTTATTAGTTGACTCATGAGGACAAAGAATTTCCCTTCAAAGGCAAATATCTCCAAAGTTATTGCTTTCAAAACATTCACCCAGTTTTTACTTGCATACTTATCTTAGTTGTATGATTTTGTTAGCTTTATAAACGGCATTGTATTATGTGTCAAAACATTCCCTTCGTTGTACGATAAATGTGTTTCCTCTGTGACTTCCAGGTTCGGACGTGACCACAACGAGCGGCTCCAACGGCTGGTCGTCTCGCAACACCACGTTCAACGGGCTGACGGACGACATCGACGATGCCGAGGTAAACGGCTTGTATACTTATGTCGTATGTGTATTGTGTACACCGGTGGTCGCCCACCGCTGCCGCCGCTACCTCCTAGGGAGACCAGGGGCGTTACTATAAACTCCTAAAACCAAGCAATTTTGTTTTGTTTTAAATTTTAAACAAAACATCATGTTTTAAATTAGAACAAAACTTCATTGCTTTATGATGGTTTTAGGTGTTTGTAGGTACCTCCCCGGGTTCTCTGCTGTTTGTGTAGTGGATTTCAATAAGCAACCTTTGAATATGGATAGAGATAGACATTGTTTGGTTGCCAAGGTGGTCTTATAAGTTGCTTTAAAATGGTAGGTGTTGTCCACGGTCGAAAGATTGAACACTGAAACCGGACAATAGTAGTAGAGTAGAGCTATATTCAGTTTGGATAGGAAAATCTATTTAATCACGCAAAAAAAATTTTTGGTAATAAATAATAGGTCTGAAATCCTCCTACAATAATACATCTACAAATAATATTATGCTATCGAAAATGTTTAGAAATTAGAATTTAGATTTTAAGAAATGTCTAGAATTGAAAAATTCAAGAATTCAAAATAACTATTTCGAAAATCAACGTGTTCATGAATGGTATTGATGCTTCTTTTCCGTTCTATTCTCCGTTGTTTGTCAATAGCACTCTGTTGTAACGAATATTAGAATCGAATACCAAAAATCGGTGGAAATAAGCACCCAAAAATATTGAATAGATGATCTAGCTACTAGCTACTTAGTGACCATTAAATACATCATTTTTAACCACATTAGACACGCATGGTATGCATTTATGATCGTTTTGGCATGCTTGTTTGGGATGTTTCTTTTCGTTCATCATTTGTGTCATGATTTATTTATTTTCTTGTTCTGTTTATCATATTTCATCATTGATCGGGACTTTTCTGCTGTGTTTGTGAATGGAACGTAAATATTATCTTAATAAGACTGAATATTATATTAATAACAACCTTTGTTATCAATAAAACATTCATATTGCTCTAAATGTCTCATAATTGATCAGGAAACTTAAAAATCGTCTTTTACCATAATAATAATGATGTAAGCTACCATAAACTCTTCTTCTGAGAAAGTGGTGTTAGCCCAGTGGATAACAATTTGGCCTCGCGTTCGAGGGGTCTAAGTTTGAATGCCTGTGACACCCATCAATGACTTTCTTAAAAGCTATCTGCGTCTTATAAAATTATCACCTGCTGTAACGGTAAATGAAAATATCTTGATATAACCTGCATGCCTGAGAGCTTTTCATAACGGTCTCAAAGGCATGTGAAGTCGACCAACCCACACTAGGCCAGTGTGGTGGACTAAGGCCTACATCCTTCTCATTGTACGATAAGACCCAATCCTACGACCAAAACTTCTTCCTGTGACCACAACCACTGAATTTATTCCGATTCAGTCATTTGTTAATAAATATTAGAGTAGAGTCCATTTTTATTCTCTTGTCATAATTTTGGTAAACAATCTTAGCATGTATTTTTATTTGGATTTGCGATTAAAATTTATAAAAATTCAAAAACAAATTGTCATTTAATACAGAAACAGATTTCTAGAAACTATAATTTGTTTTTTTAAAGCAATTTTAAACTTTTTTTCAATAAAAAGTAGTGCCAAGACTGTTTACCAAATAAGACAAGAGAATGAAAATGAACTGTAGGTATATCATTTATATAAATTATTTCCCTGATCAGTCTGAAGTGTCGTTCCAAAGCAGAGAAGTCCCGACGGACCGCATGTGTTCTCATTAATCATTATTTACGTTTGTGTAACGTTTGTTTTGCAGAGACGCGAGAGAAAGTCGCCGCATGCTTAGCGCTTGCACGTGTTATGTTTGTGAACTGTTCCGTCGCGTTGCGCGGTGTTGCGTGGCTGTGGTGTGACATGTTGCCCGTGTTGCCTGTATGTTGCCTGTGTTGCATCTTGGTCTATTGTTTATACAGCCGTTACTGGCTTACTATAGGGTTTCCACTCGCAATCAGAAGGAGGTGGGCCTGAGTCCATCAAACTGGTATATTCGGGGTTGGTGGACTTCACATGCCTTAAACCTTGTGCGGTATTGTCAAGCGGTGTTAACCCGGTGGCCAGCACCGAAAAAATCTTTATAAAAAAGTTACATGCGCATTACATATAAAATTAAATCTAACCTGCTCATCAGTAAAGCGAAACATCGTAAAGAAACACGTTCCTGAGGCTATAAGTTCTCCATTATGTTCTCAAAGGCATGTGAAGTCCACCGACCCGCACTGAGCCAGCGTGGTGGACTAAGCTGTACATGATCCTCATTGGGAGACATTGACCTAACAGTGGGTCACTAATGGATTACGGACAGTTTTCTATTGGATCACTTCATGCTCAATCAAGATGTTGAAAAAGCGAAGGTCCATTTTGAGGTATTCTAAAACATGGGTTCACTAATATTTGTTTGTTTTGTTAATGTTGGCAAATATCGCTCCATGTTACGCAACGTCGTTGCAACGTCGTCGCTCGTGCCTGACGTTTGTTGGTGTCGTGATGATACGTGATAGTGCGTGATGGATCGTGATGATTCGTGATGTTGTGTGATGTAGCGGTGCCGCGGTGACTTGGGACTCTATGTGCTTACACATTCCGTTGTTTGCTCGTGTCGATAAACAATGATTAAGATTAATCCCGGACTTAACACCTGTAATGATGGATGAATTAACCAGAGCCAACTCTATAAAAATCTTTCTTCTTCCTTATCAAGTATATTTAACTTATTTCAAGTCACAAATATCACATGAATTGTTTATTACTACGTCATTTTTTTAACTCAAACTCATATAAAAATAATAATTATATAGTGACTGTATGAAAAGTCTTGCTATTATACCATTTTATTACTCCTCAGTACTTGCCAACGTAATTTTGTGACGTCAATCGTCAGCTATATACATAAGTTCTGAAAACAAAGTACAAAATTGTTTGAAGTAAACAGTTTCTCATATATTTCTTACCGCTGTCTGCAGAGGTCGGTGGCTCGATAACAACTGACTTCTGGACAAATACCCTCATATTTATATATTAAGGATTTACATATTATACATAACCTATATACCATACCTACACAATGGTATACAGATACATTACAGGCACCTTCAATGGTTAATTCTTCCGAGAATTTTTGTATACGAAAAGGTTCCGCTTCAAGCTTGAGTCCTGTTTATCGATACGGGCGTTAGTATCTACGTACGCGCGTATGATCGTTTTGTGACGCGGTTCGTGTAGGAACAGTCACGAGTCGTGAGCATAGATTACCAGTGGTAGGGATATTGTATACGTTCGGCCAATGTACAGCAGCCGAAAAAACGTGCTGGACCAATAGACGACGCACACTGACGAACTGACGTTTGTCGAACCAATCGTGTGCACCGCAGCGCAGTCAATGTCAAGCCGACCAATGAAAGCTCTGCTCACCACTCGTGACGGCAACTATACGTTATTTAGTTATTGTCTCACCAAGGTTTCTGTACACCTTCAAAGGCGACGTCGTTCACCTTTGGTTTCACCCCTTACGTTGTCAATGTCAATTTTTTGCTAGCTCATTGACTGAAAAACATGACATTGTCAATATTTGAACAGTTGTTTCAAAAGGAGTTGATTGAAAATTAATCCGCAACACGGCGAGGTATGCAAAAACTTCGGACTATACATTATTTTGCTTACTTTTTTTATTTACCTAATTATTGTTTCTCTTAATTATATAATTTTTTTTTCTCCAAAACATGAATTATCGAGATATATCATTGTTGAGTTTATAACAAGAATACAAAATTCGCTAAGTCACAATATTAATTTATTAAGGTTTCTTGTACAAATCAATTAATTCAATCAAATCTTTTTTTGAAAATAAAACATTTTTTTTTATTTTACTATATTTTAAGCCGAGTTACAAAACGATCGTAACCAAGTGTTAATTTAATTTATAATTTAAAGGTTGTAACATGATTTTATTATTATTATACGTATATTAGGGTGGCTTGCACGATTAATTGCTTAATACAATTTCAGTAAATCACTAGTATGACTTGTTATTCATTTTTATTAAAAGCATTATAATATGACCTGAAAAGAGGATTTTCATATCATTGTCATAACGTAACACCGCTATCTTCATATCACAAACTCTTTTACATCCTCATTGGCACAAATACATGTCGTCAGTACACAATATGTACCAACGATAGTGCTATATGTACTATAATATAGCACTATCGATCACATGGTAGGATTCACAGTTTCTTACCGAGGTATACCAGGCTTCCTTTTTAGTATTTTAATTTTAGTATCACAACTTTTCTCTTTGTTATATTTAAAGTGATGATAGCCCAGTGGCTTAGAATTCGACCTTGAATCGAGGGATCCGGGTTCGAATCCCAGTGGCACGCACGCACCAATGACTTTGTAATAAAAGTTATGTGCGATTTATGAAATTAAATATCACCTGCTGTTACGGTGAAGGAAAACATCGTGAGGAAACCTGCATGCCTGAGAGTTCATAAAAAAAAATGTTCTCAAAGGCATGCGAAGTCCACCAACGGGCAGTAGTGGTGCGTGGTGGACGGCGGCCTACATCCTTCTCATTGTGAGAGGAGACCCGACCCTGTAGTGGGTCATTAATGGGTACTGACATGACATATTTAAAGTTCTATGTTTGTTCATTTCAGTGTTATTTATTGCGAACTGTATTAAGCGATTACTTGTACAAGTCTGTAAAAGAGAAATGAGTATTTGGTTTTGAAATATGGCGCTCAATTTGCAATGACAACATGACTACGAGCGTAAATGGATATACAGTTCATTTTTATTCTCTTGTCTTATTTGGTAAACTTGGCATCTTGGCACTACTTTTTATTGAATAAAAGTTTAAAATTGTTTTTTTATTTTTATAATTTTGTTTCTGCATTATTTTTTAATCGCAAATTAAAATAAAAAGACATGCTAAGATTGTTCACCAAATATGACAAGAGAATAAAAATGGACTATACATTTGCTATAAATGTCATAATCTCCTTAAGTATGAGGCAATTTCCACCACTCGTTAAAAGATGGCACCACTTAATCGCAAATTAAGATAAAAAGACATGCTAAGATTGTTCACCAAATATGACAAGAAAATAAAAATGTACTATACATTTGCTATAAATGTCATAATCTCCTTAAGTATGAGGCAATTTCCACCACTCGTTAAAAGATGGCGCCACGGGTATCTTGAATCACGCTATAGAAGTTTTCTAAACATTTGGCATATATGCAAACTTACGAGTGAACACAAGACCATTCCCCACTAATGATCGGTTCGCCTGGTGGGTGATATCAAATATTCATCACATACTTTATTTAGTTATTGTCTGACAAAGGTTGTAGTAATATTATGCATTATTAAGGTGATGTTATAAAAAGCGTTACCGGTGGCCTCTGATTCTCTAGAAACCACCCTCTCATTACGAAACAAAAGAAACAAAAGAAATTCAATAAATAAGTAATGATTCACACTCATAGTCTAAACTTTGATTTGTGGAGTCGTGGGTGCCATAGACACACACAAGACAAGAACACAAGACTCCCAGACCAGAAATAAAAATTCAAATTCATCATTTAAATCTCTGCTCTGCTGGGAATCGAATCCACGACCCTCTGTGCAGCGGGAGATATGGATATTCATTTTTGCTCGAAGTTATGAGTAATTTGGACAGATTTTTTATTTGTACCTTGTATATTTCTTAATGCTTTACAAGTTTACACTATAATTTATATTATAAAAATAATTTACTGCCAGTGATTACTACTATAAGAATTATTCTAGAATATATTTACAATTTAACTGGCCTGTATATACTTCTTATACATTCCTTATTATATTTTGGTCAATGCAATATAATAATTATATTGTATGTATTTTTCTGTGAAAGGTACTTAATTTGAAAGTAAAAAATATTTTTGTGTTCTTTGTTTAAAATTGTTTGAAAATGTTTTGAAATCAGAACCAACTATGTATTTGAATTAATTTTAAAATATTTATTTTCTGAATCTATACATAGTTTTTACAAATTTTCATATTCGTTCTTACAACGACATAAAGTTGATTTTGTTTATTTGCTTATGTTCTTTAATGGACGATTTATTTTTATATTTTTTGTCTTTGACGATAAATTATTTATTTGTAAGTGAAATTTTTAATGTTGACAATATACGCTTTTTGAGATGTGCTTTTTTTGTTTTTCTTTCTTTTTTTTATCTTTATTGTATTACAAAAATAATTAAAATGCATAATAGCACGTTGCATGGAATTTCAGTGCATGAATTAATGTCTTGAAACATTTTAAATTCATTTTTAAGTTTCATTCATGTTTAGAAAAACAATATAATCTGATCACACTTATTTGTATATAAGATGGTTGTCAAATGATTTAAGTTATTAATAATTTAAGTCCATTTACTGTACGAGGTAAGTTTACTTCTATTGTATTAGTTTTAATAAGAAAATATTATTAAAAATCTGTCACCAACAGAATTCTCGTCAAAGTTGAATTCGCACAAATACAAGAGTTAACATTCATTCATTATCGACCTCTTGCTTTTTGATTCTTACTCATTTTTACATGCAAATATTATTAGAGATCGAAATACTCATTTAAATTGGTAATACTTTAAGTTAAAAGCTAAAAATATGACGGAAGTTGGTTCGCGTTACCTTTGAAACTATTAAACCGATTTTAAAGAGCTTTATTTCTTCCATTTCATTTCCTACCAGTCAAGCCAGGTGATATTCTAATAGATTTTTGGCGTATATTTGATTTTGAAAACAATTTTGTGAATGTCAGGACTGGGCGGAATTCAACGCGGCAACATCGACGATAGACGCGTTGCGTCCCGGCGTGCGGTCCGCGGGGGCTTCGCCCCGCCACTCCCCCCGCGCCTCCCGCCGGGCGCCGCAGCCCGCGGAGAACGCGTATGGAGAACTCAGGGCTCCGCCCCTACCTCCACGGAAGAGTCTCTCCCCCGCTGAGACCATCGTTGCGGCGTCGAGTGTACAAGACATCGCTGCTGCCAGTTCTATTGTTATGGGTAAGAACACTAACCAGATATTTGTTTACATTATTCAACCTTATCACGTTTGATTCAAAGGTACGGAGATATAAGAGCTCCGACCTTGCCTCCTTGCCTGTCGACACTATCGTAGGCACCTCGAGTGGGCAACACATTGCTGCTGCTAGTTCTATTAGTATGGATGTTTTGTTAACCGTGGTGACTTCCGCCACTCAACAAGAGATGGCGCCACCGATGTCCTGAATCAAGCTATCGAAGTTTTCTAACTCGAATCTTGGCAAAGGATTACAGGCTGTCCTCGCGCCAGGTGACTAGATGACTAATTAATTCAGAGGAATAAAGATCTGGCCCAAAGAGCGGTCTCTACTCTGGTCTGGTAACTATGGAAACTGTCAAAAGGAAACATTCAAGAATAATAAGTGTATTTTGTTATAGAAAAAAGCTAAATAATTAATGTGATTTTGCATTAGACATAGCGATTATTAGCATGAAATGTCGTTTCTTTTCTTACAGAGAAACTCGAATTGTGTTTTAATTGATCTGTCGTCCACATCGCCGAGATAACACAACTTATAAGTTTTCACTCACCGGCACTCCCGTTTTTTATCTGCAGTTGTAACGCTTGAATTCGAACGACAGACCACCAAACACTGAGTCGATGTGTGTCCCACAGAACCGCGTCGAAGGTCTTCGTTGGAGCCAGAGCCGGACTCGCGACATCGCCTCACGTCCGTCATCACCGGCTCCACTGAGACCATCAGTGGCGTCATTGACACCAGACACGAGGTATGTTGGGTTATTGCTGACAGACAGGTCAATCGAACTTTACATAATTAAATAATTATAATTATAATTATAAATTTAAAAATATATATTTTGCAAATTGAAAAATTGAATAATTTTATCAAATTAGTGTATTGTCACTCAGTGCTTTTAATAATGAACGAAAAATATTAGTGTTATTGTAAAAAAAGCGTGGGCGCTTTGTGCCATATTTTTCGTATACCGACGTTGTTTCACAATGATACTAGTATTTTTCGTTCTATTATTTGTTTTGAACTTATTTTTAACTTTTTAGTTCGATGTTCTTCAAAAGCGTGTTTTTTTAGTTTTTTAAACTATATTTATTATTTACGCGGTGAATTGTTAAAATGAAAAATGTTTCTTACTGTTAAAATATTCTTAAATTTCAGGTACCACCTGATCCAAGAGCCTTTGAAAAACCTCGACGAGCTTGCACCCCCCAGTCCAACAGTCGACCTCTTCCCGCCCCTCCCCCCGACCGCTCCCCCGACGACAGACCCGATAGACCAGACCGACCAGACCACAGATCCGATAGATCCGAACTCAGATCCGATCGACCCGACCGACCAGATAGACCAGACCACAGGCCCGAAAGATCCGACTCAAGATCCGAACACAGATCCGAAAGATCCGAACACAGATCCGAAAGATCCGAACACAGACCAGACAGGCCGGACAGAGAGAGACTAGACAAGCACGTCCAGGTCAACGACCGATCGAATGTCTTGACGGAGAATAGAAACATAGAGTACCGGCCGGAGAGAATCCCAGACAGGGGAGATAGGACCAGCTTCGAGAGAGACAACAGAGCACCGCCGCGACAGAGGTCGCTGCCGTCGACGACTACTGGTAGTATAGAGCAGCCAACGAAGTCCACTACGATGCCGAAGTTCCCGTCGGAAGAACAAAAGGACCCGCCCTACGAGAATGTCGGCAATGAAAAGAATGAGTTGGCTGTTGCACGTGAGTTTTTTGTTTTATCTTTTTACACACATTCTAGCTTCGAGAGAGAATAGAGTGCGTCTCGACAGAGGCAAGCGATTTTCGTTGGTAGTGATTTGTAATTGTATTTATATATTAATAACTACAAAAAAGTCATCTGTACTAATAATGTGTTATAATTCCAAGACTAAAATGTATTCATCACCTACAGATGAATGAAAGCAAAATATTAATCCATTTCAATACAAATAACAATAGTTTGGCTCACATACAGTACCTCCGACGACTGTACTTCAAATTCAAATTCAAATTCAAAAGCTTTTATTCATTATCAGGTACAATTTATGCACACTTAATGAACGTCATACATTTAACATTATACAAACATCCGCTTTGATCGCCCCTCAGGCAAAACGTAGACTAGGAGAAAAAAGCGGGCGGAAAAAAACTCCCAGCACTCTTTTAAAAATAAGTATGAATTATTCTATGGTGCAGTGTGACTAGGCCCAATAAAGGAACACACGTGACAGCTATCGTGTGTGTCAATATCGCTCCATTGCCATCCGCTCACAAATAAATATTGATACATGGTGTATAGAAATAGCCTAGTGAAGTTATTCAATCCCACGCTTTCTTATCGTCTAAATAGTCCTTAGTTTCATAATAGGCCTTTCGGCACAGGACTGATTTGATAGTTCTTTTAAATTTATGAAGAGGCAGGGATTGAATTTCGATTGGAATTTTATTATAAATTCTAACTGACATTCCCATAAATGACTGGCTTTTTTTATGAAGCCGACATCTTGGAAATATCAGCTTGTGGACATTCCTGGTTACAATACAATTAGATTTATGTAAGTCCTTAAACGTTCTGAATTTGTTCTTATTTTTATAAACATGCATAATATTTTCATAAATATATTGCGAAGCAAGAGTAAGTATATTTATTTCTTTAAATTTTTCTCTAAGAGATTCTCTATTCCCTATTTTATATATTGCGCGAATAGCCTTCTTCTGCAGTACAAAGACAGTTTGTATATTTGCTGCATTCCCCCACAGTAAAATGCCGTAAGACATAACAATATGGAAGTAACTGAAATAAACTAATCTAGCAGTATCTACGTCGGTAAGAGACCGTATTTTCCTAACTGCAAAGACCGCATAACTAAGTCTACTCGCCAACTTACAGATATGGGGTCCCCATTGTAATTTAGAATCAACAGTGATTCCAAGAAAACAAGCTGTGTCAACAAAATTCAGTTCCTTACCATTAAGTATTGGTTTAGTATCGACTTGTTTAACATTAGGTAGCGAAAATTTAATACAATTCGTCTTTTTACTATTCAGTAATAAATTATTTACATTAAACCAATGAACGACAGTAGAGAGAGCATTGTTCACATCGTCATAACTATTTTTAGATCTTGGAACTTTAAAAACTAAAGAAGTGTCATCTGCAAACAGTACTATCTCATGTTTTTTCTCTACCAGGTGAGGTAGATCGTTAATATAGATTAAAAAAAAGGAATGGGCCGAGAATCGAGCCCTGAGGGACACCCATTTTGACAATTGACCCAGACGACCGTTTACCATTTACCTCAACCCTCTGAGTCCTATCATTTAGATACGAAATCAGAAGACTGAGTGCGGTATCATGAATGCCATAGTGATTAAGTTTCCTGATTAAGGTTTCGTGTTGGACACAATCAAATGCTTTGGATAGGTCACAAAACACACCTAAAGCGTCGTGCGAATCCTCCCAAGCATTAATGATATTCCTAAAAAGCTCTACTCCCGCATCAGTCGTAGAGCGACCCCGTGTAAATCCAAATTGTTTATTATGTAAAAGCTCATTATTAGTGAAATGTCGTAGGAGTTGATTTAAAATGATTTTCTCAAATATTTTGCTACACGTTGGCAGTACTGATATTGGTCTAAAGTTAGTGGGGTCAGTAGTGCTGCCAGATTTAAATAGAGGTATAACCTTACTATGTTTCATAAGATCAGGAAACCTACCACTCTCAATACAATTATTAAATATTAAAGCTAGATGGGGTGCCATTACATCAATTATAGATTTAAATAATTTTACAGAAATGCCCCAAAGATCGGTGGCGTTTTTAACCTCTATTGTCTTAAATACTTTTACAATATCAATGGCGTCTATGGGTCTAAAACTGAAGGTACTCTTGCATTCGCTTACATTTTGTTTCAGCAATGATTCGGCCACGTCGGGAGACGAGCAGAGCGACTTAGTAACCGAGACTGGAATGTTGCTGAAGTATTTTTCAAACTCTGATGCAACATGTTCGTCTGACTCCACACTGACGTTGTTAATTACAAGTTTGTATTCACGACTGTGGGTCTTAGCTCTTCCAGTCTCGTTATTGATGACATTCCAAGTCGCTTTTATTTTGTTACTGCTCGATTTGATTTTATTCCTAATATGCAAAGATTTAGCCGCCAAGCACACTCTTTTAAATATTTTGGAATAATTTCTAACATGATTTAAGAAGGGCATACTACGATTATACGACATCTCGTGATAAAGGTCATATAGTTTAAGCCTACTTCTATGTATTCCCGGTGTCGCCCAATCACTGAAAGATTTACAATGTTTCGGAGAGATAGTTATAGGTGTGAAGACAGTGTTATAGGATTTATTTATATGATTACACAATGAACCATATTGAATGTTTACACTAGCGTTAGACAGCAATGGCATTTTGTTAATAATATTATTTCTAAATCTCTCCATACGCTTTTCTGTAACTGGAATGACCACTTTATTCTTAAAAACCTGCTTTTCCATTCTATAATTGAAAATAGCCAACTGACCACTGTGATCTGAGCTAAGATTATTAATAATTAAAGACCTCGTAGGTGTCGCATTTGTGAAAATATTATCTATACAAGTAGACGTTGAATCTGTTATCCTAGTTGGCTCCAAAAACAGGTTAGTAAGATTGTGACATTTGAGTAGGGACAGGAAATTTTTGCACATAGAATTATTGTCCAATAGATTAATATTAAAGTCACCGCACACTATAATGTCCTTGTTTGATTTACCACATAATTTAATTAACAATTGTTCAAAAACTGACTCGAAAATATCATATACGGCATTTGGAGGCCTATAAATACTTACAATTATACATTTAGTGCACTCCACACAGGCTATTTCTATAGTTCGTTCAATGGATAGGCTCACTATGTCTTTACGTTCCTTAAATATAAGGTTCTTATCTACAATGATTAACGAGCCGCCACGCATTGCTGTCTTCCTACTGAACGAACTGGCAACTTGGTGCTTATCAAAGTTAATAGCAATCTGGCAATCTTTCAGCCAGTGCTCAGTGACGCAGATGACATTGATATTGTAATGCCTTAAAAATAAATCTAGCTCAAGTTCTTTACCCGACAACCCTTGTATATTTTGATGCACCAAATTTAAACATTCATTATTACTTAATAAACTATCTAACGATTTATTAGAATTGTTGCAAGAGGTTTGTACCTCCCTTGTCTGAATACTTAATTTAAAGTATTCGGGACAAGTTTCAAACTATTATCTGCAGCAATACTACAAGTACTACTACAGTGAGTCAATAAATTGACCTGCTCAATAGGAGCACTAGTCTTAACATCTAAATAATTAAAAAATAAATTGTATGATAGCACATATGCTATCTGTTTTGTATAAAAGTTTGATAGAGTAAATCTATCATTTGTCAACAAAAAAATATTTCTAAAGACATTATTAATGTCAAGTAAATTAATTGAATTTTTATAATTACCAATTGTCAAATTGTTATGTCCAATCATATTATACATCATTACATTAAATTTATGTCTAATATTATTTTCTTTAATGTCGTTCCTAACATAGGGAAATGTAAATAAAATAACTTTTTTTACTTTTAATGTTTGCAGTTGTTGCATATAATATGTCAATTTACTTTGATTTAAATTTCCCCTCCTACCAAAAAGTAGAACTAATGTGCTGTTAGGATCATGGGTACTATTTATCACCTTGTCCATTATTTGTATGAATGATGCTCCGGGCATACAAAAGTTGCAAATATTTTCCCCGGAGTGATCATACAGTCTGGTGCCCATGTTTCTTCCCATTTCATCACTATATATACAAACTTGATTCCTACATGGCGCCAGATTAGAAGCTACTGAGCTGACATTAACACCTCCATAAGACTCCGTTACACTTGATGGCCCTGGCTGCTCTGAACGTTGGTCTTGAAGGTTATTTACGAGTGAATAGAAACGTTCTTCATTATATTTAGATAGTCGTAGGAAAGCCTTCCTCAAACGAAACTCAATAAGGATATGCAGTTTAAGAGGTCGCCTCTCACAATGAGAAGGATGTAGGCCTTAGTCCACCACGCTGGCCTAGTGCGGATTGGTGGACTTCACTTGAGAATATTTTTTTTATCTGAACTCAGGCATGCAGGTCTCACCGTAACAGCAGGTGATATTTAATTTTACAAAGCGCACATAACTTTTTTACAAAGTCATTGGTGCGTGCCGCTGGGATTCGAACCCGGACCCCTCCATTCGAGGTCGGATTCTAAGCCACTGGACTACTACCGCCCTTTTTTATCATAGCCTACTCAAAATTGTATGCATATTTTCTTTCCAGCAAAGAAAATCAACCCCCTCACCCACGACAAGCACGGTCGCAAGTACGGCGACAACGTGTCGTACGAAAACATAAATTTGGACTACATCGCGCGTCTCGTGGGCGAAGGGTACCCCAAGGACATAGTGGTGCGGGCGCTGGGCATCACGAGGAACGACCTGGAGATGGCCTGCGACATCCTCCACGAGTTCGGCTCCAAGGTACAACACAAGTGCTAGATCTGAGTGAACGAGTGAACGGGTGAACGGGTGAACGGTGAACGGTATTCTTCGTGAAGTGAATGAGTTCGGTTAGTTTAAATCGTGTCCTTTTATATATTATTATGATGAATGAATTGTGATCGACAGTTACGCTAGAAATTTCAATTGCAGTACAAAAGTGTGATACAAGTATTGTTGTTAACTGATGCCGGTGAAATGCTCTTGACAATATATTGGAATATTTCAAGTGTGTGTTATAGAAATGCATGTAAACGATACCTCTGTAATGCTATTGTGCGAATTCGTGATATATTAAAATTTTAAAACTAACGGCCTCTTCAACTCTCGTTCGATGCACGACTACTACTGTCTTAAATGAATTATATCCGAATTTAATTCCTATATTTATTCATCGAAATCGATGTTATATTGTAAATTTGTATTTAATATTACTTTAAAATGATTGGAACTCGTTTTTGTAATTTGTAAAGTTGTTGTAAATTCATTTTGATGTTCAATTGTTTTACGAAATTATTGTAATGAACCCAATTTTTTCGGGTGTTGTGTAAATGGATTGTAAATTATAAAAATGTAATTGGAATTAAGGAGTTAATGTGCACTTTAAATTTGATAATTAAACGCGGCGGGTGTGACAATGTGGCGATGAAATAGGAATTTTGAGATTAGAATAAGGCAATATTGTATCTACACAAAATCCGACATTATTAACACTTTACCGTGCAAATAACATGAAAATTAAGCATAGAGAAAAACCAAATGCCTTGACTCACATACAAAAAGTGGTGTTATGTGTTGCAATTATTAAAACCATAATGACTTGACTGGGGAGGTACCACTATGAAACATAAGTATATTCTGCGGTTCTAAGCCTTTAGCTTAGCCGGTACCTAGAGTGTATATTTCTTTAAATGACTTCGAAGTGGGTCTTCTGTACTTGTACTATTATGTATTCTGTGGCCTGACGCCACATATAAAATCTTTGGGATAACCCAACTATCGGTTGATTGCCAACATCTGTTACACATCTCGAACCAATTAATTATTATACAACCGAACTGTAGTAGGGCCGACAGTATGTTATTGAGCCTTTAGTCCGGAGTAGTCATCTTTCATCGTACAACGATAGACCGGTCTTCCGTCCTGCTAACGGTTTGATGTGTTTCTTTGAAAACGTTCCTTACCCTTATGATCATTTGCTACTTGTTAACTATACAAAAACACTGCAATAATAAAATAATACAAATACACAATCAAATAATTATGTACAGTGACAAATAAATTAATTACTTACTAACGGGACATTCTTGATATAGCTGTAGTAACACTAAACTTAAATAGGCTTAAAGTTATTCTTCCAAATTAAATGTTAAATTTAATTATTGTAAAATTTAAATTATTGTAAATTGATCGATAGGCTAACAAGGCATTTTCAATTTTTTATATAAAAATTCATCAGCTGCCAATAAGATGGCTTAATTCAAGAAATTGAACTAATTAAAATTGAGATTATTGTAAATAAAACTCTTGACATTCAAATTGGCAACACTCATTCTTTTCATTACTTTATTATAGTGTTACCAGATCACAATGAAAAATAAGATTTTGTCAATCTATCTTTATATTAAGCACAAGGACACATTTATACTAATGTATTTATTTTGTTTAATTTACACTTATGTTTAGTTTCCAGTTTAATTACAATAATAATATCTTTTTAATCAGTATTTTGATCTACTCAGTAATGTTAAACTATTGAACTAGCGTTGTACATAAATACTTGTATAATAAATATTACTTATATTTTCATATAAAACGCTATCTTAAAAATAACTTAAATATTGCGGTTTAAATAGAATATATTTTTTCATATTTACGTGGATGTACGTTGGGATACCAATTTTGACACTTTACTTGTAACACTTGCAATATGATTAGTTATACATTAGCGTAAACTGTTTTAAATTTAATGATGGTGTAAATATCAAGATTTCTATTTTTTTCCGACTGTTTTAAATTTTTTTTTCGAAAATAATGATGAAATAGAGAATAGAAACAAAATTTCTGTTATATTATGATGAGCTTAAAACGTTTTCACCAAAAAGTTTTTTGAATGGTACATGTTTGTGGTATTTTTCTAAAATGTTATTCTGACGTGTTTTAGTAAAGGGACACCACATGACCTGTCAGAACTGCAGCTCCGACTGACAGAAGGAACTGTCAATTTGACAGCTGTCAGACGGAAGTGCCGTTTGCAGGATGATATAAGGAGTGCTATAAGTGCAATTTTTTAAATACTGATGTTTCTTCACTCAATGTGCTTTAGTGAATGACTCGACTGAATCTATAGGTTTAACACGACTAGTCTTAATACACGTTTTGCTAATTAATTTCTTTACATAAGTTAATGATTGGTATGCGATTATAACGGTAATGCCAGTAATTTTTAATTGTTACATTTGTAATGAATAGATCGTAGTTTTATCCACGAAACTTAGTATTTATGAGTGAATACATATCCACCAGGTAACTAGTCAAAATAAAATAATTAAAAACAGCATAATTTTTATGATAAAAGTAATGTTAGTAGCTTGTAATTCATAGGCTGTGTACACTTACAGAATCGATGTATAAATAAAATTAATCGATTATGATATAAAGATGATAATGTTAAAAAATCGTATTCTACCCCGTAAAGTAATGTCCCCCCTTTTGGCGATTCGTTTCAATAAGTGTATAGGAGCCTTTATCCCTAATAAAGAATTGTCGTAATTCAACGATTTACTATGCGTACTAATTCTCTCGCACTCGTAGCCTTAAAATATTAACTCACTATTTTATACAGACGCACAAAATGTCTTGACATTTGCTCATCCGCTGTCAATTATGATCTTACTAAAATAAGTTATAAGTTAAAAACTTTTTTAAAAAAGCTTTTATTTTTTCGAATTACTCTTAACAAACCCTTTCATTTGATACCAATATTGTAGAAATGCATTAAAAATAACTATTCCGTTATCTTGGATGGTCCGCCATATTGGATTTAGAATGACGTCACAAACCGTATCGTGCATTGTCATCCAAAGTAAACGTGTTCACAAAATTTCAGCTCAATCGGTTAAAGATATCTACTTCAAAATTGAGTTCTAAGATTCCACCCGAACAAACATACTTACATACGAGTACATTGCAAGTTAAATAAAAGCTTTTAAAAAAATACAGGTTTCAGAACTATTGGAGTTCGTTTGGAGATATATCTTCTCCCGCCTTAACCTGCCCTAAAACAAAAGGTTCCTCATGACCTGTAATAGGTAGGGGAGGTAAGGTTGAAGAAAATATATATTTAAGAATATTTCTTAGTTCTCGAACAGACTTCTAGATTATAAAGAAAATTGGTTATTACTGTAAAATGGATTAAAATGTATGAAATATTGAAAGTATTGAAATTTACCCAAAAGACATCTTCTATGTGCAAATCAAAAGGGATTTGTTAATAATTAACAGCATATGAACAAATGTCAGCATGTTACTATACATTGCAGCTTGTATTATAATCATATCAAAGGACAATATTATTAAATCCTCATTATACAGGTCGCGCACGTTTACCAATGTTAGTTGTCATTGCTGTTTTCGGTATGGCAACGTTGTTTCTATAAACGTACGAATCTGTGTTGTTGGTATGATATTTGTCGTAGGAATATGATGTACTTGTGTCAGTTTCCTAATCCTGACAACAGATGGCGTTATTAATGTGCTGCCTCACGCTATCGAAGTTTTCTAAATATTTGACATGTATAAATATGAATGTATATTGAGGTAAAAGACAGGCACGGCTTCTCAAACATTATCCTGAGTTTATGGGTAGTTGAAAAACGCCGTGTAATCAACAGTGAACAATAATCTGCCTTCTAACCAAAAACTGATGTTTATATTCCCAGTTAGACCTACACAAACCCTATCTCGTTTGAATTAATAATTGAAAAAAAATAATTTAATATTGACTTATAGGATTTTTCCCAAAAGGCATAAATATGAAATGCTAATATATTATGAATTTAATACATAAATTTCTGCTAAAAATCTAATATCATACCAATAAATACACAAATGGTGGCAATCGATAAGTAAAGAGAAAAATGTTTTAAAGTGACGTGAAATGATGGCAATATTACTTGTTAATATTTTTATTTTTTTTATAATATTGTTAATTTTTCATTCACACAAATGTATTTTTTTGGTGGATTTGTATATCAATAAATGCTGTTTTATGATACTGTAAAGACGCTAGGAGTTATTTTTCTGTAGTGGATCTTTGAAAATGTCTCTTGGAATTTAAATAAATAGAGCGAAATTTTCAAATTATACCTATTTGTAAGCTAACTATTGTAACGTGTTTATATTCAAGATTTTTGTAATAAATAGTGCCTAATAAAGTCTATGTTATAAGGACACGTTCCAAACCGCCTTATAGCTTCGTAAACGTAATTCAAATGTTGAATCCATAACTGTGTAACATTTTTAGAGTAATATGACTTGTTGTAAATTAAGTTTTAGGGTGGCTTTCCCAAACTTGCTGTATACAATTATTAAATACCTAATATAATATAGATGCATAAATAATTAAATACAATAAAAGTTAAGTTGGCAATCTAAACTAATAATATAATATAGAAGCATAAATACAATAAAAGTATTTTTTAGTTGGCAATCTAAACTAACGGAACTAAAGTACCTAATTTATCAAGAAATTTATTCCTATTTGATTTGAGGTTCAACATATACTTATGTTGTTGTCCTTGGTTCAATTAAAATGTGAAGGTTTTGTTATAATAACACCAATTAATTTAAACTACCTACATATTATTATGTAACGAATTGCATATTATTATAGATTTGTTGCGGAAGCCACTCTTAATAATCAATATTTACATTGAAGTTGTACAAGTATCTAACTTTAAGCGTTTCCAGGATATATACGTATTCCAGAGGTTAAATAGGTACTTTAACTAATTGCTTGGCCATCTTTAGGATGTACCTATATTGAAATGGTTACAACGGGTGTCGAGAAATTGTATGTAATTACGCGTTTTCAAGGGATATTATCGAAGAAACACAATATCATAAAATGCCATCATGGGTTTCCAGCTTGTGTGAAAGCCAGGATTGATCGGGGAGGCTGTCTTGTTTTACGCTTTCATAGAAATATGTTTTAAATATATTTAAGAGAATTCGAATATTTGTTTTATTTATCCTATATATGGTAGGCATCATTCTACCATTCGATTCATTCTGACTCTACTTCAGTAGGTGAACCTTTCTAACTGCACAAAATTTTGCATCCATCTTCGGTTTGATTCTACTATCAACATGTTAAGATAGGCTTTCTGGTCCTTTAATACCACAACTATAAACTTATCTTTAGCTGTCTAATTGCCCCAGGATAATCATTGATTACACAAATAAAAAGATTTTTTCAAATGTTTTCCTTTACTTCCCTACATTTAATTAAGTGGTTTTGATACCAAAACCTATTAAAAAAATCATAAAAAGCACCATCAATAATTTGTCTCATAGAAACTGAAACGTGTTTAAAAATAACAAAAGGTTTTGGCCTACAACCATGTATTACAAAAAGAAGAAAAAAGAAAAAGTACCAGAAAAGTTTCATATCAAATTCTTTATTTGCACATTCCTTATTTTATAAAATTGGCGATATCCCTAACTATTCTACTTTACTATATTAAAGTGTCTTCCGATCTTATATATTCTCCGATGTCAGCCTGGTGGAAAGCAATGGTGGCTAAGGGGTCTGCATGCCGGCATTCTGTGGTGGACCGGGCGGCCACACCAAACCCTATTGGGATGTCTGACATGGTGTTAATCACCACACCTTGGTGCTTTGGAGTGTTTTCTGTTATTCTGCCAAGACCTGGAATAATGGAATTGCAAGTTGAATGAGCATGAAGTGACTATATTTATTTAAATTGTTAAATTGCAAAAGGATATTCAGGTCACTTGATGTTAAGTGGTTACTGCCGACCATGGGTAACCAGGTTGAACCTCAACTAGGAGAGAAATCCTATCTGGAGTTGTACCTGGATGTGACTCATGAGGATAAGACGTTAGTAAATATCAGCAAGCAAGACTGTATTATATAAATTTATTAATTTACCCATTCTCAGAATCTGAAGCATGTATGCCCACCTGATGTTAGTGGTCACTGTAATCAACGTTCAAGACCAAATAAATCCTATTTCTCTCTCTATGCGTCAAATATGTGTGACAACTCATGAAGACTTATTTCATCTCAAATGAAGCGGAACCAAAACACCTATGAAGAACATCAAACTTCACGGAGGATTAAGGAGGTGATGGTAAGGCACCTCCCTAAAAGTGGTGATAGATGTGCGAGTTAGTTCACGAACTTGTGGCTCGATGACCTTTTTTGCTGGTGTTACCAGTGAGTATGCATACTTTAAAAACGCCAAGAAAGTTCATTCATGAATTTCATCATTTTGCTTGTAACCTGCCTGTGCTCATACTTGTCGCACTGCGAGCTGCAAGCTGCCAGTTTGTTTCGCCAGTCTGTATGTGCATCACTTTTTGTTATTTGTAAATTAAATTTTAAAGCAGGTGATATTTAATTTTATGAAGCATAAATCTTTTTTTTTTTTACAGTCATTGGTGTGCCCCTGGGTTTCGAACCCGGATCCCTAGATTCGAGGTCGAGGTCACATACGCACTTACCACTCTTTATAACATGGTGTCCATATAAGAACTGTTGCTCAGCAGAGGGCTTCACCCACACCTTAAAAGGTGCATACGGCGCAATGTAGGACAAAGCAGTGATGTGCAGTCGAAACTTATTGGTCTTTGTGAACTTCCCGAAGCATGTTCCGGCGGATATGAGGAAATCTGGCTTGACTGTTTGTGCCAGGCTCAACAACCTTTCAGATATGTAGTAAACCCGGTCTTTTTTCTCTCGGAAGCAATATGTCCCGTCTGGTCTGTCTATCAGGAGTTTTACGTTCACACCAATGCTGGAATAGAAAAATAATGAATTTTAACACGCTTAAAACAAAACTGAATGAATTTTTTGGTCTTTATGTTCTTCAGCAGACAAAGTTAGTTTACAACTTGTCAATTTCACGCTTACTTTGTATTTGAAGTACTTACTATTTGGTTAACTTCTCGAATAATATTCGAGTTCTATGTTCGGAAAGTACTTTCATGTTTTATTGTTCATTTACCAAAATATTTAATTTTAAAATTTAAATGTTAAAAAGTTAAAAACACGTGGTAGGTATTCAATTAATTTTATTTACTTCACATGTGTCAATGTCAAACTGAACTGAAAGAAAACTGAATTACTGTGTTGCCCGACTTGCCCGGTAAAAATTACGTGATCTCCCTAAATCTTGTCCTAATGTCCTAAAAACACAGACTTGGAAACACAGTCTTTCGAATTTCTCTATATTAATTTCTAAAAATTTATGGTAGCTGTTGACCATTTAAATTTTACTTAAAAAATAAATCCTAATTTTTTTGCTTGATTTACTGAAAAATCTATAATTTGTTCAACCAGACTGTCCAAATAAAGATAATTTATAAAAATCACAAGAAATTTGCTTGAATTACAGAATCTAATTCGTTCTTTGATATCATTTAGTTCGTTCACTGTTGAGTCGTTGCTATTAGCGATTCATGACCATTACCCATGACTGACTGTGACTGTTGTTGAGTGTGTTTGTTGTTTTTGACACTGTCAACTTTGACAGTTGTTGCTTGAGTGGACGACGAGCGAGGTGGTGAGTTACTTTTCTTTCATTAAAATCGTAATTCTTTACATACAATGGAGCTATTATTAATTTTCTTTATTCTTTGAATATTTGTTAATTAAAATTTACGCCTTTAACCAGTTTTTACTGCAGCTTTTGTCATTTTCATAAAGTTACCACAAAAACAAAACTTTTCCAAAGTTTAATGAGAATAATAGGTAACTACAACCTTTAACATGTGTTTCGTTCATTTCATTCACTAGTGAGCTAGTCACGTGATGTCAACAAATGGTTAAATTATACAAAGACTTCTAAAACCATTAAACCATTTATTGCCATAATATACGAAACGTTATTAACACAACTGATCTGTTAATAAGGAGCTATTTAATAAATTATGATGTATAAAGATTTAATGTGTAAACTACTCAGTTTACTGCATTAAATACTTACATGACATAAATAAATGTAGTTTTACTTTAATTTTACAAAGTATTTACGGAGTGGTAGTAGTAAGATACCTCCGGCGGCACTGGTGCGTTCCATCGGAGATAACGGAGTCTCCCACATGCATAGAGGAAGGCCACCGAGGGGGTTTTAGTGGGTAATAATCCCACTTAACCTGGAGTCGCTCCCACGGCTCTCGGGTACCTATGAAGGTTTCCCCCCGTCACAAAAAAGTACTATGTCATCCGCGCATCTAGATACCTCCAACATTGCAGTTAATTCAAACCGCAAGATGTTTCGAAGGTCTCTGGTCTCCGCAAGACTATGTTATGCATCATTCAGCTTGTACTTTTGACCCGAAATTAGGAACTTTTGAACGAAACGGTTCATCCGATCAGCTACTTAGCAGTAATCTGATATCCTGACAGGAAGGAGAATGTAGATATTAGGTATTAATTATTGTAATGTATTCTTCATACATTTTTGTAGTTTTCGATGACGTTAGCAATCATAGATCTCAGATTTTTAACTTGTCTAGGGGGGAAGATTCTGAAGACTTGAACCATTTTGTAACAAACAATAACTACTAACCCAATCACACCATTATTCCAGTAGTAGGTATGTATATTCGAGGACAAACACTCCCAGTCACACCCCTATACAAGTACGTATGTCACGAACCTTTCTTGTAATTACGCTTTCTCCTGCCAATGAACAGTACAGACGGCGAAAAAGCTTTTAATACGTATTTTTTTGAATATTTTAATTGTAATTGTTTACTAATTACTATTCTGAGGTAACAAGTCCTGGAATGGCGACCACATCTCGGCAAAACGAGTACAGACCGCCCTCCGACCAGGCACAGGACCGGGCGGACTGACGTTGATTATAATTGGAGCATGTCCAGTAGTGGATTGCGAAGGGCTGAAATGATGATGAACTGAGGCAATAAATTTTTTAATTTAATACGCTTTTTCAGTTGGTAAACTCGTCAGTTTTCAGTTCCACGCTGAATAGCCCACCGTATGCCCGAGGTCGTCACTCGTTTATTGCATGATTAGCGAGGCGCGGTTGGAACGCTCCCCAATTGATTAGTTCCCTTTAATTACTCTTCCTCGCCTTTGTTTGCTATTTGGCTAGTAATATCCGATTATGAAGTCTAGTGTGGACTTTTACGTTCCTTGAATTCACAGAAGGTAACACCTGTTAAGTTGAGTATCGCCTGAGATACTTACCGCCGCGTGCACAATCCGTCGTGAAGCACAGTTGTAAAACATGTTCTCCATGTCTTGTATTTCAGCTAGGAAGGTATGGTTGCCGGAAGTCACTTAATTTGAGGCGAACATCTTAATCCTCAGCATATTATCCTGTTTTCTATTATCCTCATGAATAGAAAATCACCTGCATACGTCATATAGGATTTCTTCTCTATTTGAGGTTGGACGTGGGTGTCTATTTGCTGCAGTGACCACAACTTCAGGTGCCTGCATGCCTTTATTAAAAGATATATAATCCCATCGTCTATGACCTAATTGGTAATCTCTTTTTACTATCTGCCAACACAACAGGTGTCGAACCGTTGATAAAGGCAAGGTCGTGCATTCAGTGCACTCCGCACGTATTTGCCTTATAGTGAGTTATACTCGTCCGTGACGCATTTAGAGGAAGTTGCAATAACGGTGTTTTGACCTAACTGACTGAGATATTATCAATCGTTTATATTTGGATAAATTCAATCCGAAAGATATCAGGCTTTTTTGCTTTGTTGCTCACAAAAATTGCGCGTACGACAGCGTCATTTCGTATATTTTGTCGCATGTCTGAACATATTTTAATAAGGACAGCTCCAAACAAAGCCCTGTGTTTAAATTTTGTCCTGTTGGTTGGTCAGTTGGTATGTCAGCTAAGACAATGCTTTATACCTTAAAAAAATTAATTAATTAATCTGTTTGAGCTTTAAAAAGTGCCAAACCCTTTGTTTGTCTTTTGTGTAGTAAAACCGTTACTTCATTAAAGTACGTTGACTGATAGGTATTTTCAATCTATTGTAATGCAGATTACTCTTTACTTGCCAATCTTATGACATCATTTTTGTGGCATGCAATCCGCGATAACAATATCAATGGAGTTAGCATAGTATGGTTCCCACAAATTTAGTTAACAGCGAAATATCATAATGTTGACACAACTTTAATCGCATGATTATTAAAAAATATATATAACCCACTAAAATTTAATTTTGCTTTCGGGTGTCCCACAAACAAGTAGGTATGTATAATTTCATTATTTGAAAATTTTACGATTATAATATTTTACGACAGCCAATATTTTTGTTTGGCTGTTTGCCTAAGTTCCTACAGGAAAATCGATATGTGTCGTACCTACTCAAGAATCCAATGGTGCTATATTTAAATGCTTAACGTCTTTTTTTTATTTTTTTACTCTTTTTCCTGTTTAATGCTCCCGTATCCCAAATAGTTTCGAACTTTATAAATCCTCTAACAATAAATGTAACTTAGTTAATACTAATTTCAAATCTTGATAGAATCAGACCTACAGATTAACGTTATTATTTTTACAGATTTACATACGATCATACTCGTATTTTCGTTAACAATAAAAAAAATATTTTGATCAGAATTTTACTATGCTATTCAAATTTAAAAATGCACCATAATACTTTAAAAATACTATTGAAGTGTTCCTAATTAATAAATAATCTCTAGCATTAATATTGAAAATTATGAATAAAAATGGCCCTAGGACGTTACCCTGAGAGAGCGGGAAGAAAGTACGATCACCTCTGCGCGCCTGACTCACTCAGATTCGTTGTTTCAGAGTAAACAAAACAAACAAGCCAGATTGACTGCACTCGGCGGTCGCACGCCTTGAGGATCGCACGGTTTATTTGAAGTGATCAAGACTTCTTAGTAAAATGTCTTCGATAAACTACTACCCGAAGAACTTTCACGCGAACGGATGGGGTTGGCATAGGACTAACGCCGCGGCAACTGCTGTAAGGGGTTTTCTGAAGAGGGAAAGAGATGGGGAAGGGAGCTCGGAGCCGCTGATCGGGAACGGGGGATATGGAGGAAGCCTGTACCCGACGTTACCTTCGGAAGATGACACGGAGTTCAGGACGAATATCAAGCTGTATCCGTCGCTGCCTGCTGAGGAGTATGAGAGTGGTGCTGTTGAAGAAGTGGTGGAGGAAGCATGCGCGGCTGTCAATGTCAATGCTGTGGTGAGTTTTTTTTAAATTGATAGTGTAACAAATAATCTAAACTAACAATATTAGTAGAAGTAACTAAGATGTGTTTATTTTTTCAAACCAGTCTATTGCTTCATACCAAACTTCTATTGAAATGTATCTGGATGTAAATTTTATTAGGTTTGTTTTCTGACCTTGGCAATGAACTTAAAATTCGCACGATAAACCGTATTGAGAATAGGTATTCTGTGTGTTCTAACTTCTGCTATTGTCGCCATTGTATAAAGATCGAATTTTTTAAATAAACAAAAATCGCATGTACATTGGACTGTAAAATAATCTCAATAGGTCTAAAGTAGACATATATTATTATCGTAAATTATTTTGTAATGAAAAAATTAACTCTACTCTACTGTCGCCAAATATGGTTGCAAGGAACTGTATAATTATTACTTTTGTGAAAGTTCAAGGGACAATAATTTAAGGTCATCAAGGCTAGGCCGTCGCTTTAATGATCGCAACCAGATAAACAAAATTTATCTTAACTTGTTTCACATTGATTTGACTTTCTTAATTTTAATGGCAAATTGTTTTACAAATTCTCTGTGGGACCAAAGAACAAAGATCCCACTTGAGATCAAAAAAATAAAACTGCGTCCGTCCTCTGACAAATGCATCCTCAAATGCAACTTTTCAATTTTAAATAACATGAACAAAAGAAACAAATGACAATACGGTTTTTGTTTTCGAATTAATAAACAATCTTTATAATTAATTCTCTTTATTTTGCCTTGACATTGACCGAGAATACAAGTGACTTCATTACCACTCGACTTCAAGTTTTATCTGTAGGCTAGATAAATTTTCTCATCCTAATAATTTAAATGTGAGGATGGCTAGATGTTAATTATTTTTTTAAGCAAAAGGAATCGGATTTGATACTTGAAACACCTTGCTTGCATTTATCGTTGCGCCTATCCAAATATTATAACCATTATTGTCAACGAGCCAAACTTCACCACCACGTTCGGAAACAGTAGGAAACTGTAGTGTCATAATGAATTATTTTATGTCTACTTTATTTAAGGTGCAAGAACTATTTGAGTTCGCCCTTTCTGAAATATTAAGGGTTCCTCTATAGCCCATAATCAAGTCACTAGCACGACCAGGTGAAAGAGCAATCTCAGTTCGCCCAGGGGCCCTTTTTTGATGCAGGAAAGGACCTCAAGTATCTTACTAAAAGTCATCAAGCCACTGGGTCTACAATTCCCTGGGTAGCGTCCATTATGGACCTTTCCCTGAAGAAATTTGAATACCTGTCAAATAAGCAAGTTTATTGGTCTCCCAACAGTTGTGGCCAAGTAAAACGCATATTTCCTGAAAAATACGCTCGTATAATTAAGCAGCAAGGACTTTTAAAGACTTAGCCAAGACACAGCTGTGAGTCGAGATGAAATAAAGCTTGTAAAATGTATTTTTAATCGGGTCGATCGTGACGTTTGCTATATGACGTATGTTATAAACAAAGCGAGACCCAATCGTTGCAAATCGCATGATATCACACGAGAAATGAGGGTCTAATGACTAACCGGCTTTTAAGAACCAGAAACCATGATTCATGATTTGTGACGTTGATATTCTTATTTGGTCTTAAGGTAATTAAGTTTATCCTAACCTAATTTAGGTTATTCGTCATAGCGGATTTTTATTTCGGATTAAAAAAAAAAATTAATTGAACTATAAATAATTTGGGTAGTGGGAAAAACGTCAAATTTATGTGTAGACGTGACGCAGACTAGGCTTTTTGTTGAGATTAACCCAGTGAGTTTCCTTGTGTGTGGGACGAATTAAATTTTCTTGGGAGGCTATATTATTAATTATATACGAGAAGCGAAAATTTTCAAGCAAAAATGTCGAACACATGGTAAAAGTAATGCAAATCTATGCACTTACGTCACTGAAGATAGGTTAACCCATGTGTTTATTTCTTGGTCTATCATGAATTTATATCAGAAATAAATCTACAAGAAGCTAAATCCCATAAAGTTGCACTATCTGCATCTGCAATGTATTCATTTTATGGTGCAGAAGTCATTACAGCAAACGCTTAAACGGATTCTACTAAAAAGTTCTAAAATAGCACATGCATGTTATGTTGGATGATGTTGTCCACACCTAACATTTTTATTTTATTTTTAGATCATTTTTTTATTTTTATTTCTCAATAATATGACCAACTAAATTTTCACCCTTCTATCACCAATCCCTATTTTTTAATAGTCGATTTTTAACGCTCGATAACTTATATGGCAAAACAACGTTGACGGGGTCAGCTAGTACCTATCTATAAAAGAAACATTTTGTTCGATGGATGAATGGACCGCTGAATCGTCTTTAATGAGATCACGTAATGTGAATTTGGCATTTTAAGTGGAAGACCTGAAATTCTTTGTACCATATTCTCAGCCACGTGGCGGAAGTTGCGGGCAAGAGTTAGTTAAAAATATATTTATTTGCCAACATACATTTCCATTGGTGTCAATAACGTCTACATTATGAACTCGAAATAAATCCTAGAGTATGGAAGGGATTGTATATTCACACCAGTGACGTCACTGGCTAAAAATGCTCCGAACGAAGGGAGGAACGGATGGAGTCCGGGATATTTTTAACCGCACGATTATTTTCTTGGTAACTCGCTAACATAATAAAAATGTACTAAACACTTGTATTTAGGAACTACGCGTGCAGAGATGAGAGCGAAAATATCGTAAGAAGCTTCATATTTTCTCTATTTACTCATAGACATATAATGTTGACTCCCACTACCATAGGTTTGACTGTCAGAGAATGCTTTTCGAATTAGTGGAATAGTTCACCTTTGTACCATTGCTCCACGGTTCATAAAAAATAATTAAAACCTTTATTTACGTGACAAACATGCAAAAGCTTGCAATTAGGCAAACAAGCCACCTGATGGAAAGTGGGAATATTGCCTATGGATACGGGCAACACCAGTACGTTGCCAGCTTTGAAGGAGTGCTCTTTTTACACCTCAAAGAAAGAACTCGTCATAGTCCCACGGGGATACTTCTGATGGAAGATCGTTTCACTTTCTGCAGTTGCGAGGCAGAAATGTACGAAATTGAATGGTGGATAATGTCTGACACGCAAGAGGAGACAATATCTCATATTTTGTATGTATAAAATAGTCCGATTTCGTGGAGAAACATTAGTTTAATTAGACTTCTTGCGTTATATGGGGCTTTGGGATCTCCAAAGAGCAGTACCAGTCAGTAGCACCGAACCTGCTCAGTTATAGTTGAGTTACCCTTAAAAGCTTAAGATCATTCTAGTAGTACTAGATATGCGAGCTGTGCAGATGAATTTATGTACCAATAATAATGATCAAAAGTTACGTTTGCAGACCTTCATATAAAACTTGATTTTTAAGTTGTGTTCAAGATCAATTTTAAAGGCATTGTGACCTAGAAAAACGTGGCGCGAAATGCCATAATTGGGCAGTTTAATTATCATTTATCATGTGTCCGCCATTTCGATTGGTTACCTACAAAAAAAACACCGCACATTTATTTATCTGGTAGAATTTTTAGCCAGCGCAAAGGACAAAATGTTCGATATAATTTGGGGTCTTCGACATCCACACCTCCCCAGCCTAAACATGATTCTTCCGCGGGCTATGACATTTACGGGAAAGCAGTTCCCAACGTCTCAGGTACTCGTAAAACAGTGATATTTCCAACCTTCTTCGTTCATTAGCACGTCGCACAGACGTCTTTCGGACCGTGCTAAGGGGCCCGATCGAGCTACGAGTATTTCGCTGGACCGGGCATTATATTTACCGTTCTTTAGCTACGGGGATGAAAACCCCTATTATTACCCGATAAACGAGAGGTCCTATCCTTACGCTCAGCGCCTTCAATTTAGCGCCAATCTGGGCATGTCCCCCTACTGGACCCGGCCCTGTAAAGGAATTTTGGTGGAACCTGAATAATCTCGAAGGAAACAGTCATAATATGAGAAGTTGCAGCTTAGTAGAATACCGAAATGTGTAATGCCCATATTTAACTAAGGTTTAATTACTTACGTATGAGTCGTAATTGCACTTGACTCATACCGGAATGACAAAGATTGTCTTTAAATATGTATCTACTTAGTACTTACTTAACTTTAGATTTATAAGTGGTTGTTTTAGGTTGGTCGGTATCTAGCTCTCTGTCACTCTGTAACCCATTAGTGACCCACTGCAGGATTGGGTCTCTTCCATAGGTCTCTTCTTAGTTTGACAAGAAGGTAAGGTCTGTAGACCTAGACCGGCATGCGGCAGTACATATTAATAGTTACTATACCTACCACTAGGTAGGTAGAGATTCGCTAAAAACTATTTAAATTAATTTACTACAAACAAGTCTCATGCTATCCGTCTATTGGTTAGTGCCTATTTAAACTAAATTTACTAAAACCAAATTTATTACTGCAACTTTTCTTCATTGATGTGAAAAACTTTTCAAGGTAAACGACTTACCGTGTTGCCAGAAACATAAAATGGTTTTAAGAATTATTTTCCCACGTGTTTAATGGTTCCAATACAATGTTTTTCAGTATTGTAAACACACAGAGAAACGCGTCATATACTCTAATATTAGCGAATAACTGCTAGAAACATCCCATGAAGTTTTACCGCGAATACAAAAATCAATGCACGATTTCGTTGGCTTACGTCATTCTCTGCGCTGGCAAGAATATTACTTTATAATGCTACCGAGTTCAGTTGATCACGCTAACGCACCAAGATCGTAGGTCATGGTGTGTAGTTTGCTTTGGTTGGCTAATTAGCTGTCAATTTACGTGTAGATTTCAGGAGAACGGTGTCGTGTTAGTGATTTTAATTTTTTTTCGGTATTTTAATGTTTTTTTTAAGTGGAGTCGTGTTACGTGTTGTTGTTTTGGGTTATTGTGCTGTGTATTATGACGAGAATAAGATAGTATTGTGCTAATAGTTAGGAAAATCGTCATATAGGAGGCCGATGCATCGATAAGTTTTTGGGCGAATTTTACAAAAGTATGAGATGAGTAGATGACCTCACTTGTTTTGATCTATTCCGATGAGGATTTTGCTGATGTGATGAATATCGTTAATGTATTCTGTATTTAAACATTGGAGTGGTTTTTGTAGGTTAAGTTCTATGACCAAACTGACCCAATTTTTCCCTAGTGTTCACTTTCATTGCGTTTTAATTTGGCGACTCCACCCATTCATAATTTTATTGCTGTCAGTAGTCGACGTTGTTCGTCCTCATTACCCACTATTGAGCTACTACAGCATGGGTTTTGATATGGAAAACTTAATTATTGAAAAGTTCTAAAATAACTTTATGAAACATAATGTTTAAAAAAGAAAAATTAACAATACATGATTTATAATTAATATTAAAATGATTCCTTAAAATTATATACCTTAGGTTTTCAGCTCCTAAACATTATTATGGTAACATATAAACTCATCTTTAAAATTCCTGTGCCAATGGGAATCAGACTCAGAACTTGAGTGTAGACACAATGCTCAAAAAAAAAGAAATTTCAATGTAAAAAAAATGATGTTTGATAGTTACCCAAAAATGCCCAAATTGAACCAAGTTTTTTAGGTGTTACAGCCAGTAGTTTCGCTGGAGAAGGTACCTTACCACCAGCCACTTAACCCATTGTAACTCAGCATGTTCATTGTGATGTATGTTGCCACTGCCAGTAGCCAGAGATGCTTTTTTTGAGGTGAACGCTTTAGTCCTCATGAATAGCAAAGCATCTGCAAACAACATCAGATAGAATTTCTTCTCTAATTGAGGTTAGATGTCAGTGTTCATGGGATTCAGTGACCACTTAAGCTAGCTGGCCTGCATGTGTATTTGCTACTCAGTTACCTACTATAAAAAAGTTGACCATATAACTAACAGCAAAAAGCAAATTTCTCACATGATCATATTTGTACAAGATGAACAGATAGTAAAAATACCTTACTACACAAACATAGTAGTTACTTGTTTACAAAGTTAAACACCACAGATAAAGGGAACCCATTAAAAAAAACACTCGAGGTCTAATTATCACTTCATGTGGATGACATCACTACGATTCAGAATAGTTTATCTCATACATACCTCATACTCAGTGTTATTTGTGCTCTCAGACAAATAACTTGTTCTCATAGTTAGTTGTTTTACTTTGATTTCATTAATTAACTAGTATGTGAACAGGTGTCAATGACATAAATAGTGAGTTTTGTGAATCATCGTTCATCATTTCAGCCCTTTGTAGTCCAGAGCTGGACATGGGCCTTCTCTAATCTCTTTCAATATTAGTTTTTAAATGACAGTGTCAAAAAAGTTAAAAAATAAAGTCAACATAAGTATCTACAAATACCTAGAAGTAATTTTAAATTGGAATGATTTCTTTTTTGATAATAATTTAAAGTCGATGTTATGTGTAGAATTTATGGTTCATGTATTTTAGTTAAATACATAGTTTGATTTGAAAAGGTAAATAATAATAAAGGCAATGTAATTTTGATTTTATTTATTTAAGTGTACATGGACCAAAAGTAAGCAAAACAACAGTAACATGATAAAACAGTGTAAAGACAAGTGAAACTGTATTTATTATAGTTTCCTGCAATCAGTCCTTGTTGTCAAATATGAATCATTAGATTAATATTAGAATATGCGAGATATTGGTTAAATATGCATCATGTTTCATTTGAACATAGGTTATTCAAAATTATCAGTAAGAATTTTGCTAAAATGTTCAGTGCCTTTTACACACAGAGCGAGTTCTTGTAAGATTAATTCCTAGTGCCAGCAAACTGCCTGGCATGTGCATAGGTTATAATTTATACACAGCATCTTTTACATGCCCACAAAACTTGATGTCGCATTGACATGTTAAACAAAACTCCAAAATTAAAACATGTTTCTTTAATTCTATTCTATTACAATAATTCAAAATCGTGGTAAACACAGCGCAGTAACCAATCAACAACCACCTGAAATAAAAAACAATAATTTACCAGCCATCAAGATGTCCTAGCGAACAATGAGACCAGAATAGTGTAGTGTGCCAGTGTTAGTGGTTGCGATGGCCCAAAACGGGGGCGCGGACTTTGGCGCGCTCATACAAGGTGCCGGGAGGCAACTCCTGAACCAGGGTGGCCAGGTGCTCCTCAATTATGGGGCCCAGGCGTTAGGGAACATCATCAATGAGGTCTTCCAGAAGAAAGAAGTGGAACAGAAGAGGTTCTTGCCGAGCATTAAGAACTATAAAGTGGTATGTGGTTTGATCATAGAAAATCTATAGTATACTAGCGTTTGCCAGTGGCTTTGTCTGAATGGGTTTTAGAATTTGATTCCGAGAGGGAATAATTATTGTAGTAAAATTGTTGATTATCTTAATTATTTTTAGCATATTATCACAGGTTTTCCTAAGTTAAAACCCTTTAGTTAGTAGAAATTAGTATCAATATCTATTTGGTAAATTAATGTAATAAAAAATTATAATATTCCTTTTTGGTTCGCATGTAGGTTGACATGTAATATCTGCATCAATCCTATCCCACACAATGTTGTGTACATAATAGGTTTCATCCTTCACTTAAGTGCATAATTTGACTGATATGAAGTGATCTGTTATAACTATTATACTTCAAGTGCTTTGAAACACCATTCAACATATTTATTTGTTTATCGCTGAATACCCATTTCACGATTTGCGGATGATCTCATTATCTTAGAAAGCGATCCGAAGCTACTACAAGAAATGATAGAGACCCTGGCATACAAAAGCAAGGAAGCTGGTCTTGTAATTAACACAAGCAAAACCAAATTAGTCACTAATTCCACAGAAATGGACATGGAACTAGAAGGTCAAAAGCTCGAATATGTCAACGAGTATGTATATTTAGGACAAATAATATCACCCAGGAACCAGATGGAAAAGGAGGTAAACAAAAGAATTGCTTGTGGTTGGAAGAAGTACTGGTCTCTCAAGGAAATAATGAAAAGCAAAGACTTAAGTATATCTACCAAACGAAAAACCTTCAACACATGCATCCTCCCATGTTTGACATATGGAAGCGAAACTTGGTCTCTCACCCAAAGCCAACGTGAAAAACTAGCCAAATGCCAACGTTCAATGGAAAGGAGCATGTTGGGAATAAAACTCAGCGACAAAATCACCTCAACAGAGATACGACAAAAATCCAAACTTCCTGACATACTCACCCGAATCGACCATCTAAAATGGGGCTGGACAGGTCACATGCTAAGGTGCAGAGCCAACAAGTGGAGTCAACAGGTCACGCTATGGTACCCAAGGGATGGTGCAAGAGAACGGAAACGTCCACTAAGAAGATGGGAAGATGATCTTCGCCTGACCATACTGGACAAGAGTACCGGCAGACAGAGAGCAGTGGAAGCAGTTGGAGGAGGCCTATGTCAAGCGACACACCGAGCTAAGAGACATAATATAAACCACGCGATCTTTCAAAGAGGAACTAGCTTGGAACAAAAGGCTACATTATCATCATCATCACCCATTTCATTTCAGTGCGCTCTGTACTGTTACCTTCCTTCCTTCGTTCCTTTCAGCCTTCGTAGTCCATGAGAT
The DNA here is from genome assembly GCA_905147235.1 of Erynnis tages. NCBI lineage: Eukaryota > Metazoa > Arthropoda > Insecta > Lepidoptera > Hesperiidae > Erynnis > Erynnis tages. The sequence continues at coordinate 2,935,093 of LR990097.1, forward strand.
TTATGGTTACATTACTCATAAAGTGTTACATTTGTTGAATTGTTTGCGGAAATATTGACTGAAATAACAATTAAATATAGCACATGATTAAACTCATTGCAACTGTTAGTTAATCCTTGTTTATAGTGTAGGAAAATGCACTAAACTAATTATAATTTATAAGTCGTAGAGCCAGAGTAGCTCGGCCAGGGTACCTTACCTCTATCCTCTTAACCCGTAGTTTGGAGGTGTAGTTTTTGGTGATAATTTATATGTTGCCACAGATCTTGAGGACTGTCTCAGGAAGGTAAAAGGCACCCACAATCAACCTGTGATCGTGTATCATTTTTGGATGTGTGTGTCGGCGTTGCATTGACCACTTTATCAAGTGGCCTACACGTCAGTTTGCTACTCATATAGGTACTAAAAAATAATAATTTTGAAGTCACTCAAAAGCCAAGTAAGTAGTTATTTGAAAAAACCAGATTATAATACACCAAAATACGTGGAATTCAAAATTGGTACCAATGTTATGACCTCAGCGAGTGTTCTACGTCGCGTCGGCATGCAATGAGCAAACCAAATAGTTGTACGCCTACGTAGTTTATTGACTCAGGTAATCGTTCAGTTGGCGCTCCTTCATTATTATTATTTGATGGAGAATTAAAATGTTCCTGAAACAAATTAGTTCCTAAACTACCGAAATAATGCAAGTGGCTCTTTCAAAACCTGGCTCCTTCATGCCACTTTTCCCCTACTTATCCCTAGAATATAATTGTGGCCTCATGATGTTTTCCTTTAAATAAATAATTTGGACTGCTGAACAAAATTCATAATTTAGCAATAAAATCATAAAATGTAAAATTAAGTTTTTAGTTATGTAAGACATAATTATTGTATGCCCGCATAGGGTACACTGTTCTAAACTAATTATAATTTTTGTAACATCCTTCTCATGTAACAATCAACAATAAACGTTTTCTTTTCTAGCCCAGACCTCTTTCTCGAAGTAGAGACCGAATTCTTAGCCACTTTAGCTATCCGGACTTCCAAAACTTTCATACGGCTAATAATCGGCACATATTGATGATACGTACTCAGTATTAAATAATACACGTATTAAAATTCTTTAAACTTTTTAATGACTGTTAATAGAAATCTAACACGATTTGTGATTTTGTGGACGACAACCGACCTGCTTCAATGCTTGATTGTGCTCCAGGCCTTTGTTAGGTCCTGGGCCTCAGAGGGGTACGTCGCGGCGTCGTGGTCAGGAGTAGAACATTTATAAAAAGAGTATGAGCCATTCAGCGGTTGAGATGCTCCACTTGATAAACGCATAGCTGCATGTAAATAACTATAGTACGAGTAGTTATACTAGTTATGCTAAAAGCTCATCGATCGAGTATGCTAACAATCACAGAAACCGTAGTAATTGCACCAGTCGTAGGATGACACATTCAACTCTACTTTATCACGAGGAAATAACCTATACATAGATGAACAATGTGGCTTGTTTATGTAAGATGCCGTACGCGTACGCATGAGAAATCTCGTTAACAGTAGTTTGGACGTGATGTGATTTGAAAAGCGGGAAACATTTTCCATTATGCTATGGGTTGATAAGAACTGTGGCGCCTTCTACAATACGCCAAGAGATGACTATCCTGAATCACGCTATTGAAGTTTTCTACACATATTTCGCATACAAAACGAGTTATACATAACACATGAGATCAAGAGATGGCGGCCATTAAAATTAAGAGTTGGATAATTCCGTCAATTCATACGACATTGGATCAACGTAGCGGTTTTATTAAGGCCAGTGACACATATTCACACAACGGATTGAATGGACTGCATTTATCTGACTGGTCTCTAGGACTGAGTTTGTCCATACAATTGTTTTTGAGTTTCAATGAGTGCATAGAAGCAGTTCTAGGACTTATTGGAATGAATGAAACATTCATTCCGACGAGCTGAGTGGCGCACTGGTTAAGACATCGCTGCGCTGTGTCTCAGAAGGGTCCTGGGTTCGACTCCCGGCAGAGCAGAGATTTGGATGATGAATTTGAATTTCTGTTTCTGATCTGGGTGTGTTGTGTTCTTGTCTTGTGTGTGTCCATAACTATTATCCATGTCCAGGGCTATTAGTGTGAAGCGTGAGTTATTTAGTCATTAGTTGGTTATTCGTTTGATCATCGCCATATGCTCGCTAAACTTAGTCTACTTTGTATCGAAATGCCGCCTTAAATATTACTTAATCAGAAATCTTCTGATATCTTCTATTAACCTATTGAATGTCCAGTAAGTAGACACAATAGTTAAACAATAGCAGTCGGACCACCAGTGGTTCGATGCAAATTAATAGTTTAAAATACACAAAATTGTTAACTCCCACAGTTCTTTCACTATTATCACACGGAGATTGGCTTTTGGCTTCGTGCCAGAAACCGTGCTCAGAGTTTCCTAGCTAGCGAATATTGAAAGGAATTTACTCTGATGATGAAATACAATGAGTTTGCTGTCTTCAACTCAATTAAAGTGCGTTTATTTGAAGATTATGAACAAGATTTTCATCTGTTTTGTAGAAATTTTTATGTACTTTCAAATTTAATGTTCGATGTTATTATGCCTTTGATAATGCCACATTTATTTTAACTATTAATTAATTACGAGTAAATAAAGGTAGTCTAGTCAATAAACTTTTTGCGTTAGTCAGATACTCATCTTGGCTCGCAGTAATTTGTGTGAGTGTGCTTGAAGCGATACGAACACGTGTTGCACTGTTGACGTCACTGCACACAACGCGAAACTGCATGCTTGTGTTAGCATGTCTGTACAGACACTCACACATAGCACAGCGCGCCAAGTTTATTTTGTACATGTTTAGGTATTTTCGTCGTAGTGTCGATGTAGAGGCCTGACTTTGTTTATGCTATTGAAACTAATTTTGCTCAATGTAATGGCCGCAACTCAGCCAGCGTTTTACGATCAATCACAGATGTTCTTTGATATACAGTAAACATGGGTTTGATTGTAAATAAGTTAGTCAAATCTATACCTAGCCATGACGGAGCAGAAATTTTGAAATCAGTCAGATTCTGTTAGTTAGATGCTGCGTACGCAACGTTTTCCAACGATTCAAACTCGCATCGAATTTTAGTAAAGCAGACAGATTTCCTCTCCATAATTTAGATTTGCATACCAATGAAATGGTCGAACCGATATCCACTTTTGTAAAATGGTAGACAAATCTTGTATACAATGTAGTGATCGGCTAATTTAACTGCGTTGGTCCGTATTGCATTCCAATTCTAGACACAAACTGAGTAAACATACATAGACATCGCAAAATAGTGTGTTTATATGTCCTCGGTAATTAAAAACGTAAATAAATGTCATGGTTAAGCAATTTATCCTACGAACAGACCGATTCATTGCAAAGTAATCAGTGATCCCACTGTGATTAGTTCTAAAATAAAATACCTACATCTATTGCGTTTCATGACTTCAAAATTATTGTACCCATTATACAAATCCTCTCAGCTTGTTTAAGCACAGTTGCAACCAGTTGCCGAGACACGTCACAGCCACACAATGCAAAACTGCATACTTACAAGCACACTCACACATAGCACCACGCGCCAAGATTGGTCTAAATATACATAATTCAGTTCTAGAACGACGAACTCACGGACTTGTATAACATAAAAAGTTTACTCTTGAATTAGATAGACGTTTTTACAACTCTTGTTCCGTGGACAATAGAATCACTATTAAATTTTCATAGTTAAATCATAACACCGAATTTATGACTTCCGACTCTCCCCCAGTCTAGACATCTGGTCTCAGCTACCCTTTGTTGTCTAGACAGCGAACGACCCCCAATTCTACTCTCGAGACGTATTGATTGCTTCAATTATTAATTTCTTTACTCGAAAATTTGTCGTACGTGTGCTTCTGTCCCATTACAGCTGTGATAGCCCAGTGGATAAGAAATCGGTCTCTTATACGAGTCGTCCGGGTTCGAATCCCAGTGGCACACACCTTTGACCTTTTCGTTAAAGGTTATGTGCGCTTTATAAATTACCTGCTGTAATGGTGAAAGAAAACACCAGACTGAACACTGAGGGTTGACCAATTAAGTTTTCAATGGCACGTGAAGTCCACCAAACCTCACAAGGCCAGCGTGGTGAACTTAGGCCTAGATCTTTCTCCTTGTGGGTCTCCCGACCCTGCTGTGATTCACTAATGGGTTACAGACAATGCACGCCCTCTCACAATGAGAGGGATAGGCCCCAATCCACCACGCTGGCTTATTGCGGGTTGGTGAACTTCACATGTCTTTGTGAACATTATGAAAAACTCTCAGGCTTTCACATTTAATAGGGATTGTTATCAACCACCGTCGTTTCACCATACAGTCCATGAAATGAAATGAAATGAAATGAAATGAAATGAAATGAAATGAAATGAAATGAAATGAAATGAAATGAAAATCATTTATTTGCACGAATATGGGTTAGTTATTGGTTTTACAGGGAATTTTGATCAATCCATATTCACCTTCTCAGGTATGCAAATTATAAAGTTATATTACATTTTAATCATTTAAAAATAAAATAAAAACTAATGTTAGTACTAATTGAAAACTTATAACTAATACATAATTTAATTGACAAGTTTGTCAGGTATAATATTTCATTTGTCAGTTTCGCATATTACATTTATTATTTTTATAATTAGTTGTAATTTTACCTAATCGAACTCATCGGCTGCCTATGTGCCACCCATCGCTGGGTAAAGAGAGAAAAAGCCGGAGGAAAAAACTCTCGACACAGGTTTTGGTACACATACTTTATTTGTTCAGACGCGCGTTTCTACATTCCATTTAATAGAATTTACATTACAATACAGATTTAATTTTTTTCATTAATGAATTCCGCAACCGAATAGTATGCTTTTTCGGTTAGAAACATTTTTAATTTCCGTTTAAAATCAAATGTGCTGTTACTTTTCAGTAAGTTAGGCAGGTTATTATATATTTTTGGACCCATACAAAATACGCTCTTATTATATTGCTTAGTTTTAGAGGGTATTGCGCATAGCTTATTATTATGTCTTTTTGTTTTAAGGGTGTCATATTTGTCAATGTTATTTCTTACCATCACCGCTATCTCGTATATGTACAAAGAGGGAAGGGTCATTAAATTTAGTTTTTTAAAGTGCGGTTTACACGTATCTGTTTGTCGTAACTGGCATATCGCTCTGATACATTTCTTTTGGGCCTTAAATACCGTTTCTATTCCCGTCGCGTTACCCCAGAAAATCAATCCGTATCTTAGGGTTGATTCAACATATGCATAATAAGCGCTTAGTACCGCTTGTGTATTAACTATTTTTGATAATTTATATAACGCAAAGGAAAATTTGTTTAAATTTTTACAAACATGTTCCATGTGTGATGTCCAGGTTAATTTATAATCGACATATATGCCTAAAAATTTTGTGGTTTCGGTTTCGCTTATTATCTTCCCTTCAAAGTTTATGTTTAACGACTGTTCATATGATTTTACGTTTGTATTATGTTTGTTTCTAAATATCATCACATTTGTTTTATCAAGATTAATTTTTAAATTGTTGTTATTTAACCAATGTATTAGACTTACTAAAGCACTATTTATTTCCGTTTCAAATGTATTTGAATTAGTTTTATCTTTTGTAAATACAGCAGTGCTATCATCTGCAAAAAGAATCATTGGTTGATTAATGGATTTAGGGAAGTCGTTTATGTATATAAGGAAAAGTAATGGACCAAGTATACTTCCTTGAGGCACTCCATAGAGTACTTCTCTAGAGTACGATAGATATTTTTCCTCGGTTCTTGTAATGTTGTTCATTTTAGTTATTTCCGTCAGTTGTTGCCTCTCAGATAAGAAAGATTTGATCCAAAGAAGAGCATTATCCCTAACTCCATATTTCTCTAGTTTATATATTAATAATTTATGATCTACATAATCAAATGCCCTGGTCATATCCATATAAAGCGCAACTACTTGCTTTTTGTTGTCTAAATTAGCCATAACTTTTTGTAAAAAATTATAAATAGCTACGCTTATTGATTTATTTTTCCTAAATCCTACTTGTTCTTCTGCAAAAATACCAAATTTTTCAAAGTATGAATTAACATTATTATATATTACTTTTTCATATATTTTGGAAAAGATGGGTATCAGGGCAATAGGCCTGTAACAACCCATATCTAGTTTGTCGTTTTTCTTGAAAATTGGTTTAATTATAGTTATTTTTAATTTTGCAGGAAATATTCCATGTTCAATACTTAAGTTTATTGTATGGGTTAAAATAGGGGCAATTATATTTGATACTCTTTTGATTATATTTGTGCATATATTATCATATCCCGTACTATTCGTATTATTTAATTGGTGTATTATCTTTTTTAAATCCTCGGTAGTAGTAGGCCTTAAAAAGAGAGAGTTATGATGGGCACAATGTAAGGCGTAGTTATTATAATCAATATTATTATTACAATTTTTTATAATTTGATCTAAGAAAAAATTGTTGAACTCATTAGCGATTGCTTGTGGATCGGTTTCAATAGTATCTCTAATTTTAATTTCATAGTTGTTAAAATTGGGAACGTTATTTCCATTTTCACTTATCACTTTCCAAGTTGCTTTGGTTTTGTTTGTCGCATTTTTAATTAAGTAGTCGTTTTGGGATTTTTGGGTTAATTTTATTATTCTCTTTAATTTATTTGAGTACTCTTTAAAGACATTTTTTGCTGCATTACAGCGTGTTAGTCTATATGTCCATAATAAATGTCTTTTCTTTTTTGTGCATGCTTTAATACCTCTAGATAACCATTTTGGCTTTTTCTTAATTGTTCTTTTTACTTTAACTATAGGAAAACACAAATTATAAAACAATTCAAACAGGTCATGAAACGAGTTAAACGCGGTGTTTGGATCTTTACTTGCATAAACTTCATGAAATTTTAAACTACCTAAGCAATCGACAAATTTGTTTATGTTCTCAGCACAATAGTCTCTTTTATAACAAAACCAGTGTGTTATTAGATAGCTTCTTTTTACTGGACATTCTAAAACTTGTGCTGTATGGTCTGATAACGCTAACTCAACGACGTTTGCTTTACATCCTCTTATATTATGAGCAAAATTATCAATGCATGTTTTACTGCATAGCCGGGTCGGCGTGTTAATTGATAATTTAAGATTATACGAATAAAGGACTTGCTCAAATTCAAAAGTTATTTTATTTCTTTTTAAAATGTCTATATTAAAATCTCCGCATAAAATGATTTTTTTATTTTTGTAACTTAGTTTTTCTAAGAGGTTATTAACTTTAGTGAAGAAGATTTCAATTGCGTTTGAATTATTCTTTGGTGGTCTGTACATGCAGATAATAATAATGTTGTGATCTAAGAGTTCAATAGCACTACATTCTATTACATTTTTAACATTAAACGCCTGTATCTCTGCTATATTTCGAAATTTATGTCCATTCCGAATTAATATACACGAACCACCCTTTCTATTGTCTCTGAAACTTAATGATACTAGTGTAAAATTCGGAATGTATAAATAGTTGACGTCTGATAATATCATATTATGTTCTGTAATACAAAGCACATGAATTGATACTTTTTTTGATTCAAGATTATTTAAACAAACAGTTAACTCGTCCGATTTTGTAATTAAGCCATTTATATTTTGATGTAATATATTTATTTTATTATACACGAAAAAGATTTTGAGTACTTTGGTTATTCTTTGAATCAGTTTGCGTTTCTTTATCTACTTTATTGTCGGATTTGTAGTGTAACAACTCCGTTTGCGTACCTTTGTGAACTTGTTCTACCGAAGCATCCGCTATTCTTTTATTTTTTTGATTGAATGTCAAGAATTTAATTTTATAATTTATGTGAAGTATTTGTCTTAGTACTAACCTACATATATTAATAGAAAATTGAAGCCCCTTTGGTATGAACTGATTGTAATTAAGGTCAATATAGTATGCGTTGCTATTTTTACTGCAAGCAAATTTTATATCATAATTTAGTTTATTTTCGTTAAGGGTTTTATTATAAGGCACTTCGCAGAATAAAATGTTACTATTAGTGTATACTTGGAGCCATTGATTGATAGTTAAGTTAAATTTAAAAGGATCCGTATCATTTTTTCCTCCCAGTACTATAACGTAGTCGTTCTTATTTAAAGATAATATTTCGTTATTGCATGAATTTATAACCTCATGCATATTTGCTCCGGCTTTCCAGAAGCAGGTGACGAGATATTTGTCGCCTAAAAGATTTTGTAGCATTTTTTGTATTCCTCTCCCTTGTTGGTCCCCTAAAACTATTACTTTATTTCTTTTCATATCAGTTTTTTTGGTTTCGTTACTGTTTTGTGTTGAATTTACCGTTTTTACAAAGGGTACACTATTTTTGTTAGCATCACTCGTAACAGATATGGCGTTATTACTCAATAACGTATCGTTATCGTTATTATCGGAGTTATTTGTATCGTTCCCTACGGGTAGCTCTAACGTTTTTATCACGTTTTTATTATTTACATTTTTTATTGGTTTTGAAGTCTCTGGGGTAATTTTAACTGGCGTCGTTAATGCCGAACTAAAATCTTCTTTATGCATGGGACTGCTAGTAGCACTGGATCATTTCGGTTTCTTTCTCTTTCGCAAAGTAATGGGTGTACAATTCTGATTCTCTTGTGGGTTGACTTTTTTATATATTTCGATGATTTTTTTACAACTATCTAGCTCTTTATGAAGTGTGGTATTTTCGAAATTTAAGTTGTCTATTTCTTGGTGGGCAATTTGGAGTTCTTGACTTAATTGTGATATTTTGTCCGATAACTCTTGTATTTGAGTTTTTTCGTCAATAGACGTGTTTGGCAAGCTAATCATTGAGTTGTCGAAAAGATCGGTGACCGCGTTAGATATATTTTCTAATGAAACAGATTTTTTTTGTTTTCTGATTGTTATATTTTCCGACTCCATTGTGTATTAATAAGAGCGTATTTAGTAGGTATCTATTACAATTGCAATAATATAAATATATGTTATTTAAACACCGTTTTTATTAGATAGTTATATATGAAAAAAAAAATCTTATAGTATTTTAGTAATATCTGAATATCAAGATAACACAATACCGAAATACCGTTATTGACCGTTATAATATCGTGTAACCGTTATTAAGTGGTACGGCACTAACTAGTTGTCCGACGTGACGTTGTTCGCTAAATATTATGACACTACCTACGGTACGAGATAAAGTTGAATTTTATTTTTATGACACCCTCATTTATGTTTAATTGAACAATTATTAATTTGTTTGAAAATTATTTTATATTTTCACGTTTATGCTAATGTTTATTTAATGCACAAATGTTTTATCACAGATTTTGAAATGATTTATTGTAATAATATAGTCCATACACCATACAGTCAGATAGTCAATATTTCATGTGCGAATGGTTAATACGTGACCACATTTGGTGCTTTTCCTTAATCACAATTTTAAATATCTGAAATGTGAAGTTTCTCATTTTTTTCTGTATCATGTATATTTCATCAACGAAGATCGATCAGTGATTTACTATTTTTTATTAGTAATTATTGTTGTACTATTTTTTGATATGATTTTGTACAATCAAAGCTTTTGCCAAGTGGATAGAGAAAATCAATTCAAGTTATTGAACTTGCTTTAAAATTGAAAAGGATGTTCCAGTTGATTCATTGATATGTGCATGCTATGCCTTTGTTGATTCGCGTGCCTTATCTTTAATGCATAAGTTATTCACTATCTATGAATGAATCAGATCTGTAAATATAACGCCACCTTTGATCGTTATACTAATAGGTAAATAGAATTCCTTCCTTCAGTCAACATTCGCCCACCGCTGGTCTGATGAACTTTAGAAGTTGGTGGGAAACTAAGAAGAAGAAGCCCAGGAGCCCATGAATTGGCGCTGATTGAATAGTGGATTGAATAGTGGCTTAGTGGAATAGTGGAATAGAGGCATACTTCCAGCAGTGGACTCCAAAAGGTTTCGAAACTAGCTGAACGTTAATTTTAGTTAAGCTATAGGTACATATAACTAATACCTACCTATAGCAATATTGAGTCGTTAGTTAATGACGATTGTGGCCATTTTTGGCCCCTTCTTCCGTTACCAAATTGTAAATAACGTAAAAATAACCCCTCTGTAAAAATGATAGGAAATAAAGGGGCCCTAACCACGCAACAAACGTAATTTGGATACTTATTGAAAAATTTCTCAAATTATGTTGAGGACTCTTTATATCGCAAGAATATAGAAAATACATTAGCTTAAGAGTGTTGTATTTAAATGGCCCCACATGTGGTGAAGTATTTCTCTATGTCGTCGTTAATGACATGTTTAACATCTATGCTAATATTATAAAGAGGAAACATTTGTATTTTTGTATGTTTGTAACGAATAAACTCAAAAACTACTGGGCCGATTTCAAAAATTCTTTCACCATTGGAAAGCTACATTCAGCCTGAGTAACATAGGCTATTAAATAAAAATAAAAAAAAATAATTGGCAGAGCGCAGCCTGCTGGGTCAGCTAGTACTTATATATAGTAATACATAAGTATATTGGTGGTGTCATATCGACTTGTTCTAATTATCAACCACACCTCGAAATGACGAGGTGTCCTACAAGGCGGTCTCTTGGGCCCACTATGTGTCACATTTAATATTAGGTAAAGCTAAAAGCTTCGCGACCTATAAACTATAAAATTGTATCATGCTAACTAGGAAACAAGGAATACAAGCGAGGAATGAAATATTTGAATAATATTCATATATATAACACCTACAGCGAACAAAAAACTAAGAGTGATAAGAGTGCAAATGAAATAGAGATTGTTCCCATTGGAGGATAATTATGAAAATTTAAATTATAATTAATAACTAATAGGAATTTAAAAAAAATAGCGCTTAAAGTATTATTACGAATGTTTGTTTTCCAAAAAAATAACAAAATAATTACCTATTACTTTATTAATTGTAAGAATAATTAAGATTAAATGCATATTGTTTTCCCATCCAATTCTGAGGACGAAATTGTTTAAGATACTCGTACAATAGTGTTAGTAAATTTATGACACAAATTCGACATAAAACATCCGATAATTACACCCGAATGATGTTGTTCTTCAGTAATAGACAATTTCTATAATGTGAGGCGGTTCATTATCTTAAAACAGTCCAATTATTCTAATTAAACAGTACTGTCCGTCGACCGAACGTAAAAGTTAGCATTTAGTAAAACACGAACTTTATTATGTGTATTCTCTACGGGTTTCCTGCTATTTATACGTAGGTTGAGTACTGTCACATTTAATAGGGATTGTTATCAACCACCATCGTTCCACCATACACCAGTCAGTCAGTCAATATTTCATGTGCGAATGGTTAATACGTGACCACATTTGGTGTTTTTCCTTAATCACAATTTTAAATATCTGAAATGTGAAGTTTCTCATTTTTTTCCGTATCATGTATATTTCATCAACGAAGATCGATCAGTGATTTTACTATTTTTTATTAGTAATTATTGTTGTACTATTTTTTGATATGATTTTGTACAATCAAAGTTTTTAGATTTGAATATTTTTCAATTTAAAATTTGTATTTCAATTTTTACAAATCGTTAGTGTTTTATCTTTGCCAAGTGGATAGGGAAAATCAATACTTTACTGTTTCAAGGACGACTATTTTCTCATAATCGTGAAATACGTTAAGACTTGTGTTTTACGGTTTTACTAAATAAAAACAAAGTAGCTATACTATACTTACTGAACGATTATGCATTTGGAGCCTATTTCCAGCCCTTGAGCTAGAAAACGAAGGGCGCGTCGATTATCTTAATGAAGCCAGCGGAAATAAAATCAGTTTAGTTTCAAATCCTAACATATATGTACGTAAGCATAAAATGTCGAAAGAAGTGAAGGAAGAACAATTTCAAAAGTGGAGAAGAGAGGACGTCAGGTTCTTCACGAACTTTAACACGACAGCAAAAGTTGTAAACGCAGCTGACAAGTGGAAAAGGAAATCGGTGTCTATAGTATCGCCTAAATCGGGTCGTATATTACGGCAGAATATCAACAACACCGTAACAGAAAGTCCAAAGTCTAATCAAAACGGCAAAGAGAATACTGGATTCTTCTCCAGACTATTCGATGACTTTAGAAAAGCTAAAGTGTCAGATTACACGTATCAACAATCAGATGTCCGCAAGAATAGCTCGTACAAACCCTTTTGGGCGACGAATGTTTCCGAACGAATCGAAGAGCCTGTGTTTAGTGTGGAAGCGGAAGTCAAAAAAACCGTAGGTCTAAATGAAACAAGTAATATTGCGAAAAATACCAGTTATGTTTTCAAAAAGGAATCTCCGGTGCCAAAAGCTGTTGTGAGCGATGCATTTAAGGCGGTTAAACCAAAGAGTGAAGATGTGGTCAATTTGAAGAAACTGAAAATGTCCTCAATAGTGCTCGAGAGCAATGAAAACAAATTGAAACTCCCTCCATTTTACAATGGAAGTAAAATGTTCATGCCCACTGGACAACGGCTATTTTGGGTTTGTTCAATTATATTTACGCACAAAAGCGAGTTGTCATCTTCAAAAGTATTGTAAGCATACAAATATAACGACCACCCACAAACAAAGACAAATAATCAAACAAATTCACTAAGTAATTAAACAATAGAATTCTCAAAGGATTCGAACTTTTACTCGAGGGGTCCAAATTCATTTCGGTAACATGTGTTTCGTAAAGTACCTAGGTAAACGTCATCACACTAAATCACACTAAACGCTATAACAACGAATGGAAATATCGTGAGAAAACCTGCATGCCTGAGAGCCGTCCGTGACGTTCTCAAAGGCATCTGAAATCCACCAACACGCAATAGGCCAGCGATGGACTAAGGCCTACTTCCTTGTGAAAGGAGACCTGATCCGGCAGTGATTTGCAGGCAAATCCCTTCTTTATGACGACTTCAATTCATTTCCAACGCTTTCGTTTACAGCTCGGCGAGACCCGTCCATCGTCGTTCGGTCCAGCGACGTACCAAGACTTCAAGGATATCAGGGCGCGATGTCTCGCTGATGGGCGTCTCTTCGAGGATCCCGAGTTCCCGGCCATCGACCGCAGTCTGTACTACAAGGAGAAGCTCGACCGGCCGATTACCTGGCTTAGACCTGGGGTGAGCATTGTTATTGAGCGACCCTAACTACGCGCCGGAAGTCGTGGGTTCGATTCCCACTCAGGACAAATATTTGTGTGATGAGCACAAGTGTTTGTTCTGTGTCTGGGTGTAAATTATCTGTGCAGTTATGTATTTAAAAATATATATGTATGTTGATCAGTTATCTGGTACCATAACACAGGCTCACAACCTACTTTGGGAACAGAAAGCTGTGTGTAAGTTGTCAAAAAAAAGTTCTCAGAGGCATGTGAAGTTGAACTCGCAATTAGCCAGTGCGGTATTGGTGAAACAGCTTGTACTTCATGTCTTTTGTGTTGGGAGGGGAGGTCAAACACTTCTATATGACCAGATGGAGTGGTACTGTACTAGAGAAATGGTAAAAGTTAGTTTCCAAAAAATAGGCCGAAGCTTTTGAGGGACACCATAGGATGTAAATTTCTCAAACACAGAAATAATATAAGAAGTTATGTATCACAAAAAGTGACAGCAGTTGCTTCTTTACTAGAAATAGGCTAACACACAAGTTCCCTGATTATAGAGATCTCATTTTTGATACCTTGACCCTTTTTCTGGATATATCTAAACATGTTTGGCGGAAGTGTGCATGTCGGAGATACTTTACTTGCGGCAAGGTCCACAAGGTGAGCAGACGGGTCATGCTTTCAATGAACTTCTTTGATATTAATTACTGACCTGTTAGTCTAGTGGTTAGCGACCCTAACTACTACGCCAGACGTTGTGGGTTCGATTCTCACCCAGGACAAATATTTGTGTGATGAGCATGAGTGTTTATTGTTCTGTGTCTGGGTGTAAATTATTATCCATATAAGTTGTTGTTTTAACCCATTAATGACCCACTACAGGGTCGGGTCTCCTCTCACAATGGGAGGGATGTAGGCCTTAGTCCACCACGCTGGCCTACTGCGGGTTGGTGGACTAGTGGCGGGGTGTATATAGTATGTAGGTAGTATATATTATGTAGGTTTATCAGCTACCTGGTTACCATAACACGAGCTCACAGCTTCCTTTGCGATCAGAAAGCTCTGTGTCAGTTGTCCCACAATATCTGTTTATTATATTGATTGATTGATGTGTTTTTTGTCGTTTCAGGAGATTAGCGAGAATCCCCAGCTGTTCGTCGAGGGTTACAGCCGCTTCGATGTGCAACAGGGCGAGCTCGGCGACTGCTGGCTGCTGGCCGCGGTGGCCAACATGACGCTGCATAGGAAGTGAGGGATTTGTTCAATAAACGCTTTACACTCGTAACCCCACACTAGGACTAGGACTAGGGGGCTAAATAAGGAAACAAGTCGGAATAGGTGGGAATAGTCTGCCGGATGGTTGTTAGAGCTCAGTGAGACGGTAATAGCCCAGTGACTAAGAAGTCGGTCTATCGAGGGTTCTGGGCTCGGATCCCAGTGGCACACACCAATGACTTTGCAAAAAAAATGTTTGCGATTAAAATTAAATATCACCTACTGTTACGGTGAAGGAAAAAATCGTGAGGATACCTGCATGCCTAAGAGTTCACAATTTTTTTTTCTCAAAGGTATGTGAAGTCCACCAACCCGCAGTAGGCCAGCGTGGTGGACTCAGGCCTATCCTTCCCATTGTGAGCGGAGACCCGACCCTACAGTGGGACATTAATGAGTTACCATCATCATAATATAAGATTGAGTAGGCTCTGATGTGAACTAGCACATTTGTTTATCTAAATGCATCCTCTTACATAAAGTCAGATTTTTCCGGCCTGAAGGTCGCATGTTGATAACACTGTTGCCATAATAAAGTTTAATTATTATGTACAGTCGCGATAACGTTACAAATTGCGAACATTTTACTATCAGCTTAGTGATGTAAAGTTGATAATCTGGATTCGTCATCAGTGTTTCATTAAAACAAATAATGATGAGAGTTACATTAATAATAACACATGTGAATAAATTATAAACAAACATATACATATACACATACAAGTACTAAAGCACAAATATTTGATAGCTGGTATAGAGAGCTCCGAGATGACGTTAAATGAGAATTGTATTATGGATGCTTCCCAGGCACTAACACATCATCTGGTGGGATATCTCCCATATTAAATTGCCAAAAACCTTCTCAGCCAAATTATTAAGAAATTAATCGAGGTTTCATTTTTTCCAGACTGTTCTTCCAAGTGGTGCCGGATGATCAAAGTTTCGACGAGGACTATGCTGGTGTCTTCCATTTCCGGTAAATTTTAATAACACCAATGAGAATAATATCTCATCTGGGATGGGATGGGATTTTGTTTTGTGAAATGAATGACAAATTGTTTTTACACCCAAACATTTTCATTGATTTTCGTTTTTAATTCTATGAATTAAAACAGTTATAGAACCAAGTTTGTAAAAAATTAAATTTACAATAGAAAGGATCTTGACAAATTTTCTGTGAGACTAATAGTTTACTAGATGAACTGTACATAGCGGTGATAGCACAGTGGCTTAGAATCCGACCTCGAATCGAGGGGTCCGGTTTCGAATCCCAGTGGCACACACCAATGACTTTGTGAAAAAGTTATGTGTGCTTTATAAAACATAAAATTAACTACCACCTGCTGTTACGGTGAGGAAACCTGCATGCCTGAGAGTTCACAAAAAAATGTTCTCAAAGGTATGTGAAGTCCTCCAACCCGCAGTAGGCCAGCGTGGTGGATGGCCTACATCCCTCTCCTTACGAGAAGGAGACCCGACCCTGTAGTGGGTCATTAATGGGTCACTGGCAAGATGAACTGTAAAAACAAGGACAAAGGTCACAACCTCGCAAATTTGAATTAAAGCATTCACTCAACCCTCCTGGATACCTGTCAAATGAAATTGCGTCCTCTGAGAAAGGCACGCGAAACCCAAACTGTAGCATTTTAATTGAGTAATTGATTGATTGATTGATTGAGTATCTGCACATCCCTGAGGTTGGCCGGAACACAATGCTATTTACCATTAGGCCCGCCTTTTGTACCGCATATTATTTCGGTAACAATAAAGTCGTAATAAATAAATAAATAATTGAGAAGCAAAAGGGCTAGGTGATCACTGCATTCCATGGACGCCCGCATCCAACCTCAATTAGAGAAAAAAGAAATCTTATCTCAGGTTGCATGCGGGTGCTTCGCTACTTGTGAGGTAACAACCACACCTCCCCAGCCGCAACACGAGAACATGCTGCTGCGGTAAGGTACCCCGAACGAGCTACTGTGCTATTTATAGCGTTTGTCTTGTTCCAGGTTCTGGCAGTACGGCCGCTGGGTGGACGTGGTGATAGACGACCGGCTGCCCACGTACCGGGGCAAGCTGGTGTTCCTCCACTCCTCCGAGACCAATGAGTTCTGGAGCGCTCTGCTCGAGAAGGCCTACGCTAAGTGAGTACCGTTCATTCGTTGTTATTTGTTGAAGTAGGGTTATTGTTTTAAAGTTCTTTTTAAAACATACACGCATTCTTGACAATATCTACAAGCTTTGGTATTATGCGATGATATGTTTTTGCTCAAATTAAAAAAATGGTTGGCCCAGTGGCTAAGAATTTGGCCTCTTAAGTGAGTGAGTGGTCCGGATTCCAATCCCAATGACACACTATTGACTTTTACTAAAAGAAGGAAGAAATAACATAGATATATAAGTAGCAAACAACACAACATTTACACACTAATAAATGATTCAAATTAAATAATACTGTCGCGTCGTCAGGATAATGGGGTTCGTGAAAACACCAGTTGGTTCAGCAAGTACTTTATTAAACGTCCACACAATGAATTAACACTCTTCAAATACAGCCAAATACGTATACACACTTTAACTGAACGCACTTAATTCACTCACTCACTCAGTCACAGTAGTATCGCTGGTTATCGCCTGGATAGTTCGCTCCGATCGCTGATCCAAGAATGACTCCCCGAATGCCCGCCACGCATCTATTTATACCCGGACTACAGATATACTGGAAATTTCTTGAACGACCCCGAACAATATAGACAAGAGTAGAAGGTACCAAAGTTGTAAACAACTGTAGACTATTGCTATTTTGAACCTTAACATATTAGGCATAGGGTTGAGATTCTATTACAAGGCATGTGATTGAAGTGAAGCCGTGTGATTTATGGCCGGCTATGTACCTACTTATGTATTTCTCGATTCTTCCGACTGTCTTGCGTAACAATACTAACAACTCCAGTATTGTAGCAATACTATACAAGCCACAACACTGATTTTAAGTGTAACCTCTATAGTATGAAGAACCAGCATGATGGACAAACGCATCGTTGACTTTTAGATGTCAGTCATTTTTATTTGATTTTATTTTTAAATGATCATTTGTCTTACGTTATTTGATCTTTTTGTTTTCATATTATCATCTGTCATGATTGTCACGTACTCGTATGTCACGTTCAGGCTGCACGGGTCGTACGAGGCGCTGAAGGGCGGGTCCACGTGCGAGGCCATGGAGGACTTCACCGGCGGCGTGACCGAGATGTACGACGTGGCCGAGCTGCCGCACAACTTCTACACCATCCTGCTGAAGGCGTACGAGCGGAACTCGCTCATGGGCTGCAGCATTGAGGTCAGGAAAGAAAAGAAAAGAAAAGCGTATGCGCAGGGACGTGGGAGTAGTGGGAGTACTTACCCTACACACCATACACGATGGGCTGACGGGAGGCGGGAACGAGGCGCGCCACGTGGTTCGGGCGTGGTCGCGCGGATATGTCTCGAGCCGGCGAATTCGCTGTGTCGCACGTAACTCACGACCGTCACTGCACTCCACATACACAAGAAACGAGTCTAGAATGTTCTTAACACTAATCTAGGGATAACTGAGGGCTAAAGGTTTCTCCGCGAGGTACCTGCGGGTGCGCGCGCGCACGGTGACACGTGCGTCTCGGGCGGCTTCTCGGAGCGGGCGTTCAGGGCAGACTCTCAGAGCCGACTACTCATTCACTCGTGCGGTCCTGCGTGCGCGCACGGCGAATGAGAGAATGAGATGAACGAACGTCGGGCTATTGGCGCGAACAAAAAGAATGCGTTTATTGTTGACTGTTACACGAGAAAGATGTTGCAAAAATTATATAATAAGTTAAGAACAGTCTACCCTATGCGGGCATACAATAATTATATCTTAAATAACTAGCGGTCCGCTCGTGGTGATAGCCCGGTGGCTCACGACTCCTGCTCGAATCGAGGGGTTCGAAGCCCAGTGGCACGCAACGATGACTTTGTGAAAAAGTTATGTGCGCTTTATGAAATTAAATATCACCTGCTGTTACGGTGAAGGAAAACATCGCGAGGAAACCTGCACGCCTGAGAGAGCTCATGTGAAGTTAACAAAGATATGGGTATAAAGTTAACAAAGATATGGAGGCCTTGAGTGAAGAACATTGTCAGTGACCCATTAATGACCCGTTACAGGGTCGGGTCTCCTCTTCACAATGAGAGGCATGTAGGCCTTAGTCCACCACGCACCACTACTGCCCGTTGGTGGACTTCACATGCCTTTGAGAACATTTTTTTTGTGAACTCTGAGGCATGCAGGTTTCCTCACGATGTTTTCCTTCACCGTAACAGCAAGTGATATTTAATCTTACGATGAACCTAATTAACCGACACCGCTCGCGCCCCCAGCCGGACCCCAACGTCCTGGAGGCGGAGACGCCGGTGGGGCTGATCCGCGGCCACGCGTACTCGGTGACGCGCGTCAAGTACGTGGACATCGAGACGCCGGGCCGCGCCGGCAAGATCCCGCTGCTGCGCCTGCGCAACCCCTGGGGCAACGAGGCCGAGTGGAACGGGCCCTGGAGCGACAAGTGAGCACATATCTCTCTCCCTCCACGAGACCCGCAAATTCCACCTGCTGCGTCTGCAGGTAAGGCCTTGAAGCGATAAGTGAATTTCTCCGAAACACTTTCTAGTCCACAACGCTTGAGACCGTCCCAGAAGACCCCGAAACCAAGTTAGACCAATAAATTGAAAGAATTTTTTTTTAGACCAAATATTTTATTAAATATAGGAATAAAAATTAAATCCCAAAGCCCCCCAAAGAAGCAAAAAAGGCATAGACAACAAATTCGTGGAGTGTCAGTAAAATAATTAAAATGAAAAAGCACCATCTCTATGGGTACATTTTTCCTGCCGGTGGTGAGACCCCTGGGGGAACGCGGCCAAGTGGAATGGGCCATGGAGTGATAAGTGGGTAGTGTATTCCCTTATGGGGCGGAATCTCCCTCCTTCCAACGGGACCTCCCTCCCTCGTCCAGTTTGGCAAATTTTAAAGAACACCCCCAGATCAAAACCTAACTACATCAATACTAAAAAAAATTTTCTGGAGCGAATATGTTATTACAAATATGAATTAAATTTGAACAGCATTCTGAGAAAACCCTGACATATTGTACGGAGGTGAGAAAGTGTCACCTGATACCCGATGGCTTAACGTGCCCTCCGAAGCACGTTGGGGCACATGTAATTCGCCTCTAGCGGTCACCCATCCAGGTACTGACCGCGCTCGACGTTGCTTTAATTTTTCAATCTCTTCGAGCAAGGGCAATATTTGTACTTATTATGATTTTTTGTGTATTCCAGGTCCCCAGAGTGGCGTTTCATCCCGGAATCGGAGAAGGAGGAGCTGGGCCTCACGTTCGACGACGACGGTGAATTCTGGATGTCTTTCAAGGACTTCACCCAGCACTTTGATAGGTAATTACTTTCGGATTTCAATAATTGTCAGAGGCCTCCGCCTAATCTTCTCCAGAATCCAATATTCACTATCTCCTCGGGTCGTCTGTCTACCTGATTGGAAGAAAAACTACTGCTTTCGCAAGTTGAACAGTGTCAGTCGAGTTTTGGCAAAGCATTTTTTAGATTTTTCGCTTTAAAAGTTGTTTATTACACCAGTTTGTTATCTAAAGCCAGACACAGAATGTTACGTAGCATTGCCCGCAAATTTGTCACATGCGTGTGTGTGTGTGTAGTTTAGATAAAGATTTACACTGAAAAAAATATTTTCTGAGAGATATAAACCTGTCAGAATAAAGCTCTTCCAATTAGCATTAAACAGTATGAAAATTACCACATATTTAAAAATGCAACATCGTTTTTCAGAGTGGAGATTTGCAACTTGAATCCAGACTCCCTGGACCCGGAGGAGTGCCCCGAGGGCTGCACCAAGAAGTGGGAGATGTCGGTGTTTGAAGGAGAGTGGGTCCGAGGTATGTGCACATTAAATCTGAATACCTAGTATTTCGTGTTCGAGGTATTTTGATGCAGTTGCGTGCGTCATGTTCGCGGGAAGATCATTTTGAGAACCGTTATTTTAAAATACCTTAGTAATCTATAAATTGTAAAATAGTACAAAGTTTCAAAACTCTCTTACAATCCTTAAAAACTTGTTTTAAACGGATGTCTTGCTACCACAGAGATAGGAAGTAGATAGTGTGTGGACAGGACAGACAGACAGAAAGAGAGAAAGCGACATAACATGTTTAGTATTATTTATTTACTAGCTGACCTCGTAAACATTGTTTTGCCGTATAAGTTATCGAGCGTTAAAAATCGATTATTAAAAAATAGGGATTGGTGATATAAGGGTGAAAATTTAGAGTTGTATGTATTTTTTGATGCCAGATTAATGAAAAATAAAAATAAAATAATTTGTCCAAAAAATAAATTAAAATGTTAGGCGTGGACAACCCTTATCACTCAGGGGTATGAAAAATAGACAGTAGCCGATTCTCAGACCTACTGAACAGTCATAAAAAATTTCACGAAAACCAGTTAAGCCGTTTTGGACGAGTATGGTAACTAAAACATGAGAATTTTATATATCAGATTTAAAAAGACATTGATTGATATTGTAAACATTACAGATTATCATGTATGAATGCTGTACTTATTTAGTATTTGGTCGACAGGCGTGACGGCGGGCGGCTGCCGGAACTACCTGGAGACGTTCTGGAAGAACCCGCAGTACACCGTCACCTTGACGGACCCCGACGAGGGCGACGAGGAGAACAAGTGTACTGTAAGACATTTTTTAAATTTTAGCCGAGTAATTTTTAAGCAGCGGTGATAGCCCAGTGGCTTAGAATTCGACCTCGAATCGAGGGATCCGGGTTCGAATCCCAGTGGCACGCACCAATGACTTTGTAATAAAAGTTATGGGCGATTTATGAAATTAAATATCACCTGCTGTTACGGTGAAGGAAAACATCGTGAGGAAACCTGCATGCCTGAGAGTTCACAAAAAAAATGTTCTCAAAGGCATGCGAAGTCCACCAACCCGCAGTAGTGGTGCGTGGTGGACTAAGGCCTACATCCTTCTCATTGTGAGAGGAGACCCGACCCTGTAGTGGGTCATTAATGGGTACTGACATGACATGACAATTTTTAAGGGCTGCTCACTGTTTCTGAAAATTCCGTTTTGGCTAAGATCGGGTTTGAAGAGCGGTTGTGCTCTGACAACTTTATATCGGAGTTTTCAGGATGAATTTTTTCAAATGTGCGTGGACGACGACATCCAAAACTGTGGAGAATAGCAAAAAATACTTAAAGGAGTCTTGGATTTGGATCGAATGACACATAAACAAGACGGCAGAAGCTTTCATTCAAACAATGTTCGATTCTCTTACCATTTTTCCAATTTCAAGTCAAAGTGTGTTTTTCTCTTGTGTGTGTCTATAGCACCCACGACACAGGACATCGCAGTGTGAGGCTGTGAGACTGAAGCGTTGTTTATTGATTTATTGTTTTTGTTTTTGAAGTTTACTCCTAAAGAATCGATTTTCATATAAGGCGCCTACTATGAGAAAAATATGGAGAGTAAAACCTACTCATCAAATGGGATAGTAACGTTTTTGGTGCGCACCATTTCTCGCGCTTGTCACTTTTATAACTTGTCACTTGCACTGTCACACCTAAAATTGATTTTTTGGTAGATAAAGTCAGCTCTACTCAGAACTTGTAAACCTGAACGCAGCCAATTACCCTTTCATATGATGTCGGTCTTTTTCAATTGATACGCTTTTATTCGCTTCTGCTGTATGTCTGGTTGTAACCGACCCCATTGGACTTGATTTGACTTGTTTAGTACCTGCTCAAAGACAGTCGTACTTCTTGAGGAGTAAACTGCAGTCGTGCGTCGGAGCTGACACACACACACACACACACACACTTTTCCCCTCGTTCCCACAGATAATCGTGGCGCTGATGCAGAAGAACCGGCGCTCGCAGCGGCACCAGGGGCTCGAGTGCCTCACCATCGGCTTCGCCATCTACCGGCTGCCGGACTACGGGCACGTGCCCAAGCCGCTCGACGTCAACTTCTTCAAGTACAACGCCTCTGTGGGCCGCTCGCAGGCCTTCATCAACCTGCGGGAGGTTAGCGCCAGGTGAGTCGCTCGTCGTCTACCGCCTGAGAGAAGTTAGCGCCAGGTGAGTCGCTCGTCGTCTACCGCCTGAGAGAAGTGAGCGCCAGGTGAGTCGCTCGTCGTCCACCGCCTGAGAGAAGTTAGCGCCAGGTGAGTCGCTCGTCATCTACCGCCTGAGAGAAGTTAGCGCCAGGTGAGTCGCTCGCCGTCTACCGCCTGAGAGAAGTTAGCGCCAGGTGAGTCGCTCGCCGTCTACCGCCTGAGAGAAGTTAGCGCCAGGTGAGTCGCTCGTTATCTACCGCCTGAGAGAAGTTAGCGCCAGGTGAGTCGCTCGCCGTCTACCGCCTGAGAGAAGTTAGCGCCAGGTGAGTCGCTCGTTATCTACCGCCTGAGAGAAGTTAGTGCCAGGTGAGTCGCTCGTCGTCTTCCGCCTGAGAGAAGTGAGCGCCAGGTGAGTCGCTCGTCGTCTTCCACCTGAGAGAAGTTAGCGCCAGGTGAGTCGCTCGTCGTCTACCGCCTGAGAGAAGTTAGCGCCAGGTGAGTCGCTCGTCGTCTACCGCCTGAGAGAAGTTAGCGCCAGGTGAGTCGCTCGTCGTCTTCCACCTGAGAGAAGTTAGCGCCAGGTGAGTCGCTCGTCATCTACCGCCTGAGAGAAGTTAGCGCCAGGTGAGTCGCTCGTCATCTACCGCCTGAGAGAAGTTAGCGCCAGGTGAGTCGCTCGCCGTCTACCGCCTGAGAGAAGTTAGCGCCAGGTGAGTCGCTCGTCGTCTTCCACCTGAGAGAAGTTAGCGCCAGGTGAGTCGCTCGTCATCTACCGCCTGAGAGAAGTTAGCGCCAGGTGAGTCGCTCGCCGTCTCCCGCCTGAGAGAAGTTAGCGCCAGGTGAGTCGCTCGTTATCTACCGCCTGAGAGAAGTTAGCGCCAGGTGAGTCGCTCGTCGTCTACCGCCTGAGAGAAGTTAGCGCCAGGTGAGTCGCTCGTCGTCTTCCACCTGAGAGAAGTTAGCGCCAGGTGAGTCGCTCGTCATCTACCGCCTGAGAGAAGTTAGCGCCAGGTGAGTCGCTCGCCGTCTCCCGCCTGAGAGAAGTTAGCGCCAGGTGAGTCGCTCGTTATCTACCGCCTGAGAGAAGTTAGCGCCAGGTGAGTCGCTCGCCGTCTACCGCCTGAGAGAAGTTAGCGCCAGGTGAGTCGCTCGTTATCTACCGCCTGAGAGAAGTTAGCGCCAGGTGAGTCGCTCGTTGTCTTCCACCTGAGAGAAGTGAGCGCCAGGTGAGTCGCTCGTCGTCTTCCACCTGAGAGAAGTTAGCGCCAGGTGAGTCGCTCGTTATCTACCGCCTGAGAGAAGTTAGCGCCAGGTGAGTCGCTCGTCGTCTACCGCCTGAGAGAAGTTAGCGCCAGGTGAGTCGCTCGTCGTCTACCGCCTGAGAGAAGTTAGCGCCAGGTGAGTCGCTCGTCGTCTTCCACCTGAGAGAAGTTAGCGCCAGGTGAGTCGCTCGTTATCTACCGCCTGAGAGAAGTTAGCGCCAGGTGAGTCGCTCGTCGTCTTCCACCTGAGAGAAGTGAGCGCCAGGTGAGTCGCTCGTCGTCTTCCACCTGAGAGAAGTTAGCGCCAGGTGAGTCGCTCGTCATCTACCGCCTGAGAGAAGTTAGCGCCAGGTGAGTCGCTCGCCGTCTACCGCCTGAGAGAAGTGAGCGCCAGGTGAGTCGCTCGTCGTCTTCCACCTGAGAGAAGTTAGCGCCAGGTGAGTCGCTCGTTATCTACCGCCTGAGAGAAGTTAGCGCCAGGTGAGTCGCTCGTCGTCTTCCACCTGAGAGAAGTGAGCGCCAGGTGAGTCGCTCGTCGTCTTCCACCTGAGAGAAGTTAGCGCCAGGTGAGTCGCTCGTTATCTACCGCCTGAGAGAAGTTAGCGCCAGGTGAGTCGCTCGTCGTCTACCGCCTGAGAGAAGTGAGCGCCAGGTGAGTCGCTCGTCGTCTTCCACCTGAGAGAAGTTAGCGCCAGGTGAGTCGCTCGTCGTCTACCGCCTGAGAGAAGTTAGCGCCAGGTGAGTCGCTCGTCGTCTTCCACCTGAGAGAAGTTAGCGCCAGGTGAGTCGCTCGTCATCTACCGCCTGAGAGAAGTTAGCGCCAGGTGAGTCGCTCGCCGTCTACCGCCTGAGAGAAGTTAGCGCCAGGTGAGTCGCTCGTCGTCTACCGCCTGAGAGAAGTTAGCGCCAGGTGAGTCGCTCGTCGTCTTCCACCTGAGAGAAGTTAGCGCCAGGTGAGTCGCTCGTCATCTACCGCCTGAGAGAAGTTAGCGCCAGGTGAGTCGCTCGCCGTCTACCGCCTGAGAGAAGTTAGCGCCAGGTGAGTCGCTCGTCGTCCACCGCCTGAGAGAAGTTAGTGCCAGGTGAGTCGCTCGTCGTCCACCGCCTGCCGGGCGACCCGTGTCGGGTTTTCAAATCGCCATGTAACGACTGCTATCGTATCACAAGCAAGACCGACGGCTTAACTAGCCCTCCGAAGAACGGAAGCGCGCATGTCATTGACCGCGCCCGACGTTGCTTAATTTTTTCGATCGCTTGCGATCTACTGAAGCAGCGGGGTTGTATGCGCGCTTCAGCGAGTCTAAAATATGTGACTTGTTCATTTAATGAAAACGTAGTTTCTTTAAATAATGATTAATGAATTCTAGCATAGAACTTAAAATAAAATCCTAATATGAAATCTTATGACTATACTATATTTTGTTAGATTCAAGTTCGAGCCCGGTTCGTACGTGATCGTGCCGTCCACCTTCGAGCCTGACGAGGAGGGAGAGTTCCTCTTGCGAGTGTTCTCTGAGAAGGACAACAACATGGCGTAAGTATATGTCCAGTAATTGATTAATTATTATCTTGCCAGTAACCCATTAATGACCCGCTACAGGGTATCTCCTTCTCGTAATGAGAGGGATGTAGGCCGCCGTCCACCACGCTGGCCTACTGCGGGTTGGTGGACTTCACATACCTTTGAGAACATTTTTTTTTTGTGAACTCTCAGGCATGCAGGTTTCCTCACGATGTTTTCCTTCACCGTAACAGCAGGTGATATTTAATTTTATAAAGCGCACATAACTGTTTTACAAAGTCATTGGTGCGTGCCACTGGGATTCGAACCCGGACCCCTCGATTCGAGGTCGAATTCTTAGCCACTGGGCTATCACCGCTAATTATTATCTAATTTGTTAAAAACAATTCTTTTTTGCTTAATTTTTCAAATGTTTTAATTCTGCTGTCGGAGGGAAAAGAAAAGAAATCTAAAATCATGATTTTAAGTCATTCTTGAGTGGTAACTGATAATTGAAACATCATGATGTTATCAAACTGACTTTTTAAAATATTAAATGTTTTTTCTGTCTTATACATAATACAGATTAAGATTATCTGTTATTTGTTTGGTCTAACTTACCGTTCCTTTTTGTTGTTCAGGGAAAATGACCAAGACATTGCGATGGGCGATGTGGACGATCGGGTGAGTACCAACCACTGTTTAAACAATGCAACTGGCCATATCGGCAACCGGTACGAGGATTGGGGAATACCAGGCATTAGATCTGGCCTTGGAAACGGGTTTTAGAACGATTTTAAATAGCCTTAAACATTCTCAAAAATGATTCAAACAATTCTATTTACTGTACGAGTTCACAAAATGGCTTATCGCTATAATTTATTTTCTGCAATTGTAAATGAGGAGCATTTGCTGATGTCATTGCAGCCAATATACACCCACACCTACCCCTCTTTCCCAGTGGGCACTTTGGGCACGTGCCCAGGGCCCCGCCTTCGATAGGGGCCCCCTCAGATCAAATACAAAGTCCCTAGTTCCTGTCAGATCACCAAACGATAACCAATATTTATTACCAAAATACTTATATAATTCGAAGAAATCGAATCTTTATCTGACTACAATAGGGGCCCCATTATCCTAATATGCCCGGTATTGCCCAGGGCCTCCAATAGGTTAAAGAAGACGGCCCTGTGCCCACATGGCCGTCATGGCATGATAAACACGTTGCTTAATGCAGCGTAAATGCAGATAACTAACCTGATGAAAGAAAAAAAATATAAAATCAAACCAACTTAAAAAAAGTTTGTTACATACATTAGGCTTACAATCTTTTGAGTGTATGCTATTATTGCTGTTTGTCAGTAACCCATCAATGACCCACTGGAGGGATGTAGGCGGCCGTCCACCACGCACCACTACTGCCCGTTGGTGGACGAACATACCTTTGAGAACATTTTTTTGTGAACTCTCAGGCATGCAGGTTTCCTTACGATGTTTGCCTTCACCGTTACGTTATGTCATAATTTATTTTTAAAGGTGAAAGAAGTAACCCCCATCACGCCGGAGCCCGCCGACCCAGTGCGGGCCTTCTTCACCCGCCTCGCGGGATCTGATGGAGAAGTGGACTGGCAGGAACTCAAGGAGATCCTCGACTACGCCATGCGTGAAGGTCAGTACACTACACATAAAACACAGGCAGACACATGGGCTGCAACACAGGCAGACACACACACATAGTTAAAGACATGCTAAGACACAGATTAATGTCCTATGACTTTTATTACGTTCTATCTGAGTCAAAAATTTTTCCTAAACTTAGACGAATTCAAAGATTCGAAAGACGATGGAAAGATTATGAGAATTTAAAATGTATGTTATCTTTTGAATAGAAAATATCCTTTTAAAAGTTATGGCCCATATTTCAGTAGGTATATTTTATCAGAAAACGCAATCAATAAACTCTTAAATACTTCATAAGTAGTTCACAGGTAGTTGGAATTCTAATTAATTAATGCTGTTATTGTGATATTGATTTTAATTAAAAAATTTAAGACAATCCATTTAAGCCATTTTAAAAGAAGGGGTTTACTTTGTATACTTTGCAAACTGTACGTTAATTTTCAGTGTTTCTCAAATTCTTACGTTTTTAAAGTACTTAACACAGGAAAACTTAAGTTGGATAATAGATCAGAATTACGATTTAGTATGTTTGAGTAAAATTTTCAATATTTGTTTTATACGCTTTTATTGTGTTTTTTTTTCTTTATTTTCTTGCTTATCTACTTCGTATTTTGAATTATGTAAATAATCAAATAATTATATGCAAAAGAAGGTTGATTCTCTAAAATACATTACACTAATGATTATAATTTGGTGGTGTGATTATTGTATTAATACATACCTACAGATATTAATAATAATGTAGAAATTTATCTAACCAACACTTCACCATGATTATTAAAAAAATGTTTTACTGGTAATAGCGTGAATGTCAATGTCATTTGTTTAAGCCAATCAGCTGTTAAATATTTGATATTGACAACAGTATATGGGAGGGATATTAGTGGTGTATGTTAAATAGGAATACAAGTACAACAACACAACAAGTTTTATATTTTCCTACTTTAACTCAGCATAAAAATTGACTTTATTGGGGCAACTTTCGACTCGATACGATTTACTTTCAAGGAAAGATTATTGTTTATTATATATTCCTTTACATTGCTTCTTGTTTTGTTATTTTTTTAATTCTTTCCTTGTCAGTAGTGTTAAGCATATATGTAGTACATTCGATTTTTATAGTGATATAAATAAATTTAAAATGCCCATTCGTGCTTTTTTCGTCTTAACGCTTCTGTGTAAGTAAATGCAGCTTTTTTATTTTTTCGTTGGCACCCGTGAGAGATATTCTATATGTAAGTATACATTTAATTAGATAGATTAATAACTGGTTTTTCATTTAATATCTTCGGTTTTTCTTAACATTTTGTTTTTTTACTTCGATTTTTTCAGTATGTAGATAGTGTTATTCTTTTTTTTATATTATAAATGATGTTATTTTTTAAATAATTTGTAATATTATAATTATATCAATATTATAATATTTATGTATAAAGTGTATGCATAAATATCGTATATTGTATGCATAATATACAGGATTTTTTTGAGTTGTAAAAAATGTTGAGATTTTTTTAATTTATTTTAATTGTAACTTTGATCAATCTATATTTAACTGAATTTTTCTATAAAAATGGAGTTTTTTAAGTTAAATTTTCTTTTTATTAAAACGAAAAAAAATTTTAGTATAATTTTAATTTTGGCCATATTATCTACGTAAAAAGCAAAACAGTCATGTCTGTAAAGTCGTGGCAAAATATAGTAAACATGACGAGCTTAGGAGTTGGGTTTGTCAATATGTAAATACGCGGTATTGCAACGATATAGCGACCAGATATTCAACCGCGGCTTCATTCAGACACCGATCAGAGCCTTAAGTCTCCAAGCTAAGCTCCCTTCTAAAAAATTCAGTTAAATGACACCGAACCCCCCAAGGGGGACGGAACCCCCGGCGGGGTTGCGGTCCCGTGCCCTCGGGGGCTCAAGTTGTCCATACCCGATGCAGAGCTGGCCATGCGCGGCGGGGCGTACGACGGCGGAGGGGCGGCAGGGGGGGGAGGGGCGAGGGCGGCGGCCGCGGCCTCCCCCACGGAGCAGAGCTGCCTGGAGCAGCTGCTCTGTGCCCTCTGCACGCCCCTCTGCAAGGAGTTCGGCATCGACCTGCAGCAGGTGCAGCAGCCAGCCGAGCAGGTGCACCTCAACCAGCCGCAGCCCTCCACAGGTACAGGTATTGTAGTCTACTGATGAGGTTTACTGTCTTTGATTGGCTTTAAAAAAATTATGCGTGGAATCCCTCCGCGCGGAAGAAGTGAAACTTCGTAATTTGGATATGAATACTGGACGCTACTCGCTGCGAACGCTCGCGCTGGCCCGTAGCAAGTATACTGCGCGCATGCGTTCGAGTGCCACGCATTCGCTCTCGCTCTGTCTCTTTCTATTTATGACTGTTTCCTTTTGACAGTTTCCATAGTTCCATCTAATTAGATGCATTTTGTTTATGAATGTTTCCTTTTGACAGTTTCTATAGTTCCATCTAATTAGATGCATTTTGTTTATGAATGTTTCCTTTTGACAGTTTCCATAGTTCCATCTAATTAGATGCATTTTGTTTATGAATGTTTCCTTTTGACAGTTTCTATAGTTCCATCTAATTAGATGCATTTTGTTTATGAATGTTTCCTTTTGACAGTTTCTATAGTTCCATCTAATTAGATGCATTTTGTTTATGAATGTTTCCTTTTGACAGTTTCCATAGTTCCATCTAATTAGATGCATTTTGTTTATGAATGTTTCCTTTTGACAGTTTCTATAGTTCCATCTAATTAGATGCATTTTGTTTATGAATGTTTCCTTTTGACAGTTTCCATAGTTCCATCTAATTAGATGCATTTTGTTTATGAATGTTTCCTTTTGACAGTTTCCATAGTTCCATCTAATTAGATGCATTTTGTTTATGAATGTTTCCTTTTGACAGTTTCCATAGTTCCATCTAATTAGATGCATTTTGTTTATGAATGTTTCCTTTTGACAGTTTCCATAGTTCCATCTAATTAGATGCATTTTGTTTATGAATGTTTCCTTTTGACAGTTTCCATAGTTCCATCTAATTAGATGCATTTTGTTTATGAATGTTTCCTTTTGACAGTTTCCATAGTTACCTTGAGTTTTCCCCCTCCCCAGGAGCATTGAACGTGTATTGGAAGTCGCATAAGAAGTTTCACTTCAAAAAGTCTTAAAAGATATTAATAGTTAAAAAATGGAAGTTGACCCTTGTTTCTAACGGTTGACGCTTAAATGACATTTAGTTGCTAAGTAACATTTTTGTTGTTTCAAAGAAATTATATGAAGTATTTTGAGTATCTTGCCCACCACGTATCTTGTTGGTTATATTTAGGCAATATTTGGAGTTGTAATCAAATAAAGTAACTTCAATATAATTTAGTATATGGTAAAATATAAAAATATAATTATCATGATTAAAAAAAAGCTTAATTGGCAAATTGAAAAATGGAATAATTTTATCAAATGTAATGTAATGTATTGTCAACGGTCCTCGATAAATCTACAAAAGTAATTCTTTTTATATTATAAAACAATGACTAATTAATTATTGACACATTGTTACAGGTTCGCGGTGTCCAGTGCATGTTAATATAATGTGAATAAAATTGTATATTTTATAGAAATGGAGGCGCATGTATACCAACAAATGTCTATTTTTGAATCTTACTATGTTTTGTGCTTTATTTGTTTACAGAACGGCGGAGCGGCTGCGTATTTTTAATATTTATTATTTTTGTAAAAAAAACACTGGAATATGAAGGGTAATGCTTCATGTATTTGTGAGTTGAAGCAATATTCTTCTCAAATATTTTTCGCAGCGAATATTATTCTTCGGAAATATTATTCGTCGCGAATATTTCATATTTTGCATTTTGTCGCTACTAACATTGCTCGAAGTATGGAAATTTCCAATTTTTGGAAATCTCCATTCTACGAGATGCTTCATGTCAGCATGTCTGTCATAATATGTTTTTATTTTTTATTTTGCAAAAATGGGCATTTTATTTGTATTATTTTTTAAAATTATAACTTATATAAGATCTAGTTACCTCCATTTCCATAAAACATATTTTTACGTTGTTTTTAGTTAAGATGTTAAGTTAAGGTGATGGTGAAAACTTTGTTGTTTGTTTGTGTGTTCCTTTGAATTAAATATAAGATGTCAAATGAAAATTTTATATGTCCCGTCATAATTAAGTTATTTGTAACAATACATTGTTTTTTTTATTAATTTTTAACGAAAGGGTTGATTATTCTAATGAAAATCATCGTCTATCAAATTTCTAATTTATCATTCCTACGAGCCTAGGCCTAGGCCTATTAAATAATAATAAATTTATTTATTTCTCTACAGTATACATGTTTAATTTTTAACAATGAGCACTTAATCAATCAGTTAGAAATTACACATATACGTAGGTACTTTTAGGGGAATCTGAAATAATAAAATGAAATTATACAACATGAATCTGATATTACGTCTATTACAGTTCTTATTCAACATCAGTGTTGTTCTTGTTTTTCTTTGTGCCAGCTAGTATGTCTTGAATTGCTCGTGAAGGCCGTAGCTTCAGCAATCAGTTACGAGCTCCACACATCGTCTTACAGTACAAAATATACAATATCAATTCTCAAAACTCCGTGTATATTTGCGAAATTCACCACCACGCTAGCTCGACGTCCTCCCGCGGGCCGCCCCCCCCCCCACACCGCACACACGTGTAACGCGTAACCGCCGGGCACGTTTCAGAGCTGCAGGGCGGCGGCTTCTCGAGCGACGTGTGCCGCAGCATGGTGGCCATGCTGGACAAGGACCACTCCGGCGGGCTGGGCTTCGACGAGTTCAAGGGCCTGTGGGTCGACCTGCGCCAGTGGAGGGTGAGACAGCGGGATGTTATACGATTTACTCTTTCGTTAGCTTTTGCCCGTGACTTTGACTTCGTTCACGGGGATCTTAATGGGGCTGATAGAGGGATAAACACTGTCCTATATGTTAATTCAGGTTGTAATCTATCTGTGTACCAGATTTCATCCAAATCGGGTCAGGGTTTTTGCGTGAAACAGTGTCAAACATCCATCCATTCTTTTTTTTCACTTTTTTTTATGTACATGCATAACACGAGTAGTAAAACCAATTAAACAACAAAAACGGCACGATTATTATAGAAAAATTATAATAGGCATGATGACTAATTTTCAAAAACTCTTCTATGATATGAAATTCAGAAGTTTCCATTATGTCTAAAATATATCATATTTTTGTAGAAAATTAAGGTTTTTGTGCAATAAAAGTATTTAGATTTTAAGTTTCAAATTCATTCCAAAACGCTCGCCCGTGTCATGGCGTCTGTCATTACGTCACGGCTCAGTAAAAAATGCAGAGATCGCGTATATGCTAACGAAAAAAATGACGTTTACTGAGACGTGACGTAAATTGAGGTAATTCGATCTGATGGGTGTTTAAGCTATCATGGCGGATTGTTGTATTTTGTAGATTTATTTTAACACAAATTATCAATCTCGACATTAATTAGAGAATAAATACACATTTCAAAATCTTTGAATCCTATTTCATTAGATCAGATAAATATTTTGGCGATACTTGATTACTGTCATCATGCCTATTGTAATAGGAGAGAAAAGTAGTCTGTCTTTTTAATCTACTAATAATATATACTAGAATAAGGCGTCAATCATACGTCAATTTAGTCGCGCGGTGTGTGAGCGCTCCCATAGTATTTCCATGGTCGTGTTACGTATACGCATGTGGTCGCACGAACAGTCTACCATTCTATCTCCTACCACCTATAAAAAGTGCCCTCCACTTCACACTCGTATGTCGTGTTCACACACAGTGTATAGGGACCGTGCGTGGCGACACCTATGCCATCTAGTGTCATTTATCGGAACTGCATTATTGCTTTATGGGTAGGATTACTACCGTATGTTAACTTTTTGAAAAGTGTATCACAAATAATTTTGTATATTAAAAGGCTCAGTAAAAGGGTATTCTTGTATTGATGGATGCTCCAATACTTCCAAGAATAAAATATATAAATATATTAGTGTAAATTCTCGTAATTTTCCACTGATAGTACCAACATGCTCTGGCTAAAAACTATACGAAAAGTTGGATAAATGCAGTTAAAAATACACGTGACATGAATTCAAACGGTTAAAAAGAACTATCAAGGTTTTTTAAATGAAACTAATATATAATTTGTTTTGAGATTTATTTAAAATTCAAGTTATTTTTATTTTCAATGAAAAGGAGGAATTTGTTCTATTTAAACATTTTTATTTATCACACAATATCAAAATACCTGGCATTCATCTTAAAATAGATACTGCTTTATGCGTTGCTCACTTTATTTAAACAATGTTATCTGAAAACCCTCTACACCCTTTTAATATACCAACAAATTTCCTATTGAAAAACACTCGGACCAAATACTTTTAGAATTTGAAAAATATCAACGTTCGCACGACACACACTATTCTTGATATCACTAAAATAGCATTTTATACATTTTACGTAATTTAATCCGTAATTTATAGTGAAATATTGAGTTATTCCTCGTTAAGCGACATTATGAAAACATAAAGGGACAATATTGCACTTTAGTTGTGGCAGTTTCGTTTTAATCCGCTAGGTGGCGTTTTGTAGTTTCTGCACGGTCCCTATAACTTTACACGGTGTGTCCGCAGGCCGTGTTCCGGCTGTACGACACCGAGGGCCGCGGCGCGATCCCCGCGCACCACTTGCGCGACGCGCTGCACTCCGCCGGCTACACCGTCAACGCGCACGTCCTCAACGTATTGGCTCACAGGTTAGTGTTACATAAAATAATACAACAATTATAACTACAGTTCGTTTTTATTCTCTTGTCTGATTTGGCAAACAATGTTGGCACTGCTTTTTTATTGAAAAAAAAAGTTTAAAATTGTTTTAAAAAATAAATTGTATCTGTATTAAGTGGCAATTTGTTTTTAAATTTTAATATAAAATAAAAAGACATACTAAGATTATTTAGATTTTTTAGATTTAGATTAGACAAGAGAATAAAAGTGGACTATATAAAGCCACATCTGCGGCACTTACTTAGCCCACTGTTGGGCGCAAGTCTCTCCCCACAACAGGGGCGGCCTGGAGAGTCCACCACGCTGCTCTAATGCGGATTGCTGGAGAAACGGGCTAGTGGGCAACCCGTGTTGGAAGTTTTCAAACCGCCCATGGAGCCTCCGACAAGGTTTAACGACTGCTATCTTATCGATAACAAGCGGGAAAGGTATCATGATTATGACATGATGTATTATGATTTTATTTATTGGCAATTATTATTGGCAAAAAATACACGATCATCTAATTCTAATGTGATAACACGACCTGAGTGGCGCAGACACCGGTGCGCTGCGCGAAAGCTCCTGGGTTCGATTCCCAGCAGAGCAGAGATTTGAATGACGAATTTGAATTTCTGTTTCTGGTCTGGGTGTGTGTGTTCTTGTCTTGTGTGTGTCCATGGCGCCCACGACACAGGGAATCCTAGTGTGGGGCTATCCGGCTCGAAGGACCACAATTTTGTTTAATATTGAATGTACTTGCTTTAATACACTGGGAATATTGTCTGATTGAAAATGCACTGGTTCTGGACACTTAGTTTATTGTAATTACTTCACAATTTATTATACAAATGGAGCACCACAAAACACGTCTAGCTAATTCAATGACCGGGAACGAAGAGAGTGAGACAGAGAACGAAAAGGCATATATCTATTTATTAGAATAATAAGCAAGTGTGAAGCGTTACTTATTATTAATTCAATACAACACACAGATACGGCGGCAGCGACGGCTACATTCAGTTCGACGACTTCATAATGTGCGCCGTTCGGCTCAAGACCATGATCGGTGAGGCTTCACTGAACTATACCATTTTGAGCTTTGAATGACACTAGAGTAGACTCGCACAGGGAATATACATTAATTTAGAATATTTAGATTTTAGACAAAGTAACGTTTAAATCTAGTGTATTAAAACATAGAAGTTTATAGATCACACTCAACTTGTTTATTTGGTTTGATTAGAATGGTTTACACCTGTTACAATTATATTTGTAAGACCAAAAATTTATGGGGATGTTAAGATGTGTTAGAATAGCATAGAATTCATTTTATTTTGCAACCATTCACATTAAACACAAAGAGAGGAAAGAAACAATAATGAAATGATCTTTGTTTGTAAGACAATCAATGATTTTGTAATTGAGATTTCCCTGTAGTTACTGTGACTAGTGGACTTGTTGATATTTGCCTGATGTTTTATTTTTGAAGTCTCCCTTATTTAGTAAGTAGTTAAAGCCTGAAAAGGATAATATAAGCCTCCCATTAAAATATTTCTACTATCGAGTCAAGTTGCTTGCACAAGTATGCTCGTTCACCATGTAACGAGTAATAATTCCATACGTTTCCTACTGTATAGTGAGATGGGTTATATTCCTGATCAGGCAATAATTTACATTTATTTACGGAATGTATGTAATGTGTATAGCTAGCTACATGTGTGTTTTATGCTTTTATACCGAACGCAGCGAACAACGAACCGCTGGAGAATCTCGAACGCGAGCTCGGCGCGCCCTGAGGAGTATACGACGCCCACAGTATACAATAGTACAGATTATACAACATATACATATATTATACATTATACTGCCCACACCTCGTGACATTGTAGGAAACATTATACAAATGTAGAATTCAAAATGTGTATAAAATTAGAGCAAATATGAATTATACATTTACTGGATTTTTATGATTTGAATATCGGAATGAAATAATGTTTCCTATAAGTCGTTTCGTCTATATCGTTTGCTACAGTATAGTAGTAACTATTATTTGTGAAATTTTAAGTAATTGAAACACCTAAAGGTATAAATCGATGTCATATTTCAGTATACAAACTGTCCGCAAACGATATTTTACTCCATACAACTTGGGTGATTTACAGGTTCTATTAAAACAATTTTTTGGCAACTATTTGGCAACTTAAACGTAAAAGGGATCCTGTAAAGAGCCCAAAACGAGCACTAACGCTTACTAAGTGTTGTACCGCGCCAACCATTTCAATATTTTAACTAATTTTTTTGTATAATTTCAGACACGTTCAAAGGGAGGTCTTCAGGCGGGGACTACGCCACGTTTTCCCTCGAGGAGTGGCTGAACCGCACGGTCTACTCATAGGCGACTACCGACAACACCCATCCAACATAATGCCTTATTAATTATTAATACTAAACACGAACTTATTACTCACTCGTTCAAACATTGTATAATCGCCAATTAGTGTATAAGTACAACTTATACGAACCCAGTCGTATATTTCGTATGGATGTGTAATTTATACATTTGTAAATGTATTTAAATGTGTATTGAGATTAGATATTTAAGTCACAAATTTTTTTTGTTAACTCGATGTCGTAAAACTTTGAATACGGGTACTCGACTAATCGTTACTAAATTTCTTTTAATTATTTAGCGATTATAAAATAGTGCGTATGTCATGCCTTAATATTGTACAATGTAAAATGTAAGAAAATAACAGAAGCAGTATTTTTTTATCCACCGATTTTTCATTCCATGGAACAGAAATATTTTGTCAATTATGAGTTGCCTACATCTATGTAGCTGTGCGGTTGAGCCGAAACATAATAATATGCTTTTTGTATACGTATCAAGGAAATAAGATACAGTAATATGTATTTCAAATATAATTTATATATTTTTGCACTACGTTGCGCTGACAATGCATTTTATTTTGCAAGTTATGATTTATTTATAATTATTTTGTATTCTGATATTTAAGATCTGAATAAATTATGTTTTCATTATTGGATGTTTTATTTTTTAAGTTTAACCTTTGAACACAAAAATAATTAATTTCTAGAAGTTTTAAAATAAACATACGAGTAAGGAAATCCACCAATCCACATTGGAGTAGCGTGTTCTACTTTCCAGACTTATTTTTAAAAGATTTGGAAATAGCACTACGATATGAGCAGGCTTGCAATCACCAAATTAAAACCAACAATCACACTTAACTACATATTATATATTACAAATCACAAAGACTTCTCTTATACTTTAGTATAAAAAACATACAACAGAACTTCATATTTCATGTAATCATTAATTGAATAATTAGTTTTCTATTTCAATTAGTCAAGGATAGTTCCTGCGCGACCTCCGCGGCGATCTTGGAGCGCATTGTTAGCGGCAGGTGGTATATGTTCGGGTCGGACGATCGTATCACCACTTTAGAAGCCCCTGCAAACAAACAAACAAACAAACCCATATAACATTCGTACAAAAAAATAAGTATAGAACAAAATTTAGAACATTTAAGACTTGTGTATATTAAATATTTTCCCAAAGGTGGTGAGCCCGTGCT
Source organism: Erynnis tages (assembly GCA_905147235.1). Lineage (NCBI taxonomy): Eukaryota > Metazoa > Arthropoda > Insecta > Lepidoptera > Hesperiidae > Erynnis > Erynnis tages. The sequence continues at coordinate 2,972,702 of LR990097.1, forward strand.
ATGGTAATCAGATACTCGTAGCTGATAAACATATATACATAATTATGTACTTTTAAATATATAGGTACTTAGGCCGTGCTCATTTTGGACACGTTTTCGTACGAATTCAACTCGTGCGTACGTTTTACGTTTTATTGCTAACTGATTAATAATTTCTTCGGAATCGAGTTGCACCGCCAGATCTCGGTCTACGCGCATTAAAGCCAGATCTCGATGTACGCGCATTAAAGCTAGATCTCGATGTACGCGCATTAAAGCCAGATCTCGATGTACGCGCATTAAAGCTAGATCTCGATGTACGCGCATTAAAGCTAGATCTCGATGTACGCGCATTAAAGCTAGATCTCGATGTACGCGCATTAAAGCCAGATCTCGATGTACGCGCATTAAAGCCAGATCTCGATGTACGCGCATTAAAGCTAGATCTCGATGTACGCGCATTAAAGCTAGATCTCGATGTACGCGCATTAAAGCCAGATCTCGATGTACGCGCATTAAAGCCAGATCTCGATGTACGCGCATTAAAGCCAGATCTCGATGTACGCGCATTAAAGCTAGATCTCGATGTACGCGCATTAAAGCTAGATCTCGATGTACGCGCATTAAAGCCAGATCTCGATGTACGCGCATTAAAGCCAGACCAGTAAGTATTTCATGGCCCATTTTATTTCTTAGGTAAGTTTTTAACCTCTACGCTCTTTTCTGTTGGACAAGTAAGATGGATATGAATGGGCCCCCAAAGGGTCCGGACTCCCAAACCCTTATAGACGTCTGTACAACGTACCAATGGTGGTGCCATCACGAGTTGAATTCGTACGAAACACGGCCAAAAACGAAAGATTATAAATGTATGACGTTCATTAAGTGTGCACAAATGTACCTAATCTTCTATAATATAAAAATGAGTCGCTGAATGTGTTGCTAAGCGCAAATCTCGGGAACGGTTGGACCGATTTCGCTAATTCTTTTTTAAAATATTCCTTGAAGTACGAGGATGGTTCTTACGGAGAGAAAATTTGAAAACAATGCAAAGAAAATAATAAAAACAACAATTTCATTTTCCTATATAAACTGTTCTACCCATGTTCTACCTGTCAAACATCATTTCAGATTGAATACTTCATAAGGCAATGTCATGCATTTAGAAACGTCAAGATTTTTCTTTTTGGATGCCACTTCTATTATGCAAACTGCAATGATATAATATACATATATACTAATATTATAAAGAGGAAACATTTGTATTTTTGTATGTTTGTAACGAATAAACTCAAAAACTACTGGGCCGATTTCAAAAATTCTTTCACCATTAAAATAAAAAGAAATAAAAAAATTCATTGGCAGAGCGAGGCCTGCTGGGTCAGCTAGTATTTTATAATGGCAAAACGAAGTGTGCCGGGTCAGCTAGTAATGAATAAAAACTTTTGTCTTTGTCTTTGACTTCAACAAGGTACCGATGGTGGTGCCGTCGGCCTCCATGATGCGCGCGTACTGGTCGCGCGGGATGTCGAACAGCAGCGCGTTGAACACGCCCGAGCAGCGCAGCACGCGCGCGGCGCGGTGCCGGTGCAGCAGCGGCGCGCACAGCTCCTTGCCGGGCAGGAACGGCTCGCCGTACAGCTGGCGCAAACCACCAATAAATACTACATTACGGTACGCGTCACCTAAGTAGCCTATTATTACACGCCGTGCAATAATAGACAACTTTGGTCGCAAGTATCGTGTTCGTGTGACATAAACGCGCCCCGGACTGCGGGTTTAGGTCACACAGTGCTATAAATGACATTTCTACACTAATATTATAAAGAGGTATTTGTATTTTTGTGAGTGTGTGTGTGTATGTATGTTTGTAAGGAATAAACTTCAAAAATACTGTGCCGTTTTCAAAAATTCTTTCACCATTGGATAGCTACATTCAGCCTGAGTAACATAGGCTATATTTATTGCTAGAAAAGATTAGGGCCCCTTACTAAAACTTAAGTAACGTAACCCAAGGTGTAAAAAAGTGCCCTAAAACGTCTTTCGTCGCATGCGCTGCGGAAACTATAGATGGTGAAAGTTTGCGACTAAAAAAAACTTTGGATATTAGGCAGAGCGAAGCCTGCCGGCTCAGCTAGTCTATACATATTATAAAGAGGAAACATTTGTATTTTTGTATGTTTGCAACGAATAAACTCAAAAACTACTGGGCCGATTTCAAAAATTCTTTCACCATTAGAAAGCTACATTCAGCCTGAGTAACATAGGCTATATGAAAAAAATGAAAATCCAAGATGGCCGCCGCCACAAAATGGCGGATGACATATTTATTCCGCAACTTCCTCAATATGGGTATCAAATGAAAGGGTTTGTTTAGTATAATAGAGCTCACTATAAAAAAATGAAAATCCAAGATGGCCGCCGCCACAAAATGGCGGATTGCATGTTTTTTCCGCAACTACCTCAAAATGGGTATCAAATGAAAGGGCTTGATTGGTAGAATAGAGCTCACTATGAAAAAAATGACAATCCAAGATGGCCGCCGTAACAAAGTGGCGTATTAAATATTTTCCACAACTGCCTCAATATGGATATCAAATGAAAGGGCTTCATTGGTTAAATAGAGCTCACTATGAAAAAAATGAAAATCCAAGATGGCCGCCGCCACAAAATCGCGGATTACATATTTATTCCACAACTACCTCAATATGGGTATCAAATGAAAGGGCTTGATTAGTAGAAGAGCTAACAATAACAAATGAAAATCCAAGATGGCCGCCGTCACAAAATGGCGGGTTGCATATTTTTTCCACGCCTACCTCAATATGGGTATCAAATGAAAGTGCTTGATTAGTAGAATAGAGCTCACTATAAAAAATGAAAATCGAAGATGGCCGCCGCCACAAAATGGCGGGTTACAAATTTTTTCCGCGCCTACCTCAATATGGGTATCAAATGAAAGTGCTTGATTAGTAGAAGAGCTAACAATAACAAATGAAAATCCAAGATGGCCGCCGTCACAAAATGGCGGGTTGCATATTTTTTCCACGCCTACCTCAATATGGGTATCAAATGAAAGGGCTTGATTAGTAGAAGAGCTAACAATAACAAATGAAAATCCAAGATGGCCGCAGTCACAAAATGGCGGGTTGCATATTTTTTCCACGCCTACCTCAATATGGGTATCAAATGAAAGTGCTTGATTAGTAGAATAGAGCTCACTATAAAAAATGAAAATCGAAGATGGCCGCCGCCACAAAATGGCGGGTTACAAATTTTTTCCGCGCCTGCCTCAATATGGGTATCAAATGAAAGGGCTTGATTATTAGAATAGAGCTAACCATAAAAAAATGAAAATCCAAGATGGCCACCGCCACAAAATGGCGGATTACATTTTTTTTCCGCAACTACCTCAATATGGGTTTCAGATGAAAGGGCTTGGTTGGTAGAATAGATCTCACTATAAAAAATGAAAATTCAAGATGGCCGCCGCAACAAAGTGGCGCATTACATATTTTCTACAACTGCTTCAATATGGGTATCAAATGAAAGGGCTTGATTAGTAGAATAGAGCTCATTCTCAAAATTAAAAATAAAGTCAATATAATGAGAAGTATCAACTAACAACAAAACTAAAAACTTGAAAATAAAAATTAAATTAATAAAAATGATGTGGTGTTATGGGACACCAAGTAGGAACGAATAAGTCATAGAAATAGAAATGTGCATGTTATTCATAACTTTTTATTAATCCTTATTCAATTAAATTATTTTGTATTCAAAATTGTTTCGATACCCGTAGATTACTTTTTGCATTTTTCAAATCGTATATTCCTTTCAAAAGATATTTGGAGAGGGGCGGGCACATCTATGAAATAGGTAGGTAGCCGCGCGGCTCATTCGCGCGGTAGGTTCCCTACGCAGCATGGAGGATAGAGCTAAGGAGGATCATCTGTATACATGAAAAAGTGTCCGTCGAAATGCATTAAACTAGGGTGGCGCCACTTTATTGTTGTGCCACTGTATATTTGTGTGTGTGTGTATATGTTTGTAATGAATAATCTCAAAAACTACTGTGCCGATTTCAAAAATTCTTTCATCATGGAAAGCTACATTCACCCTGAGTAACATAGGCTATATTTATTGCTAGAAAAGATTAGGGACCTTTGCTAAAATTTAAGTAACGTAACCCAAGGTGTAAAAAAGTGCCCTAAAACGTCTTTTGTCGCAAGCGCTGCGGAAACTATTGATGATAGAAGAAGGATGTAGGTCTTTGTCCACCACGCTGGCCTGCTGCGGGTTGGTGGACTTCACATACCTTTGAGAACATTTGTTTTTATGAAATCTCAGGCATGCAGGTTTCCTCACGATGTTTTCTTTCACTGTAACAGCAGGTGATATTTAATTTTTATAAAGCGCACATAACTTTTTTTACAACGTCATTGGTGTATGCCACTGGGATTTGAACCCGTATCCCTCGATTCAAGGTCGAATTCTAAGCCACTGGGCTATCTGTTACTTCTGTTATTCATACTTTTGCTTAAATCCTTATCCAAATATTTTTCGTTGTAACTAACGTGTTAAAGTTGTTTGGTTTTCGCAATGGACTTGGTGGTGGAAAGTTGACTGTGTTTCAAAAAAGCTTTTGATATTAGTCAAATTAATTGGCAGAGCGAAGCCTGCCGGGTCAGCTAGTTATTAATAAAATAGGTAATAAGAAAGGGATGCAGTAACGCGCGTCTAAATAAATAAATTAAAACTGTATCGGGAGATTTTACCTCCGACTTTTCTCTTTCTCTCTATCCAGTATTGGGTAGCCAATAGCCGATTAGATAAAATATTAAAATAAATAATTACATAATTGGACTGCTGAACTAAAATAAATAGCTTATGGAAAATCGTAAACCATTAATTTATTAGTTATATAAGACATAATTATTGTATGCCCGCATAGGGTTGACCGTAGAAAACAGAATTAGTAATCTGGTTTCTATGGGGGTTGACTGTTCTAAACTTTATTATAATTTTTGTAACATCTTTCTCGTATAAACAATGCAAGTTTTCTTTTCTTTTTATAATACGTGAAGCGAAAATTTTGAGTACAGTTTACAGCGAACAGAGCAGTTTAAAATTTGGCACAATCAACATGAATTCGATCTAATACTTTTAAATAAAATGCATTAGAAATCTATATAACAAAAATGAATCACTATTATGAATCACTGTTAGTCTCGCTAAGTCTCGAGAAGAGATCAACCGATTTGGCTCATTTTAGTTTTGATATTATTATGTTCGTATAAATTCAAGGAAGGTTAATACGGTGAGAAAATCTGAAAAGAATGTGATGAAAATAGTAGACATTGCTATATTTGGCGTAACGTACACGCCACGCACACTTGACGTATAACACAAATTAGATCAACCACTGCACGACGGTTGCAAGTAGTTACTCACTCTCATCTTATGCAGTCCGTTCTTGCCGCCCGAGGTGATGTGATTAGTGATCAGCTGTTTTATAATCTGTAATAAAACAATTGCACATTTACAAAACAAAATTTAAAAAGCTGTTAACTAGATTGTAAATACATTTATATATACCATTTATATATATAATATATACATATATATACCAGAATAGTCGCCACGTATTATATATTTAAAGGACAGGGGTCGACTGTCAAACAACATTTATTTATTTATTTATTTAACATAGCCAGTTGGACACTGATTTATTCACATATTTAAAATGACATGGAATGCAACCACACACACACACACAAACAAACAATCTAAACCCTACATCACATACACAACCGTTAAGAAAGTTATCGTTGTGTGCCTTTAGGATTTGAACCCGGATCCGTTGGAATCTTAGCCACTGGGCCATCACCGCTGCTTCACACACATGCAAGAATAGCTAGTATAAGGTGTGTCCGGCGACTCACATTGGGCAGGTAGGGCATAGTGTTGGCGATGTGTTTCTGGACGTTCTTGCGCACCACGTCCTCTTCCGTGTCCCGGGGGTCTTCTTCAAGGTCGTATTGGCTCACGTGCAGGTTCAACTGGAAAGTATTATCACAATATACTTATACTAATTACTATTACTGATATGTATGTCGGAGAAGACGCTAAAATCGCGGGCTTTGACCTCGGGGGTCATTCATATTAAGTAATTATTCAGTGTGCACACCCGGCACAGGCTGCACAGGTGACCGATCCCGACGGACTGTCCTTTAACCATAGCACGTCCCGAATCGTCACGCTACTGAAAGACTTTTTCAAACTAAGCACACGTACAATCAAAACAATAAAAGTCATTGTTACTCTCACATGTATATTGTATATACAGCAGCAGAGTTTGTTTGTTTGTTTGAACGTGCTGATCTCAGGAACTACTGGATCGATTTCAAAAATTCGTTCACCGATGGATAGCTAAGATGTCCTGAGTGCTATAGGCTATGTATTTACACGCGCGAAGCCGGGAAGGACCGCTAGTATGATTAGAACTCTCAACATTTCAACTAGCGATACAATTTTCCATACAAAGCGGTTTGCTTTAAATATGGCACTCTAGTTAGCCAAAAAAAAATATTTTTCTTTTAATGCAATCAAACTCAAATTTCGCGATACACATTCAGTTTTGGATCACATGACATAAACAATAATTAAATTGACATTCTCTACCGACTACCATTAATGTGAATACGACGTTTTACCAGTCATCCTGTATAGGAACAGCATGACAAAAACTCAGAAAATTCATTCAATAATCCAAGATACTCTTTTAAATTGCTTTGAAATAATAGATAGTAGATTTACAGTTTTTGTACCTTTTTTAGAATTTTATCAGTATATTTGTTGCACACTTCGAAACCCCTCGTAAATGGCACGTCACTGACAGCTGAAATGCAAATAATATTGTATGACTAGCTGACCCGGCACACTTTGCTTTGCCATAATGACATAATATATAGGTTTCATCTTTTTAAGCCGTTCAAGTTTTCGACACACACACATATATATATCAACCTTTCGCTCTATCAAAATGTGAAAGAAAAACAAACACATACACACATTTTTCCGCAGTAAGAATTGGCTTAGCTAAGTATAGCCTTCCTGATTAATCTAGCTATTATACAATATTTTAATTATCATACAAATTCATACAATATAATATTTTAATTAAAGTCAAATTGACATTATCACTGCAGTTGGGGTATAACATATAGAAATTAAACACTATGTTGCATATTATAATACAGTGTGTCCCGGGATAAAGTGCAACCCCGAAAGCGGGTGAAACCAGACCAAAAATTATCGACTAAAAATATTTAAAAAAATCTAGTTTTTATTGATAAATAAACATTTTTATTTTTTATTATGGACCCTATGTACAAAAAAAAGCGATTTCTTTCAAAGTAGTTGGTCGATTTCTTTGAAATAAAAAAACAATAATACTTCAAATACTTGGCAGTGAGGATAGAATAACACATAGCTGCTCTCTCAAAACAACATCTATCATCCTAAACTTCGACTTTTGTAACAAAAATGATTTTTTTTGTTACAAAAGTCAAAGTATGCTCTAGGCCTCCCCCTGTTGTGAGGCGAGACCCGTGCCCAAAAGTGGGCTATTAGCATTGCAGCCGTTTCAATGGTTATTTAATCATGACACACTCACTGCTAAGGTCCTTAGGTGTGGCCGTGAGCTCGGCCTCCAGTAGGTGTGTCCTGGGCGTCCCAGCGGCGTCCTCCAGCCGGTGCAGGGTGGAAAGTATGAGCTGGAAGTCCGCGAAGTGGGGATGCGCCTTGCGGTACCTGCCGGTCAGCTTGAAGCTCAGTTCGCCGGGCTCAGACAAGTGTATAAGCTTCTTTAGGCGGTCCACTATCGTCTGGGGGATTGATTAATAACATTAATAATAGTCTATAAAGCTATAAAACATGGGCTTATAAAATGAAAACAAAAAATTAATTTAAATTAGGATAGTGTAAATAAGAAGTGGCACCAATAACTTTCTGAAAGAAAAGTTATCTGCACTTTATAAAAATTGAATATCACTTGCTGTAACAGTAAAGAAAAACATTGTGACGAAACCTGCAAACCTGAAAATTCACAAAAAATGCCCTCAAAGGCATGCAAAGTCCAACAATCCACATTAGGCCAGCGTTGTAAACGGTGGACTACATCCTTCTCACTGTGAGAGGACCAACCCTGCAGTGGGTCACTAATGGTTACAGATATTATTACACCCAATGTTCTCACCAGGCCAATGTTTTCAAGTAACTTGTGTTGCGTTTTCTTGCTCAGGTTGTACAGGCCAGTGAACTTGTGTTGGAGCTCCTTCATTATCTCATCGTGCGCTTTCAGAAGTACCTGGAAATCATAATAATATAGATTATAATAACTGCAATTATATTATTCCTATTTTGCATGCATGGACTACATTTTATACACTTCTTCTATTTTGTAAACAATTGTAGTGTGTCTTTTTATTTTAATTTGCGATTTTAAAATTAAGCAGACACAAAATTAAAAATTGTGACACTAAAAAAAAATAGTAAGTAACTGTAATTTTTTTAAGTAATTTTAAATTTAAATTTTACGTTTTTTTTTTCAATATAAACTAGTGACAAGATTGACATTATTGACATAATTTTTAAATCACAAATTAAAATAAAAAGATACGCAACAATCTTATGTTCACCAAATTGAAACTATATTTAACAGAATTTTATAAAACACAGCATACATACTTGCTCTGGCCTAAAGCTTGGGGTAGTCTTCGAACGGGCCTTCATCTTTAATGGCATAGTCTTATGCTTCTGGGCTATCGGTAACTGTTAGAACAAAAAACATCAAACTTTTCACTTTGATAGATCAAATTAAATCATATTGTGTTACAACACAATATGGCTCTGTGTTAAGGTTCCCCACATTTTCAACATTTATCTACAGATAAATGTTGGGAATCCAGATTACTAACGCCCAAATTTAATAAGCTATCTTTGGATTGTGTATAGCCCTGATGACTTGGTTGCCAGTGTCTAGGCAAACCAACAGTATCTATTTCAATCCATACCCAAAGATTACTCATGAATTTCGGACATAAGACTGGCTTTAATTATAAACAGGTTATAAACTGTGAGAAAATCTGAAAGAATGTGATGAAAATAGTAAAAATTTCTATGTTTGGCAGAACGAAGTGTGCCAGGACAAATTGTAATTATTCTTACATTAGGAACATGGTCTGGCATATAGGCGTAGATATTCTTCTTGTGGCCTAAATCATTGATGTTCTCTATGACTTGCTGCGGGTCAAGTTTCTCCGACAGTCGCAGGTAGCAGGTCTTACTGGACTTGTTGGGGTGGTTGTAGAAGTTGAGAGGCTCAAACTGTCCACTGATTGGCTTTATCAGCATCTTAACAGCCTGTTTCAAATTCACCTGGAATGTAAAGGTGTTGAACTAAATAAAGCTTATGTTTCTTCTTTATAACGCAGTTTTAGACATTGCCAGGAGGTGTCGTGGCTTACGTGGGGGCAGCAGTTCAAATTCTAACTTTGAATAGAACCATTTGTATACAAGCTCACATTCTATGCAACTTAGATGAGGTGTTTGAGGATACATGTTCTGATTTTCGGCACACGCACACGTGAGGCACACGCTTACGTTACTGTATGTATCGTGCTACTAAACTGTCATTAATTTAATACGCCAATGTGCACAATGCACTCTCTCTCTTCTCTTCTAAGTTCTAATCTAAATAATATTATAATATAATTAGTAACTTGCGGCATTAATAAATGCTGGTTAAATTTCAGTATATATATACCTTCTGAGGAAACCCGTCTACAGCTATCACGGACATAGTGGATAAGATGTCCGATTATACCTAATGATGCTATTTGATTTATGAAATTGTGTAATTTACTAATTTAGTATAAAATTCCGACACTATTTTAATAAACAAAGGTAACCAATAACCATGACCATATCTATCAATCAATGAAAGTAATGAAACAAAACAAAATACAAATGATTGGATTTGGTTGATTAACGCCATGCATTGCATGAACGTATGATTGATTGACAACACAGAATATAAAATGATGACGTGTTGTACGAACCGATTATACGGTACATTAATGTACACGTGAGTATGTACACAACGGTATGTCCACATCTGCGGCTTAACATATTTATTTAAATTTAAGTTTTCCTAAACAAATTTTATACGCCTAGTTTTATTGTAAATTAATAATTTATTTTCATTTATTAAATATACTTAATCTGTGATTAATAAATTCACCATTCATTCATCAACTGTCAAAATTCTAGTATCTTTGTCAACGAATTGAACGAAGCAACTCAGAAGTCAGAACTCAATTAATCAACTCACTCACACATTAATTAAAAATGGCGTCGTTAACGAGGTGTGTTGATTTACTTGATATTAATTAAACTTAATTTTCTTTCTTTTGAGGCGTTTCGGAGCTTTTATTTTAATTATATTTTTGATTTATGACGGAAGTGTGCTAATATGAACGGAAACAACATGTTCCCGACTTGAACGGCTTACATCAAAATTGTTACTTTATGGATCGTTCAGTGCTACTTTTTTAAGTTATCATTAACTATTTCTGCTATTTATACTTTTGCTTTTGTGAACATAATTATTTGCAGTACTGCGAGTTTATCTTTACACTCATCGTTAGTTTGGATAACCTTAACAAAAATGTCTATAAATGACATTGTGGCTTTGTGTATCTTTGTAGTGTAAATTAAAAATGTATAGTGTAATGTGCAAATGAGCAGGTGGGCGACCACATTTAAAGGAGTCACATTTAACCATGAACACCCTTTTCTAATCACAAAAAAGTTAAGCATGCAGATTTGTACTGTAACAGCAGGTATCTGGGTAAAGTACATACTTTTACAAATATCATTCGTGCATGTCACTGGGATTCGAATCTGGACCCCACAAATAAGAGGCTGGACGATCACTGCTTGTACCAATATAAAAAAATAAACAGAAATAAGCAGTTCCTTTATACAACTACTTTCATAATTTTTAATTCTCTTCCAGTGTGTACATGAATAAATAAATTAACCATGATTATTAATAATTGTTGAAAACTGTGAACATATTATTTCAGTCTACTACCAGCCCCGATCCAGCAGGTGTGGGACCGGGATGATGAAAGGAAAGCGCAGCGTGTTGGCAGCGCGCTCGTGGTATCTCAAAGTAGTGTCCCCCCTTATGGACAAAGGCGGGGCTGGGTGCCGCGAACTGAAGAAGATTTTGGAGGTGGGTTTTAGTGATCAATAATGCACATGATCAGTTAGTAAGTATAATAGTTCGAATGAAGGTATAGTAATACCTCTATCAAATAGGACTTAAAAGTAGTTATTGTCAGTTTTTTATAAATAAATAATTGCCATAATATGTTCAGCCAAATGCAACAAGCCCATTGAGGTCACTGACACCCGAAATATTAAAGAAATGTAAAAGATGTGATATGTGTTAGATGCTCATTTATAATAGAGAAAAATGTTAGGCAGCTCATAATATGAAGTAGACAAAAACCACCTGGTTACTGTCCACTACAAATCCAGTTTGAGATTGTGGTGGGTGCATACATGTCACCTCATGGGGGTAAGAGGGTGACCATAAGGTACCAACCCAGGTGACCCATTATGATTCCACCACCTATAAAAATTTAAGGTTAATTAAATTTCCAGATGGAGGAGCATTCCCCGAGATCCATGTGGCCCAGTACCCCCTGGGTATGGGCGCGAGAGGCAAGGAGAGCACATCAAACGCCCTGGCAGTACAGTTGGACGAATCTGGTCGTGTCAAATACTCGGCTATAGCTCGACAGGGGCATAGTGCAGATAAGGTTTGTCAATCTTTGTTATGTATTACAGTTTTGAGTTAAATTGTGGTTTCTTGTTTTAAATCCAGAATGGCCCACTGTAGGTTTGGGCTTGCTATGAGAATAAGGTTATTGACCCTAGTCCACACTGGCTGAGTGACAAATTGGCAGACAACAATTTCTTAGTGAATTTTCTGTGTATGCCAAAGACAATACCGTCTACCATAAGGGCACTCGGGGCCAGTGCCCAGGGCCCCCATCCTCAAAGGGCCGCAAATGACAAACAATTTCTCACATTAAATATCAAAATATTATTATATTATCAATATAATATTATTATTAGTCAGGCGCATTGCACTTTTCTCGTTGCAGAAACGTCGAACATTTTCAGATTTATTCAAATCAATACAATTATATGAACAATTTGAGTGATTCGAACACACAAAAATGAAACACGAACAATTAAAATTAGTATAGTTCGTTTTTTTACATTCCAAAAGGGCCCCGAATTCTTGTGCGCCCAAGGGCCCCAGCATAGGCCCTGGCCAGAGACTTAGAAAACTCTTGTGTCTTCCTGTCTAGAAAGTTGTAGCTACTAGTTAATATTTTTTTCTCTCCAACAGGTCATCTACTCCAAGCTGACAGATCTCCTACCATCTGAGGTCCTGGCAGAAGACGACCCGACACTGCAGAAGCCCAGCGACGATGACATCCAGGACATCACAGAGAAGACAAAACTGGCTTTGGAGAAGCTCACCAATGCCAAAATATCCGCTGCATTACCTGTCAAAGCTGCACCGAAAGCCGTAAGTTGAATTTTTGATGTACCATTGTGATATGTTCGTATCTTCTTAGTTAGTGTGCCTTTCCAAGTAGCAAAGGTTGGCAATCAACTTTATAAAGGCCTCATGTAACCGAGAACTGTTGGAAAAAGCTACACCAGCCTTTGATTGTCTGGGTATGTGTTGTCAAGTAAAAACATGTCATTGTAGTCCTTTGCATTGTAGTCATTGTAGTCACTGTTGCTATTTAAGGGAATTAGTCATTAGCAACTCCTATCTATTCCGCTACATAGCAAGGTGTGCAAAAACCCCAGTCAACTATATCTTGACATAGAGTGGTCCCACCAGGCTAGGTGATCGTGCCTGGGGAATCTGCCATATTCTGATTGCGCCGGAGATTTGTATATATGCCAGCGACGTAGAAAACTTCGATAGCGTGATTCAGGATACGCGTGGCGTACCTCTTGACGAGTGACTGAAGTCGCCACAAGAAGTAATATTCTTTCAATGATCTCCACAACGAGTGGAGTAGAAGATATCTAGCAAGCGCGTTGATAGTGCGTGACATTTTCAGGCACCGGCTCAGTACATCCGGTATACACCAGCGCAGCAAGGCGGGACATTTAACTCTGGCGCTAAGCAGAGAGTGATCAGGTAAAGAAAAAAAAAAATTTTTATCTCAAATTCTTGGTTCAACTCCTTATTTAGATCGATGTCTGAAAGAGAACACTCTTAGAGATAAGACCCCCAAATATACACTCTTACTTACAGATAACACAACCGATAGTGTTTTTCTTCACTTGCTCATGTTTTTCTCTTAAACTGCTTTGTATGTGTGTACATATATGCACAATAGATAGTATTGTATTGTGTAACTAGACCAAGCGAGTCGTATCTAAGATGCCCCCGTCTCTTCCAGGATGGTGGAAGCGCAGTCGGACCCGATGGAGCCGCCGCGGTTCCAGATCAACCGCAAGATCCCGCGGGCGGCGCCCTCGCCCCCCGCCCCCGTGCTGCACTCGCCGCCGCGCCGCGTCTCCGTCAAGCAGCAGCGCGACTGGAAGGTGCCGCCCTGCGTCTCGCACTGGAAGAACGCCAAGGGTGAGTGTGTTTATTATCCCGGATAAATAATAACGCTTTACCCCTCATAGCTCACCGCCCCACACTAGGATTCCCTGTGTCGTGGGTGCCATGGACACACACAAGACAACAACACAACACACCCAGACCAGAAACTGGTCTGCACCACTTAGGTCGTAACAATATCATAACTTCCTTTTATATGGGTTACCTGTAAAACACTGGCAAGCAACCTCGCAGCCCTAGGTAACTAACACCATAAGCAACAACTTTTGTTCTATGAATTCGAACATAACTCAATACATAAAAAATAAATGGTGGAACAAGTTGGTGTAGCACTGTTGTGACATTTGTATATAAGTGTACGAAAGTATGTTTCATTCATGAATGCTCGCATGACCGACGGTCGACTGGCGGGCGAATAAGTCAAGTTCAATCAAAGGCGGTAGCGCTGCATCCCCCCTCCCCCCTTCGCTTCTCACGGGTTTATTTACGTAATCTTTGCGATGCGCGTAGAGTTAGAAACATTCAAACGGGAAATTAAATTAATAAATATTTTTGTATGAAAAATAAAAATTAACAAATTACCCAAAAGTCGTAGCTCAAAAGTTGTTGCTTATGGTGTTAGCCACGTAGTGGTGCGAGGTTGCTAGTGTTAATAGTGTAGTGTACAGCAAAGAGTCCTTGTCGCAGGCTACACGATACCGCTGGACAAGCGGCTGGCGGCGGACGGGCGCGGCCTGCAGCAGGTGCACATCAACGAGAACTTCTCGCGGCTGGCGGAGGCGCTGTACGTGGCGGACCGCAAGGCGCGCGAGGCGGTGGAGGCGCGCGCGCAGCTCGAGCGCCGCCTGGCGCAGCGGGACAAGGAGCGCAAGGAGGAGCACCTGCGCGTGCTGGCGCAGCGCGCCCGCGACCACCGGGCGGGTTAGTTCCTCTGCAACACTGTGGGGTGACACACCACCGGCCCCTCACTAGTCTGGTGCGGGTTTGATGGACTCGCCTTTTGAAGACATTATGTAGAGCTTTCAAGTATGCAGACTTTAGTGACCCACTGTGGGGTGACACACCACCGGCCCCTCACTAGTCTAGTGCGGGTTTGATGGACTCGCCTTTTGAAGACATTATGTAGAGCTTTCAAGTATGCAGACTTTAGTGACCCACTGTGGGGTGACACACCACCGGCCCCTCACTAGTCTAGTGCGGGTTTGATGGACTTGCCTTTTGAAGACATTATGTAGAGCTTTCAAGTATGCAGACTTTAGTGACCCACTGTGGGGTGACACACCACCGGCCCCTCACTAGTCTAGTGCGGGTTTGATGGACTTGCCTTTTGAACACATTATGTAGAGCTTTCAAGTATGCAGACTCTAGTGACCCACTGTGGGGTGACACACCACCGGCCCCTCACTAGTCTAGTGCGGGTTTGATGGACTTGCCTTTTGAACACATTATGTAGAGCTTTCAAGTATGCAGACTTTAGTGACCCACTGTGGGGTGACACACCACCGGCCCCTCACTAGTCTAGTGCGGGTTTTATGGACTTGCCTTTTGAAGACATTATGTAGAGCTTTCAAGTATGCAGATTTAGTTAAGTTGCCTATCATACAGGGGCCGGAACAGCAAGCAAGATAAGTCGAGATGAGGATCCTTATTCAACAAGTAGGTTAAGGATGCTCGCTACAACTGTTACGAGTAGATGTGCTATTTTTGCCCTTGCATAGAAGGTACCAAGTCTATGTCCGACCGAATGTCAAATCCGAAAAGTCAATAAAGTGTTATTGTTATAAACAATTCAGGCACTAATCTCAGTGTAAACAGCCTCAGATAAAGAAAACGAAAGCATTCTCAGCAGTTTTCATGACTGGAAATTACAGTAAACAAGACTTATAATTTTGGATAGTGGTGTGAGTGTTCATATGACACCAGATGTAAACATGATAAGAAATGCATCAAGTTCAAGCATCAAGGAGATTATAGCAGATCCGTAAGACATATTCATTTTTGTACAGGGGTTGGTATTTTATTCAAAATGTTTTGCTCAAAAGCTAACCGTTGTGTCCTTCTACAGGTATCCGCGTGCCGGAAGACGGCGAAGAGGGGGCGGAGGCCGAGAAGGGCGAAGGCAACGAAGTGGTGGAGCGCGACCGTCTGCGCGCTGAGCGACACCGCGATCGACAACGCGATAGGAACCTAGCTCGTGCCGCGCCAGACAAGCGGTAACCCATTAGTGGCCTACTAGGGTCGGGTTTCCTCTCACAGTGTGAAGGATGTAGGCCCTAGTCCACCACACTGGCCTAGTGTAGGTCTGCGTGCTAACACCGCGAGAGACACTGCAATAGAAACCAAGCACATGCTGCGCTCGATAAATGGTACTGTAACACTTTAGTGACCCACTGCAGGGTTGGGTCTCCTCTCACAGTGAGAAGGACGTAGGCGTTAGTCCACCACACTGGCCTAGTGTGGATTGGTGGACGAACATGCCTTTAACAACATTCTGAAGATCTCAGGCAGGTTTCCTGGTGCTGTTTTCCTTCACTGTTACAGCATGTGATATTAATTACATAAAGCACATAACTTTTAAGAAAGTAATTCATGTGCATCAGACAAATATTAGTCACAGAGCGATTATACCTGTGCTGATGTTCAATATTGACGGACTGGCCTGTTGGTCTAGTGGTTAGCGACCCTAACTGCTACACTGGCGGTCGTGGGTTCGATTCCCACCCCGGACAAATATTTGTGTGGTGAGCACTAGTGTTTGTTCTGTGTCTGGGTGTAAATTATCTATAATACAGGGTTACCTGTAAAAAACTAGCAACCTCGCAGCACCGCCAGCACTAGGTAGCTAACATCATAATCAACAACTTTTGTTCTATGCGTTCGAACACAACCCTGTATAAGTATGCATTTAAAAATATATGTATGTTTATCATCCGGTTACCCTAGCACAGGCTCACAGTGTACCTAGGGATCAGACTTGTCCCTCAATGCAATTATGGTATTGTTTTGTGCAGGTCGAAGCTGGCGAAGGAGCGCGAGCGCGACATCTCGGAGCAGATCGCGCTGGGCCTGCCCGCCAAGGCGCCGCGGGGCGACGGCGCGTTCGACCAGCGCCTCTTCAACACCAGCAAGGGCATGGACTCCGGTGAGGTCGCGCGCATCGCAAACATCACTAACCCGATGGGGTTACACAACACGGAATCCTAGTGTGGGGCTATGAGTGTGTGGCGTTTTTTTTTACTATGGCGCTCAGAGCCAGAGTATCCCAAAGGACTAAGGGACTATGTGCTAAGGGACGTCAGGATTCAAAGGGGCGCTTAGGTTTTTGAAATGATAATATAATGATATGATGATATCAAAACGTCAAAAATCCAATGGATTTTATATATTTTTAGATGTGGTAAACAGAAACACAGTAGTATGAAAAATATCCAAATTTTATATCTAGAGTATATTTTTTAAATTTCATATTTTGGGTCTTGAGGCCTACTATAGGAGGTTTCGGAATTATCCATTTATGGGACACCCTGTATATCATATCTTCAGTGGGGGTTAAATGTTGAGCAGCTCTAAGCAGACACTCAATTAGGTCTCCAGCTATCTGCAAGTGCAGTTTCAGCGTGGCAGAGTCAGTAGGTTTTAGTAGGAAATTTCATAACAATTTTTTTCAAAAAGCTAAGCGTGCGCCCCTTTGAATCTTGATGTCCCTTAGCACATGAGTTCCTTTGAGATACTCTGGCTCTGGACCTCATGATAAAAAAAACGCCACACACTCATAGCCCCACACTAGGATTCCGTGTCGTGGACACACCCAACCGGACCAGAAACAGAAATCAAACTCATGATTCAAACATAAGCTATGCTGGAAATCAAACCCAGTACAGGAACCCAGGACAACAAATAACATGAGGTTTTGTCAGGCTACGGCGACGACGAGGCATACACGGTGTACGACAAGCCGTGGCGCAACCAGGACGGCGTGGGCGCGCACATCTACAGGCCGACGCGCCACGCCGACGGCGACAACTACGGCGGGGACCTCGACTCCATCGTCAACACGCGCCGGTTGGTATAATAATACTGTATGATGTTGTGAAGATTATTAAACGGTTTCAATAATCAAACTTTGAATTTTTAAAAGGGTTTTGATGTTTTTTGATTTTGCCAGGCAACGTCTGTTAGTTCAAAGTAATTATAGAGATGTAGCTTGGCAACCAAACCTACTTCAATCCATATTATTATCCGAAGATCGGTTATTGAAACCCACACATAATATAAGAACAAAAGAGTGACAGTACGACTACCCGAACAAAATAAGTGACAGGAGTCACTGTACAGAGGTTATATATAAGAGTTACTTCAGGCAATGGCGAGGATCTCAGTTGGAAAAGTACTCATGAAGTATGTTTGCTTGATTACAATACTTTGTTTAGATCCAATACCAGCTACTCATGATTATGTCTGTCTGATAGTTCAGCGTTACCGAGGTATCTTGGCCGCCAGGCAGCATCTGTTATTATATAGAGTATCTGAGTAGCGACCAAACAGCATCTCCCTTAAGCCCGATCCAAAGATTAGTTATTAATTTCAGGCGTGTGTCGGATCAAGACGAGTTACATGCCCATTAAACGACATCTTTAGAGTCTAAACGTCTAAAGTTTAGACATTTTTTTCTGCTAAATATTAAATTTAACTTATCTACATGTTCGGTTGTACAGTTTCGTGGCGGACAAAGAGTTCGCCGGCACCAGCTCGAGCAACGCGCGCTCCGGGCCCGTGCAGTTCGAGCGAGACGCGCCCCGGGACGAGCCTGTAACTACGCCTCACACTTTACTCTTTCTCATGCCGCTTTGCTGCAAAATAGACCACAACAAATATGATATGAACCGCAACAGTTAGGACACACATACATATATTTTGGTTTCATTTATTTATTTACGCTTTATTGTTTCTCATTCTCTGCCAGTCAACCCTTGTGAATAGTGAGAAACTTAGGTAACAGGTTGGAAAAAAAGAGAAGAAAATAAAAGTAAAGTAACAAAAGGGAAATATAAAAATGAAATAAAACAAATTTATTAATAGTAGATATTATGTATATAAATGTACAAACGATATAATATTGACAAAATATCTATTAATTGCTTTGAAAACATAATATATTACACGTTGAACCGTCGGTCCTGTATTTAAACCTTGTCGAAGGCCCTACTGCTGGTTAGAAAATATCCGATCTGGGTTAGCCACTAGCCCATTCCTCAGCGAATCCGTATTGGAGCAAGGTGGTGGAGTATCCCGCTGTTTTGTTCCGAGACTCGCGCCCAACAGTGGGTAGTGAAAGGAGAAATTGAGACTGAGAGCATTATGAAGATCTTTGAGGCATGCAGGTTTCCTCACGATGTTTTCCTTCACTGTAGTAGCAGGTGATATTTAATTATAAAGTGCACATAACTTTTGACAAAGTCATTGTCAGTAAATCCATCAATGACCCACTACATGGTCGGGTCTCCTCTCAAAATGAGAGGGATGTAGGCCTTAATCCACCACGCTGGCCTACTGCGGCTTGGTGGACTTCACATACCTTTGAGTACATTTCTTTTCTGAACTCTCAGGCATGCGTTTCCTTACGATGTTTACCTTCACCGTAACAGCGGGTGATATTAAATTTTATAAAGTAAGTAAGAAAGTCATTGGCCAATGGGATTTGAACTGTCCAGATCCAGATCCGTACCCTTGAATAAGAGGTGGAATTCTAATCACCGCTGTGAGTACGACAAAGAGTATTTGTAAGGTAGTGTACCAGTTACCACCAACCGTCTAACCAGTGACTGTCCCCTTGTGCCCGCAGTCACGGCCAGCGCAGACGGAGGCGGAGTTCGATCCGTTCGGTCTGGATCGGTTCCTGAGCGAGGCCAAGCGCGCCGACAAGTCGTCACGCAAACGCACGCAGGACCACCACGACTCGCACAGCAAGAAACGACGGGATTAGCCGGTCAGTGGAGTGTGTATTTATTTATTAGTAAGTCAGTAGGAAACGTAACTGATCAGGGCCCTGATTCACCGAGAGTCCCAAAAGATATCGTGCCGATATCGTGTGACATCAATATGTAATGTAATATAAAATATGTAATGTAAAAGTAACCGCTTTTACTAAAATGCAAACGTATGTATACATACAACTATACATAATTATATGCAAATTAACGTTTCTTACAATTTTTGTCTGTCTGTTTGTTCTGGCTAATCACTAGAACAGCTGGACCGATTTTGACAGGACTTTCATTGGCAAAGGAAAATAAATGTTTAATTTTGTTTCAGGTGTTGCAGCATTATATTGGGAACATTCGCAAACTACACAGAGGCTCCTGAGAGCTGATTGTGTTTGAATATTGATGGAGGGACATGTCTGTGCAAACTACACCATAAGTGGTGTCACAGTGAAGTGTTTACAACATAAAAGACATTTAAATATATTTTCTATTGCCAAATTTGTGTATGAATACAAATAATATGTTTTCAGTTGCATTTTACCCTTACCGGCGAATTGGGGTTACGATATTTTATGTCGACTCCCTAATCCTCGCAGCACAGAGTTAGTTAATAAAATAATGGAGTTAACTTTAAGAAAACTTCGATAGCGTGATCCAGGATATGAGTGGCGCCATCTGGCTTCGAATGGCGAAGTTACCTTAAACTTTATAATACTGTTGTTTGTTGGGCTAAGAAATGTTTCAGCCATTATAAAACCCGCGCGAGTCGAATAAGCAGTAATAATCGCTACAAGAATAAATAACGTAGCATGAAGTCTTACATTTAGCTTCGTCTATGTAAATAATAATTGTTTTTTCATTGTAAATAAATTAAATTTTTATATATTAGAAGTAGCAAATGTGCGTGTATTTTAAGTATTAAGAAGCTTTCAGTGAATGGTCCATCATCCATGCAGCACAAAGCCGATCAAGTCGCAGCACCGTTTACTGTTTGAGGCACTTTGAGATTGTAAGAGGAGATGGCACACAAGTGGAAATGCCCACTTCTGTGCCGTGACCAGGAACATCAAAATCAAAATCATTTATTTGCACGAATATGGGTTAGCACTATTCGTAGCAAAAGAGCCATCACCCAGTATTTCACGGCGGGTTACGAGGACGGCGGTATGGTAGATGCGGTCCATGTGAACCTCGATGAACATTTAAGTTTATTAAGAGTAGACATTAATTATTGGTATGGAGAAGAAGTAAAGTCACATCGACGTCATATAGATAATTTAGTTTTACCAAATGCAAAACAAAATGTTACTTAGCTTTGTTGAATGTGTTTCAATGGAATTAATTGCATATTGGTTTTGATTTAAATTAAGTTTTTTATTATTAATGTAACTTAAATCCGCATGCAAGGTGCGTCTAGCGCTATTATGTAATTAAATAGATATAAGTAATTAGGGATAGTGAAATATTTTCTATTCACAGGGTTTTAGTATTGTAATCACATTATAAAACAATTAACTATTTTGTTTGGTGGTAGGCGCTACCCTTTTGATACTACCGTGATTCGCGTGACTTTATTTAAATAAAAACTTAAGAGCTATATAGTTTATTAATGTTAGTTTTTGTGTAGCGATCATACTTGTTTGCAAATAATTTATCGACTGCGACTGAATTTGTATGTGTATAACTCACTTCCTACTTTTAACAAAAATAGCACAAGCTGTAACAGATATAGAAGCGAAGTGGTTAAAACGCCTACAGTTCCTACAGATGTAATTAAAGTACACCTATTATACGTCCATGCACCGAATATAACTTTTAGTTATTGGAAGTTATGCCAAAGGGTAGCGCCTTAGCTTATATGAAATTTATATCGATTGTGAATAGAAAAGTAAATTGTTGTGTACCTATATTTCATAGATATAAGTTGGAAGACTTTTAATAAAAGCAATAAAGAGGATTATGTTTGTTTTATTCAGTATCCCTTTATATTCTGTTCAGCTGGCTTAGACAAGTGGCAAACGCTCCGAATCTATTCTATGTCGAAAAACGCTAACGCCTTAGCGATATCGCTAACAATTTGGTAGCCAAACGTACAAGGACTTGTCGAACGCTCAGTCTATTCCATCATACGCTAAAAAGTAGACGTAGTCTATGGTTTCGTTTGTAAACGTCTGTAAGTACGTTTGTAAGTGCGCTAAAATTTAAAAAAGTGTAGTTGGTTTTCGTGTTTTCTTTGTTATAGGACTATAAAGCATAATTATAAGTTACTAATTACAATAATTTAATAAACCTTACATAGGTTAGGCCACGCTCAGTTTATTTGAAAAATTAAGTAAAATAAGTTTTAATGTATTTGGTAAGTACAGTTAAATACTATTTAAAAGTTTGGATGAAATCTTATTATTTTAATTGTAAGTATGTACCTACTTTACGTTTCCAAAATGTTTGCTACATCCTTTAAAGTAACCTAGGTATTTATTTGTTTAGTGATGGAACCAAGTCTTAGAGCAAGTCCGGAACAATTCTCTGTTTTAATAGACTTCATGAAAAGGTACCTATTGTTATTTCATTTTTGTATTACTTGAAACAACACCTACACCGTAATATAAACAATGACATCACCAATTCACACAACACTTAACTGTGGCGGGCCCCTTATAATACACAGGTACTTGTTTTTTGTTTTAGCCATGAAGATCTGTCAAGACCCCATTCAAGTCCTCAAGGACGGGTCAAAGGTGATCAGCTGTGGCAACAACTAACATGTTATGTTAAATTCTCTTGGTGGTGGTGTTCAAAAATCATCAGATAAATGGGGTGTTAAAATGAAGATATCAATAATTATTTAAAGTATATTTAATATGTTAATATCATATTACTACGTAGTTCCTCACGATTTAGGTATGAGTTGATTAATACATTGACAATAAACAATTAAAATTAAAAAGAAAGAAAGTAGCTCTTATTAGTTATAAGTTATTATATTATAATAAATTTAATTAAAAATATGATTAGCACATCTTACAATCTATTTATTAAGCAACTAAGTACATATTGCTCTTCCATGCATGAGCTCTTCTTGACTGCTGGCAACAGATGACCCAGCGAGTTCTGTCATCACCACCGTCGTGTGGCCCAGCTACTGCATCAGCGGGTGGTGGTAGACGAGCTTGAAATAGTTGCAATGCAATGTTATGCAATACACAACATGCTAGTACAATTTAGCTAGCAACATGAGGATGGTAGGTAATGAAGAGTTCTGTGTTTTAGAAAACATCTCCAACGTGCTTTATGTAACCCAAAACAATGTTCAATGCAGTTTCTTGCTTGTACATATGTGACTGGTGATATAAATGTTTTGCCGAGAACCTGGTGCAGCATTTAAAATAGGTGTCATTAACCATGCTCTCTGAGGATGTCCAGAATCACCTGGAACAAATTAAATAATTTTATTTATTTAGTGGTGAATTTTGATTAGTTATAATGAATAGTATCCTTTCATCATAGTATAAAACAAAGTTGCTTTTCACATTTTGTCTATCTGTATAACCTGCTAACTCCTCAACTATGCAACACTTATGTACCACTTACCTAATAATCATGTTAAAGAGTGGTACCCTTTCCCATTAAAAACAGCTGATGTTCGTCATGGTCCGGTTTGACAATGGCTATATGGCTATGTGGATGCAGTCTATACAGCCTATTGTGCCAGGTAAATTATCTTCTCTGGATCCTGAAAATTCATTTTGTATTAAGTTAATAAATTTCGAATTTATTCAGTCACTTAAGTCTGAAGTTTATTTAGTATTGAAATGATACATACCAGATAAAAAAATATTAAGTTTATTATAATTGAGGTACCCATTTAAATATAGTAATGATTGTAAATAAAAGAGGATGCAAAAGGTGCGTTGAATAAGTATTAGATACTCACCTTGTCTTATGATCGACCTTTCTTGTGGTGTTTGGGGAAAGGCTAATTGTGTCAACATATTATAACTTCTGTTGAGTGCCTCTACAACTTGTCTGGTATACCGACTCGCTGTTCTTTGGGTTAAATGTTGTGTGACACCCACGATCCTCTGATACGACCTTGTCGCCAAGAAGCTCAGAGTACAAAGGACCTATAAAAAAACAAGAAACATGTTAATATGTATACATATCTTACTCGTCATAACATTGTAAGTACTACGGTACTTAGTAATGATTTATTTAATTACCTTTATTTCCAAGGGCCATTTCTTTAGTTCCTCGCAATGATGTATGAACACGTAAATCCCAACAAAGCTTCCTAAATATTATTTTGTCCAGTCTTAATCTTTCGACAAACAAAAATCCGGCATTTCACAAATGTTCTCCAAACACTGGCGATTGATGTTTCCTTGGCTTCGCCTCAACCATACTTCTTCATTATGCGCAACCCACAATAGTCTTAGTTTATGAATT
Source organism: Erynnis tages (assembly GCA_905147235.1). Classification (NCBI taxonomy): domain Eukaryota; kingdom Metazoa; phylum Arthropoda; class Insecta; order Lepidoptera; family Hesperiidae; genus Erynnis; species Erynnis tages. The sequence continues at coordinate 2,996,852 of LR990097.1, forward strand.
TTAGCGAAAAATAAAACGATACCTAATTACTCAAGCACAATCACAACACTTCCACGATCAGCTGATCAAAAATCCGCCATTTTGTAGCGTTATCTACAAGGTGTTGGCGTTCGCTAGGTGTCGAACGCTAGCAGGCGTATTCGTTTGTCAAAAGTGCCACTTGGCTAGGATTTCTTAAGGAGATTTTGTACTTCTTTAGCGTTTCGTTTAAACGAATAGACTAAATGGACATTTGGCTACCAATTGTCGATTCTATTCCTTGGCTCAAATTACATATCGTAAGCTAATGTCATTCCCATACATTAAGAATTCTATTCTATTCTATTCTAATAGCGTTTGTGCCATTTGTCTAAGGGGGCAGATTATAACCTACACAACAGACAAAAGGAGTAAAGCTCATGTAGATGGACATTTTCTTCATAAGACATTTAAATATTTATCCATAATTATGAGAAACTACATTTATTTTGCTCATTGGTAAACAGAAGATTATGACATCTACTGTCTTGGATTTTTAATATGTGTATCATAAACGCTCTTATTTTCCCATTAGGTTGTTGCTCATTTATTGACAAATAAAAACACCATGTAAATCTTTAAGATATTTATTGAAGTAACAATACTTTGTAACATATAATAATGCAAAATACACGGAAATAATACGAAATATCTTGTTATGTACGCATCACCTCTGACTGAAGAGTTCACAAAAATGCTTAAAGTAGACACTGCGTTTGTTATAAAAATATTTTCGACGACACAAACTCCTTTACCGAATATTAGCGCAATAAGCTAGTAGCTGGTTCAAACTTACAAAGACCTATAAATGCTAAACTTGTATGTGGACAAAGTTTTGCGTGAAATTTATTCGTTACATCGCGATTATTAGTTAAAATTATGCAAAACAGTACATTACTCACTGGAAAATATCACTTTTCAGGCACATTGTTTATTATTTATGTCTTTTTACGTATAGATTATACATGTAATGCAATTAATTCCGAGCGATTTGTGACTTATGGCAACTCGCAACTTGGGTATCTGTAAAGATTCTTACATTACGATTTATAAAATGCATATTACTATTATAATATATTTCGTTATAATATCGAGTGTAGCGGTGAGCGTACATCCCGCAGGCGGTCTACTTGTGCTTGAGTACCGTGTTCTTGAGTTTGTCGAAGTTGGCGCCCGAGAACTCTTCCAGTTTCTGGGAGCTCTTTATGAAGACGAACGTTGGCATCGAGTTGATGTTGTACTCGGCCGCTATGTCCTCGCACTCGTCCACGTCCACCTGGAATTCACATAAGATATGATTGATGATTAATCACTTACTTATAGGTCGCAGACACAAGTAGTTATACACTGTGCTATTCTATTCTACTCTTTAACTATGACAATTCGATTCGTTTCAGAAACCCACACGTGTGAATTGGTCTCTAAGATAGAATAATTATTATTATCACACACAAGGTTATACAATACAATAAGCTAGCAAAGTGCGAGTTGCTTCTTGCACTGAGGGTTTTGTACAACTGCAAACTTGTAGATAAGGTCTTAGGTTCAGTAATAATTTAAGTATAGAAGTTTGGTGCACTCATAAGCATCTAAAAAAATACCAACTTTTAATTTCAGTGTTTCCAACATGTTATCAAACACATGTTGGAAACACTGAAATTGTTGACAATATCAGTGGAAAGGCACCGTGACATGTTTGTTCTTCAAATGGGTTTTGGCAGACAAACGGATAATAGTGATCCTAACGGTTCCTGATACGGAACCCTAAAATATATTTAGATGAATGTGTAGCGCGTTTTTCCATAAAGGAAATTTGTTTCACATCATTTATAACATTGTTAAGATAAGTTGACTACATGACATCATCATGGGTTTGGAAATTAAATACTTCAATAGCAAAACCAAAGAGGCTTATTGTATACTGTATTTTGAATTAGCAGATACAGTCATATTAATGGTTTGATTTTGATAGAGAATTAAAAGAAGAGCTAAGTCTGTCTTTTGCTTGCTATGTAAGGGGTTATGTGAGTGTAATTTATTTTCATTATTATTTAACTAAAAACTACAGAAATGCCGGGAAGAGTGTTAGGATTATGAAAATGTTGAGTTATAATAGTTTTAAATTGATACCAAGATAATTTTGAATAGGTGTTCAAAGATCTTACTTGATCACCTCTAACTTACTTAATGAGTCTCTGAGAAACTCTACCAATATTGATTGATCCAATACTGTTCAGTTATACAGTTGATATTTTCAAAACAACGTAAAATCTATATTACCTACTTACTACACTTACATAATCATTATTATTGGGATAAAACTGTAGTCCACTGAAAGTGAATAGCTACAATGTCTATGAAAAACACCAAATAACAATTTATAAAAAGCTGTTGTGATTTGATTCCACATAATTGGTTTATCATTCTGATTAAAGCCAGCCTTATCTGTATGCCAGTGTTTAGTCCTCCCACAAGGTGAGTACCTAATCTTTATCATGATAATGATAAAGAAACACTCAATAAAATACACCATTGTACAAGGTAATTTAAAAATTCCTCATTTGTAAGGCCGCCTTCCCACCAGGTGGACTGATAACCTGAAGAAGGCAGCGGGAAACCGATGGATTCAGAAGGCCCAGGTCCGGGCGGAGTGGCGTCGATTAGGGGAGGCCCGTGTCCAGCAGTGGACTACCAAGGGCTGAAAGGAAGGAATTATGCCGATCTTTTCTGAATCCATGAAGCTGAACCCCTCACCTTGACAACGACGATGGAGTCGGCCATCTCGGTGGCGAGCTCCTCCAGCTTGGGGCCGATCATCTTGCAGGGCCCGCACCAGGTCGCCATGAAGTCGATCACCACCAGCTTGTCGCCGGCCTCCGTCAGCCTGTTCTTCAGATCCTCGGCGTCCTTGATGTGGATAGCCATGGTGACTGGAATACGAGGAAACATTATTGTTAGTTTCAATCTCAATTAGGGAATGCCATCTCGATCTCGCGAGATCTCGCGATATTAACGAGATTGCACTCCAGCATAAAATCGTCTTATTCGAAGCGAACAAAATACACAAAATACAAAAACAATGCCATAAAAATATATTGTAAAAATTCGTGAAAATAAATGATTATCTTATACTTAATGGTTCTGATTTTTATTTTTTCATAATTTATTCAAATACATATTGTGATGATTTGCAAAAAAACACACACAAAACCACCAATCTCGCGAGATCTCAAAATTGGCGAGATCTCGCGGTATTGGGATTTATAATCTCGCGAGATTGAAGCTTAATTGAATTCCCTAATCTCAAACATAATGTCGGCGAAACATTATGAGTGCCACTGGGATTCGAGCCCGGTACCCCCGATTCGAGGTGAAATTCTAAGCCACTGGGCTATCACCGCTCTAAACCTCTCTCTAGTCTCTACGTTAAATCTTAAACAGTCATAATAATTATATTACGGATACTTTACGGTCAACTGCAAATTGCAATTATACCATCAGTAAAATGCGGTCTCAACATCAATGTGTATTTCCTTCTAAATTGCTTTCAGGAAATTACATTTTAAAATGGTGTTGAGTGACTAACCGTTTTATTTTTATGCTTGAACTGTTATCCTTGTCGGGCCATATTTTATGCGTATCTTTAACCAGCATCTAGAATAGGTTTACTGATGAAGATGTGGTTTGGTTATTATCTAGTGCGAGCGATTTATAGAATTTGATCCCGGTAGAAATAAAAACTATGATATTAGTAAGTCTTTGACCTTTTATCTCGTTTAATTGATATTCTACATCAATTTAGAGTACTTTGGAACAGTGAAAATGAGAAATAGATTTTACATGTGCTAATTAAGAAATAATCCGGTTCCGAATCATTAGATTTGCATCTTTCTAAAAATTCATACGGAAAACTTCATTTAGGGACAAAATTTTGGCATCAATTCAAAGAAAGCATTATTATTTTTTACTGGCTTAAACTATTCCATCCGTTATAATTTTTTATGCAGGTTTCCTCACGATGTTTTCCTTCACCGTAACAGCAGGGGATATTTAATTTTATAAAGGGCACATAACTTTTTTACAAAGTTATTGGTGCGTGCCACTGGTATTCGAACCCGGACCCCTCGATTCGAGGTCGAATTCTAAGCCACTGGGCTATCACCGCTGTTCTGCTTAGATAGTATAAAAAATAATAGATCAGATCCGATGTGAACATTACGTGTACAACTGATTGTAATCAATATTCGAGTCAAGACGTCACACATGGCTACCCTCACGAAGGGCACGGTTCGGTTTACCAAGGGCAAGACCGCGGTCGACGGGCATGGTTAATCATAGCTATCATTGATCATTGGATTACATCATACAAGGTCTATCTTGTTTTTGTACCACATAAAAACATAAGTGTGATAACGAGGCCAAGTTAAGCGGCATCGTATGTTGATTGCGTTGTAAGAATTTAGAATAATAAACAAATAATAACAAATAATAAATCTTCAATTCCTTAAAAAGATAGTATTGTGATAAAAAATGAAGACCTTCTATTTTCCATATTCGGCATTTACATTTTCTTAGAAAACTCAATTTAATAGAATACGTAGCTTAAGGTTTTTATTTTCAACATAACAATGTTACTTTCTTTTCACATTAATGAGTACGTTCTTTCAAGTTATGGGCTCAATGCAAAAATGATACACAATTTACATTAGCTTTTTCTGCTCCGAACTTGGCTAACACACTAGCGCGCATTCAGATCTGCGTTTGGTAAACCGGCTTACATGCTTATTACGACTGTATTGTTTGTTTTTTCAATGTTTTTATTTTAAATGCAAAAAATACCGAATATAAGCCTCACTTGGGTTCAAAACAAGTGACTGATTTTCAACTAAATTAGTTAACATGCCAACGTTTACACTCATGGTACCCGTTGATATACACACAAACACACCCATGATTAATGCTTATGGAGTCGTCAATGTGTTAATCTGATGCAATACTGCTGTTCAAATAACATAGTTTAAGTTTTAATGAAGTAATAAAGTCGAAAGGCAAAAGAAAATGTTTTTACATACATATTTTCAGTTACATAATTTAACTCTTTGGAACAATAATAATTTCATATTAGTTAAGAACCTCTAACTAAAGGTACCTTTCATATCTTGATCCATTTATATAAAATGCGTATCACAATCCCTAAACATTCATTTCATCATGAATAATAATTCACACCACATTCACACAATTTATTAAATCTATACAAAATAAAACATAGACAGTCACAGGAAACCACTCACCTAGGAAATTTACTAAATGAGTCAGTCTTCAAAATATATCACAGATCACAAGACCTTTAAGTACCTATACAACTTTTAGTCTAGTCTACACACGTCCTTCCTCCACGGAGTTCAGTAATCGACTGAATGAAGTCAGCATTCAGCAATCAGCAAGCAATCTCGGAATCGATTTAAAGTCGCCAGTACACTATACTTGGACGTTAGTTGACTCATAGTAAATTGGTCGCTGATGACGTCATTTTTATCCTCACGGGCTAGCCAGTGATGACGAGCCATTCGAAATAATTCGCAATTCAACTCTAGATGTGTATAGATGGTTGCTAATGATTCATAACTACTGACTAGTCACTGACTTCAGAGTACATTGGGGGAATAAGGATGATATATATGAGGAAGGAGCTTACATTTATGCATTAATTAGCACCTATCTGAGACTAAAAATATTTTTCTCTTATTTACTCTCAATTTCAACTGGAATACATGCAACCAACAAAGTTACACTACCTCGAGATATTTTACGGCAAAAAAAGATTTTTTTTTATCATAATAAATTGTGTCTCCCGTCGTAAAATATTCCATAGTTGATATAGCAATAAATACAATTTGTAAATATGTAGTGTGAAAAAATGTCGTTTTCGCAAGTCATTCGTCGTGCCGTATCACTTTAACTAGGACAATGACAATACGCTTTTAACACGCCAATGAGCAGATAGCAATATAAGTACCGCTCACAATATCTTATTCTGGGTAATTTGTTATGTGACGTATTCCCGCTAAGGGCTTGTAGATAAGCTCAAAACAAATCGTTGAAACCCATGTGAAGCCCTATCCACGCGCATATATTATAACTAAAATGTCAGAATAAAAAAAACACTTGAAAAAATGTTTTTTTTTTTAAATTATTTTGGAGTACTTTATATTTGTAGCTTCATTAATAAATCAAACAATGCATTAAAACCACAACAGGTTTGGTATTATAGGCTTAGAAGTAAAAAATTCAGAATTTTTTTACTCACTTTCTTTTTGAATATCGGTATGATTCAGAACTGAATTTCATAATAATATACATTCCGTAGACTGGAGATTGCCAAGTAATCGAATTTAGACTATGTGGCAATCGATTACTTGGCAATCTATATGGCAATCTATATATAAGCGGCAAATATAAGCGGTGATAGCTTAGTGGCTAGGAAATTGGCATGTTACTGAAGGGCCCAGTTTCGAATCCCAGTGGCACATACCATTTAAATATCATGTAATGTAGCGTAATGCAAAGTTTATGGGATGATGACGTAACTGTGATATCCCTGTCAGAGTGGACCTTTTTAAACCATTTAAAAATGCAAATTAATTAGCTTGTGGGAAATGTGTACGATGGTTCAGTGGTTCTGAGGCTAACTTATAATATCGACGATGAAGTGACGTGAACCTTTATCTACCAAATCATAATTTTACAGGAAATAGCGCCAGCTCACATAAACAATTATTTAAAGTATATCTACCTAAAAAAATCGACAAATTGTTAGTTAGGACTTGGTCCATATAATGATGAACACATGAATAAATTATGAACAGGTAACTATTGAAAAAACGATTAATCAGTGTTTAATCCACTAATTGATCTGATCTTGCTTTCTATACAATTGAGTCCTAGTTAGTAAGCTTCTTAGAACTTGTGAAGTAGCTGAGAATGCAATCAATAACTATTCCACATATAATTTTTTATTTGTAGATGAATAGCAAACTGGCATGCAGGCCACCTGGTATTAAGTGGTCTTTGCAGCCCATGGACACCCATGTTCAATCTCAAATAATAGGATATTAATATCATCGGCAGTTTTTTTTGCTGCACAAAAATTTCAATTAAATTTATCAAACGCTTCCCAAATGTGGTTTGTTACATTTTTATGATATGATATTATCTGCTATCATAATTGCAGTAGATAGTAGCAATCTCAATACACATTCAAATACTATTTTTGACACAATTACTTCTAAACAATACCAATGTATAATAGTTATAGTGGTTTACTAAAACTATGAACCTTACTAATTTTTTAAAAAAATAACAAGAAAAAAATAAAGAATAGTCTGTACACACAGTGTGTGTTCAGACTATTCTTAAAATCACTAGTCATGTAGCCAAGAAAATAAAAATACTAGATCCGCATATATTTAGCACCAAAAACCGAATAATTCGGTTAAAATCAAATAGTCTAAATGATGCTGAATATGCTGAATACCGAATACCAACCGAATATTCGGCGCATCTCTAATCCTAAGGTATTAAGACCCCTTTTGAAGCAGAATGTTCTTCATGTCTTGTGTTTTAGTTGGAAAAGAAAAGAAAAGAAAAGAATATGTTTATTGTTGACTGTTACATGAGAAAGATGTTACAAAAATTATAATAAGTTTAGGACAGTCTACCCTATGCAGGCATACAATAATTATGTCTTACATAACTATAACTTAATTGGAGAGACATGGTTGCTAAACAAACTTTATTTGATGCGAACATTCAGCCACACAACCTCAGATAGGATTTCTACCCTAATTGAGGTTACATATGTCCGGCTATGGGCAGCAGTGACCGCTTAAGTTTAGGTGGCATGTATACCCGTAAGCACCTTATAACATAATATAATAATAAAAAAATCTACCAGACCATTACTTTATAGTTCTCATGATTTATCATGCCACTATCATTTGCATTGCCACTTCATAGACAAAGACAGTAACTTGACTTTATGAAGATTTAACTTTAAATATAACCTAATCTAATCGACGACTGCGATCTACGATGTACTTATAACAATTTACAATGAATAATAATAATTATGGCCATGACGTAAGGTTCTAAGGCCGTGTCTAACTAAAGTTTACATGCGCACGCCGTTTCTATAGAACACTTGATGCTACTTGATGCAATAATCATAAACATAAATAATACCTCTAAATACAACCTTGACGCGTATGAATAATTGCTGGTTCTCGCAGTAAAACGAATTCTATGAAATAGTAAGCGGCGTAAAAATCAATCAATGTGATTTAACGAAAAACAAGGTCACTTGAAGTTTTCAGTGTACTCGCAAGTATCACGCTAGTTTCGAGTACAAATACTAAATTTTAAATCATTTTCACATTTAAATTAAACCAATTAGAACGTTCATTCCATAAAATATAAATCTATTGCTAAATACTTACATTTTTAGATTTTCTAATGGGATCCAAGCCGGTGCACGCGGAAACAGACAAACTGACACAAAGTCACTAAATAAAATGCGTCAATTTCGACAGATTACAAATGTCGCGGACTCTTGACTCCACCATACAGATTGTCACAGAAAATAAACAAATTTATGGCACAGAATGAATTTTGTTGCATACAAAAGTTGGTAACACTGACTGACAGTTGTCTGACAGCTACAGTGTCAATGTCAGTCAGCCAGCAGCACTGCATCGGCATTCGGCACAAAGAAAATAGTGGAACTGGAAAACAGTTTTAAAAAGATCGTGATTGGCTGTTGTTTCATCGGTGGATAAAAATTTATTTTAATAATAATTGAGAGTGCGCGAAATTTGATGATATAATATTAGCATTCATTTTATGAGTGTAGCAAAATATTTTTAAAATGACGACTGATATAACTGCAATTGGGTCTCACAAAGTTAAGAGCATACCGAGCGGTGAGGTAAGTCTTTTTAAATTATTGAACAAATAACGTAAATAATATTATTGTGGTGCACATACAAACTAAAATGTACGTGCGGGAAGAACAGACTATTCAATTGCTCTAATTTTGGTGCATTAGACATTCAGTAGGTAATGAGTACCAATTTCGCAAGAGATCGCAAGATATCCCGTTTAGTTGATTAGTTTTTGCAACATCGTAATTTCAATTGACCTGAAAGCAGTGAAGCCGAACCACAGGTGAACGATTCTAGAAAAAAACATGTAGTTCTATTTTTAAACGTTCGTTGCACTCGGCGATTAACAGTAATGCTCTTGGGTGAAAGATAATATATATATATTTTTATATTCATTGAATGAATGCGAAATATTTAGTTGTTTATGATATTTGGAATGAAAGTTTTTTATGGGGTCAGTTCACATTATGGTATCCACATTTCAGTTTTTGCATAAGCCTATAACGCTTGATGTTTGCATGTAACAAGACCATCTTTTTCCCCTTGGGTAGTGGTGAACACTTGACCGATGACTTGTTTTGCACTTTGTCTTGTCGGTCAAGACACAATTTGTCAAGATACTTATTGATAAAAAACCTGTATTGGCAGTTAACTAGTCATTTGAATATGGCCATGAATTAATTATATTGTCAACAAAGTTCATTGTTTTTTTTCAACAAATCTCACCATTTGTTTTGATGTTAGGTTTCCTTTTTTGTTCAGATTAATTAAGAACCATAGATTGTGAGTGTACCACACTTATCTAATTTTTTTTATTGTCAGGCTATCTGATGTAGTGGTCATGGAACATAGTCCATGGACTGCACTGAAACTTCAAATAGTGTAGACATCCTAACTTTGGTTTTATGCGCGTTGCTATCATAGAGTAGAGAGATGTTCGTCCCAAATAAAATAGCCCCGGCAATCACGCCTCTATGGACATGCTGCATTACGACGGGTTAAGAGGGTGGCAGTAACGTACCTCCCTGGGCGGGCTTCTATGGCTTTTCCACCTATTTGCCAATTTGAAATTACATTGGTTTAGTTTAGTTACATTCATAATGTGGATGAAACTGTAGTATTATTTCAATCACATAACTTGTTTGTTACAATTGTAATCACATGCTTGTTAATTAAACAGGCCATTCTAATGATACAGCGCAGACAATTATTAATTAAGAAGCAAAATACTAGGCCATGGATCTAGAGTAACTAGATTTATGTATTGACTATTCGACCCGGTAGGCGACGCCTATCCAAGAACCACCGTAATAATTGTTTCCATTGGAGTTTTCGTAACAATCCCTAATTAAAAAGAAAAAAAAATATAGCCTATGTGTTGAATAGAGTTTTCTTCTATACAACAGTGAATATTGCATTCAAATTGATTCAGCGGTTCCTGATATAATTTTGTACAAACATATTATGCCATGGTATTATGGCATCGAAGAGCCATGGACAGTGTGGCGTGGAGGGGCCTTGGAGAGGCAGTTGCCCAACGGTGGGCGTCATAAATGCTGGTGAAGAAGGAGAAGAGGAAGTATTACGCCATTGGAATGAGAAGAATAGATAGAAGCTGTTGGTAACTAAGGTCTCGCTCAGCTTTAACATAAGAAAGTTTTATATATGGTTAAATTTATGTAGCTAAGGCCATGTCCTAATTGACTAAAACAACCAACACAACAAAATTAAAACATTTAACGGAGCTGTCATAATTGAAATACACATACATTGACATGCCTCAAAAATGTTAAACTATTAATTTATCATTCTAACTTTTCGATACCTTTTTAATCTTTTATACCTTTTTTGTATCTTGTAAATAAAAAATTAAGTTGTATTCAGCGATATAAAAGAAATGTTGCCTAATACTTTGAAACTATCCAGTTATCATTCGCTCGTACCTTTACATATTATTATTTGTTTAACTTATCGACATATCGAACTATTTATCATTGGGAACATTTTTATCACTGATATCGCCTCGATCCAATGGCGATCTCATTTTAGGAGCAAATATTATGACAACAAAAACATTTTTTGATTACTTTCCGTTGTTATTTCACAGTCAGGCGGTAAGACGTTATAAGAGACGCGGAATGTTAACGGAATGTTAACTCAGTACGTTCACATATGACAAGCTTGTTAAAAAAAGTCAAGTTTAACAATATCAAGGCTAAGCAAAAAAAAAGTGAGGCTCTGATCAAAACTCAAAACAACTACGATCAAAACAATTTTTTTCATAACTCACGGTTTCTTAGAGGTCAGGAGCAAGGATAAAGTACCTACTCGGCGATGATTAATGAACTTGACGCGTAGTATTAAAAATATTTTGCTCTGTCGGTTAGGGATGTCGATTCTTTCCGAAAAAGATCGATTTTTAAATCAATTTCAATCGTAACATAATGAATGGATTCATAAAAAATGGATGTCTAAAAGATTGATATCTAGAAAATCGATACCACACTTTCAAAAAGGTCAAAGACTACAAACGTAACTTTTATTTATTTATTATAGAGGCGAATGAAGGCGAAATGAAGTCAGGAAACTAAGCACAGTCATCTCATGAATAGAAAAAATCGAATGTCGATTCTCTAGGGTGAAGTATTGATTAACTGAATCGATTAAGCGTTACATATCGATTTAAATCGATTCTTAGATTAATCGATCTCAGATCGCCATCCCTACTGTGGATGACCAAATTACCAAAACAAAACACAAATCATTTGTGCTGTGAACATGAACACTATCCGCAAAGTATTCGTATAGTAAACGCATTATTCGCATAGCATATTCTCTCGGTCTTAGCGGTGTAATAAACGGTGACCCCAGTGGTTTAGAATTCGTACTCGAATCGAGGGGTCCGGGTTCGAATCCCAGTGGCACGCCAATCACCAGTGACTTTGTAAAAAAGTAACGTGCGCTTTATAAAATATATTCTACATAATTATATAAACATATTCTAAGTATTGTTTTCTTTGTTTCAGTCTGTGGAACTGCGGAGTTTTTGGCAGGAGCAGAATGTAGCCATTATTTTCTTCCGTCGCTGGGGATGCATGTTTTGTAGGTTATGGGCCAAGGAGGTGAGTTCGTTTATAGCTGGGTACTTAATATAAAAGGAGTCTGTCCTGGAGGAGACGTCCAATCTCAAACAGTCGAGAAAAATCAAATCAAAGAGCGGCAAAAATGATAACATCTAATTTTAACGATCAATAATTATGAGTCATTTGTTTCATGACTATAGTTGGGTGAAATCGCGACCATTCTGAAGAAAAACAACATAAGGCTGGTCGGCATCGGCGTGGAGAACACTGGCTCCAGGGAATTTGTCGACGGGAAATTCTTTGATGGAGGTAAGGGAAATTAACTCAATAAATGCTCATTTTGATCATGTGTGACACATGATCATATTAGGCGTCAGACAGATGATGTGACGGCTTCAGAGGTTGGCGGTAAGGTGTTCTTCTCTGGGCGAGCTACTATGACTCTACCACCTTTATGAATGAACATAATTATGTATATGGATTGATCAAAATGTGCTGTAAAATTTTTGTCTTTGTCTTTGAAAGGTAACAGATTTTCATTTCCTTATTTTATTAATTTCAGATCTCTACTACGTGGAGAACATATCCACGTACCAGACGCTGGGCTTCAAGAGGTTCAATGTGGTGACCATCATCACGTCTCTCTTCTGGAAACAGTCCCGTGAGGCTATCTACAAGGGGAAGAGCTTGGGTAAGTGAGGATTGTACCAGTACCACTGTATCAACCTATCAGTGACCCACTGCAGGGTTGGGTTTCCTCTCATAGTGTGTATGTAGGCCTTTTTGTGGACACAATAAACATCAAAAGAGTGTGGCGCCAGGTACTAATTTAACTGATATTTCCTTATTTATAAACATTTTCAAACCGATAGATGAAGTCCCAATTCATGAAGTTTTAGTTTAGCTTTCTAATCAGATTATTAGACTAATTTACAGTCAAGTTTTAAGTTACTTAAATCAGTATAGTTTATTTTGGCGTATCTTTATCTTTGTTTATCAACCACCTAGCATTAGGCCAGAGTAGTGGACTAAGGCCTATATCCTTCTCTTTGTGAAACGAGACCAATGGTCACTAATGAGTTGCTTACAAGTAGTTTATATTTGCGATTACTCACACTTCAAAGGTCGATCAAAGTCCAAAGGTACTTTAGGTGCTAAGCACGTGCTAAATACCTCAACTAATGACGTTATAACCAGATCAACTGGATTTCCTTTGACGCGTAAAACTATAGAATAGAATACGAGTATAATTGCGTTTTCGTAATTACCTACTTATGTAACAGAGTTCAACTGACCATTTCTTTCAAGCCCTAAAACGGGACAAATTATTATTCGTTATTACTGAATACTGATTGTGGCTTTGGTAAAATGCGAGAGAATTCTCTGAGCACTGTTTTAAGATCAATTTTACAAAGGTGGTCTTAATACACTAAGGGTCTAGTGGTCTTAATACACACACTTCTCTATCAGTCAAACTCAAAGTGGTCTGTGACTTAACGTGCAGTGGTAATTGAAGTAAAAATAAAGCAAATTAATACAAAGATTTAAGAAAGCATTAACACTTTATGGAGGGAATTTTTAATGAAAACTTGTCACGTTCGCGATACTGTACGCTCATTTTAAATTGTTGGAAAGCGAGGCGCAAATCTTGTCTGATTTTTATGGTGACCAACTGTCTATTTTACATTTTTTCTAAAACGGGACATTTTTGTGTCCCCAGGATGTTTTGGGGACATCGGAATAGAATAACTGAAAGCGGGACTGTCCCGTTCAAAACGGGACGTATGGTCACTTAGTTTATAGGATGAGGAAAATATGTTATGGAATTAAAGTAGAATAAAAGCCATAATAGATCCAACTCACGCAGGGCCTACAATCGGCGAATTACTGGTGTTTGAGTGGCCTTGGTTGAATTGATATAATGTGTCTTGTAGTGGCACATAATACATAATAGTGCAAGTACAGGAGGGTCCTGGGTTCGATTCTTAGCAGAGCAGGGATTTGAATGATGAGTTTAAATTTCTGTTTCTGGTCTGGGTGTGTGTGTGTCCATGGTACCCACGACACAGGGAATTCTAGTGCGGGTCTATGAGTGTGAAGCGTTATTTATTAAAAAAAAAGTAGTTCTGTAGCCAATCGTATCTCGTTGTACATAGGTCTAGGAGGGGACCTGAAGGGCGATTGGGTGCAGACGGGCGGTTGCCTGCTCGTGGAGAAGGGCGGGAAGCTGTTACGTCACTTCTCACAGCAAGGGCCCAGCGATCACTTGTCCAATTCGGACATTTTGAAGGTAAACCTACTTACTATACTACAGTGTTTGATTTGAAGTTAAATCGAGTTGAGCAATGAGTGTAACAAGTTATGACTTATGCCAAGACATTTACTGTTTGGCATAGGGAGATCTCCCGCCAGGCGAGGTGGTCATGGCTGGGGAGCGGTCATGCTCCGATTACGTCATGTCGTAGTTTTGTATATATGCCAGCGATGTAGAAAACTTCGATAGCGTGATTCAGGATCATGTGGCGCCATCTCTTGACCAGTGGCGGAAGTCGCCACAACTGTAAGCCAGCAAACTCAGTCGTTTGGAGAGTAATAAAGACAGATATGTGTGTCTCGACGCTACAATGTCGAACGAAAGTGAATTGAAGTCCATTTGAATTAACGTAACGGTTCTGGCTCTCAAAGTAAGAAAAATGGTTATAGGCTGGTCATATTGTTCGAAAAACTACGGGGACGAAAGGATGTTGTGGTCATAATTTGAGTCAAGTCAGTCCACCTTATCAACAATACATACATGTCGAATGTAACAGACTAAATAATTTGTATCATAATCTATATATTTTTTTATAATGTATGTACGACGTATATCTCTTTTCAGTATTTCGGGCTGGAGAATGAATACAAACCAGAGATGGCCAACCAGAGTAGGGAGGAGATGGAGTGCCCTGTACGTATTTTTAAATAATATAAGTTATTATAGCGACCCTCTAGTGACCCACTGTTGGATCGGGTGTCCTCTCATAATGAAAACGATGTAGGCCTTAGTCCACCGCGCTGGCCTAGTGCGGGTAACTGGACTTCACATGCCTTTGAGAACATTCTGGGGACCCCTGAGGCATGCAGGTTTCACGATGTTTTCGTTCGGTGGTTGACACGCCAGCGCGCTTTGCGGAGGGTCCTGGGTTCGATTCCCAGCAAAGCAGAAGTGTGAATGTTGAGTTTGAATTTCTGTTTCGGGTGTCGGTGTGTATGTGTCTTGCCATGACACCCCCGAGACAGGGAATCCTAGTGTGCAGTTATGAGTGTGAAACGCTATATTATATTTTATTTTATATTTTCGCACAACAGTCAATACAAAACATATAACACTACATTAATCTTATGTCTAGGCTCATAAGAGCCATCCACGAAATTCAAACAATGTGTATAATTTACAATAATTAATTTTGAAGAATTTTGAAACGACTTTTTTCTTGTATTATTGCTTTTATTTCGTAATAATTTGTAGTAAGCCCCAACTAATCCGGGTATCACACACTGTCCACTTTCCAGACAGAGGCGAAGCCCTAAGCCGTGGTCGAGGGCCCTCGAGCAACACTCGCTGTCGCCCATACACCCCGTATGGACCGGGAGAAAGTGTAAGCAGAGTAAGTGAGGTGTAGTTTTCAAACCGTTGTAAAGCTGTTACAGCCCAGTCAGTGGGGTTTGGCCTCGAAGAAAGTTCAAGACAAAATATCACACAATGAAATTGACGATAGATGGCGTTGAATTGTATTGTAGATATTTTGTGTCTCTCGTCGTAGTTTCTAGCTAAAATTTTATGTATTTGTTTGCTTTATTCGCCGATAGATGGCGTTGAAATTCATTAATTTGAAATGTACTAGCTGGTTTCTTTATTAGCTAGTTAATACATTGAACTTTAAATATCAGAAAGGAAATGTTTAAAACTTACAGGGGATTAAATAAGGTAGTTTGTAATTTTATTAAGGCAACTACCATCATTTCATGAGGCTTATATAAATGAAATTTTGAAAAACTTACACTGATTTAATTATTTTATTAGACACACTTATCAAAAGTTATTAAATTGTATACTTCACAATGGTTTGAGAACAACAATATATTGTGTACTGATTAATAATAAAATACATATTACATATTATAACTTAATTATTACATTTAACTTCTATTTGTGTAGGTGTAACGTTTTCTGTGATTCTCGGTGTTATGGAAATTAATAAAAGGAAATATTTTAATATTTATATTTAAAATACATAAAAAGGATTCCTTATAAATTGTACCAAAGAAACGGGAGCCAAAATAAAATTATTATGCAAAACTAAATAAATTATTAATTTGTTACTGTTGAAACTGAGCCTGTTAATTAAACCTTTTTCACATTAAGTATTTTAGTCTAGTGGCGAGTGCTTTAGTAACTAAACGTGTTTGAACAATCAAAATTTAGTAGAGAAGAGTAGAATAATTGAATTTAGTTGTCAAAACTAAACGAATTTTTTTGGGTTTTTTATTGGTACGAAATGCCACGAAAATACTCGCCAATCAACTAAATTACTAAAAACTAGTGAACTAGGTTTTAGGTCAGAATTGGAAAATTAAAAAAAATGTTAAATTTATATCGTTTTTATTAAAATCGTAGAGCTAAGAGCTAAGTGTCTTTATTCGCCGATAGATGGCGTTGAAATTCATTAATTTGAAATGTACTAGCTGGTTTCTTTATTAGCTAGTTAATACATTGAACTTTAAATATCAGAAAGGAAATGTTTAAAACTTACAGGGGATTAAATAAGGTAGTTTGTAATTTTATTAAGGCAACTACCATCATTTCATGAGGCTTATATAAATGAAATTTTGAAAAACTTACACTGATTTAATTATTTTATTAGACACACTTATCAAAAGTTATTAAATTGTATACTTCACAATGGTTTGAGAACAACAATATATTGTGTACTGATTAATAATAAAATACATATTACATATTATAACTTAATTATTACATTTAACTTCTATTTGTGTAGGTGTAACGTTTTCTGTGATTCTCGGTGTTATGGAAATTAATAAAAGGAAATATTTTAATATTTATATTTAAAATACATAAAAAGGATTCCTTATAAATTGTACCAAAGAAACGGGAGCCAAAATAAAATTATTATGCAAAACTAAATAAATTATTAATTTGTTACTGTTGAAACTGAGCCTGTTAATTAAACCTTTTTCACATTAAGTATTTTAGTCTAGTGGCGAGTGCTTTAGTAACTAAACGTGTTTGAACAATCAAAATTTAGTAGAGAAGAGTAGAATAATTGAATTTAGTTGTCAAAACTAAACGAATTTTTTTGGGTTTTTTATTGGTACGAAATGCCACGAAAATACTCGCCAATCAACTAAATTACTAAAAACTAGTGAACTAGGTTTTAGGTCAGAATTGGAAAATTAAAAAAAATGTTAAATTTATATCGTTTTTATTAAAATCGTAGAGCTAAGAGCTAAGTGTCAATCGTAGAGCACATTTTACTGGTTGTGTAAGAAAACCCTAGAAACTTTAATAATATATTGAGTACCGTTGGCACCCTTGGTACGAAATCCTAAAATTTGGAATTGCTATACTAAATTATGTTGTGTCAAAGATTTTTATTTGACTAGATGGAGAGATTTTAAGCTTTATATAAAGTAGAAGTGGGCTTAACTTTTGCAAAATTTAAAAGTAAAAAAGTTGCTTACTTTTAAGTAAGACTAAGAAAATTACTATAACACTTGGGTAAAGTATGTTGGAAGAAGTTATGTATGAGTATTACTAAAAAAGAACCGAGTAGCAGTTCCTGCCGAAACGAAAGCCACCTTAAAATAAAAGTCATAATCCTGACACTCCATCTTGACATATAAAAATCTTTGGTTTTTGTGTTGTTATTATGTAAGCTTGACTAGAAAAATAACCCCTTACATTGATTTTCAGTGGAAAAAAATATTTTTCTGATCAGGTTTTTACTGTCTAAAAAGATAACTTAGTGTTATTGTAGCTTTTTCTATGAACTAACCCTTGGGGATATTATAACTTAATCTTAAAGGCAAATAAATATAAAAATATAATATTGTTTATATTTAATCTTAATTTAATCATTCAAATAATTTAATCAATTTTATTCTGTTTTATATTTTTTTTGATTTTTCTTGTTTATCTAAATAAAGTCTTTACAATATTTTCATCTAGTTTTCTTATAATAAATAACCTAATACACCATTAAAATAAATAAAGTACATATTAATTTATCACACAGTGCGTACCTACGAGTCACGTGTCATTTTTGCGTTTATCATTCTTGTTTCTCGATTCTATCGAGTGAAAAAATTCCAACACTAATTTTGGTTTGGCGTTAATATTAGATTGTATCACAAGGAGCAAAATAATATTTTTACGACGACAATATATCCGTAAAAATATCATTTTGCTCCCTTGTGATGCAATCTACTATTATTTCATTATTAGTTGAACAAATTTCCTAATGTTTTTTCCCGATCCTGTCGTAATTACACCACATTTATGGTAATTCGGCATCAAGTAATATAATTTTTGGTCCAACGCATCTAAGTAAATCATGTTATTATTCGCATCGAACACAACTTTTACTATCGATCCTTTACCCAAAGCGCCAACTTCGTATAATTTTTTTGTCGAATAATCCAATTTATAGATGGCTTTGGTGAATGGCTGTATGAAGTAAGCTTCCGAGTTAGTGTCTGTGCTTAAAAAGTAAATTTCATCTTCAAACATGGCGGCTGCTTTTGCGCCATTTTTCAAAACGTACGTTGCAAAGTTACTCAGGAAATATATGTCGCCGTTCTTGTCCACTATGAAATCATCGATTTCGTAATTCGATAATGCCGTTATTGACTCGGATTTCTTCTTGTTTGAAAACGTGGAAATGCCTTTCCTTTTGAATTCTGAGTAGTAGAGAGTATTATGGTATTGCAGATGCCAAATAGTTTTGTCGGGGAGACCATATAGTTCCGTGCGATTCGTGATCGGATTGTATCTATAAATGCCTCGATCACCCGACATGTATAGCTCTCTGCTTTCTTGATTCACAGCTCGTCCGAATGTAAAGTTGACATTGTTTAAAACTTGGAACTTTATATCGTCTAAATCGAACGAGCCCGTGAAATCCATAGCTCGATGATTTTTGTAATGAAAGTACAGGACGTTGCTGGTTTTGTCGACGGCAAGTTGGCCTGAGATGTGTTTGGCTTTGAACACATTCATTTTCTTATGGCAGATTTTGTTGAGACACGCGTGGCAGACCACCTTGGCAGACGCAGCGGCGATCAATGCAGATAGGATAATGAAAATTTTCATTTTTATCTGAAACAAGAGTAGAAAAGTCAATAAGCATGCCAAGCCTGGAAAGCAGCCATTCTTCGATTGCGTGACGTCATCTGGGAATTTTGATGTGCCAAACTGCCAACCTTGTAGAAAACTGATAGTGTGATTCAGGGTAGGTACCCTTGGCGCCATCTGTGTAGTAGAAATCAACATCGTTATTTTCAGGGACTAAATACGTCTATTCAGCTTCAATCGCTAATCGTCGGACTCAAAAACTAATGTCTACAAATTTTTTCAAATAGGTTTTGAGGAGGCACGTGCGATACCAGACCGGATGAGGGATCTGGAGTGTTTTGTACTTTGACGAGAGTGTTCGTGCTCGGGGCACAAGTGGTCTCGTGGTCACGCTTGTTGGCTGAACACTGAATCGCTTCTGAATATTACGAAAAATACTAAACGAATGTAAAGAGTCCCTAATACTTGACTGAGGTCCTAACGTTCTCAAGGAATTCTTGTGAAGGGTTGGCAAAGTTCCACTACTTACCTACTTTCCGAAACTTCATACGGCTCCAACTTTTAGCTGGTGGCCTTCTTAAGTGCTCTATAGTACACACGATAAGTATTAAGTGTATTACTGCTCTATACCTACTAGTAACTACAATACTTTACCTGCTAGGTATACCTTTCCAGATATAACCTAAATATTTTTTTTCATTGGCGGAAGGTAGGTGCTTTAGGGTTTTTTATTTATTTATTCAAATTTATTTATTTATTCAAATTAAACCTTAACACTAACATTACAGGTTGCCCTAATGCGTTAGTGAAGGCATGCCAATATTATGTAATACTCGTCAACATAATTTTGAAACAATTAAGTGCATATAATTCATTAATATAGTAATAATACAAAAAAACATCAAATTAATACATGAACCAATACTAATAATAATCAAATTAATTCATTATCAATTAATGTTAGTAATAACAAAAGTCAAATTCAAAGTCAGTCACCGGCCACTAAAAGTAAAAAAAAAGTTAAAAAAATTGAGCAGATTTACCCCTAGATCGGGCTCTGTAGGTACGCGAACCTTCCCTTTTCTCCTGTTCTCCGTTGCCAACTAATAAGTATGAGAAGTGTTGCCTTCATCAAGTTATTATGTAGTTATTAGCAGGGCCGTCTTTAACCTATTGGAGGCCCTGGGCAATACTGAGCATATCAGGATAAGGGGGATATTGTAGTAAGAAATTAAGGTTCGATTTCTTCGAATTATACAAGTTCTTTGGTAATAAACATTGGTTATCGTTTGGTGATCTGACAGGAACTAGGGACTTGGTATTTGATACGAGGGGGATCGCGAGGCCTTGGGTGGAAAATGTATTTCTAGTCTTTAGGTAGTAGGTACGCACCGTAGTCATCCAAAGTATTATTGTAGATTTTATCTTCGAAATCCGCCGCAGTTAATAAATTAAACAGTACATCACTAATTTCTGATTTCACCTTCTTTCTTTATATTATTATTATTAGTTCGGTATCAAGAATCAATTATGATCACAGCGCGGTTGATTAAATACTAAATGAATTACTGGCTATCAATGTCAAATCAGTTGTTTATGGTCTGGAATTGACCTGGTTTGACCTATGTTTGTGTAACTTGATATACACTTGAGATAAGCATTGTTTTTGTTGGGAATAGGTATAGATTATATTATTAAGACGTATTTTTGAATAGAAACGGAAGACTTTTTGAAATTATATAGCAAACGGGGGTGCAGAGTACCTCCTATGTTACGTGGTAGGTAATCCCCTCGAGGCCGGCCTCAAATCCACGGGGCTATCAAACATAATGTGCTTTTATACATACAAAAAAACAAGTTTGCAATTTCATAAAGTGGATCCATATGAAAATTAAAAACATTTATTTGTAGATACGAATATGGCTTAGTTTTTGATTTTACAGGGCATTTTGATCAATGCATATGAAATTCACCTTATACATACGAGTATATGCAATTCAGGTATGCAATCAAAAAAGTTATGTATAGTAATAGATTTATACTTCAATTATACGAGTATCTTGTACAACCAGTGATACATTTCCATGACATCACAAGATGAACCAAGGTCGCGTTTACAGATGCAGATCTCGTTTGGGTCAAGTCAGCTGTCAGCACGATATTTTATCCTGCTCTGCTATTTGTAAGCGAATCAGCTGCCTATAACGGACAGAAGGCTGCGAATTTGCATAAGTTTTGGCTGCAGTGGCATTTGACACTTTAAATTAGGTTCTACTAAATCATTCATGTCATGTCAGTAACCCATTAATGACCCACTACAGGGTCGGGTCTCCTCTCACAATGAGAGGGATGTAGGCCTTAGACCACCACGCTGGCCTACTGCGGGTTGGTGGACTTCGCATGCCTTTGAGAACATTTTTTTTGTAAACTCTCAGGCATGCAGGTTTCCTCACGATGTTTTCCTTCACCGTAACAGCAGGTGATATTTAATTTTATAAAATCGCACATAACTTTTTTACGAAGTCATTGGTGCGTGCCACTGGGATTCGAACCCGGACCCCTCGATTCGAGGTCGAATTCTAAGCCACTGTGCTATCACCGTTTACAAATCATTCATATGACCGATTAATGGGTTAGTAGGTACAGACAAAGCATCATTCAGCATCATTCGGGAAGACAGGCCCTGAACAATCTAGGCGCTTTCAATTCAATTCAATTTGCGTTAGATATGCAGTTAAGCAGTCTAGGATGCATGTTCTTGATAGTTAAGATACTGAATAAAATGTGTATTTCCAAGGGAAAAGGATTTTCACCTATATTCTGTTATTTTTCAAAAATATTCCAAACCAACGTATTCAAATCAGAAATAAGAATTGATGCAAAATCAAAATGCACAGATAATATTCAAATGCGGTTGGCGGTTATTCAAGCGTCTCTCCGAGTGACATTTGGCATTGCCGCGCCGTAAATTATGAACGAAGGATTCCTGATAAATTTTGTTTTCCACTACTTTGTCTAGCAAACAAAATGGTAGATATTTATTCCATTTAGGTAGGTACTTTATTTATGACAAAAATACGCTAAGTAATCAACAACAGTGCTTTGGAGAGTACTTTCAGCCATGGATTCTGGTGATTACCTATAGTTAAAAAATAGTCATTAAGTTTCTTTTTTTACTTTTCCACTGATATGTCAAATAAAGATAACAATAAAATCTCTTATCGTTAAGCCAACGTAAGTAAATAGATGGTACTGACCGCGGCCGCCGTTACTTAACTTTTTTGGTCCTTACGATCTACTACGCATGGGAGCATTAGAGCAGCGTGGTGGAGTATGCTCCAGGCCGCAATCTGTTGTAAGGAGAGACCCGTGCCCAAAATTGGGCTATAAAAGAGATGCAACCAGCCTCAATTATTTTAAAACAGTGACAATATCACACATACATCGGCTTTTTTACGGCAACTTACGAGTAAGTAGCGTAAAAGCAATGAAACGTCAAAAGATAGGTAATATTATTCCAACATCCCTATATATTTGCTCCATTGCATAATAATTTATTATTTATAGCAACATTTTTGACTTAGTCTTGAAAATACTGAATGATTTTGGTTGAGTAATTTATTTCCTAAAGTCAGCAACTCTAAAACAACAAGAAACTCATCTCCGACTGAATTTGCATAAAATACTACTCGCATAGGTAAACTAAGTGCCAGTAAACATGATATTTCATTTACCATATTTCCATGAGGACTCTCAGACCACGAACTCATAAGTTGGAGCCAATTTTATCAGAGTTCCGCCTAACTTTGATATCGCTTCGAGACGGACGTGTTTTTAAAGTTTTGCGCAAACATTGGGAGTAGAAACGTCAAAAATATACAATGGCAAACATTGTACTAAAGACTTAAAGAGATATTATGGTAGAAATCACACTAAAAATAATGGCACTAATATTATGTGCGGAAATTTCTTTAATTAACATTTGTGTGCGTACCTATCTGTACGAGTACGAGTAGACCGAATGCTTAATAAATATATTTTTTATTGGTTATGAAGCAAAACAAAGGATGATTTTTTTCTTTATACCTATCCTACAGGTTGACTTATAAATGTAATGTGTCGTATTCCCGTCAAGGGCGTGTAGACAAGATCAAACGTTTAAGCCATGTGAAGCCCTATCCAAAACTCAACGGTTTTCGAGAAATTTGCGATCGCTTGAATACCTTGCAACTAGCCCCATCCATATTGCAGAGAGTATGATTAGATCTAGTTTCCTCTCGAAATGAGAAGGATATATTATTGCGACTAATGCGGAATTGCGGATTATTGGATTAAGGATTACAAAAGGTCAAGTCTTCAGGACCTAGTAAATTGTCGTGGGACTTTTCACCCTTTAAACAAAACTTAATTATTTAAAAACAAATTGAGAGTCTACAGCTATCTCTATTGCCTCAAATTTTGCCACAAATCAGAGACGTATCACGCGCTGCAATTGTTAACCAATCGAGTAGCGACAGAATGCCAAAACTGCCTCTAAAATGTGTCATAGAGTGCTATCACACCGCAAAAACCTTAAATCGGGACAAACTTGTTTTTGCATCTCGAAAGTTCATCATGGATCGTTCTCCAACGAAATAAGGTTCGTTTCTGCATGACTTTGAGGTTTCGTCGACGTTTTTCGGGTCTGTCTTTAAGGTCGATAAGTGCGTGTGTCCTGAATGATAATAAGTAATGGGCATTGTCTATAAAAACGATGCGTGCGCGCATGTCCTGCAGCGAAAGTCTTCGAAAATGAAGGTGATTACACGTTTTTGATTGTGCTCCTGTGTTGTGTTTTGTTGTGGAAATTTATGTATCTTCGTGATTGGGTGTCATGTTTAGTGTGAATCGATAGCTTGATTAATTACCGTTTTTTTTGTAAATTAGACTGTTTTGGGTGTTTTAAATGATGGGACCCTGTCCTGTTCGACTTACGTTTTATCTTTTACTGTTCAGTTATGTTCAGGAGTAGGCAACTAGATATATACTGCTGTAAAACAAACAAGTTCTTGTAGCTTGAATGGTCATAGTTCTGAAACCTATAATTAAAGCATTCACATACAAACCCAAGAAACTTTAGAACCGTTATTTACGCATTGCCTGGTAGGCTTCGAACTCTAACTTGACAAATCACTTGACTGATTTTATTTAAAAAAAAATCGAATTTACACGTCGTAGAAACTTTCACTATAACAGTTGTTTTCTAATTATAATTATAAAGAAAGGTCGCTAAATGAACGACAAAAAAGTTCATCCCCAAATTATATACTTTCGGCAAGTTTTCTGTCTTTTCTGTGTTCTTTCTCTTGTCAGTCTTAAAATTTAAATTATTTAGTATTTATCAACATTTAAATAGAGTATCTCTAGATTAAAAAACACTAATCTACCTCATCTATCTCCCACCAAAAATAGTAAGTAGAGGAAAAAGTTTTGAAAGTAAACATTAAACTAAAGACTAGACTAGACCATCTGATGTACCTAGGAGCCAACATTTACCTACCCAAATTGGGCAGAACCCATTTGCAAACCGTGATTGATAGCTTTGCCCGAATCCAAATTGCCCGAAACCTTTGAACGGTTCAAATGTTTTGGAAATCAATTCACGAATAGGTGCTGAAAGTTTTAATTAAAATGACCACATCCGTAGAGTGGTTGCGTCCAAAATATAGGGTTGTTCTACTATGTTAAATTCGATTGATTGAGATGCAGGATTTGAATGGCGACAATTAGGTACTAAGTATTGTTGATTTACGTTAAAAATTCGTTCCTTACATCTAAAACGACACTTACGATAAAAATGTCGATGTTATTGAGACATAAATAGGTAATAATCGGGCTTCACTTCGGGCTCCACCAATCCGCATTGAAGCATCGTGGTAAAGTATGCTACAGCTAATTAAAGCGGTTAATATTCTTCAATGATAATCCTACATCCCACCACGCTCGCGTTTTTAATTTTGGTGGACTCCATCTCATAAAATCTTTATCACTGATATAATATTGTAATTTCTTACAGGAGCTATTAACTGTCGTATCATTGCTGCTGAGTGGTGTGGTGGCCGAGGCCCCCTACGAGCCCAGCGGGTGGAGGCCTAATGGACCTTCCTTCGAACTGCCTCAAAGGATACCAGCTCAGGTATATGTCCTTCCTTCCTTCTTTTCCTTCATTCGTCCACTGTTCGACATAAAATAATAAAATAACGGTTCACACTCATAGCCCCACACTAGGATTCCCTGTGTCGTGGGTTCCATGGACACACACAAGACAAGATCACTGCTCTGTAGAGCAGAAACAGAAATTCAAATTCATCATTCAAATCTCTGCTCTGCGGTGTCTTTACTACTGTGATACTTGAGTCGTCGGTGGGAGGACAGAAGCCTCTGCCAAGGCGCCACTGAGTCCTATCTTCAGCTCTCCTCATCCAGTTGCTCGTTGCTTGCCGTCATGATACATGTATCCGAAATAGATTTATCACAGATAAAAGTCGTATTTTTTCAGAAAGAATTTAAGACGTTTGATAAGGAAACAAATTGACGATCAACAATACATATCTAGTTATGATTCTAAGCTGTACAGAGATAAGAGAATTTAATTTCCTTCCCTAGGTTCCACAAAAGCAAGAATACCTTCCTCCAGTCGATCCCCGCAGGCCAGTGACCCCTCCAGAATTCGACAGTGGTGTCGATGTGTCAGTCCAAGGCTTGCCCACTGGGGAGCAGCAGCCAATCTTCCAGGTCTCACCCATCAATGGGCAGCAATACTCCGGTCCCAACTACCAAGCTGATATCAGGAGCTTGGATCAGACGTTGCAACAAATACAGGTATCGTATAATCATATTTTATAGGTGGTAGGGGTAGAGCCATCATACCGGGGAGGTACCTTACCGCCACCCTCTCACCCCCTGAGTGTGTTCGTCATGTTTTGTCATCTTAACCCTCTGTCAAGATCTATGTAGATTGTATTCGAAAGCTTAATACAATATATCTATCACTATTACTCCAAATCACCAAACCACACTACTATTCCAAGTCCTGTAGAAGCTTCGGTTTTTCCACGTGTTACTTAATCTAAATAATTCCACAGTACCAGCAACAACTAGAAAAGCAGCGAGAATTCGCCAGACAGCGACAATTCGAAGCCGCAAGAGGCAACACCAGAGCAAACGGCCTCCCAAACCCGCAACCACCACGCTCATTCGTCCCTCAAGCCACCCCTTCCACTACAACCACGCTACGACCTGAGCCCAGGACCGAAGCAACAACTGAATCAGACCTTAACGAAGGTGAAGAGTACGACGAAACAAAAGACTCTGCTCCAAAACAGAAGGTGTCCGTCGAAGTCACCAAACAGAACATCCAAGAATATCCTCCACAATTGTTCCTGGCTCCTCTCGCTCAATTCAAAGCCCAGCCTCAGTTCATACAGTTGCCACAGCTGGGACAACTGAGGGCTCCGGTATACTATCAGCCAATCCAAGAGCCTGAGCGACAGCAGTCTGAAGGGTTCAACGGGCCAGCTCACTTCGCGGCTTTACCATCTGTGTTGGCTCAACAACAATTAGCACAATCTCAACCTGCGCCTCAACCACAGCCTATTAACCAAAATCCAGCTTTCATTATCGCAAGAGGACAAGAGCCAGCGTCTGCTTACTTAGTGCCAGCTCAGCAAGAACCGTTGAACCAGCCTTTGAATCAGTATCAGCCCGTCCAACCGCAACCTCAGCAACCGTTAAATCAGTACCAGCCTTTTAACAATCAGTTCCAACCCCAGCAAGAGCCCTTAAATCAATACCAGCCTTTTAACAATCAGTTCCAACCTGTCGAGCAACCCCAGCAAGAACCCATCAATCAGTTCCAGATCAACAGCCAATATCAGCCATTGATCCAGCCTCAAGCATTCCCGCAGTTCCAAGCTCAGCCAGTAGTTCTGCCGCCTCAAACAGCCAACCAGCTGCCGAACCAATACGCACCCGCTCAGCAACCAGATGTCGAAGAGGTGGACGAGGAACAAGAGCGGCAACCAGAGAGCCGTCAACCTCACCCTCAGCCTCAGTTCATTTACCAGCAACCAGAGGTGTACAATCCTCAAGTCAATCAATACCAACCTCAACAAGCAGGGTTCGTGCCGCAGCCGCAGACAATTAACTTCCCAGCTCAGGATTGGAATCAGTACTACCGGAACCAGTATCCGCAGCAGTTCGATAGCAATCCTCAGGGCAATGAAGGCCAGGGTTCTCTCCAAAGCGGTCTGGATGTGAACCAGCAAGGGAACGGGATAGAGCAAAAGGAAAACGAGGATCCTGTAGATGAGCAGAATGACGGGTCCAGGGCTACTGCCGTTGCTACTGCGTTTGGGACTAGGTGAGTCCGTTTGAATATTTGTAACACGTATAGGATTGCATTGGAGAAGTGTGGTGGAGTATGCTCCAGGTCTGCCCTTGTTGTGGGGGGTCCGACAACGGGCCATAAAAGGGTTGCACATAGGATATGGAATATCTGTCATACTTGAGAGATCTACGAGGATTCGTTAGTATTTCAGAGTACGAAAAAGGTACCTTTACTTATAATGATCGGTGATATTGACTTCAGTAACGGTGAAGAAACATATCGTTAGTATACATGCCTAGTAGTTCTTCATAGTGCTCTTAAAGTAATGTGCCATTTAAATTTGTAAAATGCACATAATTAAAAAAAAAATGGTGCGTTACATTGGGATTTGAATCGAGATCTCTAGAGAAATAGACCGGAATCGAAGCTACTGGTCTAACACCGTTCTAACGTACCTTTAAGAAACTCACGTCCACTATTTACTTACCTTGGCACATGTTTTTCGCTCAACACAAACCACAGGGCCGTAAGCGCATTATACGGCGCAAGGTCAGTTCCAATCCATATTGAATATAAAAAAGATTGACTCAGCCTGGTGTGATGAGAATGTGTAATGACTTGGATGGTAATAGTGTTGTAACGTCCCATTTAGCAGTTGCATTAAACGTGACATAAATTGTACTGTTATGTGTTAGAGTGTTATTGCACACGTTATCGTTTGTACCCAAAACAAACGATGTAGTAGTAACTAGTAGTTATATATGTATGGTTATAACGAGTATGGTTACAACCCTTTAATGGCCAACGGAGCACACTTCACCACGCTGCTCCAATGCGGATTGGTGGAAAAACGAGCTAGTGACCAACCCGTGTCGGATGTTTTCAAACCGTCCAAAGGGCCTCCGACAAGGTGTAACGACTGCTATCGTATCGATAACAACCGGGACCGACAGCTCAACATGCCCTCCGAAACATGATATTATGGAACCCATCCAGGTAAGTACTAACCGCGACCGACGTTGCTTAACTTTTTGGATCGCTTGCGATCTACTCTTATTACTCTACTGTTATTTTTAAAGTTTAAAAATTTATTTAGACATTAAATAAATCAAAACTCTGCTCGCGCCCGAGCCGATGTACTCATTTAT
This sequence comes from Erynnis tages, assembly GCA_905147235.1. Classification (NCBI taxonomy): domain Eukaryota; kingdom Metazoa; phylum Arthropoda; class Insecta; order Lepidoptera; family Hesperiidae; genus Erynnis; species Erynnis tages. The sequence goes on from LR990097.1 coordinate 3,025,765, forward strand.
TATTTTTATACATGTTACTAAATTTCATGATCTGTAACAAAAAAAAAACTAAATAAAGTATGACAAAACAACTTTTCACTTTCAAATCACTCTCCATGGTCTTGGAAATTTGCCTGAAGTTGGAGACATTATGGAGGTTGAATTAACATTCAAAATTAGTAGGGACACCAAGCTTCATGTTAAAAATGTTGGACCCATGCCGAGTTGCACGTCACTTCTTCGACTCCAACATTTAAGAACCTTGCCCAATACCTAGTTGAAAACAAAAAGGATAGAATGTCAAAAAAAGGGGTAAAACATGTGGTGTATAAAATTCTTAATTCGTATTATGGCTCTACGGCCTATGAAATTAAAAACTCATATCAGAAATAAGAGTAATCCCCTGTCCTAATTGCAACGTCGCTCGTAAAAGCTGCACGTACATACGACAACGTCATTGCGTACATTTGTCGCATGTCAGTACGTTATTCAATAAGTGCAGCTCCATACAAAGCCCTGTTTTTTTTTGTTATTTTGGTTAGTCGGTCGGTCATGTCAGCCAATTAGGACAAGAACTAAGGAAGACATGTCTGACTTAATCCAAACGCCTAGCTACCTTAGACCTGACTAAATTGTATTAGCACCAGATTAAAGTTTGTTGTTTACGGTTGAATTATTTATGTTTAGGACTCAGCCGAGAGTGTTCTTGCAATATGGCGCCCCCGCTTCAAGGCCGCAAGGAAATCCAGGGTTCAGTGCTACGACAGAATCACCACAAGAAGAGGTAACATTTTTATCTGATATATACTAGTTTTTGCTCATGGTTTCATCGCATGAGATTTCATCGCTTCTTAACCCAACTCGAAGTTATTGTTAGCCGGAGACACTAAGGTATTTGAGACGAATATCTTAGTCATCATGTAGCCACCCGCATACGTTCCGCTTTGATAAGATTTTTCTCTTATTTGAAGTTGGGCGTGGGTTCACCAAAGAAGTGCGCGGACTGACTCTGTTGGAGCTGCATAAGTGTGCCCGTGGGCCCGACAAATCATTGAAATCGATAATCGTTGACAGAAGCACCGTGGGGTTCAGCCGGTGGGAGTCCGGCATCACCCCTGAAAAAGAAATGGGTTTTCACGAGTTGCAGTGACCACGTGAAAGGACGTCTTTTCTTTATTCTAATTTTATTTTTTTATTTTCCAGGTGACTGAAGATGGTCCAGCGATAGCTCAGGCCACAGCCGTCGCTACTGGCTCAAGGAAGAGTGCCAAGTTGAGGTAAAGTTGAAATTTTGATTGTAGGAGAGCTGGTGTCTACCGAAACTAGTTAAGAGATGGCGCTTCGGGTATCCTTTATCACGCTATCAAGGTTTTCTAAAGCTGGCATTTAGTAAAGTCTGAGTTGACAATCAGAGCAAAGAATCTCCACAGATTTCAAAGAAAGACAAAATGAAATATATTTATACCTACTTAACAAAGACGCAACAGTTTTATGGCGAAGGGAGATTTCAATTGCCAAGATATAAATTTTATAATCTCTGACAAGTCAGCCACATTTTGGACCACATGACTGAAGACTAGTCTTTTTCGTGGTCGCCCGAGACCTTCCCCACACTTCAATGATATCACCTAAATGGTAATAATTTTTATATTTTCTTTGCAGAAGTCGTCGTGTGCGACCTATCTTTACTTTGGACAGATCGGGACACTTGGTGTTAGCACAGGAACAATAAAATAGATCCTAGAATATTCTTTTAAAATCTCAAATTTCAAATTATGATACTCTCACATCGTATATTTGGCAACAATGCCGTTACTAAAGTAGAAAAGCAAATTATTTAAAAGTGATTAAAACATTTTAAATTTTATCATTAACGTTAAATTTAAATATTATATGAATCAATACTAAAAATGTACTTGACTAGTTTCTTGTCAAAAAAGCGCTTCTGTCTAGCCTTTTCATGTTGTTAAGAGTTGGACCTATGCTAATTAGTGTTAAAAGTTAGTAAATTTACACCAGGACATAAAAGAGTAAGGACGTAATAGTATATTCAGTTTTAATGTAGCCAAAATAATACCTTTCTTTTTGCTTTTCTCAAGATCTTTGGCCTTCAGCAGTATTATTACTTCGTGACTCTTTTTTCGTGCTTAAAACACTATTTTGTCTACTTCCTTTATATTTTGTCTCCTTGATTTGTTTAAATTTGTTCTGAGTTATCTTTTCGTTTCATTTTTCTTGTTTTGTGTTCGGTCTTCTAAATTAATTTGTTTCCGAAAATCATTGTTATTTAAAACTGCATCCTATCATCTATTTATTTTATTTAAAAAAGAAAATATAAAGATTTATCAATCATATAACTTGTTTTATTCCCCATTGGCTTTAAAATTTATTATTTTTATTTATTTATAAACTAAATCACATCATCACACAATCATAAAATAAATTAAATCACCAGACATGACAATCATGACATGTATTTTATTTCAAAGTTTTTTGTAATTAAACAACGTAGGAATTGATCAAAATTGTTTGGATTAATTTCATCCCTAGCGTTGTTTTGTGTTTTGATATTGAATTTTAAATTAGTTTTGGGTTCCATACAAACTTTTTACATTGATTTGAGGTTATGTTTTGTAAATTTAGGTCGACAGATTGTGTGGTATTTTCATTGAGAATTTACTTATTTCTAGTGGAAAATTGAGGATCTGCGCAAAATTTGAATTTGATATAGGTACACAGACATTAGTAGCTAGGCTAACCTATGTAGGTGTATATAGGACTCAAAGGTTACACTAGTTTAAAGCAAGTGTAAAATAAATTCTAATATAATTTTATTGTAGAGTAATATAAATTTAGTAGAGCGTTTTTTTTATTTTAAAAATGTACTGTTACAATGTAATGTAACATATATTATTTTTTATACTTTTCTATCTTACATTGAAATTTTAAAGTGAGAACCTATAGTAATAAATTCAATTGAAAGTGGATATACCGTATTCGCACCTAAAACGATGATGTTAGGTCGAAATAACCGGGTCATCGGATATATCAGCCTGCTTTAGCGCTTCAGAACGGAAGACGTAGTAATTGTACCTATGGGACGAGGGACATCGTTAATAAAACAAAGGATTCGAGTAAGCTGTATAATAAAGACAAGGATAACAATAAATCTTACCACATTTTGAATATTAGCAAGATATACGCATAAATCACAAACATTACGAAGAGAAACGCAGGAACACTGGATATGACGAGCATGTTCTCTCTTATAAACCTGAATGGTATAGAAAATGTCTTCGTCCAATTAAATTCTGGGGTTCGCTGATCTACCGCGTCTTCTATTGATATCTGAACTGAATCTCCTTTTCCGACTTCTTGTGTTATAATGTGTGATCGCACAGGAGCTTTTATTACCTCGAAGTAATCTTTAAGAAGTTTCGGCTCTGTCAGTTTATGTGTAACGTTTGAATTACTCTGTATGCATAGATTTGCAATGTCATCGTTAAAGGCCACCATTATTTTATCGATTACTTCATTTTGTATTATATCGCATTGCAAAGATGCATCTGTTTGTGGTGTCAGTTGAATAGTTACGTTCGACTCTTTTGCGGCTACTGTGCCGCTTTCAGTATCAGTTTTTATCGCGGGTTGAAACGGGCGTATGTCGAATTTTGGTATGGGACGGGATTCTTTTGTAAACTCATGAAATGATTTTCTTATCTCATTCACAATTTTTTCACTTAAAGATTGTTCTAGCTTTTTAACGGCTATTTCTAGTGCAATTGTTAGTTTATCCATAATTTCAGGAAAATTCTTAGGGGGGTTATGTCTTGCCTCTTCAGAGTATTTTCTTTTCGACTTTGGAGAATCTTCCATATTACTTTTCATAAATGCTGCATTGGGTAGATTAGAATTCTTCTGATAATGAGCAGACACCTTTTTTCCAATTGGCTTATGCAATATATTGTTTTGAAAGTCATTTTTAACATTTGTAATACTTTCATCTCCCCTATTCCTCATCTTCTGTATATTTTGCGGCGGTAGAACTTTTTCAGAAATTATAACTTTATCATTGTTTGCGAAATTTGGAGCCGAAGATGAATAAGGTGATATTTTTGTATAAACATTCATGATTGCGTTTAAATATTGTTGAGTGTGATTATTGTTCTTGGTATTCTGAAACTCTTTCATGCTTACACACATATCTTGCATATTATTATATTGAGTAAGTGTACAGTTAGATACGCTTGTAACATTCTTCGAGGACGAGCTAGTTCCAGCAATTTCAAAAATGTCGGTGGATACTATAGGAAGTTCATATGTAGGTGTAAGTGTATCAACACTGACATCGTTACTGCTAGAAGAAGCAAAAGGACCATTTCTACCGTACGTCTGTTTTAAGTCTTTGAAACAAGTTTTTGATGTTAGGGTCGTGGTGTCACTGTAAATAGTTCCAGTACTTGTCAGACTTTCATTCTGTATGACTATGTTCTCTCTTTGTTGCGCAATAACCGAGTAACTGCTTCTATTCAAATTTCCTTCCAAAATTCCTGTATTGTCAATGCGAGCAACAGCAACGTTAATAATATCTTTTTTGTACGGTATCTCATTTGTGTTTACTTTTATAACTGAATTCGTGCTTGTGATGTTATAATTTATAGACAACAAGCTATCTTGTCTTATTAAAGTTCCCTGGCTTGAGTAATTCATTGATAACGAATCTTGAAGCATAGAACATTTCTCTGCCTCTTTTAAAAGATTTTCTTTTGCTAGTACTTTTTTCAATACACGTGTCCTTGATACTCTTTCTGATATGCTGTTACAGTAAAGGTCCTTCGGAACCTGTTTTTGGTTACATAGGTTATTTTTAATTTTCTTATGGAATTTCTTAAAATTTCGAGTCATTTTAATACCGGTGTGCTGATTTTTAAAACTTATATTTTTTACGCTAATAATGCGATTACTCTTTCTTGCTCTTTTACCGTTATTCTTAGCTTTAAACTCTCTTTTATGTGGCTTTGCACTAAAGATAATTTGAGCTTGTGTCGTATTTACACAATCAATGTCATATGTTGGGTTTTCGGCGTCTCCGTTAGGAAATTCATTTGATAAATCTTTTGAGTGTAAAGAACCATCTATGTTTTGGGATGAATTGAAAATTTTAAGTGTGGTTGACGAAATTGTTGGAGATATACGAATGGCGCTATTTTTTGATTCTGCATTATCTGTTGATGTTTCCTCGCCACGATAGTTTTGATTTTCACTTACTAAAAATGCTGTAGGTAGTGTTTCAGAGTACATAGAATTCGATTTTTGTATTTTCAACATACTCATATCCATGACTATGTTGTTACTTTCTATGTTGAAATGCATTCAAGGTGTTTCAAGATCAGCGATGTTTTTCTGCAACAAGAAAAATAAACTCATATTAACTTTGATACTCAAGTCATAGAAATATGGGAAGTTATTATAAATTCATTTGGGGTTGTCTGTTAGCTACGTGCATTTTTGAAGTTAAGCCGAGATTTGTATTATTATAATGGGGATGGGGCAGGGAGCGCAATATGTAACTGTGAATACAGTAGCATATTGTTTAGGATGGTAAGTTGCTAACATTTTGACTGGGTTTCATGAAATTAACATTTTGGTCACTTATATATTGCTTTTTTATTAAAATTGGTTACTATAACTATAGCTATGATCCAATTTGAGCGTTTTGTTCAGCATTCAAAGTGTGTACTTATTCTAGAATTGGATGAAAATTCTATCACAATACAATAAAGTTAAATTATTTTTAATCACAAAAATGCGTACACATACAAAAATTAACGTGTAAATACAATGTTTAAAAACCTAGATCTGATAGTGAAATACGATAATAAGAAGTGTTTTTCGGATTTTGCGACTTTATCACTCTCCATCCTACGGCCAGGTTGGTTGTTTGAATCATATCTCTGAAGACATATACATAAAGAAGCCACAAAATACCAATAATGGGAACCCACAGCAATACGCAGTATAGAAATCCCTCCCAAAATCCAACCCCCCTGCGACTGCGAACACTGAATTTTTTAGATCGATCATCTATATCGATGTATACTGAAGAACATGAATAAGCTGATCCAGAAGGTTCACACGGGCATCGTTCGCATGGAAGACTTTCACAGCTTTTACATTGTAATGACGAATCACAATTAGGAACTAGATGACCAACACATCCGATATGTTCACACACATCATCGTCATAACAATTCCTATCGTATATTAACCGACATTTTTCTTTTGACCTATGCGGGTATGTTGTAAGTCTGCAACTGTTAGGTACACAGGATACAGTGTGGAGATGTTGTACGATTTGTGCTGGTTTCCTAAGTTCATCACCATAATACGCAAATAGCTTTCTTTCTTTTTGCCCTTCATTTATTTCAAACTGGGACCTTGATCTGGGTAAGACACAGTTTAATCCTTTATCAATTTTTGCTTTGCTCGCGTCCGTGGTTGCTGACGTCATATCAGTTACTTTGAGAATTGCTTCGCTCTCTATTATGTTGTAAGAAACACTCTTCTTCGCCAATCGCGTATTTAATTCTTGAATTTCCCTTTTAGGCTCTTTTTTAAATTTTATTCCTGACATAATTGGACTGTTCGCTTTATCATTAGAGGTTTGTACACTTTTGGAAAGTGTTAACTTTTTTAAAGCAGCCTTACTTGTAATTTTACTTGAAAAGTTAGTAAATTCACTAATATCATTGTTAAGAGATGTTCGATGATCCTCATGTTTAAGGAGTTCTTTGACAAAACTTGCAGTTGTATTAGCAAGATCCTTAAGAATACAGCGGAGGTCATTTATGTATTTAGCTATTTCCAAGTGCGGTGAAACCTCGATGGATTTATTCATCTCAGTACTGTTTTCTATCACCGAATTGTGGGGTTTTTCAAATGAGGCATCTTTTTTAATGACATACTTGGACTGGCTAATGGCCCCATCTAATAATGATATCAGTTTTGGTTCAGATTCTGAAAGTGAAAAAGTGGGAAGTTTTTGACTTTCATTAGCTGTATTTTCTACTTTAATCTCTGGTTCTAATTGTTTTGGGGCGATAATATCACTTTCATTAACATATTGTGAGTTTACTTTATTGATTTGATCACTTGCATTATTATTATCTTCTATCTCTTGGATTATATTAATCCTTATATCAAATTTAAAGTGTTTGTTATTCGCGTATCGAGCAAAACTATTCAGTATATTTTGTAAGTCTTGTAAAATTTCTTTTCTCTCATAACAAGAAAGTGATTTTCTTTGCAGGTAACGTGAGTCTCTAATCTTCCTATCTCTTCTTCTACGTTTCTTAGATTTAATATACATTGCTGTTTTCCTTATAATTGTTTTTCTTACTCTATAACTGGGTCCTGTTGATAAAATCCTCTTATAGTTTTTACTTTTACAGTCTATGTTAAGGATGCCATTACTTTTTTGCTGTTCATTAGAAAATTTTTCCTTTTCCCAATTCAGTTGACGACATTGGTTATTAGATGTTATGGCTTTAAGAATATTATCGGTGCTTGTCATCGTGTAATTGTAATTCTTACACTTACCAAGGTTTTTTTCATTACTTATGGCGCTAACTTGATCTTCGGCGTAAATACTATTGACCAGACTTTGCGTTGGATCTATTTCTAACTCATTAGGATGTTCATTATGATCAGAATGGTGACAATCATTCTGATTTTTATTGTTTTCTAACGATTCACTGCAAATAGATTTTGGCGATAAAATTACTACATGTCGCTTCCCTACTACTTTAATGTATTTCCCTTTGTAAGTTGCGCATCGTTTAGTAAAAGATTTTGTTGAAATGCTTAAAAAGTTAAAATTTGATGAGTTGAAAAGAAATGAGCTTGATCGGCTTACTGTTAGAAACACATTCTTATACCGTACTTTATGCATTGTTCGTTTTTGAATTTGCAGTTCGTTATCGATGGCTTGATTTTTCATATTCCTTGGAATACTTAAGGTTGAAATTAATTTGATAGGTTTCCCAGTTACAGGTACAGTTTGACACGACTGTTTCTTATATTTTGTCACTTTATATTTAGGAAAACAATGACGTGAATGTTTATCTTCATCAACCGTGATATCTAAAGTATACGTGCAAGTTGAACTATTTCTGTCTTCTAGTTTGTGCAGTATTGAATCGAGAACCGTTTCTATTTTTTGTTTTGTCTCATCATTATTTAACAAATATTTCTTTATCCAGTCGTTCAATAGATCCTTAAAGTTTTCAACAACTAATGCTGTAATGTCTATGTTAACACGCGGTTTATCATTTCCCGCAGGAATACTGTCTCCACAGGCGCTGTGGTCTCCTTGGGTTTCATCGATTGTTCTGGCCTTTGTTGAATGGATGGAATATTTGAATCTTGCGAATTTCTTTTTGCAATATCTTCGTAGAATGCATACGTCTGTTTCCATGCTGAGATCTCTTTTCAATTTGCCGTTGTTGATGTAATATTTGGTCTTTGGGAGTGTTTCCTTCAGTTGTAGTATCGCACTTTTAGACAATAACTGCGACGCGCCGGAGCATGTTTTTGACTGCGTTTTTATGGTACAGTTCGATTTTCTATACAGCAACTTAACGCCTTGGGGTTTTTGCTTCCCCATGTTTATAGCTGTCCTGCTATTTTAGTTTATTGTTGATATATTCTGAATTATTGACAGCTTACTTTGTGAAGCATCTGTAATCAAAAATGTTAGTATTCTACTCATCTTCTTAAGAGTAACTATGCAACAATGCGGTTTAAATATAATACCGTTCCTTTTTATAAAAACATATATTATACTATAAATTAAATTTAAAATAAGACGTAATTAGTGTTGTATATTTTAGTATTTTCAACTTTCACAGCTTAGTAAAATTTGTTTAAATAATGAACTCTACGTAAAGGTTATCACCTTTAATTAAATAAAATTAATAACGAGTAGAAGATACTATGTTCTATATAAAGATTATTAGTTAGTTTCAATACTTACATAGATATAGTAAATGCTCATTTTACCATAGATTTGAGATAAATATTTTCAAGATTACACAAAAATCTTTCTAAATATAAAATTTACAATTTAAATACAAATAACAGAATACATTTTCATGATTTTGACATACATAACTGTGACATTGTCCGTAGTATTCTTTTTAAAGCTAGAAGTTATCTTCGTCTTTTCAAAGGACAGTTATTGAAATAAAAAGTCTGATAGTCTAAAATGTGTTTTAACTGCCCTAAATTTTTGTTGCGTGCCCTAATTACTTCTAAGGATTTTTTACTATCCCAGGTAATTTGGAAATTTAAGAGGTTGAGGTTATCGGATAAATACAAACAAACATAATCCAAATCTACGATGTTTAACATTTTGTTAAGCATAAGCATCATAGATTTGGCATTAATAACGAATTTGCATTAGCTCTCAGTAATGTATTATTTGAACTAGTTATATTTAACTAGAGTATGCCCGCTTTATTCGCGTGGATTGGCGCAGTGAGGGATGAATAGTATCCTATATGTCGGTCATTAACTACGTGTACACCGAATTTGATCCAAATGTGTTCAGCCGCTTTCGGATCTATAGGATTATTTAGCTACCTATATAAGTAACATTTAATTACAAAATCTTTGTATAGGGTCACGCCACAACAAGTTAACGAAGATCCGTTACACAAATTGAGTTAGCAGTGTCGACGAATAACTTTGTCGCATTAAGAGTCACGTTGAAACATTTCGGAATGAACTGAACGAGCCGTTTTCGGTGATATGATAATTGCGATAAGGTTCCAAGTTGCGGGACGGGTTAGAGTTTATGGTAATTCGATTTAACGACTTGGTCTCGTTGTCAACTATCAGAGATATGCGAGGAAGCTGATGTACGTAGGTCGTAGGTAAGATGTATATCAGAGGAAATATATAATTTCCGGCGTCGTTAAGTGATTTTCAAAAGAAATTTTCATTCTATTATTAGTTATTTAAGATATAATTATTGTATGCCCGCATAGGGTAGACTGTTCTTAACTTATTATAATTTTTGTAACATCTTTCTCGTGTAACAGTCAACAATAAACGCATTATTTTCTTTCTTTTCTTCTTTTCTTTTCATTCTTGTATGCTCAATTGCCAATGGGAATAAATATGGGTAACGCTGGGTAATTGTACGTTGAGTGCTTCTCCTTGTTAATTATAACCGGTGGTATGTATTTTCTTGATGGCATCCTTCGCTACTCGTCAAGAGATGGCGCTACACGATCCTGAATCACGCTATCGAAGTTTTCTAAATCGCTGTCATATATACAGAACACCGACATGACGTAAGCACGGTGACTCCATGGCATCCAAGCCTGATCACCTGGCGTGGTGGGAGACTCCTTTTGCCAAATCTTATCACACTTAGCTTACTTATATCGCTTTATATCGCCCATCTCTGGTGGCTACGAAACCTAAACCTAGGCCCTTGAGCGTACTTCAAGATATCAGATTGACAGATTGCTTTAATTGAAGTAAGGGTAGCGTAGACTAAAGTCACCCCATTCAGAAGGATAGTTGATTAGTAAACTGAGGTCAGAGAACTTCAAACTTTTTTGAAGTTGGATTTTGGAGTTTTGACTCCTTTGATTTCGTGTTATAGATTATACGACGCGCACTCGATTAAGTTGTTGAGTTTGTGCTACGGGCTAACGTTTTTCCGCATCGACACCAGTCGGAAAATACTCGTAGGCATTCAATGCCGCACCGTAGAAGAGACAGAAAATAGATAAACTAGTATGAATATAGGTTTGCGTTACTGAAAAAGAAAGAAGATAGACTGGCGTGTGTCCATGGATACAGAAGCATAAAATTAACATTGATGACTTCATCCTGTATAAACTGATAACCAGATCTACTGTGATAAGAACTGTAGCTTAGCTTAGCGGTGATAGCCCAGTGGCTTAGAATTCGACCTCGAATCGCGGGGTCCGGGTTCCAATCCCAGTGGCACGCACCAATGACTTTGTAATAAAAGTTATGTGCGATTTATAAAATTAAATATCACCTGTTACGGTGAAGGAAAACATCGTGAGGAAACCTGCATGCCTGAGAGTTCATAAAAAAAAATGTTCTCAAAGGCATGTGAAGTCCACCAACCCGCAGTAGGCCAGCGTGGTGGACTAAGGCCTACATCCCTCTCATTGTGAGAGGAGACTCGACCCTATAGTGGGTCATTAATGGGTACAGACAAGAACTGTAACTCGTGCGGGTAGGTACCTTACCGCCAGATTCTTTAGATACCCGTCGTAAAGCAGCTTGTTCTTTATGCCTTGTGTTTCAGCTGGGATGGTTGCGGGAGACCCTGTATTTGTGGCAAAAATCTGTTCTCATGAATAGCAAAGCACCAGCATACAACCTCAGATAGGATCTTCTCTATTTGAGGTTGGAAGGGTGTCCATGGGCTGCAGTGACCATTTAACACAACATGGCCTGCATGCCTGTTTGCTAATACGCTATATGCTCAATTACTACAAAAAAATCCTTTCTTGCGTTCTTGAGTTTACGTCACTACGTATTTTTTATTTATGTAGAAAGTACGGTTTTGTCTAACTACCTGCTTATTTACTTAATTGTTGCTTCGAAAGTAAGCCCAAAAAGTCTTCCGTTTCCCCTTGGGAGAGATATCGTGGCTTGTTTTACCCAAGTAAGGCTCGTGTAGCCAATAAATATAATAAATGGTGTCGCGCAAAGAACCGACGTCGGCCATAATGTCTCTAAATAAATAAAAAAATAATTTTACAACACTGTGTATTTTGGCAAGCGTTGGTCTGTTAACAGATAACTTCTCCTTTTATCTCTTTTTCTGGCAAATAATTACTTCGGTAAAAGCTTTGACCTCGAATCGAGACAATCGAGGGGTCCGGGTTCGAATCCCAGCAGAGCAGAGATTTGAAGGACTGTTTCTGATCTGGGTGTGTTGTGTCTATGGCACACACGACACAGGCAATCCTAGTGTGGGGCTTTGAGTGTGAAGTGTTATTTATTTAGTTATTCATTGCAAAATCCAATTTACTTAGGCACGTGTCAATTCTACAGGTGAAAAGTGTCAACACTATACAATCGGCCATTTTCAATTTATTCTCGCGTAACTCCTCCTGCCGCGGGGTACTCCGGTGTTTTACGATCGGTCCCTACACTATCGACAGGTGACGTCACTCGTATATTATACTCAGTTGGGCTAGCACGAATAGGTAGCGAAAGCGATTGAACCATAGCGAGACTATTGTTTCTACACATTGGATGAATACTTAAAAACATAACATTACAAAATTAAAATGTCCATAGGCTTTAAAAAACAAAGGCTTATCTATATTAATAAAATTAGACGTTGTGTATAAATTAATTATGTATAAGGTAATATCCTTCACTTGAAATGAAGTATCTGGCTCTACCTCGCAGTGACATATTTGAAAGCATAGCTCCTGGAATGGGCTCATTAGTTGCCCAATGCAGAAGTTTTATTTCTATTTGTCCTTTTTTACAATTCGATACCTACATCGTATCGTATCGAGTCGTTATCAACTTACGAAAAGCTTTCGACACTCGTTCGTGCTGGCCCAAAAACTTTCCTACATTATATGTTACATGTTTTAGGTTTATGTATTTTCGTAGCACTAAGTAAAAAGGAAAAAATGACGTTAGAGGACTCTCCGACCACTGGTGAGTATTTTATGACATGTAAGCATTAAGTGTTATTTAAGAGTGGCGTCAATACGGAATATAATTTTACGCTTTAGTCTGTTCACTTTGGAAGTTACGTTAAGAAGTTAGTTAAAATTTAAAAAAAAGCGTAGTAGGAAAAAGGCTATGGCGACTTACACCACCTGTCAAGCGATGGCGTCACGTGTATCCTGAATCACGCTATCGAAGTTTTCTACATCGCTGGCATAATAATTACATACAAAACTCCGAGAAGACATCATTGAGGGCCGATCCTCAGGCGTGATAACGTATCTTGGTGGGAATCTCCCTTAACCAAAAGGCTAATTCCTTCGTGTTCTTCACAACGCTCGTCAGGGCTCCGGCTTATGATTATTTCTGCAGTCCTTATCCACCACCAACATCAAAGTATTATCATAAGTATTATTACGTATTCGTATAGTAATCATCAGTCATTAGTATGTCATTTGTCAGTTTGTTTCGACATCCTCCCATGTCAATGGCAGCTCGATACGATTACTATACGAAACTGCTTAAGTATGTACGTCATGTCATGTCATGTCATATCATGTCATGTTCAGGTCATGCTACCTCATGGAAGTCCTCTGTATTCCCTACGTACCTACCTATCAGATGCTTTCAGATTTATTGAAGTGGTTCACATTTATAAACTGTATAATAAACATAATGATTGATTTATTATTATTATTTATTATTTTAAACACACATAGACACATTGACTGCCAATTAAAAGCAATGTAAGCAATATTGCAGTAAAATTACCTTTGCTTTAACTATAGCGCGTAAACTTTACAATATAACTTCCTAGCGCTGGTGGCGAACTAAATACCAAAGTGTGTGCAACGCCAAGTATTAAGTAAAGTCAGTCGCCGAAGCTTCCTACAAAATGTAAGAGCATGTACACATGTGCATTTTAAATTGATAAAAATCGTAGAAACACTGATTTTTAGGAGGCAGAACCATAGTAGCTCGTCCGTGGAGGTACTTATACTTACTAGGAGGTACTTACCTTACCTACTACTTCGTCGTATCACTCTTGGCAGAGCGGTCGTGGTCATCACGAAGCAACGTCTTTGAGGGCAGATGTTATATGCCTCGCGAGCATTCGCCACTTCTCTCTGCTGGCTGACAGCCTGGTACACTCGTGCAAAGGACCGCCCACAGCAGACTTAATTTGGTCGGTCCATCGCATGGGTGACCTTCCGAAGAAATTCTTCGGACGCTTACCTTACCGCCAGCCGCTAAACCAGTCGTAAATCAGCATGTTCTTCGTGTCTTGGCCTCAAATAAAGTACCTATAACCGACAACCGTACCCCCCAACTGAAACACAAGATATGAAAAACATGCAGCTTTACGACGGTTTGGACATGATATGTCAAGACTACTATTTCTAGGTATATTTCTATATATTTTTTATGTTCGAATTTTTGTGACATGGAATTATTTGGTATTTCTCTACGAGAATCAGAAATCGTAGAAGAACGAAGGTGACCGACATAGCTTGCAAATTAAAGTGGCAATGGGCTGGCCACATCGTTCGTAGGACTGACAGCCGATGGGGAAAAAAGGTCCTCGAATGGCGACCACGTTTGGCAAAAGGAGCACAGGCCGCCCTCCGACTGTGTGACTCCGAAGTGGACTGATGACCTGAAGAAGACAGCGGGAAACCGTTGGATTCAGAGGGCCCAGGACCGGGTGGAATGGCGTCGATTAGGGGAGGCCCAGAAGTGGCCTACCAAGCTGAAAAGAAGGAAGTGTTGTGTATTTCTTTTACATAAGAAAACCACTGTGTACAAACCCTTAGGTACTCGAAGCAGGAGCGAGAGATCTTCTCGAAAAAGTTTATATTTTAACCCGGCAGCGTTAAAACCGGATGTAACCGGATCGAGCGATCCGAGATTGTAAACCGAAGTGTTGGTATTATTCTTCGAAACTTTTTAAGGGTTCCGGCGAGAAACTGCTCGCTGCGGAAGGTATTTAAAACGATGAAGTTAAAAATTGTTAAAAGAAGTCAAGATAAGTTTATAAACGTTAATGTATTTTTTTTTATTTCGTTGCATACATAAAATGAAATTTAACGAAACGGTTGTAACAGAACAGAATAGTCATATTATAAAACAAAAATATTAAAATTAATGATATAGTATTGTGGCGACTTCCGTCTTTCATCCAGAGATGGCGCCACAGGTAGCTATAGAAGTTTTACAAAACTATCGGAGTTTTTTCATGTGTAGGAGTGGTAATACATAGATAAGCTGAAATCATATTTTATAATACCTAAAGATGCATTAAAGCGCTTACAAACCACATTTTTTTTGGTTTGTCTTTGTCAGTACCCATTAATGACCCACTACAGGGTCGGGTCTCCTCTCCCAATGAGAGGGATGTAGGCCTTAGTAGCCTTCACATGCCTTTGAGAACATTTTTTTATGAACTCTCAGGCATGCAGGTTTCCTCACGATGTTTTCCTTCACCGTAACAGCAGGTGATATTTAATTTCATAAATCGCACATAACTTTTATTACAAAGTCATTGGTGCGTGCCACTGGGATTGGAACCCGGACCCCATCGATTCGAGGTCGAATTCTAAGCCACTGGGCTATCACCGCTGCGCTTTTTTTGGTTAATCTGCGAGACATATGACTGAAACATTCATTTAATGTTACATTAGCATGCATCGTTCGTAAACCCGTTACACATTCCCGCGTGTAACGCGAGCCCGCAATTAATTGCGATGTCACCGCATTTTGTTAATTTTGTACATCGCGCCGACGAATGTTGCGCTATTTACGAAACACTGCACAGACGTGGGTGTTCGAATAGCTATATTAATTAATTGTTTAAAAAAAATTTCGTATGTTGTTATTTACAATCAACCGAAATAGTCATTGCTATGCATGGAGAGCCAAAAACTTAAACAAAACTAAAGGCGAAAACTAGTCATGGTTGCTATTTCTGAAGAGTAAGCTATTATATATTAAACCGAATAATTCGGTCGAATATTCGGTTCGGTAAAGGTTAAACCGAATAAATAGTATTCGGTTATTCGGTGAAACCATTCGGCGCATCTCTAGTAGCTACGCTTTACCCCATAATAATATCGTTATTGCCATGTCGCATGCTGAAGTTGCTCGTACGACAACGTCATTGCGCGCATTAGTCGTACGTCAGTGCGTATTTCAATAAGGACAGATGTTCATGACAGCTCTGTGTTTGAATTTTTTTGTGTTGGTTGGTTCGGTTATGACAGCCAATGAGCCAATTAGAATTATGCGTAGGTATAGGTAAATTTTTTATCATTAATCATGAACATTTATATAATTATGTAATTACTAACCAATAAAATAGAAGTTTCGAAATTTATGCCTCTCCGTATCTCTGTGGCTTTGCAACATAGATTAGCAATTTCAAATACAATTTGTTTCGTGTTTAGAGTAATAAATATTGCGATTACCATTAATTATGTTTGGTTAATAGCATATTATTTCCATTTTGTTTCAGTTATGGAATATCTTCGTATAGGTATGGACGCAGTAAGCAAATATGATATCCTGCGTAATTTTAATAGTTATTCCATAGAAAACAACGTCGGGCGCGGTTAGTACCTGGATGGGTAATCGCTATTAATGAGTGCTTCCGTGCTTCGGAGAGCACGTTAAGCCGTATGTAGAGTCCACCAATACCAATAAGCCAGCTTATTAGGCTATGGCCTCTCCTCATTCTGCAAGAAGCTGATTGGAGACAGATTCCAAATAAAAAGATATATTAAATATCAAACTAGTTACAACCAAATCTAAAATTCGCTCAGATCTTCACATTCTGAGAGCGTATTTCCCTAAATAAACGGATTTCTGCAGCAATAACACTGAAGACAAATGTTGTCTGAATAGCGAATGTATGACACTCTGACACTGTAATGTGGTTGTGCGAGGACGATTCACACTTTACAGCGACGATCGTTTGCTTGCTTAAGAAGGAGATCGACGAATAGACCGGTTAAATTAGTCCAAAAAGTAGGGGCATTAATTAGAAATAAGCTGAAAATTTGAGTTCTAAAGCGCCGCGGATTTAATGTAGTAGTTGCTGATCGACTAACAAGCAGAACCGTCGTGTTTTTTTTCTGGTATTTGGGTAGCAAAAGGGAATGCAGGCCACCTGATGTTAAGTAGTCACTGTAGTCCATGGACGCCCGCCTCCAACCTCAAAAAGAGAATAAAATCCTGTTTAAGATTGCATGCGGGCTCTTTACATCAGGACTAAGATGTTCGCCTCAAACGACGTAACCGCGGCAACCATACTCCACTAGCCGGAACACATGCCATGAAGAACATGCTGCTTTACGACGGGTTAAGCGGCTGGCGGTAAGGTACCCTGGATGAGCTACTAGAGGTTCTACCACATAAGGTCAGGAAACTACCCTTTCCACGTCTACCCTATTTTACCCTATTAAACACGGCTTTCGCTAATTGTTCGAAAATCAGATTAAGAAATAATTATTATTAATCCGATAATTGCTTAATAAATCTAATAAATTTTAAAAGATATAGGAGTATCCTAATCCCTGTCTAATCGCGAAAGATCAAAAAATTACGACTGTATAAATTTTGACATGAATTTTTCAGTAAGATCTGAATCGTCCTTTACTGCAGCATTTGCATTTTCCGAATAATTTTGCGCTGTCGTGCCGCCTTGACACTGCTCTAGCGACGTGTGACGTCATCTAACTGACACTCGCGAGATATAAAGCCGTGTAAGCCAGTATTTATCATCTTACTCAGATTGTTATATGGGATTGCTCTGAAATGTTTCATTTTGCAATGTTTACGAAATGTAGCGCGGTTGAATGTATTTTGTATTTGTTTATAGAAATTAAGTAGCAAAAGGGTGTGCAGGCCACCTGATAAAATCGGAAAATTTTGATTCACTTAGGCATACTAGTATTAAATTCGACGTATTAAATTTCATAGGCTGTTCTTATTCTTTCAACGATGTAAAAATTATCTTCGCATTTTCTTGTGATTGTTATGAGACTAAAACAAATTTGTCACCATTCCCTAAGTTAAAAATATACAATCAAACAAAACAAGAACATCATGATCTGTCTATTAGTATGTGATATGGGAGACATATCTACATATCTATATACATCTATGAAATTTGGTATAGGTACTTGTTCGGAAGCATTACGGCTTCCAAGGCAGACTAACACATGCAAATATTGTGCACTTCCGTTAACATTACATATATACATACGTGTTAGATTGATAAGTTTCTTTTTTGAAGTAGGTGAAAAATGGACAATAATGTCACATATTGTCGGTACAATCACAGTGTCATTGTTAAATGAGCGTCAATAGTGAGACGTGGACTTTTTATTTTCCGCTAGCCAGTCTAGCGGAAAGTGTCACGCGCCACGGGATGGTACAAGTGACATGCTGAAAGAATCGGCTTCATTTGGCGGAATTGGTGGAGAAATGAGCTAGTTGGCCAACCCGTGTCAGATGTTATTATTTTCAAACCGCTCATAGGGCCTCTGACAAGGTTTAACGACTGCTATCTTGTCATAAAAACCGGGATAGCTCAAACAGCGGTTGAGTATATCGCAAGCGATCAAAAAAGTTACGAAACGTCGGGCGCGGTACCCGTATTGGTAACCGCTAGTGGCGAATAAAATGCGCGCTTCCGTGCTTCGGAGCAGGGATGGCGATTCTTTCCGAAAAAGATCGATTTTTAAATCGATTCGAATCGTGACCTAATGAATCGATCCACAAAAAATCGAGGCCAATAAGATCGATTTCTGAAAAATCGATCTTTTTCTTAAGTTTTTGTTTATCATGTAATATCAATCTATTTTATTAAAAACAAGATACATATTATAATTTAACGATCTCTTATCAGTAAAATCAGGTAATTCGATGATAAAAAATATTTTTATTACCATATCAATACATCAGATCAGGTATAAAACAAGACATTTATTTTTTAAATCTATTTTAAATTCACATTGGAGCAACGTGGCGGAGTATGCTCAAGGGCTTTAGTTGTGGGGAGAGACTCGAGCCGAGAATAAAAGTATTCTTCCTATGAATTACACCACCAAGTACAAAAGTCACGGCCGCACGGAGCGCTGTGTGGAATAAGGAGCGGTCGTGCTTGGTTTTGGCACATTCGCGACTCGTCCGGATCATAATACTTCATTTTTATTGCATTTACTGTAATAAGCGTGAAGCGGAATGTTTACTAGACTTCTGTTCATGTTTTTATTAAACAAAGTATGTTTAAAATGCGATAAAATGTGTGCCATCTCCTCTCCTTTCTTCTCGTTTGCTAGGTATTCTTTCCGACTTCAAATCACTCTGAGGTCTGTGGTTCGTGTGGTGAGTTGTTATTTATTTATTTAAACTCTTTAGTGCACACACACATAGAAAGAAACAGACAGAATCAAAAACAAAAATAGGACAATGCACAAATGGTGGTCTTATCGTTAAGAGCCACCTACAATAATCTGTTGTTATTGTCTGTTAATTGGGAAGTTAGTCAAAGCTAACAGAATATACAAGTCGTTCCCTGCAATTAAAGTATTTTAATCTTACTCCTAAGTATACCCTCCTGTCTAGAACAATGAATAGGAACAAACTAGAATACAAACCTATTTGCCGAGACGTGGTTTCCATTCGACATTTTCTTCCTCATCAGTTATCAGTCAGTAACCCATTAATGACCCACTACAGGGTCGGGTCTCCTCTCACAATGAGAAGGATGTAGGCCGCCGTCCACCACGCTGGCCTACTGCGGGTTGGTGGACTTCACATGCCTTTGAGAACATTTTTTTTTCTGAACTCTCAGGCATACAGGTTTCCTCACGATGTTTTCCTTCACCGTAACAGCAGGTGATATTTAATTTTTATAAAGCGCACATAACATTTTTACAAAGTCATTGGTGCGTGCCACTGGGATTCGAACCCGGACCCCTCGATTCGAGGTCGAATTCTAAGCCACTGGGCTATCACCGTTGTTATCAGTACTTGGAATGATGCGGCCCGTCCGTTGCCATTTAAGTTTGCGAAAAAATTAAGAGTCGTAAAGTTAACAGTCGTATTATTTCAATGGAAAATCCAAGAAAAATCGCTCTTTTCAACATAAAGGATGACGTTCCAAAACATCTTCGAATTATGCGCGACTGAGTTCGAAATGAAGCTGTTCGTTTTTTCTGGCGCGAAAAGTTTGAATATCCATCATCCACTTTTGGCGGAGTAAATCATTCGTATACAAAAATACCATTTTAATTTTCGAATCAAAAAACTAAAGTGAACAATTTAGAACCTTATCGTCTTTAATTAACAGTCCAAATTCGCTTGAAAATTTGTTACGGGCTGCATTATTAATTTTGTAAATAATACGTAAATTTATAACCGGGATTTATGTTCGGTTACATTACATTTTATGTTGTAGTTATTAAAGTCCAATTTCGTAAATCGTAACTGCAAAGAGCGAGGTCCGAGCGAGGCGCCCTCGAAAATTTCGAAACCAATTTAAAGTTTTATACGGTTCTAAATCTTATGCTTCTTTGTATTATGTTTTATTTTCCGAATTGCTTATTGCTTGTTAACTGGTTGTTTCCGCCCTTAAATAGGTATTGCCATTTGAAAATTATACGAATATAAAAAAAGATAGATAATTATGATGATAAAATTAAATGTCCTGCTGTAACGGTGAAGGAAAACATTGTGAGAACATCTGCATGCCTGAGAGTTCTCCATAATGTTCTCCAAGGCATGTGAAGTCCACCAACCCGTTAGGCCAGCGTGGTGGACTAAGGCCTACAACCTTCACATTGTGAGAGGATACCCGACAGGTTACAAAGTCAAAAGATAATTAAACACACACAGAAACGACCACTTCACAACATTCTATTTTCTATATTTTCAACGGTAGGTAGGTGTTAAAA
Organism: Erynnis tages; assembly: GCA_905147235.1. Taxonomy (NCBI): domain Eukaryota; kingdom Metazoa; phylum Arthropoda; class Insecta; order Lepidoptera; family Hesperiidae; genus Erynnis; species Erynnis tages. The sequence continues at coordinate 3,046,449 of LR990097.1, forward strand.
CTATTTAATTAACAGTTCATTTAACATGAATGATCGAATTTAAATAGAGTAGGTACCTACTCTATTATATTCATTATCAATAACTTGCAAAATTCAATTCGGTGGAAGCATATTAATTATGACAAACAACGGTAAAGTTACTATTCCAGAAACTTCAAGTATTCCACTGAGCGTGAAATAACTTGATTTGCACCCTGTGTTTAGTATTGGGGTGACCACGAGCGAATGCTTAAATACATGGTTCTTAAATTTTAAAATGAAATAATATATATAAACACATAGTCCTACAACCTTTTTATGGCCCACTCTTGGGCACAGGTCTCTCCCCACAACGGGGGGAAACCTGGAGCATACTCCACCGCGCTGCTCCAGTGCGGGTTGGTGGAGAAACGGGCCAGTGGCCAAACCCTGGCGGATGTTTTCAAACCACCCAAAGGGCCTCCGATAAGGATCATCCAAGGAATCCTTCCTTTCAGCCTTTCGTAGTCCACTGCTGGACATGAGCCTCGACGGCACTCCGCCCGATTGTGGACTGTTTGCATGCAACGGTTTCGTTTCCTTCTTCAGGTTGTCAGACCATCTGGTCGAAGGGTGGGACGGTCTGTTTTTTTGACTGCACGCGGTCGCAATTCATAGACCTTTCTCCCTCAACGATTGTGTCTGAACGATGTAGCCAGGAATCATTTAAGGAAATTCCTTAAATAACTACAATTATGGACTCTGTATTCTAAAGCAGCAGCATAACGTAATTTAATAGAACGCATAGTTCCAGCTGTTAGTAAGATATACAGTAATAGTATGGAGCTTGCGAGCTCGTCTCATACATCGTACCGAGACTACCCCTCTCATAAATGCATACTATGACATGTATTATACATACTTACTATACATACATACGTAATACCAGACTTCTACCAGAAAACAATAACAGTGGGCTCCATTCTTTCAAATAACAATCCCAAAAATGAATTTGATGAAAACGTGTAATTTTCCCAAATTCATAGATTGGCTGCAACCCTTTATTCCCACTGCTGGGCACGGGTCTTTACAACAGGGGGAGGTCTATTCCACCACGCTGCTCCAATGCGGACGGGTATAGAAACGAGTTAATGACTTACCCATGTCGGATGTTTTCAAGCCTACCATTGGGTATCCGACAAGGTTTAAAGAATGCTATCGTATCGATTTATCTTTACTTTATCTTTTTTTACGCGTAAGTAATTCGCCAGTAGCGACCCATAGGTACTCATAATCATAATCATAATCAATTTTATTTGCACTAATATGTGTTACATTAAGATGGTACATGTTAAAGTAATTAGGTTCTACATATTATGCCTAACTAGGCGTACAAATGTCATAATTAATTTCAATCTAAATTCAAGTCAGAGGTATCTTTACAATGTCAACTGATAATTATTACAAAATATTCATACAATAAAATTATACACAACATCAATAGATTCTAAGTCATGTCAATTTTAATCTAAAATAATATTATTATCATTTATAAATTCGTCAATCCCATAATGACATTTGTTAATTAATATTTTATATAATTTTTGTTTGAATGAAGTATTGTACTGTAAGTGTAAGTACTGACCGCGCCCGACGTTGCTTAACGTTTTCGATCGTTTGCGATCTACTCAAGCAGCAGGCCTATGCGCGCTTCAGAGCGCTTCATAAATTAGTTAGGTAGTACCTTCTTCCCACGTAATTTATTCTTCGACACCTCGACTTTACCGTCCACACTTTGATTATAAAAAAAATATTTCAATTCAGGCCCGTAGGCCATTTACATTTTAACGAGAGCCTACGTAATTGTGTTTTAATTATTCATAGCATTCACACGCGGGAACGCGATTTTTATTCCTTGGTCGTTCCCTTTGCGCACCGAAAGTAAAACGAGACAGGTTTTGGGGCAAAAGTCGGGTTTTTGTGCGAAAATCAGCGCACACTGCGAACAAAAAATTACGAAATTCATTAGATTTTCTCCTGTGGCACGTCGACAATTTTTGATGAATGTTGCTGGGAATAAATCTTTAGTAAGATTTTTTTCTGAAAATCCCTCTATTAACGTTTTTTCTCTAATGAGCTAAGAATTTACACAGATACATAAACACACACCCAAACAGATCACAGCCTATTCCTAAGGATCTAACTATAAATTTTAAGAAACAGGTCCAATATCGATAAATTCTCATTTCTAAACAAAATTTCAATTATAAACCGCTATAACTTATAAATCATCTCCCACCAATGAATAGCAATTTTGGAATCCTGGAATACTTGCCTTTAATAGGCAACTTACAACAATAAAAAGTTTCGCAGTTAAAATGTTGGAACAATAGAACCGTGGAGCTGTTTCGCCACAATTTCCATACAAAAGTGAAATATGTATGAAACATCCAGGCTTCGGACGAGTTTAATTAGTCGTTTAAAAATTTTAAACAACATCTGGTTTACACAATCACTGCTACTAATTTTATAATTAGTAATTGATGGTCGGCGAAGACAAATTTTAATAATTTCTGTAACCCATCAATGACCCACTACAAAGGCCTTAGTCCACCTAGCTGGCCTAGTGCGGGTTGGTTACATGCGTTTACATGCGTTTAAGAACACTTTTTTTGTGAACTCTCAGGCATACAGAGGTTTCCTCACGATGCTTTCCTTCACCGCAAATGATGTTTCATTTTTTAAAACGCACATAACTTTTAAAAGAATTTTATTGGGTGCGTGCCACTGGGATTCGATCCCGGACCCCTCGATTAAGAGGCGGAATTCTTAGCCACTGGGCCATCACCGCTATCATAATTTGAAGCGAAATTTTGTACGCTACAAGCAACAAACCGCAGGTAAATATCACATCTATCTACATAATAAACGCCAGTGTTACCAACTAAAAAAATGATTCGTAATTTTTCACACATAACAATGTTATTACCAGTCGTAAAAACAGAGGCCGGGGGCTCGTTAATTTTTCAGCGCTTTAAGCGCTATAAATCGCTTTGCGGCGGCTACACGTCATTACGCAGGGATGTACAGGAATTACAGCACAGTCTACTTCTAATTAATGTTTAATGTTCTAAAATGCTGAAAAAGATGTTTTGCTATTTTTAAACCATTACAGACAGTCATACATTTTTTTACATACATTGTATTTTAAAGAGAACTTTTATATTTTATTATATGACTAGACGGAGTGATTAATTAATTTATTTTGTTTATTTATTTATATAAACAAGAGTATAAATAAAATAAACAAATTTTTAACTTTTCAAACATAAAAAAGATGCCAAAGCGTCTTTACCACAGCTAGAAAATTATCCCAAAACGTGAGATAAATAAATTGTGTTGATAGAGGTTGTGTATCAATAAACATAACAGCCGTTATTAAAAAAATACCTGAGTCTTGACTGTAAAATTTCTAAATTGTATAATAAAATCGACTCTTCATCAGTTGGCGTTTATATTTCAATTTTATTCACAATTTTACAAAATGACACTCGGAAATAATTTGTCCGCTAAATTAGCTAAAAGTCGTACTCATTATTATTTCAACCCTTAAAGCGCTATAAATCGCTTTGTAGCGGTATATGTCATTAGCGGTCAAGGGTGGGTTGAAGATTTAAATTTTTAATTAGCAATTACGTAATAACCGTATTTAGCACCTGCACGTTTCAATGGGAAATATAATTGAAACATTGCTTTTTATTACAGGTACCATGGACTTGGCTTTGTTGTTTAATGCGTTTTGTTTAAAATAACAAATATTAGATTTTAATAACAGAAATGCATATATTATATTTTTATAGTAGCAAGCCTGTGTTTCATGTTAAATGAGAGTATCACTTAAAACGTGGGAAAATCTTCCACAGATAAGTGAATGTGACAGCGAATAAGCCAGCGTGGCGTCCACTACTCATCACGAGATGGCGCCACTGGTATCCTGAACCACGCTATCGAAGTTTTCTACATCGCTGGCATATATACAATACTACGAAATGACGTAATCGTAGCACCGCCGCTTACCAGGCACACTTATTTATTAACCTCGCCGCCTCGCCTATTTTTAGCTTTTGAGTTTTTAGTTTTAATTTTTAGTTTTTAAAACAATCGTATGACGAATAAAAACTTGCCTGGGTATTACTAGAGCCGTCAACCCTAGCACTAACCCCTCATTAAGGGCTCATTTGTATCGCAAGTAGTGGTCAGCATGGGATATTGAATCAAATTACAAGTTACCAACAACCTCAGAGAATTCGCAAGGAATGATGATGATACACCTTGTTTTGCATACTTGTGGGTAATGCGTGCGAATCGACTTTTAATATAGGCAGGCTTATTGTTAAGTGGTCAGTGCAACCCATCTTCACGTGGTGTAATCTGTCATGGTTTATAACATAAAAGTAAAAAAATAAGTTAAAAATTTAAGTTATTGAAAAAAGTATGTAAAATAATCAATTAAAATTGAAATTCACAAAAATCTTCATCTTCTACTATTACAAAAGTGAAAGTTTGTAAGGATGGATAGATGGATGGATGGATGGATGTTTGTTACCGTTTCACGCAAAATAGTTGAACAAATTTGTTGGAATTTGGTATGCACGTAGTTTATATACGGGATTAACATAATTAGGATACCTACTTTTTATCTGTTCCTGGACCAAGTTCTAAAATCCACGCGGACGAAGCCGAGGGGAAAAGCATAGTTTTAAAGTAAACAACTTCTGTCTTAGATTAAAAATCATAATTACTAAATCATAATTAAATAGTAGGATACTTACTTTAATAAATTATTATATATTTTTGTTTACTTATTACATTTTGTTATAATCATTAAGTTTAAAATAATCGAAGTAAACCTAAACTTTTATTTATTTATGGATTGAATAAATATTCAAGTGAAATTTTTTTTTTCTAATTTTCTTTATCCCAGAAATTACGGAATTTGACATAATGGAACCTTAGAAATATTGTGACTGAAAAATTCGGACTTCCGAAATCCGATTGATGAGCTTACGCTTGTCAGTAACCCATTAATGACCCACTACAGGGTCGGGTCTCCTCTCACAATGAGAGGGATGTAGGCCTTAGTCCACCACGCTGGCCTACTGCGGGTTGGTGGACTTCACATGCCTTTGAGAAATTTTTTTTGTGAACTCTCAGGCATGCAGATTTCCTCACGATGTTTTCCTTCACCGTAACAGTAGGTGATATTTAATTTCATAAATCGCACATAACTTTTTTACAAAGTCATTGGTGCGTGCCACTGGGATTCGAACCCGGACCCCTCGATTCGAGGTCGAATTCTAAGCCACTGGGCTATCACCGCTGTCACCGCTTACGCTTAAAGTGTAAAAAGTAGATATCTATTGCTTTCAGCATCAGAATACCTGCGAGCGAACTGCCTACTAAAAATATATAACAGATCCGGAAAATTCCAGTTGAAATGCGGAATCCCACTAACTTGTGTCAGGCCAAAGGCTGTACAATAAATTCTAGAAAGTTCTCCTAATATCAGATATCACCAACAAGCAGATTATATTCGTAGCGAGTATCGGCTCGTATTGTACGTTATTAGACTCTGGTCCAAATGCAAGCAGCGAGTGGACGGGGCTCAGTTATAAAATTACGCATTAAAAAAAACTATAAATCTAAAAGATTTTATCATTTTTGTATTGGCTGCAAGCCCTTTTATTTCACACTGGGTTTACACTATGTTTCTTATTAATATCGCTTTCAAATTTTAGGTTTGATCCGAATATCTGGTGAAGACATTAGGTTGTCCAAATGTCCACCCGTAATATTAATGGGCTAAGGGTTTTGGTTGTCATTCTGAGAGGAAACCTGACCCTGCAAGTCAGCAATGAGTTGCGTCACCTATAAAATTAATACGTTAAGAGCCCTCTAATGAATTCTATAGGTTACACCCAATGAGTTGCAGACATTTATGCGTCACCTATAAAATTAATACGTCTCCTCTTTAATGAATTTTGTAGCTTACACCTATAAACGTAGCTTCGGTCTATAATTGCCATTCTTATTTTTCGTTTTTAAAATTGATAACAAATTACCTACATTATTAATTTCTTAGATTTTCTAAATCAATTACGACTAAAGTTGTATTTTACTTCAATATGCTCCCACTGTTCCCCGCTCCGCTCTCAGCTCCGCTCTTCTCTCCGCTTCCCGCGTTCACTTGGGCCACAATCTTCAGATTCCGCGTCGTGTCGCGGAATGTCCAATAAGGAGCGACTCGCATATGTATGTCTGGGGCAAGAAGTATTGTTTTTATTACACAAATATATACGAACATAACTCCTGGATATATGTATGTGGGTGAAGTCCAATTTTTTTTATTAAATGGATCACATCGTTTAAAGATAGATATAATTATTTGGTTATCTATAAGCTGCATTCAGATATTCCGATCCCCATAAGGCCTTGTCCGTATGACGTAACCAAACGACTAACCAACACGACGAAATTTACACAGGGCTCTCTATGGGGCTCATCAAATTGAAATTCACACTGACGTGCGATAAAATGTATTAGAGATGCTCCGAATATTCGTTTTTTTCTAGGAGATAGCTGAAGTATCACTCTGTATAACCATAAAATATTATAATAATATCTCAAGTTTACAATAGCAGAGAAAAAATAACATCATTGCATTACACAAAAGTAAGACCTATATGTATTTTTGCGCACAACTTTCAACAGCCGAAATAGCTCAGTTGGGAGAGCGTTAGACTGAAGATCTAAAGGTCCCTGGTTCGATCCCGGGTTTCGGCAAACCAATGATGAGGTAATTTTGTCTTCCAAAATATATTTTTTTTACCCACGTCAATGTTACTTTTAAATTCAACCATTTTATTTTCATTCCAAAAAGCATTTATTTTTTAATATTTTCTGTTTAAGGAATGAAATTACCGCGTGTATATTTAGGATTTATTAAACATGAATGTAAACAGTGTTCCATGTTCCACCATTGATTGATTGATCTCCTATTGTGAGGAGAGACCCACGCCCAACAGTGGACCATAGAAGTGTTGCAGCTACCTATTTTACTTCCCACTGTTGGGAACGGATGTGTGCTATTTACAATTGATGTAAAATAAACTGAAAATAAAATGATTTTTTTTTATCTCATATTTAATTCCAAACAGGTAGCAACCTTACGAAGATTTAGAGCACATCCCATGGGGACACCGGATAACCTGCTTTAAATATTACCTAATTAGTTGGTTATTCTATTTACGGTCGAGATTTTAAACCGTGAAATACTAGCTCGGAGGCAACCTAATAAACGTACTTATAACGTTGTTTTAGTCCCGTGTTATTTACCTTTATTTAGATTCCTGGTGGCTGTAATCAAATCTTACAAAATAAATTTGATCCAATCCCTAGGGTTAGATTAGGTTGAAATTTTGCATACATGTTTAGTTTTATGATGCGTATGCATATAATTAAATGACGTCATTCTACGTCGAATTCGCCGACCGTCCAACACACTGGAATAGCTATTTTTCAAGCATTCTTCTATCAAATGAAAGAGTTCGGTACAAAGAATAGGAAAAATAATTTGGTCATTGGGCATCGCTTACAGGCGTGGTAACTACTTTATCTTTAACATTTTTTTTTCTATATGTTCGAGATGAGATTACTGGTTGTCTAGCGTCAACTCTTATCGTTATCAGGCACGCGTAGTGAAAATAACCATCCAATAACTAGCTGTTACATAAAACTTCGCTTGCCTTTTTCTAATTGACATAACCGACCGAGCAACACGACAAAATATTTAACAGGGTTCTGTATTGAGCTGTTCTAATTGATCAAGACACTGACAAATTTTAGATGAGTTTTGGGGAAAAAAACTCCAAAATAAACCAATACCAAAATTGTCTACCATATCCACCAGCTGCCATAGCCATTCATTACATCTGCACTAGTAGCCGTGATGAGTTTGTCCACGAAAAATATACTGAACTGCTGTCACCAATGCATTTAATTTTGTTCGCTACTTTTAATAAATAGGTAACAATAGTCAAAGTACGAATTGTCGTGCGTTGAAGTTGAGTTCGTGCGTTGAATTCCTACGAAATCGCGACGAAACTGAGCATGGCCTTAGATTCAACATGAGGGTCTATCCATTTTTTAAATTTCTATATAAACTAAAACACACAATGTATTATTCACTCACTTTCATTTTTATGTGGGTGCTATTTTAAGATGAAAGATAAAACAATGATAAGAAAGTAAATTGAAGAATCGCATATAAAAGGTGCAATCATTTCTCGTGGTAAATACTTAAGATAAGATGAACGCATCTGAATAATTCTTTTTTATTCAAAAGATTCAAAAGAAAAAATGAGTTTGAGTGACAAAGTTGTAGTGGTTACAGGCGCAGCGTCAGGTATAGGAGCTGCAATCGCTTTAAGTTTCGCCAAAGAAAACTCCAACTTATGTATCATAGACAAAAACTCAAAAGGCCTTCTCAAAACCAAAGAAGAATGTGAGAACATAACCAAAGGAAAAGTATTAAATATAACAGCTGATGTGAGTAAAGATGACGATGTGAAGAAAATCGTAGAAAGTGCATTGAAAGAACTTGGAAAGATAAACGTTCTTGTCAACTGTGCTGCAGTGCTTGGGGCTGGAAGTTTGCAAGATAAAAACATCGTTGAAATATTCGATGCAGTGATGCCCGTTAACCTCCGAGCTGTTCTAGTATTAACAAAGCAAGCACTACCAGCATTGATTGAGAATAAAGGTTGCATCATCAACATATCCAGCGTAACCTCGACGTTGATGACTAGAAACACGATAGCATACAACTTGTGCAAAGCTGCAGTCACTAATTTAACTAAATGCGCCGCTTTCGAATTAGCTACACACGGTGTCAGAGTTAATTGTATATCGCCTGGGATCGTTAAAACAAATTTGCTGATAAATGGTGGTATTAGTGAAGAAGAGAATGATAAAGTATGGGATGGTATGGCAAAGAACATGCCGTTGAAAAAGTGTGTGAAGGCCGAAGAAATAGCTGGATTAGCTGTGTATCTAGCCAGTGAGAAAGCTGAAAGCATCACTGGAGCGGATTTCGTGGTTGATGGGGGTATGATGTTGGGAACTATTGTTGATACTCCCGGAGTTCCTGCCATTGAGTAAATGCCTACGCTATCTTTTGTTATTTATTATTTATTTTTTAACTTTCAAAAAAAATATATAGGCTTAAATGAAAGGTGTAGACACAATCTCCATAGGGTTTTACCGTAAATGTTCATATAATTAATTAATTGTTAATTTTTAAATGTTCATATACATTGATGAAATATTTTCAGTATGTAGCTATTGTTTAAATAAATGAAAAATTTTGAGATATTTATTTTATTGTTTAATTTTAAAATAAACTTAGTTTACATTAGACGATCTGACGATTCCGAATCTTATCGTGTTCTTTGGGCTTGTTTTTTATGAATATATTTTTAACGAAGAAATACTAAACAGATATCTGTAAAAATCTACAAGATAATTATTATATAGACAAAAAATACCAAGCTTAGAATTAAAACAATTTGTACAACCGTTTAAACGCAAAGATCCGAATTTCAAAAGAAGCATAAAGCTTCGTTATAACCTAAAATTTTTCTAAACAATGCCAAGAAAAGAATAAAAGACAAAAAGAATGTAGCAAAAATTTGCGTTCATTTGCTCGTGCTCTTTTAAGTTTTCGAAAACAAAACAGCGGTGGTTCATTAATTATGCTTTTTGTTCTTATCTCTGCGGAATAGTTTTACTATTTTAATATTAGTAGCAAACGAGTGCACAGGCCACGATGTTAAATGGTAACTGCAACCTATTTTTGTTCGTGGAGAATTGGGATGTTTTCCAAACCATTTCTCCCAATAATTTTTTACTTAATTTGATAGTGTTTTAAAGGGTTTAAATGTTTTAAAAGTTTCAAAGGGTGAAGGCACGATCACCTTCCCACCAGGCGAGGTGATCGTGCCTGGGGAGCGGCCGTACTCTGATTACGTCATGTCGGAGTTTTGTAAATATGCCAGCGATGTAGAAAACTTCGATAGCGCGATTCAGGATACCTGTGGCGCCATCTCGTGAGGAGTTTTAAAGGCTACGTTGAAGCAAAGTTTAAGGTTAAGTTGAAGCAAATTTGTAAACACCGGAGCAAATTGACGTAATAATTACGTGAAGTGACAGCAGAGATCCCCTTTGTCTATATAAGTGTTCCTAAATTAACATTGAATAACCACATACTGTACGAGACAAATACAGACTAGTTACATGGTAGAGAAAATAAAATGTATTATTCAAAATATGACTGCTTTTCAAACGCCATTTAAAAATGTACTGTAAGTTATATCTGTAACTGATTGTAAAGCATCAGTTTTCGGTCTTTTAATATGCTAATAATTAGTTATGTTTATATTATATCTTTTGACAGAAAAAGTAAGTTGGTGTGCAGGTTTAACATTAATGTTACGACAACACATGATTGCATGGTTGCTATTATTGATTGTATTTTTATATTTCATTTGATTAAAGTAATTAAATTATTTCAGCATAATAATGTTACCATAAATACCCTACGGGATATTCTATTTTTGACTTCATAGAGTCCATCCTACTCCTAACACCCTCACGGAGATTTCTCGAGAATTATGGTAGTATTCAATACTTGACTAAATGTTACTGCTACGATATGCTACACTTGCTATTTTATTTATAGAATTACAGTGCATATTATTCCCGTTGATTATGATTATGATAAGATACGATTAATTATATTATAATTGGATTATTTAACAACGTAATATGAGAATCTTATGGAACTTCAGTTGAAGCAAATTAACGTAATTATCACGTAACGTAACGTGACAGCAAATATCATCTCCAACGCTATACGTGTAACTAAATTAACATTGAGTAATGTAAGTGACATGCGTAGACTGTTACATAACAGAGGCTTTTTAATTTTTAACACGCTTTTATTAGCGTCGGTCGTATGTTAGTATATGTCGGTCAGTTATGGGACCTTGTTCCCTTTAGAGGGAAATTTGAAGCAATGATTTTAGTCCTTAGGAGTTGCCAAAACATTTATTAACGATCGGCGACCTTACAAACTATTTTATTATTTTATGCTGGATTAAAAAAATGCCTTCAGACTAATATGCCACCTGATGTAAAGTGGTCATTACAGGCCATTCAGGTAGGTAATTCGAAAAAAAAATTTTGTACCTGAGTTTAAAAAAGGCTAGACATCTTGCTGCTAGGCATTTACATTTTAACGAGCACTTTATAATTGTGTGTTAATTATTCATAGCATTCACTAGAGGAAAGACGGGACGTACCTTGGCCGTTCCCTTTTTACGGAAATGTACAGTCAGCTTCATGAAGGTGTAACTAAAGACAGTTAATGTGGGCGAAAGGAAAATTTTGATTTAATCGAGTTATGTATTTACTTGCGAGGTTCGAGGTTGAACAAGATGGAATAATATTAAATATGCTTCGAATGGCAATGATAAAATCATATAAGCCATTTTTACTTGAAAATAAATAGGTTGGGTTTGTTTGACATAGGTAACATTTTTATCATGCCATATTCACGTTGTTATGTATGCAAATTTGTACAAAAAAATATTGAATTATAATCTATTAATAAAAAATATTTTAAGCTTATTTACATTATACATTTTTTCCTACCTTTATTCTTATAATTCAATCAATCTCAAACTCTCAAATGAAGCCCGTTGAGATTTAGACGCCCTTAGGACGCTTTGCCTGTCACCTGTTCTGTTTATGCTACTGACTGTACTAACATTAAATGGTGCGGTATTTCATAAGTTGAAAACGTGTTTTCAATATACTTTCTGGTCTAATTGCATCATCATTACCGGGTTTGCTCCATTTATTTACAGCTTCACTAATTAAATGATGGTTTATTCTTTTATTGAAAGATCATCTCTAAAATGTAAAGTTTTATTTAATTTTAGTACTATATTTGTGGCGAGACGTGGATGTTTATTGCAGTAGGTAACCACTAACCACTTTGCATCAGATGATTAAGATGCTTATCTTATAGTATGCTAATTATGTAATAATCGTTAAAATTAAACGCCAATATTGCTGTTATCTTTATTTGCATTTATATTGCAGATGACTTTATATAGCACAATGTTATGGGTATGTTAGCTAGTCCTGATCCTTTACAAACATAATGCGGATCTTACTTTATACCTAGACGTGAAAAGAGTGCTAAAATTACATAAGAGAAACAATAATAGCGTGCCGAAAACCCGCGATAACATGGATATTCTTATAAATTACGAGTAGGTGCCAGATACGACTTCAAATGTGATAACTTGCTTTTTAACGCACTGATAACGCTGTATTATTCATTAAACGATTTGAAACTCGCGAATACATTCGCGGCATACATAATTATCATTTTACGATTGTAAGAAATATGAGTTTCTTAAATAAAGTTGTGCTAGTAACCGGTGCCGCGTCAGGTATAGGCGCTGGAATCGCTCTCAACTTCGCCAAACTAGACGCCAGTTTATGTGTCGTCGATATAAACGAGAAAGATCTTCTTAAAACTAAAGCAGAATGTGAAAAAGTACGCAAAGGCAAAATAATCGCAGTGGCAGCAGATCTCAGCAAAGATGGAGATGTGAAGAAAATCGTTGAAAAAATCATGAAAGAGCTTGAACGGATCGATGTTCTCGTGAACTGCGCTGGTATTTTCCGTTGTGGGAAGCTCCAAGATCCAGATATAATTGAGACATTGGATAAAACGATGTCTGTAAACTTAAGGGGAACGATCGTGATGACTAAAGAAGCATTACCCGCATTGATTGAGAGTAAAGGCTGCGTCGTTAATATCTCTAGTGTCGCGTCTTCTATGGCGAAAGCGGGCGTGCTACCGTATGCAATTTCAAAGGCAGGAGTTACGCATTTTACTAAATGCCTTGCTTTAGAGTTGGCTAACGAAGGTGTGAGAGTAAACTGCGTTTCCCCTGGAGCAGTGAAGACAAATATTCTACTCAATATGGGGATTACTGAAAATGAAGACCTTTCCTTTTGGAAGTCTACGGCGGAAGCGGCGCCGCTGAAGAAATGCGTCGAGGTGGACGAAATAGCTGAATTAGTTCTGTTTCTGGCTAGTGACAAAGCTGCAAGTATTACCGGTGCAGATTTCTTGGCGGATGCTGGCTTGTCGTTAGGAGCACTGAACAGCAGTCCGGATGTTCCTCAAGTTAATTAAAATCCATCAATTTTATGTTTCTTATTGCCATTGTTTTTATTTAAGGAGTGATTAAAATAATCGTGATAGGTGATGTAGAAAACTAAAATAAGCAAGTTTTTTTCACAATATGGAAGTGACAATGGAGGCTATACGTTGATATATTTCATTAGTTCATAGACAATCATATTCTATTGGAAATTTAAACATCTATTGTATGAATAGAAAATAATAGATTAAAGGTATCTATAAGCATAATTCTCGAATTTAAATTGGTTTATACCCGACTACGGTGAACAAAAAGGAGGGTTATGTGTTCATCTGATCCCTTTCCATCATTAAAAGCGTAGGCACCTACAGAATTTTTAATATTTAATATCAAAATTCTTGAAACCTCATTACAAAACCTCCTTCCACGGGATGAGAGGTTAGATATATGATAGAAGGTTGCAACCTTTTCGCCATTCTCATAACCTGCCAATGCATTCTTCATTGCATTGTGTTTCAAGGAAGTGTGAAGTAAAGTAAAACTAAAATTTATCTTCAATCTGTAAGTGGTCACAGCAAGTACCTATTGTAACAACAACTATTATTATAGATACTTGAATTCTTGTTAGTATTTTTCCAGTCACTAAAGCTATAAGTGAATGAACGAAATTCAGGAACCCATTTCTCATTAGATCGGAACTGGGGTTTTTATTTAATCAAACAGTGACGAGTGACAAATTAATCAGAGTTCGATCAGTCAACGCGCGACGCGGCGACGGGGCGAGAAAATTGAACTTTTTCCTTATGGCGTATTGACAACCCAGCACAACCTTGGCTGACATTCACAAATACAATGTTTGTATGTTTAATAAGGTCTTGTGCTAATTAGTTAGTCGGTTATGTCAACCACATGACCGACTAACCAAAACGACAAAATTTAAACACAGGGCTCTGTATGAAGTCGTCTTAATTGATACTCGCTAGATACACGCACTGACATGCGGCAAAATACGCATACTCGACGTCATAGTTAGGTTAACTTAGGGAATGGTAAAAGTTTCATCAAAATCGGTCTAGTAGTTTGCGTGATATGGACTTAAAACTAAAAATTACGAAAAAACTAAAAAAAAAATAATCCGCCATCAAAAAAGTACGAAATAAAGTTTGTTACTTAAATACTTTAGGCCTACTATTTTTTGAGGTTGGTGCCAAAATTTTACAATAGAAACCTTCAAGCAACAATATATGATCGAAGATATAAACAAAATACTTGATACTAAAGACACCAACCTCAAAACATAGTAGGCCTAAAGAAAGCCAAATTTTATTCCATACCTTTTTTTGAATTTTTTTAAATTATTTTTTCAATTATTGTTAGTCACATCGACGTATTGTATTAAAACAAGGGACGGTATGTAGGTATTAAGTTTTGAAAATAAAACTACATTTTTCTTCAACTATAAAGACTATGAGGTGAAATAATTCGAAAAAAGTATTCGTAAAATTGCGGACGGTACCTATAACATGCGGCTAATGCGAGGTATCGGTTACCTGGTTGGAGAACATGGCTTATAAACACTGGCAGACGCTGCCTGGTGCTCATATACTTCGGAGTGACAGGTGTGGCCATAATAATAATTATGTTTATAGCGGGGTTTGTTCACACTATCAGTTTGCAAGCTAAATCTATACAATAAAAATTGAATCGCTGTTCGTTAGTCTCGCTAAAACTCAAAAACGGCTGGACCGATTTAGCTCATTTTAGTCTTTATTCGTTCGTATCAGTCCAAGGAAGGTTTATATTGTGTGAAAAGAATGTGTGGAAGAAAATTAAATATTTTGGCAGAACGAACGAACGGTCAGCTAGAGATCGCCAAGTAGTCGAAATTCCACTATACTTTATTGAAATTTGAATAACGGAATGTAAGTACGTACACGTCATGTTTGTCAAAAAAAAACGTTAAAATTCTTATAATGCCTTACACTCACGGCTCACACTAGGATTCCCTTTTCATATGCGCTATGAACACACATAAAATAAGAACACACAGCCAAGCTAGTGACAGAAATTTAAACTCATCATTCAAATTTCTGCTTCGCAGGGAATCAAACCTAGGGTCATAGGTACATGAAGAACGTCAGTGCTCGCGTTTATATTGCTATATAAAAGAAAAGAAAAGAAAAGAATGCGTTTATTGTTGACACGAGAAAGATGTTACAAAAATTATTATAAGTTAAGAACAGTCTACCCTATGCGGGCATACAATAATTATATCTTAAAAAACTAAAACTAAATTTTATATTATAATTATGTTAAAATAAGTTGTGATCGTTTAGCAGTCCAATTATTTATTTATTTTAATATTTTTCCTATTCGAACTCATCGGCTATGCAATGTGCCACCCATTTCTGGGTAAAGAGAGAAAAAGCCGGAGGAAAAAACTGTCGACACAGTTTTAATTTATTAATTTATTTTAAATGGAGGTGGTCAAGCATTTTCACATTATCTTTGGTCCACCTTCAGTGTGCTAAGACCTTCGTCCCCTGCGTTTTTCCTCTCGTCTCGGTCCTCCGTGTAACGTGATTTAAAATGACAATCCGGTGGAGTGGCGAGCGCAGTCTCCAGTTTATTTTATTAGAGCTCACGCGTTCCTACATCCAATTACAAAGCTCTTTAAAAGATGGGATTAAAGCTTAATTTATCTGTGTACAATACCGACTGTGGATTGTAAAGCATTAAAGTCGGTCTACCATCTACACCGTGTCTTGCCATGACCGTGCTATGAACGTATCGGGCGCGGAAACAAACTTTTTATTAATCGATTCCCATTAAAACAGCCCAAGTGTCACGGTTATGCGTTCGTATCTCCGAAAATGACTCTCTGAATGACTCTCTGATGAATTTTCTTACCTTATAACCCTCGCAAATTGCTAAAGAACCTGGGTGCCGTTTTTATGACGTTTTCTGTTGACCAGGTCAGCCAATTTTTATTCACCCTATCAACAGTATATCAATCAATTCGTATTAAACGACATAATGTTTTTTGTTTTTTAATTTTCTTGTAAACCCTATTTTTTTGTTTGCGTCATTATAATATCTGTGTGACAAGGTTCCAGCTTATTAGCAATGCGAGGTTTATCTAGGTGGAGTAGCGGTGATAGCACAGTGGTTAAGAATTTGGCCTCTCATTCAAGAGGATCAGGTTCGAATCCCAACAATTTTCTCCCAGCGTGGTAGACTAAGCCTACATCCTTCTCATTGTGATAGGAGACCGACTGCAGTGGGTCACTATTAGGTTATGCAGAGTTTATACTGCTTAACTTCTATCAATAATGCAACAATAATTATATCTAACCTTACACAGTGGACTGAATTAAATCTACAGCAGTAGGTACATGAGGTAACCGTAAGATACTTTGAGGTGCTAAATCGTTTCCTTGAGACAACATACCGTCGAGGTTTACTGCACCGCCAATGCCATTAATACAAGCATCTTGGGGCACGATGTTTCCTCGCCGCCATACTCGTATATCTTACGAACTCCGAGTCTAATGTTAGGGCAGCGGTTCCCATTTGCCGGGTCGCGACCGGGCCATCATATTTAGTATAACTAAATAATAAAATATTTAGTTATTTATTATACTCTATATTGTGCACAAATAATGAACATAAAGATATGGGATAACACAAACGGCGGTCTTATCGCTAAAAGCGATTTCTTCCAAACAACCATATCAGTTGGAGTCAGGCAGAGATATAAAAGACGGTAGAGTGCACGAGAATAAAAATTAGTAGAAAAAGAGAAATTTTAATAAAGTGATGAAGATATTAGATGGAGACTAAGTTAGGTAAGGAGTAGAGTAGGAGTTGAGACAGTAAAGGTCTTTTCATAGAAGGAAGTGGAAAATATGGGGTCACGATAAATTTATTTAGAAGCCGGCTTGAAGTAAAAACAGACCTAATGATAAAAATTTCGTCATTTTCCGCGAACTTGGATTCTTTAGTAAAAAATAACCAGCAGCTCCATACTTCGCACTAAACTAAGTGACTAAATAGGCGATACCAAAGTATAAAGTGAGTACCTACTAATAAATTATTTTTACTATTAATAAATCTCTATTATTTTATCTAATAGAACCAGCTTGTACCGTATAATTATTATTAATTAAACGGTAAAATTGTTAATTAAAATAGTCAATTAAAGTAATAGGTAGATACTTCTACTCGTTTATTTGTGTTAGAACTTGTTTCAATTCTTTTTTATCAAAGAAAATGCAAAACTCAGTCATTTGACGTTTTCATTTGAAAACTAATTTGCAGGGAAAACTGCAAACCTGCAACGAAATAAAATCCAAGAAATTATATCTCCAACTTTTTCTCTTTTATTTTCTGCTTCATCTCGTTCTAGGATTATTTGATGAACTTAATGAAACTGTCTAAACCGCTAAGTGTAAGTCGAAATAGCACAGAATGGGTTCTGTATCTCTTTAAAATATAGGAGAAAGCGAGTCTGTAAGTGTGAGGTGATAATGAGGTGATTATGAGGTGAGTTTGAGATGAGAATGAGGTGAGAATGAGGTGAGTGTGAGGTGAGTGTGAGACGATAATAAGGTGAGTATGAGTTTGAGGTGAGAATGTGGTGAGAATGAGGTGAGTATGACGTGAGCGTGAAGTGATAATGAGGTGAGTGTGAGGTGATAATGAGGTGAGTATGAGGTGATAATGTGGTGATAATGAGATGAGAATGAGGTGAGTTTGAGGTGAGAATGAGGTGAGTTTGAGATGAGAATGAGGTGAGTAAGAGGTGATAATGAGGTGAGAATGAGGTGAGTGTGAGGTGAGTGTGAGGTGATAATGAGGTGAGTATGAGGTGAGTTTGAGGTGAGAATGAGGTGAGTTTGAGATGAGAATGAGGTGGTAATGAGGTGAGAATTAGGTGAGTGTGAGGTGATAATGAGGTGAGTGTGAAGTCAGAATGAGGTGAGAAAAAAATATGTAACCCGCCATTCTGTGGCGGCGGCCATCTTGGATTTTAATTTTTTTATAGTGAGCTCTATTCTTCTAATCAAACCCTTTCATTTGATACCCATATTGAGGTAGTTGCGGAATAAATATGTAAGCCACCATTTTGTGGCGGCGGCCATCTTGGATTTTCTTTTTTTTCATATAGCCTATGTTACTCAGGCTGAATGTAACTTTTTAATGGTGAAAGATTTTTTGAAATCGGCCCAGTAGTTTTTTAGTTTATTCGTTACAAACATACAAAAATACAAATGTTTCCTCTTTATTATATTGTGTAGATAAAAATAAGCAAATAAAGCCACAAACTCACTGGCTGGCTGGCTGCAACCATTGCATGGTCCTATGTTGAGCACGGGACTTTCCCACAGAGGTAGGCCTAGGCATACTCCACCACGCTGCTCCAATGCGGTATGGTGGAGAAACGGGCTATTGGCCAACCCGTGTCGGATGTTTTTGTAAATGAGTTAGCCGAGACAATCCATTTTCCGCAAAAGTGTGATCCCACAAGTGTTTTAAGATCGTGATGCCCACAAATCTAGAACTGGCCCTTGGTTTTATCGGATTAGAGTGTAAATCGAAACAATCAACGAAATTACGAGATCCCAAACCAGGCAACTAGATAAAGCGTCCTTAAATCTTAGCTAGGTATAACCCCACGGGCAGGTTTCGTATTTTTAAAGTCCATGTCATGTCATGTCAGTACCTACCCATTAATGACCCACTACAGGGTCGGGTCTCCTCTCACAATGAGAAGGATGTAGGCCTTAGTCCACCACGCTGGCCTACTGCGGGTTGGTGGACTTCACATGCCTTTGAGAACATTTTTTTTGTGAACTCTCAGGCATGCAGGTTTCCTCACGATGTTTTCCTTCACCGTAACAGCAGGTGACATTTAATTTCATAAATCGCACATAACTTTTATTACAGTCATTGGTGCGTGCCACTGGGATTCGAACCCGGACCCCTCGATTCGAGGTCGAATTCTAAGCCACTGGGCTATCACCGCTGCGATTTTTAAAGTCCATATTAAATGTTAAATGATCACTAGTGGACAACCACGACTACCTACCTTCCTAGGTACCTAGGTAGGTACCTTCTAACCATTTTTAAACATGAAATATCCGCAGTATTACGTAGGAACTCAACAAAGCTCACACTACATCTTATCGTAAACAGCCATTCAACCAAACCGCCCCAATAAATAGCCGTTCTAACCAAATAAAGGACACAAATCCCGGAGACGCTCGCGATACAGAGATCAGTTTAATTAATTAATTAAGGAGATACGGTCAGAGATTAACTAATATACCTATCTATTTGGGTTAGGATTAGCGCCAATGGGGAGCTCTCTCTAAGAGCGTTATTTTTCGTGCTATTGTGGGAAGTTTCAGATATGTGCAACTAGATACTTCTACAGACTAGGGATGATCGATCCGTATCGATACTGAACTGAATCGATCCATTCGATTTTTGTATCGATTCCTATCGGAGCGGATCGATACTTGGATCGATATAGTGTTACGATCCTCTAATTGCTATCCAAAATATCGATACAAAGCAACTAGATCGATCATACCGACTACAGACGCAGTAATAGTCTTTGTACTTATATTGGACAGTAAATTGTCTTGAACCTATCAATGACATACAGTGCAGGGTTATCATTGTTTGGTATTTATTTATTAATTAATAATAAATGTGTACGATAGTGTGCTGCAAATAAAGTCATTTCAAATCCTGGTGTATGCGATAAAGCGTGTAATTAAAGTACGATACGTGTAATTAAAAATGATTTTTGCCTTGTTCTTTCATTTACACATTCAGCAGAGCAAAGCCACGAGTATGTTTTGCTTATAAAATTCATGGTATTTCAGTCTCCTAATTGGCTGACATAACAGACCGACCAACAACACGACAGAATTTAAACACAAGGATCTAACAAAAATACGTACTGACAAATGTAAATAATAATATTATTGTGTGAAATTCGGACGGAAAATTTAGGACGCAGTTTACTAATATTTAAACTGTTATAATTAATATTTTTACTGCAATAAATTAACGAAGTCTTCACATAATTCTTTGTACAAATAAACAAACATATCAGCAATAAAGACGAATAGAATATATTCAAAGCCAACAGTAAATAGAAATACAAAATGCCAAAATCAGTACGTCGATATTTCAAAGGCTATAGTGTTGTATAATTTCGTTCATTGTATATTCCGGAACTGTATTACCGGGTCTATTTCAAAAGGGATTATACAGCGGCGCCCGGGCTGTTCCAATTATACAGAGCATGCCGGCGGAATATTGAGATCGGGGATCCAACATGATAAGAAAAGAATATTTCGTTTTGTGGTAAGTTTTAAGTATCTAGAGGTACTCGTATTTCAATCTTGTATGCTTTTCTTTGAGCATAAGATGTAAAATGTTTCTAAAATTATTTATCATTTGTATTCTAATGGATTTTGTGAGTTGAACATATATGTATTATAGATTTGAAATCTATGTAGATCCAAATATACGGTTCATAACACCTTTGACCGTTTTTATATGTATATGAGTATATGCGATAAACAGCATTTGTTGGCACAGAGATAGCTGAAATCCATGGATAGGATTTTAAAACCAAATCAGGTCAGCTAATTATATAAACTGTTTGTATTTTTTTAATGCTTTTTCTTTGGTTCTCACCTGTTTGTCATTTTTTGGTTTTCGTTCTTTTATTTATTGGCTGGCTGTTTTACCATAAACATCGGAAACATATTATTACATACATAAGTTAAATAAATTTATTGAACATTCGACGACTAGTTAGATTATAAATAAATAAATAATGCTTCACACTCATAGCCCCACACTAGGGTTCCCTGTGTCGTGGGTACCATGGACCCAACACACCCACACCAGAAACATAAATTTAAACTCATCATTCAAATCCCTGCCCTGCTGGGAATCGAACGCAGGACCCTCCGCGCGGCGCACCGGATTCTTAACCACTGCGCCACTCAGGTAGTTAACGATTATATTCGTCAATAATGTAAGGAAGGCAACCAATATGGAAGCCACGTTTTGATCTTATTTTCCCAACATCGATAAGGTTACACGCCATTAATAAAAGCACACAAGTCAATATTTAGGGAATCTCGGCTCGCTGGTATTCTCGTCACGCACGAAACGTATTAACTAATGAGATAACCAAATAGGGCAACGCATCTATTGATTCTTGATAAAAGCTGGTTTTGAAGTGATATACAACGATTTATAGAATAGAAATCGCATCCCGGAAGATAAGATCGGCCTCTTACCCCTTGTCAAGTCGTTTGCCGACAAAATCGGTCGCTAACGTCGAGTTAATCGTACGACAAAATAGTATATATATATAGTTTTAATGAACGTTACAGTTTTTTTTATTACATTTTATCTCGAATATAGAAACCGCAACCAACACCAAAAAACACTCTAGTCTAATCTTAGAAAGGCATTAAAATTCACAACCTACATAACCGGCGCTTGTAAAATTGTCGCCCGCTATCGCTAATTCAGAAACATGGCAACACTGAGTTTGCCGGGAAAAAATATTGCCACGGCGAAATTACTCTGTAATTCAGTAGGCACAGATAAGCTACATCTCCTTTATTTGCGAGTATTTCGGATTAAAATGGCCGACGTTATTTGCGGTGCTTTCGAATAGATTGCAGTTTATTGCGCGTTTGTAGCACTGTTTAGTGTTATGATCTGATAAGTAATAAGCAAGGGATAGGGAAGTAGAGATGGGTATTAAAATATATATGAAAATGCATTGGTTAAATCGTGAGAAATTTTGCTTAAAGTATAGGGATGCAAAATATGTCGTATGGATGCAATGGATGGAGTTTTTGAGTTTATGATTTTATTTACACGTTTTAATGTTACCTACACTGCTTGTTGCAGGTTATAATAATAATAATATGTTGTATCTAGTGCTATGTTATGTGTCATGATCTAGGTTGTTACTTAATTCTTTAAAGGTGGATTCAATAAAAAATGTCTTGTTGATGTTTTATAATTTCATCTCTTATTTTAGTATTAGTCCTAATGTATGACATCTATAGTTGTAGTACAAGTATTGTAAATACTAATAAAACAACAGCTCATGTTAAAAACTCACATTTAATTCAATAGAAAGGAATTTAAAATCACAAAACTCAAATCGTCAGTTGTAATAAGTATAAAAAAATTAAATATAGTTAGGCGAATTCAATTCGAAAGGGCAACATTTTTATTTAATCTGTGCAATACGACATTGTATGCACCGAATAATCCTTATTAAAAAATGAAGGAATCATATATTAATATTCATACTAAAATTCAAGAATAATTTGGCAGGAAAAATAAGTTTCAATTATTTTTGAAAAAACTTATTTTGAATTTTAAAAAATGTTGCCAGGCGAAAAATTACACTATCTACTTATAAAAATCTATTTTTGTAGTGAACATTTTTTACAGTGGAGTAAATTTTCATAAACTACTCGGCCGTTCTGAATAACATTTTGGTATGTAACTTAAACTAAAGAATAAAAAAACTATTTTTTTAACAGAGTTAGTTACAAAATCACTTTGGAGTTGAATTTTTAAAATTTTTTGAAAAACATTTTGGGCTATACATATTATAATTTTAATTACAAGAATTTGAGGAAACCAATAGACTCCAAAGTCAAATGTCAAAATATCACATATGTATAATTAATTTTATATATAATATACACATAACTATACTATTTACAATTATTTTAACATCGCTGTAACTGTTAATAGCATTCTGATAATTTTATTATGAAAAAAGTTAAATATTATAACATGTTGATGGCATACAACAATGTAATGGCGTCAGTAATAAAAATGTAATCTAAAATATTTTTAATAGAAGTGGCATCCAGACTGTTCAACTGGTAACACTGGCTGTAATATTTAAGGTAAGTCCCATGAAATATATTTAATTAAATCAATACATAAATATATTTGAGATTGTTAAAATACACGGTCACACTTTTAAAGTGTTTAACACGATAATAGAAATTTGCATAAATATGTGAATAAAATTTGCATACAAAGAACATGCTATCATCCCCATTTAGAGGATTTGATTAAAAATAAATTCTTAAATATAATTTTGAAATACTTATTTAAGTTACAATTAAAATTGAAAGAATACTGAAATGTGATTTATAAAAGACATCAGTTTTAAAAATAAATTATTGAATATTACGTGGGTTAAATTCTTTTTAAAAATAAAAATCAACAAGAATCAAGACACTGAAAAAAATACAGTTGTTTACTAGTTACTTCAAACATTAGATATTTAATTTGAAATAAAATTGTAATTTGTAAAAATCAAATAAATAGCAAATCAATAAAGCTATATATTAAGGAACACTCACATAAACATCAAATTTTCATAAAAATATCATATTGTTGATAAATTTAGTTGTTGACCTTAACTTTGTTAGAAAGGATTACCAAATTTATCATATCGATTAAACAAGCTCAATTTCTTGAATAATATTATATTCGTTTGTTCATTCCTTTCAAATTCTTATTTTATTTTAACTAATATGGCATCGTTTCGTATAACATACCTGTGTATTACACAATATTACTATGAATAATTATAATAGTGCTATTCACAATGACACAAGTATTATTCATATTTATAGAAGTCCTTTTAAACGATTACTTATAATTGGATTTAGGAACATAATAATATTATTATACTTTTATTTTCTGCAACGTTTGTATTTTTTTTTTGTTAAAGTTACTTTTGTTTGCGTTCCAATTATTTTACCATCAATCCGTAATTTTATTACAATAACCCAAAATTAGGTATTTTATTTTGAATTCCAGATTTTTTTCAAATAAAGTTGTATCCAATATTTACCTCAGCTAGGTAAATATTATGAGCAATTTTGTCGTGTGAAATGTTTCAGTCGTTTAAAATACCTATTTTGATAAGAATTATTTTTGGCGAGGCCATTGGTTATTTTACAACAAGAATGTAAAAAAAACTTGGTAGTGGAGGTTTTTTTTAACTTTGAGTAGATACTTTTTTTCAGTGTTGTTTTTAGTAATCGATCTCAGGACTTTTCGAGTTTATCAGCTAACAAGTAATTTATATTACAATTTCAGTCTTTAACACCTCGGTCGAGATGTTTTACATCTATAACTGAATTAACTATATTACAATCATAAATTGACATGAACGGCTCGTACTGGCGTTTGTCTGTTCAACTAGACCCTTCACTTTGAAAGTTTTCGTTATTTTAATTCCATATTCAGTTCCAATTTAGGACACGCTCAGTTTGGACGAAATTTCACATGAATACCACTCGTGCATATACGTACGTTCACATACGAACAATTCCATCTGCATCTTGTAATTTTCGCACATTATTTTTGTCTCGTATTTTACAAAGAATCTCGATGATAACGATTACAAAGATTATTGATCTTTCAAATTGCGAAAAAATCAGTCAAATAACAAACACCAGGTAACTTATGACTATCTAATATTAAAACGAATTCGGGCACAATTATAAATATTTAGTCAGATATACGCCCGTTTTAATTTACATTTATGTAAGTACCATGTTCAAATTTTAACATTCTATAAATTTAACAGCATAACCTTACATATTTTTTTAATGAAACTATTTACAAAAAATAAAGCACACTTATTTATACTTACACAAAAATAAAAAGCCCTAATCTATGGTAATAACTTAATTACAGGTGTATTTTCAAAATAAATAATTTCAAAATAAGTCCTCGGGACGGGTAGGGTAAAGTCATCAAATGTAAACACTCACTGTACAAGGTGTGCCTCAGGGCACCATAGTAGGTCCGTTTTCACTTTAAGTATACGTTCTCTTCAACCACACTCCTGGTTCACACATCCATGGTCTGTGTTCGTGTCAGTCGATTTGGTTGCGCTCGTTTTCATCTCATTTGGCATATGGGTTGATGTGTTCACTGGAAAGAAAATCAAGTTAAGACTCAAATGTTCACCTAAGGTTTACCTAGGCTGTATACGAATAACGATTTACATTCCTAAATAAATACCTACTTAAATGTGAGGAAAGTGCAGGACAACAGTATGTACCTATATTTTTTACATATTTCCTTCCCTAAATAAGACAAATTTTAAGAGAATAAACTTATTCATCTATTCAACATAATGATATTATTGCTACACGGTTCCAGCCTATTACCTATTGGTGGGGGTAGTAACAAAATTAAAAACATCCAAAACGAGAAAGCGAAGAGAGCACTTAAGCCATTGATGAATTATTTCGAACAAATATAAAGTTAATCAAAGCTTTGGCAGCGGAAACTAAAATTTGAAATTAATTAAATCCACTGGTTTGGTTCAGAACTACTCATAGAACTTTTCCCGAGTTATTCTCTGGAGTAAGTTTCTAATATTAATTTAAACATTTTCTGATTGGATAGGCCTAAACATATAAATATGTGACAAATACACATTTGATGCTTTCTGCTTTGCCCTGACAGTTCTTTACAAATAAATTTGTTTGAACGTTGTGGAACTACTGACTACTGATTAAATTAAACTTTTTAATAAAGTTCGATAGTTTGTTGTTGTTTTTTGCGATTTTTCCTTACTTGAATTCAAACAATTTTCGACAGTTTTTTATTGCAAACGCTAGTAGGTAAATATAATACGTGATCATAATACACTGATATGTAACGTCACTATCATTCAGCCATTCAATCATTCCAAATGAATGGATACTCACCATTTCTAGTTTTCAAATGAGGCAGCGTGTTCGTCGTCCGATCTAGTACACTCTTGTTGAAATACGCACTTGTGTTGTCGGTGTTAAATCTGACAGGGGGAGAATTAGTTCGTGTGTCTTGGGACATTAGAGACCTAGGCTCTAGATGGTACCTAGGCTCTAGTTCGGGCATCTGAGATAGGTTGAGGGGGTTTCTGTTTGGATTGCTGTACAGAGACGGCGGCGGGGGTGTGGCGTATAGCTCTGGTGGCATTAACTGTTCCGCTGGGAGCTGAAACAAAAAATATAGGTTGTTAAGTGACCCGTACACTTCACTCTTACAAATTACAGTTCACATTTTGTCGCATTCTTTTCAAATGTTCTCATCGACTAAACTTTCATTGGACTTATACGAACATTTGGAAACCGAAATTAGTACGATCGATTGTTGTTCTTGAGTTTTAGCGAGATTAACAAACAGCTTTGTATGAGCTCAAATACTTTTATATAAGCAGACTCAGTGATAGTATTTTAGAGATAAAATAAAAGTTGGCTAATTCAAAAATGGATAAGAGGCTAAAGCGTTTAAGTGACACCATACTATGAAAATTACCCAAAAACATGGAAAAATATATTGGTAGAGACTATGAATGACTGAAAAGTAACAAATTAGCAATTACCACCAAATTAAAAGTGGCTTAAAAATAAAATTCCGGTAATTTTTGATGTCCTGACATTAAATCTTGACATCTACACATCTACACAATATAATAAAGAGGAAATATTTGTATTTTTGTATGTTTGTAACGAATAAACTAAAAAACTACTACAAAAAATCTTTCACCATTAGAAATCTACATTCAGCCTGAGTAACATAAGGCTATATGAAAAAAATGAAAATCCAAGATGGCCGCCGCCACAAAATGGCGGGTTACATATTTTTTTCCGCACCTACCTCAATATGGGTTTAAGCAAATATTTTTCGTTGTAACTAACGTGTTAGTTGTTAGTTGTTTGGTTTTCGCGATGGACTTGGTGGTGGAAAGTTGACTGTGTTTCAAAAAGCTTTTGATATTAGTCAAATTAATTGGCAGAGCTAAGCCTGCCGGGTCAGCTAGTATAAAATATATGTATATTTCTGGTTTGGGTATCAAATAAGGTTTAGTCTGAGGACTACAATATTTACCGCCTAATTATTATTAATATGTTTAACGGTCAAATACTCACCAATCCCGTCGTATTCAACGGCAAAGCGTTCTTGTACTTCAACCAATCTTCGTACACTTTGTCGTACGGCGGTCGGCAATCATTTGAGCCAATGTTGGGCATATGGCCCAAACTCGTTAGCGGGCCAAGGCTTTGTATGCTGGGACCGAGGTTCGGCATTGGGAGATTGGTCTGGTACGTTGGCCGCATCCTGTAGTCCATTGGTCGAACTTGGATATACTGGTTGCACGGGTCGATGTTGTGGTCGTAGAACCTGTCGCAGTTGGGAGGTATGTCGTATTTGTCAGCGCTGGACTTTGATATAAGTGGTCGGATCGAGCTATAGTCGGTGGTCGACGACTTGTTCGAACAGCTGTCGCTTATTTTGCCGTCCAACGGTATGATGTCGGGGTTTTTGTCTGTAATGAATGAAGGGAATATAATAACTCCGCAGCGGTGATAGCCCAGTGGCTTAGAATTCGACCTCGAGTCCGGGTTCGAATTCCAATGACTTTGTAAAAAAAAAAGTTATGTGCGCTTTATAAAATTAAATATCACCTGCTGTTACGGTGAAGGAAAACATCGTGAGGAAACCTGCATGCCTGAGAGTTCACAAAAAAAAAATGTTCTCAAAGGCATGTAAAGTCCACCAACCCGCAGTAGGCCAGCGTGGTGGACGGCGGCCTACATCCCTCCAATTGTGAGAGGAGACCCGACCCTGTAGTGGGTCATTAATGGGTTACAACAACAACAATAACTCCGTTATAAGCATACATTTTACGTACTGAACGATGTCGAACACTAACTTTATTCGTAAAAATCAAATAAACGAATGTAAGCAAGTTATCAAGTTAAAAGAATGTCGAAAGAATTTAAGAATTACAAGTAATGAAGGCCGTTATAATCTCTTTACCTGTGTGTCGCTTGATAATTAAATTATGTATGTGTGTTCTACGTCATACAAAAATGAGTGATACGAGTTCTTTATGCCCAATAACAAAAACGTATTTTCCTCCATTGCCAAGGAAGAAATATCGCGAATATTTTTGATGATTTTTTTTTATGTCCCGAAATTTAATTTTACGCGAGCACGGGGCGATAGCCTAGCTCGTAGCAGCTCTAGGAAAAATAAGACAAAATCTTTGACATTTGCTTCATTCAATTCGCGAACTTACTTACGGTTTCACTTCTTACCTAAGCTATCAACGCTTTCAGACTCCTTCGTACCCGTGAGCGGAATATTAGAAGTCTCGTCCTGTCTCCGTTTGCCTTTCTCATTTTTATCTGAAACAAAAGAATATTTATTAAAAATAAATGTTATAAAATGTTATAAACTTATGTATATTATAACGTTGTATATAATGTCTTTTGTAGCATAGTTTTACATCGATATCACGAAAACTACTGAACCGATTTTGATGAAACTTTTACCACTCCCTATAGAACTAACAAAGAAAGAACGATTACGACCCGTCAATTAGTTTCAGATATATGCAAGTCGTGCCGATAACATACTTGTTTGAAGTCGGCTTAAAATTCCACTAATTTAAGATGTTATGTTGATGTTTTGTTCTTAGTCATTTTTTGTTCAATTAAAATCTTAAAATGTTAATTGACGACGTCAAGGCGGAAGTATGGTGAACAATGCAATGGCTGGCAATGAGATTGTGTTCATTAAATCTTCAGCATTCATTCATCTTGCTCATTAGAACCGTCTACTGCTAGACTTAGTTCATTGTTGCATTGTTAAATGAAAATGTAATTTCGTTTTACTGTCAATGAAAATGAAAGGTAAAACATAATATAGCTACACCAGAAAAATAAAAATGTTTAACACACCTCCGCCGCGAAATCGCGAAATGCTTGAATGTTTCACCCAAGTTTCACCCGTATTACAACGGACAAACGGTGGCAAACTACAGCGGTTTTGCATTTCGCGATTTCGCGGCGGAGGTGTGCTGACGCGGTCAATTAAATGATATTCATCTTTGCCATATTCATCTTTGATACACTAATATCTGTGTAACCCTGTACCCTATTATCATGGCGCACGCAAAAGTTATACTTGGGCCATTACAAACGTGCGAACTGAGTCATAAATCATTTTAATCAGACCTCTCGCTCACACTTATAGGCATACCGGATCTCTCGCTCACACTTCTAGTGTTGTGTGTAACAATAAACAGGAATTTGTCGATAGTTAGTAGCAGGTAATAAGGGAAAGGTTAAGTACAATAATTTTAAACAATTATTAATCAGTTTGGAATATTAATCTATATCTGTGTCATCGTCTGTGCAGCATGTACCAGTACTTATCAACGACCACGTCATCTGACTACCTGAACCCGAGCGGCATCCCTTTATCGATAACGAGTTGCCCAGCATTGTCACATTCCTTTGACGTAACGTTTTCTGACTCAGTTCGCACGTTTGTAATGGCCCAAGTATAGTACAATACGACAACGTCATTGCATACCTTTCGTCGTACGTCAGTGCGTATTCCAATTACGACAACTCCATACAGAGCCCTGTGTTTCACATGTGTCGTGTTGGTTCCTCGGTCGTTTAAGTCAGACAATTAGGTCAAGGCCTATGCTGTAATTACTTTGGGCTATTTTTCGTCCTCACGAATCCGAACATTTTCTGGTCCGAAAACAATGAACGTCTAAGCCGCGAGCACTATCGTCAAAGTATTCATACGGTAAACGTCAGTCGTTCGTATGTCATATGTTAGTCTATGGCACACGTTAACTATACGAATATTTCGACGATACTGTTCATTCTGAAACCATTGAAAGCATTTTATCGGTTGTGGGTGTCCGGTATTGGAGCTAT
The DNA here is from genome assembly GCA_905147235.1 of Erynnis tages. Taxonomy (NCBI): domain Eukaryota; kingdom Metazoa; phylum Arthropoda; class Insecta; order Lepidoptera; family Hesperiidae; genus Erynnis; species Erynnis tages. Next base: position 3,076,549 of record LR990097.1, read on the forward strand.
TTGAATATAAAATCGTTTGCCGAGCCATCAGCTTTTATAGAGGTACCTATACTCAGCCCATAACCAAGGATATTGATAAAAATCCCCGTGGCTATTTCAAACAATATAAAGTTTCACGCCGTGCAATAATAGGTTGCTTTAGCCACACGTCTCGTTATGTACAATAGTACTTACTTTCTCCCTTATTGCAGTACCGACAGCAAAACACGACGGCGGATACGGCGGTCAGCGTGGCGATCACTCCCACCGCCCCCAGAACTATTATCAGGACGGTGGTCAACTCCACTTTTACTGGCACTTGAGCTGAAACAAAGGTGATAATATAGTTGAAAATTATGAAAAAACCTCTTCCTTTTTTGAAGTCGGTTAAAAAATTATGTTTAAGAATAAATAAACAAAACTAACCCGTATGTCGCTGGGGGTATTTCAGGAGGCTTGAAGTTAACGTGACGGGCTCACTGGACCCCTTCCTGTTGAACGCCTTGACAGACACGCCCAGAGCGCTGCTGGCTGCCAGGCCAGACACCTCGAACTCTGGCTCGTCGTTGCTGATGTTCCTCAGAAGCAACCCAGTCGCCATGTCGAAGACCTTGGATGAGAGGAAAAATATAAAATTAATTGTCAGTAACCCATTAATGACTCACTACAGGGTCGGGTCTCCTCTCACAATGAGAAGGATGTAGGCCGCCGTCCACCACGCTGGCCTAGTGCGGGTCGGTGGACTTCACATGCCTTTGAGAACATTTTTTTTTTGTGCGGGTTTCCTCACGATGTTTTCCTTCACCGTAACAGCAGGTGATATTTAATTTTTATAAAGCGCACATAACTTTTTTTACAAACTCATTGGTGCATGCCACTGGGATTCGAACCCGGACCCCTCGATTCGAGGTCGAATTCTAAGCCACTGGGCTATCACCGCTTAAAATCAATTAATATTAAGTAAGTAATAGAAGGTAAGCGCGTTGAACGTGAAGAGATGACCCTACCAATAATATCCATCAATTTGTATATTGCGGTTGTGAAATATTTTGTTAAGCCTTAATTTTTGTTTACATCATAATGGTGTTAAAGTGATAGGGTTCCAGCGCATTAGCAATTTGAGAGAGCTAATATAAAGATATACTTATTATTTAGTTACTTACTTGAAGAAGGAATGATTGTCGGATGCCACCATCGTGGCCGGGCGTGCAGTTGAGCGTCAACGAGTCGTACGTCACATTGGTGATCTCACAACCCTTCAGTGGCGATGGTTTATCTGGAAAAATATTTAATTTTTATCTAAAGGAAAGAAGATTGTAAAATAATTCTTTACACGCTACACACCTCCTGTATCATAATAAGATAATAAATAAATCTGAGTGAATATAGTACATAACTTCATCTAAATGCGTTCCGTCATTTTTGCGTTGCGTTGCGTTAAAAATTATCATCTATTTGCCATTGTTAAATAAATTTATTACGCTACATTATTTATAAACGAATTATTTTAAAATATTATCAAATTATATCATTAGTCAGTGCTAATGTTGTTTAGTATGCAACATGGCAAACCTAATTATTATCTGTCACTGAGTCCTAAATAAAACTGGCTTTTTATTCATGGTTACCTTATACTGTTATTTAAAATTTAAATAAGTCACGATATTCTTTAAAAAATTAAAAATTATTATTATTCGTGTATTATTAGTCACCATTATATCATTAGTCAGTAAGAGCTGTTTAGTATTTAACGCGGTGTGTTACCCTGTCACCCGGTCATTAGTCATTTAGAACTAGACTAACAAACTGTTTCCAACTAGGTTACATTTGTCAAATCAGTTCAAACTGTTTGTGAAACTGTAATGTTGGGGAATAATTTTGATGTAGAGGTGATTCCCTATTTGTGGTATTAAAGTGCGCACAGCCGTTGATCGCAAGCATTCAAACCTTTGATGGGCCAGATATCAGATGACTTATTGTTACAACTATTCACATGGTGAAAAGTAGGTTCCATTCCATGTTGCTCTATTACAGGTTGGATCTCAGTCATGCAAATTTCCTCAGTGTTTTAGCTTTTTCTGTTACAGCGGGTGATATTTAATTTTTGTAAAAAAAAAACGAAACTAAGGAAAGTGAAAAAAATCTGTAATAATTATCATGATTGATATGCATGAGAAAGATAAGCCACTCTCAGTTGTTACCGATAACAGTCGATAAACGTCGTCGAAGTCGCTTGTATCTCCAACAATTCGTCCGTACTCTTGCGTAAAAAGACCCAAAACCAAAAAGAGTGCGTAAAAAGTGGTGGCATAAATATTTGAGTACTTACCAGCGGGTAGAATGTGGTACAAGCACGGCTTGCTCTGTCGTCCCACGGAGTTAGTCCCTGTACATTGTACCCAGCCGTAGTCCGATGACGTATTCACCATGTAGAAGAACGAACCTAGAACATTTGAAGGGTTAACAAAGTTTTATAGGCGGAAGAAGAATTATGAGTGTAGTCTGAGCTACGAGCTATCGTTTCTCGAGAAGATTCAGAAATAAGATAGTGTAAATGTAGACTCGAGTAAAAGAAAGAGAAAGAAAATAGACTGGCATGGGCCCGTGAATATAGAAGGTTAAACATGATATAGTCCTCGATAGCAAAAAAATTGTAGTCGCACGTATCATGAGCACAGTCTTTATTGGTCGGTTTGATATTGAATGCGCTGTTGGTTCACGCGATTGGTTCGTCAGTCTGCTGTACATTGGCCGATAGTCTACAATATCCCTGCCACTAATTTTATCTGCGCTCTCGACTTGTGACGGTAGTTTTCTAAATATAGAGAGGTGCGCGAAATCTGGTTAGGTTTTACCTGTTAAAAAAGAGCATTTTGTATTTTGAGGCATATTTGACTTGTACAAACTCACCGAGCGTGTTTTGTGTGTTCAACGTGGAGGTCGTGAGCTCGTGTTTGCTGTGTGTCGAACTGTTGAACCACCAGTGATACGTCATAGGCTCCTGTCAACAAAATATTCAGTTAGGATTTAAATGATTCACTCTCCAAAAAAAATAAAAATATATTCTTATATCGGGTAGAGCCATAGTAGCTCGCCCGGGGTTTATCGTGAACCGTTACTTCTCCATGTCTTACTAAGACAGTCTTAGTGTTTAGGTCGAGGAGCTGATGCCGGAGATACGTTAGATGAGGCGAATATCTTATTCGCCCGACTCTTTAGGCCGCTTGGTGGACTGATGCCCTGTAAAACCAATAACTAACCCATATTCGTGCAAATAAATGATTTTGATTTTGATTTTGATCACACCCTTCCGACCCGCAAACACCTAGAGGCTCCATTTAGTTACCTCTTGGGCACGAGATCCCGTTTTGGCACGAGATCTCCCACCCGGATAGGTGATGATGGCTGGGGAGCTGCCGTGCTCAATCGAGCACAAAAAAACTCCTAGATGACACAATCATGTCATCTCGGAGCTTTGTATATATAGCAGCGATGTAGAAAACTTCGATAGCGTGATTCAGGATACACGTGGCGCCGTCGCTTGACGAGTGGAATAAGACGCCATTGTATTGTAATTCCGAGCTTCAGACATAAAGCTGGTAGAAAACAAAATACACGTGGCTGTATTCGGAGAAAATTTTCATTGTTGTTATTATGGCAAAATATGTTTTCATAACATCAAAAGATGTCCTAATGTCCCTTGGTTTAGAGCGGTGGCCTAACGGGGTTTTCAATTACGAACCGTTTGTGTTCTTATATTATTTCCGTATTTACGTGTTTCCGTGTTTTCGTATTTTTTGCCGGATTAATTCCTATGCCGGCTGTTGCGGACATGAAAATATCATGAATAATAAATTGTGTTCCCGCTGGGCTTGTTTACCTGTTCATTTATGATTCTATCTGTACTTTTATCTAAGCCATGAAAGATGTTAAATAAGGAGTAAAAACGCGAATCGTTGGAGTTATAACTCCTTTCTTTTCGAATTTTACGTACAGAAATGAATGGAATCAGTCTTAGACTATGCTGGGACCCGAAAAAAGTGCAATGCGCCCGACCATAATACTTTGATATTAAATGTAAGAGAAATTGCCGGTCATTCGGACCCCTCTGAGGATGGGGGCCCTGGGCACTGGCCCCGAGTGCCCTTATGTAAACACTTTTCCTTACCGACACTGGTCAGAAAATAGGATGCGCTATAGAAAGTGACAGAACTCTATCCTTCCTTCCTTCCTTTCAGCCCTCGGTAGTCCACTGCTGTACATGGGCCTCCCCTAATCGACGCCACTCCGCCCGGTCCTGGGCCCTCTGAATACAACGGTTTCCCGCTGCCTTCTCCAGGTCAATAGTAGGAGGGCGGCCGGTGCTCCTTTTACCTAAACGTGGTCGCCATTCGAGGACCTTCCTTCCGCATCGGTTGTCAGTCCTACGCCAGCCCATAGCCACTGGGGTCGTATGCTGGTGTTTGCCCTTGCTAATGACGACTAAAATGTTCGCTTCCAATAAAGTATCTCCATCGGCAAGCATATCTCTCCAGCCGAAAACCCCTATAAAAACTCAATAGCATGATATCTGAAACAACATGGATCATGTTTCCACGGACATAGATCCAAAATATCCTGTTCGGCATCCCTTTTGAAATGTTTATAGTCCCACGAAATACACACGCGTCGGATCGTTTTTGCGTTTTAAGCTAACTATAGACAGAGGGGGAAATACGGGAGTAATTTTTAACCGACTTCAAATTGTTTAATAGTTCTACAGCGGTGATAGAATCGAGGGGTCCGGTTCGAATCCCAGTGGCACGCACCAATGACTTTGTAAAAAAGTTATGTGCGCTTTATAAAATTAAATATCATCTGCTGTTACGGTGAAGGAAAACCTGCATGCCTGAGACTTCACACAAAAAGTTCTCAAAGGTATGTGAAGTCCTCTAAGCAGCAGTAGATAAGCGTGGTGGACTAAGGCCTACATCCTTCTCATCATGAGAGGAGACCCGACCTTTAGTCGGTCATCACTGACAATAATTCTACGTACACTGATGTTATGTTATAGGAACTACTTATAATCTATTAGGGCTTCCTATCAAATATGCAAAAATATTGGTGTACAATTAGAATTGACCAAAACAAGCTAACGTTGCAAGTTATGCAATTGATTGTTCTTGTTTTTACTTCGTTAATTACTGACTAGCTGTCCCGGCGCACTTTCTTCTATCAAACATAGAAATTTCTATTATTTTCCACGCATTCCTTTCGGATTTTCTTACCGTATAAACCTTCCTTGGACTTTACAGGACTTGGACAGCGGGAAACCGTTCAACGGGACCAGATACGGGTGGAGTGGCATTGATTAGGGGAGGCTCAAGGGAAGGAAAGATTAGTAGATAGGTACAGACCACTCAATATTTAATCGAAACTACTCCACAAAACAACAGATATACCGTTTAAACCAAACATGGTAAGCTATTATCGGCACGAACATACATCATACGGCCACAAACATATCTCTGGATATCCTCTTTGACACCGCTTTAAAAATGTTTCGACCACGCAATACACGTCTGCGGGATTTACACGCGTCCTTTTCCAGAGTTATTTGAAACCGACGAACCGACGAAAAATTGTCACACTGAGGAAAACAGTCAGCGATAAAAGCCCAGTGTTTTTAAAGAAAAAGTCTTCGGATATTGATAAAAAAAGTGATCGGGGAAACGAAAAAGGTTGGTTTCTTTAAAGCAGAACTTTTGCTTAAAGACAGACTGGTAGAGAAACTTTTGGTAGAGAAATCTACTAGCTGTGCCCGCGACTTCGTCCGCGTGGAATTCTAAAATAATGGTAGCCTAAGTTACTCCTTATTACATCAGCTATCTGCCAGTGAAAGTCCTGTCAAAATCGGTCCAGCCGTTCCAGAGACTTGCCGGAACAAACAGACAGACTTGAACTTGACTGAATTTGAAACACATTAAATGAGCATGATGTTTTACGGCGGATTAATAGGGCGCCGGTAATGTTCTTAATAAGTGATATGATAAGTCAGTAACCCATTAATGACCCACTACAGGGTCGGGTCTCCTTCTCGTAATGAGAGGGATGTAGGCCTTAGTCCACCACGCTGGCCCACTGCGGGTTGGTGGACTTCACATACCTTTGAGAACATTTTTTTTGTGAACTCTCAGGCATGCAGGATTCCTCACGCTGTTTTCCTTCACCGTAACAGCAGGTGATATTTAATTTTATAAAGCGCACATTACTTTTTCACAAAGTCATTGGTGTGCCACTGGGATTCGAACTCGGACCCCTCGATTCGAGGTCGAATTCTAAGCCACTGCGCTATCACCGCACCGATATGATAAGTGGGTACAGTTTATCTTTTGAAGTTGTTAAAAGAACGACTGTTATTGGCCTGTCACGCATGTATACGAAAAAGCAAATTACAGAGGGTTCAAATTTAATATTAAAACCTATAGATCACATAATATGTTTTCTTATAACCCGACTAGTTATATAGTCTATAAATATTTCAATAAACGACTTACACAATAAAATTTATCGATGATCGGTTGCAAGCAAATATTTCTCAACTAGATCGACTAACTAAACCGAATTTGGTTATTCAAACAACCGACAGTATCGTGACACGGATAGTTGGACAGAGTACTCGTACATGTGTCTAGGGAGGATGGGTCTCTGAGACGAAGGTCGGAAAATGGGTCGGTCGGACCCTCCCTGTATCGGTTGATAACAGTGATTTATGCGATTCCCACCCGATTTGAGTATTACAATTTAGTTACGTCACTACTGGCCTCTTGTAAGTAATCTCGTGTCACACATAAACTCAAACTCAAAAGCTTTTATTCATTATTAGGTACAATTTGTGCATAGTTAATGAAAGTCATACAGATAAATTATACATTCTACATTCATCCGCTTTGATCGCCCCTCAGGCAAAACGTGGACTGGGAGGAAAAAGCGGGCGGAAAAAAACTCCCAGCACTCTTTTAAAAGTAAATAAAACTTAGTCTATAGTGCAGGATATTTGAACTGGAAATACTGTTGGTTAGTGTTATACCAGTATTGGTCAAGAGATGGCGCCACAGGTAGCCTGAATCACGCTATCGAAATTTTTAAAAATGTAAAAATCTTTGATTTGTGTTTGATAGAAATATCTTAGAGTCACCACTGGTCCCTTACGGGTCATGTTATTTATATCCGTTTATGTCATTTTAGATGGCAAAACCATGGTAGGTCACCCGGACCTTATCGCAAACCTGTCGTAAAGCAGCATAACTGTTCTTCATGTCTTGTGTATTAGCTGCGGAGGCGTTAATACTGGAGATATTTTATTTGAGGCGTACATCTTAGTCCTCATGCGTAGCAAAGCCTCAGATAGGATTTCTAATGAGGTTACTAATTGAGGTTGGATGTGCCGTGTGCGTGTCCATTGCCGGCAGTACCATTTAACATCAGGTAGCTTGCAAGCCCGTTTTCTACACAATTTGTATTGAAAATAAAAGCTATATCTAAGTAAAGATATTCGAGTTTAATATTGTCAGTAACCCATTAATGATCCACTACAGGGTCGGGTCTCCTCTCACAATGAGAGGGATGTAGGCCTTAGTCCACCACGCTGGCCTAATGCGGGTTGGTGGACTTCACATGCTTTTGAGATAATTTTTTTTGAACTCTCAGGCATGCAGGTTCCCTCGCGATATTTTCCTTCACCGTAACAGCAGGTGATATTTAATTTTATAAAGCGCATAACTTTTTTACAAAGTTATTGGTCACTGGCCACTGGGATTCGAACCCGGAACCCCCAAATTCGAGGTCTAATTCTAAGCCATTGGGCTATCAACGCTTCGAGTTTAATGTAAATATCTTCATTTCATAGGTGAGGGAGACATACTCGTAGTAGTGTGCCAGATGAGGGACAAAGTAATTTATAAAATTTTATAATTTGTTTCAAATTTATTCAGTTAAAATTTTATTCAAAAGAACTCAAAATGAAAGTACGGCATTATGCAAAACGTGAAAGAGCGAATATTCCACATCGCGCAAATGAGATTAAATTGTGCTAAATTTCAATTTAATGTACTTACTTAAAATTAATTAAATTTTCATATCAGTTGATACTAATTTATCAGCAGCTTTTGTTTTGTATGAAACCAAATGTTTCATTAACGATTATGGGATGTTTATAGAAATTATTTAATAACAATTAATAGATCTTCAACGTGTAGGCCTTTTTTATTTGCGATGAACTTATTAATTCCAAAACATTTGTTTTCAATAACTTTTCACTAAAATAATATAAATAAAATAAAAATCACACTATAGATGAAAAGGCTGTAAATATTAAGCTATATTAGTACCTATTACGTACTACATTAAATTTGCTTACAAGATTTGTGAATACAATACAACTTATTTAAATATATATATGTATGTTTATCAGCTATCTGATCACCATAACACAAGCTCACAGCTTACTTTGGGATCAGAAAGCCATGTGTGAGTTGTCCCACACTATTTATTTATTTATGCAAAGCAATTAAAAATAGTCTTATTTCATTTGTATGACAATGACGAACATTGGTCAATTTCAAGTCCAAATATTAAAAATTAAATGAAAGTAAAAATCATACAGGTCACAGATTAAAAATTGAAGCTTAAAAATGCAGAATGATATTATGTAAAACGTGGCAAGCGAAAATATTTTCACCGCACAGATAATATTGAGAGCGGTGAATTCAAATCGGATTTGCAGAATGTATTAACTTATACGTATTGTAATTTAAAATTTAAAAGTAGAAGACCGTGCTGCACTTTTTTTTGTCTCCTTTCCGAATGAGAAGGATGTAGGCCTTAGTCCACCACGATGGCCTATTGCTGGCCGGCGGACGGCACACACGTTCAAAAACTTTATGGAGAATTCTCTAGCACGCAGGTTTCCTTCACAATTCCAACATGTGACATGACTTTTATGAAGGTTTTGGTGCTGCCACTGGGATTCGAACCCTGACTCCTCGGAATGCTTAGCAGTGGCTAAGACACTATCACAATGATTACATGCGCGTATTTTTCAGTTTATACGAACTGATTCTTATAAGGCGTTTTATAAGAAAATGTGTCATAGACACACTTGGCATATGGATAAACAGTATCGGAAATGTATAATCTTACCTTAGGGTTGGCATCTAGGTCACACTCTATCTCTATTATTTCTCCTCTTGCCGCCCTCAGGACAATTGGTTGAGTTGACTTGCAGGTTGGAGTATCTAGAGCAATGATAATTTAGTTAGAAACATTAAAAAACGAGCTTTCCATGGTGTATTGTATTCTACAAGTCAAGCCCTTTCATTTGATGCCCATATTGGGTGGGTTGTACAAAAAGACGAATCAATGCGCCATTTTGTTGCGGCGGCCATTTTGGATTGACAACAATACATACTCGTATAATTAGTAATTATATGTATAATTGCACTGAGGCGCGCATAGCCCCGCTGCTTGAGTAGATCGCAAGCGATCTAAATGTTAAGCAGCGTTGGGCGTCGGCAACGTATACAAACATACATACATATAAATATTGTGTAGTTCCATTAATAACAACTTCCGTTAATATCCTCTTCGGTTGTGGACATACATACGAATTGTGCCGAATTGATAACCTCCTTTTTTGAAGTCGGTTAAAAATTGGCAGAAGCATTCTACTTACATTTGACGTCGAGTATAAGTCTCTCGCTCGGTCCTTCTCCCAGGCTGTTCCTTGCTGAGCACACATAGGCTCCAGCGGCCTTCCGCGACACATGCTGTAGCACCAGGCTCTGGTTGGCAAGCAGCACTCCGGGACCGGGCTTCACTATTGCACCCTGTTGAAAGAAAAAATCAGAAATGAAAACAATAAAATTATTAGCGAACAAAAGCGGTGATAGCCCAGTGGCTAAGAATTCGGCCTCTTACTCGAGGGGTCCGGGTTCCAATCAGTGGCACGCACCAATGACTTTGTAAAAAAAGTAATGTGCGCTTTATAAAATTAAATATCACCTGCTGTTACGGTGAAGGAAAACATCGTGAGGAAACCTGCATGCCTGAGAGTTCAGAAAAAGAATGTTCTCAAAGGTATGTGAAGTCCACCGACCCGCAGTAAGCCAGCGTGGTGGACTACGGCCTACATCCGGTGAGAGGAGACCCGACCCTAAACGTTACTAACTCATAAGTTATAGACCATTTTGTACTTACATTGTGAGTAAAATAAACATGATTGTGCCACGGATTCGCTCGCACTCTGCAGTCCAGGTACACGTCTGAGCCCTCCACTACCTTGCTTGCGTCCAGGTTCGCTCCCAACTCCAGTTTCACTACCGGGAGATCTGTAACAATTTCAATAATGTCTTATTATGGGTTAGTGTTTAGTTCATGAATATCACCCAAAATAAAGCTAAAGAACTTCCCATCAATAAAATCCTAACCATCCTCAAGAGAGCAGGGTTAGATGAGGAGCTCTAAATCCCAAAGGTCAAATCTGAATCGGTCTAAAGTGGGTTTTTCGCCAAAAGATGGCTTCATGTGTCAATGTGTCATGAGTTGAGCTAAGACCCCAGGTAGGTCAAAATAATTCGGTCAATATTTTCTCGTCGCGAATTTGCGAATAATAATTGCGAATAATAATTATATCCCAAGCCGGCAGACATTTCGAGAAGTGTTCGAGACATCATATAGTCATGTTGAATCGATTATCTGCCAGCTGTTGGGTTATTGCTTGAGCATAATTTCCTATGATTCGAAGATCACACCTGCCAAAGCTAATCACTAATCACGACCCAAGTGGCGCAGTAGTTAAGATGCCGGTGCGCTGCGCGGAAGGTCCTGGGTTCGATTCCCAGCAGAGCAGAGATTTGAATGATGAATTTGATCTGGTTTGGGTGTGTTGTGTTCTTTTCTTGTGTGTGTTCATGGCGCCCACGACACAGGGAATCCTAGTGTGGGGCTATGAGTGTGAAGCGTTATTTATTTATTATTTATATCAGACACTTTGAGCACTTAACGTCAAGTGGTCTGCACGCTTTGATACTCACGTTGGATCTCCATCTTCCACCCGTCCTCGTGAGTGGAGTGCGGTAGCGAGGGCTGGACCGCTCTGCACGAGATGACTCTGCCAGCATCGTCGATGGCTGGCACGAAGGTCAGAATACTGCTGGTCACGTTGCCGTCCGTTGAGGACTGTTAATAGAATAAAATAAGTAAATATTGTGGGACAACTTATATATAGCTTTCTGATCCCCACTTAGGCTGCGAGCCTGGAGTATGGTAATCAGACAGCTGATACACGTAGTCACGTACATAATTATATATACTTTTAAATAATAATAAAAAAGTACACTGGATTTTCTCGAATTGTGAGGTAATGTTTCGAACATTCTGGTATTGGTGATACGATAAAGCAGACGCATTTAAATATTATATTCTCAATGAACTGTTTAAGCTGGATCCTCACAAGAAAAATTGCCAACTTTTGTTTCGATCAACACACAGAAAAGTCAGAAATTGTCAACAATTTCAGGAGAAATGCACTTTCATGAAGGTCTTAGTGAAATTTGACTAGATTGAAATAAGGAGAAAAGTAAATGTTTACATTTTTTCGGATTTTAAAGTCGCGGGAAAAAGTTTATATCCCATATAACATAAAATAATTAGGTATGGATAAGAGAACAATGTCAATCAAACGCATCGTATTATCTATCAAAGTCAAGATTTCATCTGATCTACCCTATTCCCCATAGGCTGCTCCTCCTGTCTTGTTACCATAAGGAACACTTGTTAACATTTCCAAGTTAAGATATCTTATATCTTAGATATCTGATACAAATTTCTATTCAAATGTCAAAAGAAAAGTAGATAACCGTAAATCTGATACGAATTGAACGAAATCTGATTTGGCACTGACGTACATCGTTACCCCTTGTAATTGCGACGGCAAAATCGGTCGCTCGCGTCAAGTTTATCGTACGACAATGTCATTGCGTACATTTGTCGCGTGACAGTGCGTATTTAAATTAGGACAGAGACCGGTTCCATTCAGAGACCGGTGGTTGAATTTTGTCGCGTTGGCCGGTCTGTCGGTTGTGTTGACTTGCGACAGTCAATTCAAAATGGCGATCACGTCTTGACAAAAGACAACTAAGCTGCAATCGCAGGCCTAATGCGGGTTGGTGGACATCAAATGCCTTTGGTTTCCTCACGATGTTTTCCGTCAGTGTTACAACTGGTGAATTTAAGTTTATAAAGCCGAATTCTTAACCAATGTGCTCCGCTTAACCAACCGCTATCACCGTTTCCGGTGGAATTATGTAACTTATAAACGAATAAATAGCAATAAATTAATTCTACGTAAATGTCCACCAAACCCTATAAACCCGTATTCAAATTACTTCTCAACTCGCCGGGTCTTCTGGACCGGTGTTTGTCAGTGACAGCACAATAACGGACCACCATTAATACATTAACCACCTGTCAATAGAGATGGTAATCTAACGAGATATCAATCTAAATTAATCGATAATTGTGTGTTTCAAAGGCACCGTTCAGTGATTTATATTTGACCCAATGTGTTGCTATTTTACATGTAATTAATTGTAAGGACCACGGAGGGGCGTTCATGTTAAGATTGGATGCACTGTACCTACCTAACGTACCAGTTAATATCGCCGCTGAAGTATATTATTTACCATCCTGTTCTAGACATCTAGTTCCTGTTCACAAATTGTAATTTAATTCTGAAAAAGATTACTAGTCACTATAATTTATTTTTTAAAGCAATTTAAACATTTTTTTCACTAAAATGTAGTGCCACAATGAATAGTACATAGATGAATGGTGAAATGAAATGATGAAATCCGTAGAAGAACGAAGGTGACAGACATAGCTCTCAAAGATTGCACATTAAAGTGGCAATGGGCTGGCCACATGGTTCGCAGGACTGACAACCGATGGGGAAAAAGGGTCCTCGAATGGCGACCACGTTTAGGCAAAAGGAGCACAGGCCGCCCTCCGACCAGGTGGACTGATGACCTGAAGAAGACAGCGGGAAACCGTTGGATTCAGAGGGCCCAGGACCGGGCGGAGTGGCGTCGATTAGGGGAGGCCCATGTCCAGCAGTGGACTACTAAGGGCTGAAAGGAAGGAAGGAAATAGCACAAGAGTAAAAAGTGGACTGTATTTTCTTTGGTCCTCTATAAAGGCCGCCTATCACTCCTCACTGAGCCGGAAGTAAGCTGAGCCCAAGTGCGCTCGTTGCATGACGAACACATTCATGTTCAATTAAGCACGTCGCGAGCAATTCAATCGAAAACTATGATAAAATTGTCGCATTTAAAAGCTCTTAATTTACCTCCTTTGGAAATTCATTTTCATTCGATTATATTTTTCCGACCGACTTCATTTGTTTTCTACTTTTTTTTTTATGAATACTGTCTTAAATGGTATTTTTTTGTACGATTGGTTTTAATTGAAGTGTGGTTGGGATTTTATCATTTATTTAAATTTAAAAAACTATTTCATGTTATGGTGTGATCAGAACAAAGGTGTTGCCATGACACAGAATGCAATGTGCTGTTTATTGCATAGCACGGTCCATATGCAGATTTAATTAAGCGTGTCACGTGCGTAATTGAATTGTTTGTTTGCAAAATTTTGTATTATAGGTACTTCGTTTATTCTGTGACTAGGGTTACGACAGACAAAAGGGAGTAGTCAGTGGGGCATATTAAACAAATTCAATAGTTTTATGGGCAAGTCCGTTAGTAACATGGGTGCTATGCTTTTTATATCCCACTATTGGGCACGGGTCTATCAGGACCATAGGTAGATGCCTGGAGTTCATCATGATGCTCCAATGCGGGTTGGTGGACCCCATGGAGCTACCCATGTCCGATGTTTTCAAACCACACATGGGTCTTACGATATTGTATATCATATGTCATCATATGTCAGTCATTAGTACCTATGTCATATGTCAGTGTTACGATAAGGCATGACGATTGCTAGCGATTCAATAAACACCGACACTGACGACTTAACGTGCTCTACCAAGCACGTAAGCGCGTGTTATTAGCCACAAACGATCACCATTCATTTTTGTTGGTATTTGTTGGTTTTTGTTGGCGGTTGGCATGTTTGGCAGAGGAAGCCTCTTAGGAAGCGAGATGTTCATGCCTGAGCAGCGACCGTGCTTCGATTACGTCATCTCGGATTTTTGTGAGTACGCCAGTGAAGTATAAAACTTCGATAGCGTGATTCAGGCTACCCGTGGCGCCATCTCTTGATAACTTGCGAAAGCATCAATACTTACAGTTTCTCTCACGGACTTGAGCCTGGTGCCGCCCTTCCACCAGGAGATGGTGGGCTTCGGTCTCGCTCCCACAGCTTGGCAGACCAACTCCGTGCTCTGACCGGCTACCAGCGGTCGCTTACCACCTTGCAGGCGCACCCAGAGTGGTCGGACTGTGGACAAAGAGGTATTTATTTTAACTACATACGAGTATAAGCGGTGAATTTGACCCCATTTGACCCCTTAAACTAGGGATCCGGGTGAAAAGGAAGGGAAAACAAATGGTATGCTTATACTTCTTTATTGGTCTGAGGCTTAGGTACAACCAAATATAATTTTGTTTTTGGTTCTGTGTGGTCAAATATAGTTTTCTTAATAACAGGTCGCTGGTCCTGGTAATGATACGCACAATACCAATCAGCGCACAGAGGATCATTAACTTGAAATAAATGATCTTTTAATGACACCCAAAACAGGCACTTTTTAGGGTTCGGTAAAAATAGCAAAACTGTCTCTTTAGAACTTTTGCATTAAAAAAAACTGAATCCTTGATTTTTCCCTTAAGACCCTACTATAATTCTCCTGAGACCCTAATATTATGTGCCAACATGACCTATACGTAAGTTAACGTCATTCAGTCATTAGTCCTACTATATATTATATTATACTATTATAAATGCGAATATTTGTGAGTATGGATGGATGTTTGTTACTCTTTCACACAAAAACGGCTGAACAGATTTTTATGAAATTTGGTACACAGATAGATCACCTGGATTAACATATAGGATACTTTTTATCCTTCTCTGTACCAAGTTCTAAAATCCACGCGGGCGACGCCGCGGGCACAGTCTAGTATATCATATTATGTCAGTCTGAGTTAACATTGTACCTATAATTAAACGAACTTACCTTAAGTGAAGTTCTATTTCAATTTTACGAATTTCATCATCATATAGGATACTTTTTATCCTTCTCTGTACCAAGTTCTAAAATCCACGCGGGCGACGCCGCGGGCACAGTCTATTATATCATATTATATCAGTCTGAGTTAACATTCCCGTCGTCTTGATGTTCCAATGGATTACTATATGAAACTGTGTAAGTTCAAGGCACTGAATACAATCGAGTGCAACTCGCGCTTGGCCGTTTTTTAAAAGCCTAGACAACGACCACTCTCATATACCTACGGTGGCAAGTAATTTCCATATAAAAAATTCAAGGGACCTCGTTCTGAAGTACTTTTTATCCCACATTGATGGATGATTTTTTGATACGCATATGTAAATCTCAATTTTTAATTTACGTTAATGGAGCTGCCCCGGCTATGGAAATTGAATAATCCTGAGATTTTTTTCGCTGTCGGTAATCATTAAAATTCAATTTATAAGCGTGTCACAGAGTTCGTCCGGATTGCGTGCAGTGCTGCCAACATATAAAAAATGCATTTTGAAATAATAAAAAGTAAGTACTTAAAATCTTAAAATCGTACTTAAAATAATAAAAAGTAGTCGGTGATACCCCAGTGGCTGAGAATTCGACCTCGAATCGAGGGGTCCGGGTTCGATCCCAGTGGCACGCACCAATGACTTTGTAAAAAAGTTATGTGCGCTTTATAAAATTAAATATCCCCTGCTGTTACGGTGAAGGAAAAGATCGTGAGGATACCTGCATGCCTGAGAGTTCACAAAAAAAAATGTTCTCAAAGGTATGTGAAGTCCACCAACCCGCAGTAGGCCAGCGTGGTGGACTAGGGCCTACATCCCTCTCATTACGAGAAGGAGGCCCGACCCTGTAGTGGGTCATTAATGGGTTACTGGTACTTAAAATCACAATGCTATTTTATTGTATGTACATACTCGTATATGCTGAAGGTGCATTCGATTATAATTTATTTGATATTCAGCTCCAGATTTTATATACAGCGTTGAGAGTAGATACCGAAGACATATCGCAAGGGAAGAGTAACCGAAACACATTTTCTATAAACAAAGCAATAACTTGAACGTATGGTGTCGGATTTCGCCTCATTCTCTCAGGATTGAGGGCCCGATACCTCGATCTTCCAAAAATATTGATATCCGGGTGTATTTGAGATATTTCGCAGCTCGGTTTTCATATTAGTTTTGTTTTATTTCCTTTTATTCCCCTATAGGAATATTGTCATAATAATGTGCTTTGCCATCCATTAAAGAGTGCTCGGAGTTATTTCCGACCGATTTTTTCTACCAGTGTACCTTTTGCCTAATTGCCAAATGTTGCTCGTACGACAATCGTAGTTGTACACATTTTGTTCGTGTCACATCCAATCAGGAGAGCTGACTTCAGAGCCCTGTGTTTAAATTATTTCGTGTTCATTATGTCAGCCAATTAGGACAATCTATGCTTTTAGCCAATGAGCTTGCAAAAAATTTTCCGTTATTGATATCTGTCATAATTTGGTGTCATTACATAAAATATGTATGAAAAGTAGGAAGCGTGATAGCCCAGTGGCTTAGAATTCGACCTCGAATCGATGGGTCCGGGTTCGAATCCCAGTGGCACGCCACACCAATGACTTTGTAAAAAGTTATGTGCGCTTTATAAAATTAAATGTCACCTGCTGTTACGGTGAAGGAAAACGTGAGGAAACCTGCATGCCTGAGAGTTCACAAAAAAAATGTTCTCAAAGGTACGATATGTGCAGTCCACCAACCCGCAGTAGGCCAGCGTGGTGGACTAAGGCCTACATCCCTCTCATTGTGAGAAGGAGACCTAACCCAGTAGTGGGTCAATAATGGGTTACTGACGTAAAGATGACGCATTTTTATAACTCGCTAACCTCTATAACTTTTTAAATATAATACATCACATATCTATGTATGTATCCATAGATTGACTAGGCAATCGCAGTAAACAATCTATTTTAATATAACAGCTATGTATTAGTGTGAGATACATTGTGCTTTCATGCGATGGTCAAGTCAATCTATAGATACATATAAGATATCACAACTTTTTACGGTGCAAACTAAGTTTCGAGACTTGGTTTTTTTTACAAGTTATGTTTTTGATGGTATTCACCTTTTTCCCGACAGCTACTCGTATTGGATTTAGTTTTAGTGCGGCGGATTTAGGATTTAGTTTAGCGGTCTGGAATTTCAAATGGCATCTTCCTTTGAAATGTTCTTCTCTTTGACGTCAATTGTTGTCTTTACTTAATGGACGTGTATTTAATTAGTAAACGCAAACCGTTTGTACGATATTTCAACATTTCAATATCAAAATTGAGCAGTTCTCATCGAGCTAAAGTTTGTTTAAGGTCGTCTATTTATGTTTAGTTTGCTTGGATAGCAAATTTATACTAGGTATAAAGTAGACGAAATGCCAATCAAATCAAAACTTAATTGGACCGAATTTTTGCTAAGGATATAGATATATGGCGAATTTCTCCAATCGTCAACAGATGGCGCTACGGGTATCCTGAATCACGCTATTGAAGTTTTCTACAACGCTGGCATATACAAAATACACATATACAAAACCGAGATGCCGTAATTCGAATGCTCGCCAAGCACGACGACGTAGCCGAAAGACGTTCTTTTGCCGAAAGTAGACATTTTACGTGCCTATTATTTTTTAGTACATATTACCTACTACGGTAGAAAAGCATGAGTTTGTGTTGCAGTCTTTCTTAAACGAAACAAAATTTTAACTGAACTTTCGCATTAAACTTTTTATTGTTCCCAACGGTTAAAGTATTTTGTTACTGTGTTGCGCCAACCGCCGTTAGCCTACTACTATTTAGTTACTAGGTCACTGAACCCGACAACTTTTGAAGACATTTTGTATTATTAAATAGTTTGGAAAAGTAAGTTCTTTGTAAAAAATATTTTATAGATTTAAATATTTATAATGTGTGTATGTAAATAATTTAATAATATTAAATATTTGCAAGGATTTGATGAAATTTTATACCGAAAGATGTTATTAACGATATAAAATCCCATCTGAAACATCAATCTGAAAAAAAGTAAAAGTCCAAGCAAATTCAGGGGCAAAAACTAGTGTATTATATTACCAAATCCCATTACCAAATCGTTATCTAGCCAGACGCAATTTCCAAAAGCCCGATACATTCCGAGATACTAAGTATTTACGATGTTTTTATCTGTTAACGGGCACATTACCTTCCCAAGTAGGCTTTTCCTCTTAGCGAATTGCGACTTCCGGTAGTATTTCTTAACGGGACAGTTGATTTCCGGGATAACGAGGCTTTGTGGCTTATATAGGTTCCTTCCTATTTTATGCGTCTGGTAAAATTATTCGTGGTTCATGCAAGCTATATGTTTATTGAGGCTCCGTTTCCATTAAGTACCCAGTGGCTAGGTCGATCTTGTTCGACAGGTCCGGGTTCAAGTCCCAGTGGCGCGCACCAACGATTTAAACATTTTTAAGTTGTGTTATAAGCGGTGATAGCCCAGTTGCTTAGAATTCGACCTCGAATAGAGGGGTCCGGGTTCGAATCCCAGTGGCACGCGCCAATGACTTTGTAAAAAAAGTTATGTGCGATTTATAAAATTAAATATCACCTGCTGTTACGGTGAAGGAAAACATCGTGAGGAAACCTGCATGCCTGAGAGTTCACAAAAAAAAATGTTCTCAAAGGCATGTGAAGTCCACCAACCCGCACTAGGCCAGCGTGGTGGACGGCGGCCTACATCCTTCTCATTGTGAGAGGAGACCCGACCCTGTAGTGGGTCATTAATGGGTGACTGACAAGTTGTGTTCGCTTTACGCAATCAGATTTCACCTCATCATCGTCAAAAATCATTATCATTTCGTCCGTCTTAGTGCACTGCTGGACTGGGGCATCCCTAGTCGACACCATTCCGCCCGGTCCTGGGCCCTTTGAATCAAACGGTTTTCTAACGGTCTCCTTCAGATCATCAGTCCACCTGGTCGGAAGGCGGCCTGAACTAATTTTGACCGATGACCGAGTGATCGGTCATCGGTATTTCTAATTTCTTAATTATTTTCCGTTTATACTCCAACCTTTACATCTGTGTGTATCACTTACGTAAAGGTATCGTAGGCAAAAGGGTCCCGAATAAAATAAATGTAATTAGACCCTTTTTTGTACCTTTCCAACTATTTTTTGTGTTATTTACTCCGAGCTAGACCACCGCGATGTAGCTGTGATTGCTTTTACTGGGTTTTTGTGGAAATAATGAAGATTTAACTACAACCAGGTATTAAACTTGCATTATAGAAGATCTACATATCTGATGTTTATACGCTGTTTATGCAATTGTCATTTTTTGTTACATTTACGCAATTGTACGTCTTGGAATGAATATTGTATAGGTATTGTATTCTTTTTAACACGCTTTTATTTTATTAGTTATTGAAATAAATATCAAATCAAAATATTCGACTTTATAACGACGTTACTAACCCCTGCAAATTGCTAATGTGATGTGACGTTGTCTGACCACGGCTGACTTGACCGTTTAATAATTTTTATATTTTTTGTTAAAATTAACAAACTTAATCCGGTTAAAATATTGCAATCCACACCATCATGAAATGATGCCTTTTAGCCTTTTTATTACCTAATTAATTGTTACTCTCTATTCTTATGAGTAGGTACTTAGGTATGTGCTTTTCTGGCAGTAAATCGGTCTCGCAAATCGTAAATGAATATGCCCTTAGCTTTCGACAAACAAAACTAAATAAGTAATACAAGGGCTGTTCGTCACTTACAAAAACAAAGATCACATTAAAATTCAGTGTTTTCTAATAAAATCGAATGTACCCACATGGAAACCTAAACGTGAATCTAACACCACTTTTATTACAAAGGGAATAACAACGGAAAAGTCCGATTTGGGTTTCTATACGAAGGATTCCGCACCTACTAAAATTTTACCTATTGTCATAAAAAGCGGTCCAGTGGCTAAGAATTCGGACTTATACTCGAGGTGTCCGGGTTCGAATCCCAGTGGCACGTACTAATAACTTTCGTACAAGTTATGTACGGTTTATAAAATTAAATACCACCTGCTGGAACGGTGAAGAAGAACATCACGGGGAAACCTGTTTAAGAGTTCACAAAAAATGTTCTCAGAGGCATGTGAAGTCCATCAAACCGGACTAGGTCAGCGTGGTGGACTAGGGCCTACTTGTGAGAGGAGACCCGACCCTGAAGTGGGTCATTAATGGATTAAAGACGTAAAAATCCAATCACCTACCTATCTGAAGACCTACGTAGTGCAGTGGTTAAAGCGTCAGTCTGCCGTGATGACTGTTCTGAGTTCGATTGTCAGCAAAGCAAAAATTCATATGATAAGGTATATGTCCATGGCACCCATGACAAAAAAGTTTCCATGAGCCATGAGCTACAGCAATTAGTGGAGTATTTTAACTTTTTATTTGATCAATGTTAGTTATAATTATGTAGCTGTGTCTAATGGTCGGACAACACTGTTTTAGACCGTGAGTTCCGTTGGAACCTTATGGGTACGGAACCCTAAAAACTAAATCGTTTTTCTTCAAATTTGAACTTTAATTCCCCGAAATACGAATCGTATAAACCAAATCATAGCCACGTTATGAGGCAGTATTCAAAAACGCTTTAAAGATAACTTTACGAACGAAGCTGGCCTTTTTCCCCTTCAAATAAGGTCCGCTAATATTTTATGAGCAGCAAACACATTTGTGAAGGGCCGTTAATAAAAAAATTGGGGTTGATTCGACCATTCATTGTACGAAATCACAATGCCGGTTCTAAACAAAAGCTATTCAGAGCTTTTGAGCCGTTTTGAGTCACTTTAAACAATTAAGCCCTTTTTTCACCGGCTTTTTTGAGTGGAACAAGCTCAACAGTTGAACGGAACACCGTTATGTATATTGAAAAATAAACTTTTAAACAAAGAAATAGGGTTTACATTTAATAGAAACTCCACTGAGGTACGACGCATTAATCTTGTGTTGCTTATTGAAAATTAAACTCTTTCAAAACAAAATAAGGTTCAATTTAGGTTGAAATACAACTTTATTTAACAAGATGAAAGATAGCGTAGGTAATATTGATTAAAACACTCATTCTAAACGGAAGTGAGAAGTTTTTTTAAGTGAAGTGAGAATTTATCGCCTTGAGATGAAGTGGTTTCTTTCTTGCTAAGTTTTTCTTTTGAAAACAGAAAACCATATGCTCTTAACGTGAGTGTACCCACTCCATATGTTTCAGAGAGCATTTCTTAAGAATTTGCAACATTTTTTTGTGAAGTGCGAAAGTAGTAAACAACTCGCTACTTCTAAGGTTAATGTAATATAAAGGCTAAGTGTCTTCACCTATGCACCTACTTATAGCCTATTCGGGTTCAGTAGATAGTGCTACTTCAAAGTAGAACATATCCACCCTGTTGTTGAATTTAATCCATTAATTTAAAATCAACTTTTTATTGCACAGTAACTTAAAGCAAACTTTTCCTTGTAACGTTTTAATAATTTTACGAGTAAGTATAAACGGTATTTTCAGAAACATGCATTCCTTACGTTTTGATGGCCACTCTTTTTGCGAGTGATTTTTAAAGGATTTAAAAACTTTAAAAATCACTCGTCCTTCTCCTCTATGACTTATTGATCCACATTATTCATACGAATAGGTGAGGTGAGGTAAACCACATTTATTTTAAAAATGTACGAAAGACGCAACTCTCTGACGCATTTCAACTGGTCAATTGGAACATGTATTTGGTCAAGGGTCAAAGCATGTCATTCACCACCAGCGTACCAGGTACCAACCGCACCCGACTTTGTTTAACTTTTTCCATCGCTGCCATCTAATACAAGCAGCGGGGCTATGCGAGCTTATTTGATATACCGACATTCCATCTTGACACATAAAAATCTCAGCGTATCAAAATCCACAGATGTTTCAACTCTAAACATAACAGAATCGGAAGCATCTATGTACTTCCTAATACCGAATCCGGACCATTTGGCACGATTTGGTCTCTTCTTCGAAGCTTTTAACAAATATGATACAATAGGAAGCAAATAGACGAACAAAGGAATGGGAAATCCGTTTGACGATGGTTACTGTGAAGCAAATGAATTATGAAACATTGTAGTCGAAAATCGATCAACTTTAGACTTTATTACGTTGAAATAAGGATCGGAAAATGCCCGTGAGTTGAAACGGTTTGAGATAGTGCCGAGAAAAACTAGGGCGTTATTAGGGTGACTGCATGGTTTGGTTTTTAAAGGACACCAAACAAATAAATTCATTTATTTCTCCACAGTCGTGTTACTTATCCCTAGCTTTGATATTAAAACGTATTATTCAATGCATAATTATGCTGCTATTATAAAAAATATTTGAAAAGGCTACAAAATCTTATCCCTTATCGTTTGTGTAATTACCAACATTCTAAAATTTATGCATCGCAGATCGTTTATGTTACGTATCTACTGCATTTTTACGAGGAAATGACTATAAACGAGAATAGTAATCACAAAAAATGTGTTTATTACTCGTACTGTCAATAAAAGGTTCTCTAGGGCCCGTGAAGTGCACCAACCCGCACTAGGCCAGCGTAGTGGACTAAGGCCTACATCCTTCTCATTGTTGGGTTACAAACGATTCATATCTATCAATAGGATATTCCTTTAAACATGTAAAATGTGGTCACCTAGCTCGATGGATCATATTTCATGGACGTTAACAAGTTTTGGATAGATGCAGCATCTACGGGGGAAACGCGGGATAATGTAGTTTGCGGGTCGTGATTTCATGGAGTTTTCCTTATAAGTACCTTACCGTCAGCCTCTTAACCCGTCGTAAAGCAGCTTGTTCTTCATGTCTTGTGTTTCGGCTGGGATGTACGGTTGCCGGAGATACGTTATTTGAGGCGAACATAGTGAGTACATGGAGCTCATGAGTAGCAAAGCACCTGCATACAACCTCAGATAAAAAAATCCCTATTTGAGCTCGGATGAGGGTATCCATGGGCTGCAGTGACCACTTAACAACAGGTGGCCTGCATGCCCGTTTGCTATTCAATTACTATAAACATATTGGTACAACAATCTTAATTAATTTAATGCGAAATAAGCGATTACTTTCAGGCAACCTTACAACTAAAGTAACATGCACCAATCAAACCAAAACCCATCACCGAAAACCGCATCAAAATTTGACTAGGTAGTTAGTAGTTTTGAAGATAAATTGTAAGATCGGTTTGCATACACAAACACCCTCTAACCCCAAACACATAACCGTCTTCGTACTGTCGTTGGTAAAAAACAGTAACAAACCTTTACTTTACCTATTTAGTACCTTTACTTTACTTATTTAGACGAATGTCATGTCATGTCAGTACCCATTAATGACCCACTACAGGGTCGGGACTTCTCTCACAATGAGAAGGATGTAGGCCTTAGTCCACCACGCTGGCCTACTGCGGGTTGGTGGACTTCACATGCCTTTGAGAACATTTTTTTTGTGAACTCTCAGGCATGCAGGTTTCCTCACGATGTTTTCCTTCACCGCAACAGCAGGTGATATTAATTTCATAAATCGCACATAACTTTTATTACAAAGTCATTGGTGCGTGCCACTGGGATTCGAGCCCGGACCCCTCGATTCGAGGTCGAATTCTAAGCCACTGGGCTATCACCGCTGCGATTTAGACGAATAGGGCTGATAAATTCTGTTTGAATTTTGTTTAAACCCTATGGCGGTACATCATGTAGCACCCCCAACACGCCCCGAACAACCCTACGGCGATGTTTATTGCATAACAGTTTCACCCTCCGAGCATACACAGCCTCACATATAACGTTAAAGCCTCCGAGACAAGGTAACCACCGCAAGGGAAATAAGAGTTCGGTTTAAAGATCTTTATTTCTCAATCAGATAGGTTATCTCCTACATGAGAACAATCAGTAGTAAGAATTTATAAAACCCGGGGTGGGTAGTTTTACATTCCAAGACATGCACATAATAATATTGCACATTAGAGATACTTAATATTTTAAAAAGTAACAAACTTTCATTTAATACTGATACAGATTTCTAGTAACAAAATTTTTTTTAAAGCGATTTTAAACTTTTTTCAATAATAACTAGTGCCAAGATTGTTTACCAAATATGACAAGAGTAAAACACGGACTGTATGTCTGTAATGTATCCATGTAGAGAAGAGCCTGTAGAGGATCACAAAAGGTTGGTACTTATAGTCCTATCGTTCATCGCTGTGGATATTACAACAAGCTTAAAAGATAAAATCCCGATTAAGCCCCGTCGCCCATAAATAGGTCACAGTAATGTAAGTAAATGTAATTCAGTGCAGATCTGATAAATATACGTTTATTAACAATCTTTTGGGAGAGTTCACATTTTTGATAATAAGCCCAGATTGGATCGCATTGGGATTTCCCTTGATAAAATGTAATTAGTGTCTCAAGTTTACGGCTAATTAGATTGTGTGATAAAAATCTGAAAGTAAATATTGTTTAAGGATTATTTGTTTTAATTTGGAGGTTTTTTCACAGTTCGTATTATGTATAGATAGTAGCTAGAACTTAAGTGTCAGTAACCCATTAATGACCCACTACAGGTCGGGTCTCCTCTCCCAATGTGAAGGATGTAGGCCGCCGTCCACCACGCTGGCCTAGTGCGGGTTGGTGGACTTCACATGCCTTTGAGAACTTAGTGGCGGATAGCCCAGTGGCTTAGAATTCGACCTCGAATCGAGGGGTCCGGGTTCGAATCCTAGTGGCACGCACCAATGACTTTGTAAAAAAAAGTTATGTGCGCTTCATAAAAATTAAATATCACCTGCTGTTACGGTGAAGGAAAACATCGTGAGGAAACCTGCATGCCTGAGAGTTCAGAACTTAAGTATATAGCTAGAACTTAAGTTTTATTAGCGCTTCAAAATAATCAAAGGATTCTATCAATACGTTAACAAGCCGTATTAAATACGGTCCGTTATCTGCAATGTAAATCGTCCTGTAACAATATCCACTCTGTATCCATCTTGAATCTGTATCGATTTTCCGTCGTCACAGGACAATGTTTCACAAAAGTATATCAAACTGTCAATTAAAGAGTTCTTGAGATTAGCATCTTTGAGTTATAAATGGGACGGTTATAAAATCTCTGTAGGGTTGGCGATGTTTGAAATTGAGAAAATAATGACGACCTAAGTGGCGCAGTGGTTAAGACATCGGTGCGCTGCGCGGAGGGTCCTGGGTTCGATTCTCAGCAGAGCAGAGATTTGAATGATGAATTTGAATTTCTGTTTCTGGTTTGGGTGTGTTGTATTCTTGTCTTGTAAGTGTCCATGGCGCCCACGACACAGTGTTTAAGAAAACTTAAACCTGATTAGATCATTCGGAAGCGGTTTTGAATGTTTCTGAACCGTATGTTTAATATTTAAAATATTTTTTTTCTATCTGTTTAATTTTTCTTCTTTTTTTCAAAAAGAGCAGTCTCAGCAGCAAACCTGCGTTAAGTGGCCACTGCACTCCACGGACACCTACGACCAACTAAAAAGAGAAATTAAATCCCAACTGAGGTTGTAAAGTCTCTAGCCCATTAATGACCCACTGCTAGGTCGGGTCTCCTCTCACAATGAGAAGGATGTGTTGACCTTAGTCTGCAACGCTGGCCTTGTAAGGGTTGGTGGACTTCAAATGTTTTTGAGAATTTTTTTTTGTGATCTCTCGGGCATGCACGTTTCCTCGCGATGTTTTTCTTCACCGTTACAGCAAAAATATTAAATTTTATAATTTTAAAATATAGTATCTTCGGCAAAATTAATGATTGTTATTTAATACGATATATGTAACGGAGTACGCCAGCATTAAATTGGGAAATTTTAATAAGAATTCACTAGCACAAAGAGGGATTTCTCGAAACTTAGCCAAGTAATAGTGCCTACTACAAATAAAATTGCTTGAAAGCCGATATGTTTCTCTCAAACGATACAAACACGTATAATAAATAGATTTCTACGAAATCTGTTAAGTAAATCATTGTTCAATATTTCATCATTACTCATTGTTCAATATTTTGTAAGTTAGTAAATTTTCTTCCAATTACTTACTGTAGATATCACATTTTTATCTCCACCGCACATTTCTAGACTTTTACACTTTGAAGGGCATTAATTAATTAAATTTTATACCTTTTGAAGGACGACGTTGACTATTATTTTTACATTTTTAACGCAAACAATAAAGCCTGGTGATAAGTGGACATTATTGCCCATGGACGGGACATCAGTGACGTAAACATAAATACTACCGTCAGAATAGTAGTAGGCATCAATCATTATTATGTCATATGTCAGTCTGTCTGACATCTTCCCATACTAATGACACGCGTTTAACTGTACGAAAACTTTAATAGTAACGCTTCACACTCATAGCCCCAAACTAGGATTCCCTGTGTCGTCGGTGCCATGGACACACACAAGACAAGAACACAACACATCCAGATCAGAAATAGAAATTCAAATTCATCATTCAAATCTCTGCTCTGCTGGGAATCGAACCCAGGACCTTCCGCGCAGCGCACCGGTGTTTAACCACTGCGCCACTTGGGTCGTCAAACTTTGTCGATAGTGTTCATGCTCGAGGTATACGGGTAGCAAGTGGTTTGTTAGCTAATGTCGAGTTATTTCCGCATTTTATGAAGAACCCCAAATTATAATCCTAGGGGTTTTTGTTAGACACGACTCTAGCCGTAACACAAAAAACAGTTGGAGCTTAGTTCCTGATATGTCATACAGAATTCGACAGGATATCCGATAGGATTTAGTAGATAGACTAAATCTATATAAATACGCAAAGGCTAGTTCATAACATTTTTATCCTCTGTTTTTACCTGATTTTTGTTTGTTTTGTTTCGTTTCGTAGATTACGACGAGCTTTGATGTTATCTGCACAAAAAATAAAATAAATCTGTATTTCCGTTCGCGGAAAAGTTCAGGGCAATTAATAGAAGTTTAAAGTACGAGTAGGTACAGCATTTTAATTGTTCACCGAATGAACTTTAAGTGTTGTATTTTATTATTGTTTTCCGATATTAATTCCTTTCTCTAAAAATAAATGAATAACGTAGTACTTGTGTCAGCGTAGTCATAATTGTGTCAGGTTTTAATAGTATCAGTACATAAAAACAGGCCGCAATAGCCTCATTTTCAACGAAGTATAGATCCTAAAAATTAACTTCTACAAAATTCATGAAATAAAAACGAACACTAAATGGGATTTACAAATAATGTCCGTGTGTGGTGACTTCCGCCACTCATTAAGAGATGGCGCCACGAGTATCCTGAATCACGCTATCGAAGTTTTCTACATCGCTGCTATATATACAAATGACGTAATCGGAGAAAGGCCGCTCCCTTAGCACGACCATCTAGCCTAGGTGATCTCCCTTTGCCAAATTTATAATACTACGAGTATTAATTCCTATTTTTGTTAATTTGAGTGTTAAAAATATTTTGAGGCAGCCCTTAAAGTAACCGTATCAAGTCAACAGGGACAGTTTCGTTACGCGATTTATTTCTTCGGAAAATTTTGCGGCTGTCGATTGAGATTTTTTTCGCTTCCTGTGTTCTTTCGCATAAAAAGGTGATCTGTTGTTTCTCTTAGTTGTTAACACTGTTCCGAAATGTCATTAGGTTCGTAATATCTTTGTGTTAAATTCTGATAGCGTTCTTACTAAGAACTGTTCATTGAAATATGAAGATTTATCTTTTTGTCGCTTAATTCCTTCACCTAGAGTTCCTAGATAATTTAGATTCAATCCGATCTTAGAAAACCATGCATTGTTTTTTTGATATGAAAAGCTTTTAACATTCAGCCTTTCGAACCTTCGAGCCAAGCTTAGTTTTTTACTTTTTCATTTTTTATCATAGTTTTATTTTTCCTTTTGAAACTTTATAGTATAACCGTTAAAGGAGGGTGTCACTTGTTGATTTTGCCTTTGATACAATTTTGACAACCCTATCAAATAAGCGTGGACTGTTTCGACTCGATTTATGTTCTTAGTAAATTTGCGGCAGTCGATTTAAGTTTTTTTGTCGCTTCCTTTGTTTTTTCTCGTAAAACTTGATCTGTTGTTTCTGTTCTATCGCGGGTAAAGTTCGCAACAATCGTTAGGGAGGTTTGTTGTTTTTGATACATTACTTCGTACTTTCTTACTCAGTATAAACTATGTGTTTTCCACTATTGTGAGTTATGTATTATGTTTTATAAATTAGGTTTGCTATTGCGTCTAAGGCCAGATAAAATTTTACAGAGCGTATTTCATCACCAATGAAAATTATATAAACTGATATGAAATATTTTTCATAGCCCTATTTTTTGCTTCTAATTACATCATAATCACGTTAATGTGACAAGGTTCCAGGTGCATAACCAAGTCGCCAGATTTTTGTAAGAACCTTTAAAAACTACGGAATAGTTGGAACAAAACGAATTGTCAGCGACGTCACTCGTGTTGACCATGTTAAAAGATAGCTAAACTTAATAAAGGAATATCACAACCTTTCTTTTACTTTTATTACTTGTTTAATAAAAGACACAGAACTAATTTGACCAGAATTTATTAAGTTTCTTTGCCACGTAATCAAGGGCTTTCGTTACATTAACACTGGCTGGATCAGAAAGGTCAATGTTCCAATATGACCTTTAAAAGGAGAAATTTATAAGGTTTTATTTTTAAAGAGAAAAACAGAAAAGGGTGGACCTAATCCAATTAAATATTTTTCTGTACCAGTGTCTCAAAAAATTATATATTTTGCTTTTAAAATACGACTTCGGTGAAATTTTTTTTAAACTTGCCAGTAACCCATTAATGACCCACTACAGGGTCGGGTCTCCTTCTCGTAATGAGAGGGATGTAGGCCTTAGTCCACCACGCTGGCCTACTGCGGGTTGGTGGACCAACATACCTTTGAGAACATTTTTTTTTGTGAACTCTCAGGCATGCAGGTTTCACGATGTTTTCCTTCACCGTAACAGCAGGTGATGTTCAATTTTATAAAGCGCACATAACTTTTTTTACAAAGTCATTGGTGCGTGCCACTGGGATTCGAACCCGGACCCCTCAATTTTAGGTCGAATTCTAAGCCATTGGGCTATCACCGCTTTTTAAGCTTATTACATGTTATCGTGTCGTCGTGTGTCGTGTAATCGTGTTAAATTAAACTTTATAATAAATAAGTACACTCAGGTAACTTTCACATCAAAATTTATGATTTTGATATCAAAATTCTGAGCCAGTTAAATGGGACTTCAAATTTTTCAACATTAATATCACCACTCATCTTTACCCATGTGATTGACGTATCGTTACCGACAAATAATATTGGACATGACGAGCATTTTTGAATCGTGCCATCCCTTTCCCTCGCTATTCGACGGGAGTATGCTATCCCATTTACACGTAATGGAATTATTATGTCGGTATCACACGCAAGTGACGGTACAGTCAGCCCCATAAAAATGATAAGCAACAAAATCAATACAATTTGGAAATGAGGATTTTGTTTTGAAAAATGATTGATTTAAAAAAAAAATCAGTATAAAATAATTAGGAAAACTTCGTTTTAGTGAATCCATCTATAGTCGTTTAATTGAGAGGTCCAGGTTCGAATCCCAGTGACACTTGACTTTTGTCATTTACGTGCGCTTAGCAAAAAATAAATGTCTCTTGCTGCAACTTGAAGAAAAACATAAGAAAACATCTGGAAACCTACTCGCTAAAGAGTTTATTATACTTATATACTTTATAATGTTCTCAAAGTTATGTGAATTCTACCAACCCATAATATGCCATCGTGGTGGTCTAAGACTACATTTTTTCCAATGTGAAAGTAGGAGGAGAACTCTGCAGTGGATCACTAGTAATTGCAGACACAAAAATTTCATTTAACTCGATAAAAGAAACCTAAAAACACTTTCGACAAGTTATGACGCAAACAAATGAAGCTGAGTGTACCATATGGATTTTTATACATTTCTTTTCATCTTGTTTCGAGATAATGAAATCGCCTCGATCGGATCCATTTAGTGGAATTACGTCTTAATATTTAATCTTCGTGATTACCGTTTGTCGGTAATGTAATACTGTATGTTGGTCCATTTAGTTCAAGATATTCTCTCACACTTTGTTTTGCTCGTGACTACGACCGCGTGGACTTTAGAATTTAGTACAAACAGTGATAAAATGTTCCTTCGTGGATGGATCACACTCTTCCATCTTCATGGATCACCATCCAGCTTATAAACTATTTGTGTACCAAATTGCGTTTTGGTCCGAACTGCCGTTTATACATGAATTTTGAAGAAACATCTATGTGTTCACCCTCTCAAAATTCCTGTTTCATAACATTAGAAAGAAAAAAGAAACGTTTACCTAAATGAAGACATCAGTCACTTACACGATAATTATTAATTTCGTCACATACTTTACAAAGTTTATAAAGTTATGATACCACAATACTTAAAAGCGGTTGTTTATTATTGAAATATCGACATGTGATCAGTACACAGCACGCAATGTAACAGCCAATAACTGCATACTTAGACAAGTGGCAAACGCTCCGAATCTATTCTATGTCGCTAACGCCTTAGCGATATCGCTAACAATTTGGTAGCCAAGCGTACAAGGACTTGTCGAACGCTCAGTCTATTCTATCATACGCTAAAAAGCAGACGTAGTCTATGGTTTCGTTTGTAAACGTCATTTTCGTCAATGGAACGCTCGCGGGAGGCAGCGAGCGCTACACGTATTCCGGAATGTCTTTATTGAAGTTTTTCATAACCATAAGAGCAGTAGTCCATATTTTAATGTTATAAAAATATGGAATAAGGTTGAAGGTGGTTTTCACGTTTTATCCCAGATGAATCTACAGTCACCATAAACCGTCGGAATCTTCTGGTAGGATTATTATTTCAGATCAAGTGAAAAGAAAATATTATCTACATTGCAACACTTATCGTGCTTATACGATTCCTTACTTATTCCTTCCACGATTGTTCCTTAGAACAATAATTTATGTGACTAAAAGAATTTGCAGACGGATCTTTTTATTACTATACTAACAAATAATTTTTATTATTGGTTTAAAAAAACGTTTTTTTTTCAAAACCCGAAAAAAATAAACCCGGTCTTTATTTTGAACGGTTTTGCATTCCCTACTGCCGGATCAGCTAGTCTACAGCAATTTTTGAAGGGTTTTTGAGACCACTTTGTTTACTGTTAATTTACCCGAGGCTGCTTTGCCCTACCCGCTAAGCCGTTTCCACCAGAGCTGTGCTAAGCGAGGCTAGGTAAACGAATTAATTCTATTGGTTCTTCAAAAACGCAACGCTACGCATCCTCGCACATCTCTGGTGGAAACGCAGCCTAGCTCGGTCGTACTATCTACATTAAAGTCGTTTCTATCAAAGCTGCTAATGTGTTCTAAATACATGGTAACTTACGGTTCACGTCGATCGACAGGGTCTCGGAGAGCGGGGTTATTGATGGGTCCGTCACCGCCTGCGACAAATGACGTCACATTAATATCTATGCTTGCACGTTGAAGGCTTAGACGCTATAAGCAGGTATGTTAAAATTCAAATCTTTCATCTAGTGTCAGGTATGCGGTATTAAAATAAATAAATAATTTAGACTGCTCAACAAAATTAGTAACTTATTTTATTTTATTTTTACAATAAACGTTTCAATTAATAATTTATTTTAACGACAATAAGAATTCAACCTCGAATTGAGGGGTCCGGGTTCGAATCCCAGTGGCACGCACCAATGACTTTGTAAAAAAGTTATGTGCGATTTATAAAATTAAATATCACCTGCTGTTACGGTGAAGGAAAACATCGTGAGGAAACCTGCATGCCTGAGAGTTCAAAAAAAATGTTCTCAAAGGCATGTGAAGTCCACCAACCCGCAGTAGGCCAGAGCGGTGGACTAAGGCCTACATCCCTCTCATTGTGAGAGGAGACCCGACCCTGTAGTGGGTCATTAATGGGTACTGACAATATATTTTTAATGAATTATAAATCTATTGTCTGTACACGAGGTATACACCAATTGTTTAAAGAAATCTATTTTTATACTAAAGTATTTTGTATTTTTTTTTAAATGTTATTCTATGGATTTGACTTGTATAATGTTATATAAATAAATGACTATTGTCTATTGACTATTGACTATCAATTGCCACAAAATGTAAAATTAAGTTTTAGTTATGTAAGACATAATTATTATATGCCCGCATAGGGTAGACTGTTCTAAACTTATTAATTTTTGTAACATCTGTGTCAACAGCAATAAACGCATACTTTTCATTTTTTTCTTTTCTTCACTATGAGATCTATAGCAAGATTTAATCCATTCATTGAGGTGTGATACCTGGCAAGTGACATCAGTGCCGTAGTCAGACCTCTGCAGAATGAACGAGGTAGTGGCCCTGGCTTCTGAGTTCGCCAGTAACGCGTGGGACTTCCACCAGGACACACGGGCTGTGGGACGACCTGGAACAAGAAAGTAATTTAAAAACAAGAAGAAACATTTATTTTCGTACACAGTCATTGTCACAGTACATACAAAGATGAAATAAAAGATGACAAACAATGTAACAATTGAAACAGAAATAAAATGTCTGTCTTAGACACGGAAACATTAATTGGCTGTGACGAAAGAAGGCATGTACTCAGCCTGATGCGTGAGTAGCTACAGTTGCTGGTTTTCAGTGCATTTAGGCAATATTTGAGCAATTTATTGTACTGTGAAAGCCTAGTGACACGCATAATATAAGATTTAGATAAAACTTGTTTCGCTCGTGACTTCCGTCTACGTGACTTCGTCGTAAGAATTTGACCCATAGTGGTATAGATATCCTGTATGTTAATTCAGGTCGTAACCTATCTATGTACCAAATTTCATCTAAATCTGTACAGCCGTTTATGTGTGAAAGAGTAACAAACTTCCATCCATCCACACAAACTTTCGCATTTATAATAGTACGTACTCGGATATGGCCTCTGCAAAAATTCATAATTCTAAACGAAACTACAAGTGTTTCACTAGAAATATCAAACGTCCTTCAGTCCTAACTATTTTCTGGAATATTCTTCGATACCCAGAACCTCGTTAAGGATCTCGTTACTCTCGAGTGCAAGGACGGTAGATGACTATCGCAGACGAAGTATGCAATCAAATTCTCGCAGTCCAATGAATAATAGTAATGGTTGATGAACAGAGAATCTTGGTGGATGTTTCGATTCTAATGGCAGGGACTCCGGTAACTGACCAGAATCTGTTGATAGATTTCAATTATAAAAAAATTGTAATGTCATTATGAATGTTCATAATGTGTGATGAACAGAAAACCTTCGTGGATGTTTCAGTTCTAATGTAAAGTCCTTTAGTAAAAGCCAAGAATTTGTTGCTAGATTTGAAACTGTTTTTAATGAAAAAAAAATTCGGAAACAGATTGCAAAATTTGCAAAGTGGTGGATTATATTATTTTTATATCTGGCATATTCCTGGCATATTTGTGTATGTAGAGTATGTCAAAAACAACCATCCATGAAGACCTGTGTGGCGCATTTGATTAAGTCGCTAGTGTGCTGCATGACGGGTCTTGGGTTCGATTCCCAGCGGAGCCGAGGTTTGAATGGATGTGTATGTTGTTGTCGTATGTGCTGTATTAGTTTAATACTGTTTTCAAAAGCGACAAAACAAACGATGTAATATGTGAAATTTATTTAAATATGCGGTTGAAAACAAACAAATCCGAAATATAAACCGATCATAATATGCGGGCATCGCGGCGGGTAGGATAACACGCGTGTAAATATTTGAAAAAAGAACGTTTGCACAACCGATTTTAACCGGTTCTCTTTTAACCGTTATATTTAGGAAAAATCTGGTTTTTTTAACTTGCTGAAGTCACCCAAAAAATTTGTGGTCTTTCCAAAATACCTTCCTTCATTCCTTTTAGCCCTTGGCAGTCCACTGCTGGACATGGGCCTACCTCTGAAACCAACGGTTCCCTGCTGTCTTCTTATATAAAAAATATTCCAAAATACCTACTAAATATAAATCAAATATACGAAACAGGCCGTAAATTTACTTTTAGGACTGTATATTCGTCTTAAAAATTTGTTCCTAGTTTTAAAATACTGATTTTTTAAGTTTATTTGTTGTTCTTTTTGTTGTTCTTTTTGTTTATTTTTCTGTTGTTTTCAAAATAATATCCTTTTTTATAATAAAAAAAAATACTTGTAAAATTAAATGTATAGTGTTTAACCCATAATAAAAGGAAGTAAGTAGTACGGCAATGTGGTTATAGGCAGTTGTAGGTACCCGCCGATTCCGTTCCACGGAGTGCATTTTATTCATTATATCGCTCTCAACGCTACTTTAATTGACAGTGACAGAATTAGTTTGGGGCGTGCGCGCTTGCGTGCCGCTGGCTGCGCTGAGATCAGTGGTTTCGAAACGAACATTTTACTATTGCGTTCTATTTACATCCCTTTTCTATACCTTCACCCAAAAAACATTTTTTCATAGCTCAAAAAATCCTGCGTTCAAACTGTTCTATGAAACGCCAGAGTTTAATGCGCGAGCTAACGAACCCTGGCACTGGCAGAGGGTAAAGCTTAATGCATCCATATTGGTGTACTACTCACAAAAATAAAATAAAAACAACCAAGTTCTAGCAAACTTAGGGTTCCGTTCAAACTTGAAGCTGAGATTTCTAAGTATATTGCCTGCAGTCTGTAGATAGGAGAAGATGATCATATACCTAGGCTCATTTTTTCTCTTTTCATTACAGTTCACTAAAAATATTTTAAAGTTAAAAAAATTTTGAACCATTTAAATCTGAACTTCTAAATTTTACGTAAGTATGAATTTTAAAGTGCTATTATATCGATTAATAATTAAAATAAAATATTTAGATAAATTAATTAACAAATTCAATTAAAAACAATTAAATCTGAACTTTTAAAATTTTGCCGATGAATTTTAAAGTGCTATCGAGAAATAATTTTGTAAATACAATTTAAAATAATTTAACTATTTTACATTTCTTAGTTATATTTTAAAGCTTTTTATTTATGACGGATTTCACTTACCTATTATAATGTTATCAGACATTCAAAGTTACTAGAGTTGATTTCAGTTTAAAGTTACACATTTTCTCTATTTTAAAGATTCTATAGTATCAAGACAGTTCTAGATTTAAGTATAAAGTTTTAAATTTCGCAAAGAATTTAGGTAAATATGAAGGTAGGAACATAAAAAAACATAAAAAAATGTTCGTTCGAGGTTTAAAAATTCAAAAAATGTTCCCGTGTAAAATAAACGCGGACTAACGAATCGTGGCGCGGGCAACTGCGACCATGGCCGAATGCATCTGTTGGCCGATATTCCAAATTTTAAAAACTTCAAAGCGATATAATATTTACTGCGGGTAGACAGAAAATTTCGGACTGATGTACCTATAGACGCTTTAACTCATCCTGGCGTATGGTGCAATGTGTGTGTGTGTCTGTGTGTGTGTATCAATAGGTTTTTCGCGGACAACGCCACTGCTACACAATGTAAAGCCTTGTTAACATAACCGACCAACCAACGACACGACCCGTCCGACCGACATGTCCAAATCCAAATTGAAATACGCTATGACATGCGATAAAATGTACGAAATAACATTGTCATTTTGAGCTACTCTTGCGGGCGTTTTTTAGTCCTTAAAATCATCAAACAACTAATATAAATAAAAATTATTATAGTGATGACGATTACACTCAATTTTCCAAAATTAAAGAAAAACCGGATGACTAGATCCCAAGATATCAAACAATTCATGTCAAACACAAATACACTAAAGATAAAAACAGACGATATTACACTCTACTAACATAAGTCTGTAATAAGGGTCTATTACTCTTGGAACAGGGCAATAATCTCGTTACCCCTCTTCAGTGATGAAGCTTAGTCTAACGTGGGTGTAAGAGCTAGCTTCAAAATGATTAATTATTATAAGCCTGTGAACGCTACCAACGAAGTATAAAATCAATAGCTAATCGTTTAAAATATTTTGGTAAAAATAAAACTAGGGATGCTAGTAAACGACGGGACACAAGGTACGTTATATTAAAGTCGAAAATATGTTATATAAACGTTTTTATCTCTGACATAATCATCCTAACAGAAACAATTCTGGATAACCTATTTACTGCTAAATATTTATTGCAAATGCCACGAAATAAAACATATTGTCAGTACCCATTAATGACCCACTACAGGGTCGGGTCTCCTCTCACAATGAGAGGGATGTAGGCCGCCGTCCACCACGCTGACCTACTGCGGGTTGGTGGACTTCACATGCCTTTGAGAACATTTTTTTTTATGAACTCTCAGGCATGCAGGTTTCCTCACGATGTTTTCCTTCACCGTAACAGCAGGTGATATTTAATTTTATAAATCGCACATAACTTTTATTACAAAGTCATTGGTGCGTGCCACTGGGATTCGAACCCGGACCCCTCGATTCGAGGTCGAATTCTAAGCCACTGGGCTATCACCGCTGCTTTTAATATAACATATAAGTACTTGTAACTACACCTAAACATGACTGGCAACATTTACAGCTAAAACTAATAACACTCTCAACAAGAAACAAGCGTTAGGTAACTGACAAGGTGACAAGCAAATATTAACGTTAATAATCCCAGAACTAGGTAGTTGAGCTTCAGTAACAAAGCTGAAACCTGGGCCTAAATACCGATACCTATTAGGATGATTTATTATGAGGCAGGGTCGAAAGACAAATAGAAAAAGTTTCGGCTGGAGCGGCAAATCGTCCGAAAAGATATTTGTTTAATAGTGTGTCTAGGGAGGATATATAATCAAGATTAGATGACTAAATAAAACCAACCGAAAGACTAAATACTGGTACCTAAAATAATGATTAATATAGCAGTATGTAGTATTAACTTTTTCTAAAATGTTAAAACATATGGATTCATAAAGTGACAGCGCTTTTTTGTAGAATTTAACGTAGCAAATAGGTCTGTGCACCGATTTTGCAAGATTCTATCGTCACCTAATATCATAAGCAATACTAGAAGGTTGTAGCGCTTTTTTTAAACCCCACACTTTTAATCAAAATATTTAAAATGAAACCTTTCATTTAGAAGTCCGATGCCACACACACACACATAAACATAAAATTTATAATATTTTTGCGTATGCGATGTAAAACCAATGTTATTGTAGGTTTTAAGAAAACAGAAATATCGTTCACTAAATATGTCAGCCTCAGTACTAATCTTGCAACTATTCTAAAAGTAGTATCCAATAA
Organism: Erynnis tages; assembly: GCA_905147235.1. Taxonomy (NCBI): domain Eukaryota; kingdom Metazoa; phylum Arthropoda; class Insecta; order Lepidoptera; family Hesperiidae; genus Erynnis; species Erynnis tages. Next base: position 3,114,244 of record LR990097.1, read on the forward strand.
AGTTAGGTCGTCTCGAGAATGATTCCTTGATTCATTGTGTCGTGGGTGTCATAAACAACAACAACACAAACACACACACACACACACACACTCAGGCCAGACCTCAGTATGGAACACCGATATTAATAAACATAAATAGCCCGTTTCCAGTTACCAAGACAATTTGCCTCTAATAAATTCTAAAACTATACCTATAGTCCTGAAGAGAAATAGGGACTTGAAAGTGATTAATTACAAACGCTACAAGAACACGTCGGTAAAAATCAGGCAACTTTTTAGAAAAATAGGTTCTAGCTTAGATCTAAATTAAGTGCTTATTTGAAAAAGGAAATTGGATCAATACAATGCGTCGTGAACACAATCTTCATTGGTCGGTTTGACGTTGACTGCATGTTGGTTCACGCGATTGGTTCGTCAATCAGTGTACATCGTCTATTGGTCTTGTGCGTGTTTTTCGACTGCTGTACATTGGTCAAAGAGAACAATTACCCCTACCACCGATAAAATCTGTGTCTCTCATAACTCATAAAATCATAAACCGAATTCAGTTAGATCGCCTATTTGTGTTTATTAAAGCTTTGATATCCAAAACACTTTCAACATCTGAAAATTTCAACCCTCATATATCATATTTTAATATTAAATAAATAAATTGTTGGTTAAATGTTGATTACTCCCGTTGCGGGCGACACATATTCACTTTTTATTCGTACTGTTTGTTTACGCTTTAACCGTAATGAAAATGGAAAATTTTGGTTACCATAGATGTTAATGTAGATAGAAATGTCTTTTCAATTACACACATATTTTTTCATACACACGTCAATGTGGTGACGAACACAGGATTAATCTAAATTATCTGAAACCTTCTAAGAGGTTCCAAAAATGTATAAATAATCTAATAATAATGCATAATATTTTATAATTTTTGCATACCTGAAAAGGTGAATAATTATGCTCTAAAAACGTTATTATACCCTAAACTAATACCCGTATTTGTGCAAATGAACGTTTAATGTTTCAATGTTTTGTAGAGAAAAAATAAACACTTCTTTCTTTTTTCATAATCATTTAATTTGATAATAAGTTTTTTCTATTTTCACCAAAGCATAATAGCTCTCCAAAGCTCTCATCATTTCTGATGTAATGATGAGAGCGAAAGAAAAACAAAGCTTTTCTCAGTAGTTTTGAAAATTTATGATTTTCAAGCAAAGCCTGGGCACTTATGCGTATTTTAAATAAAAATATTTTAAAATTGAACATACTCTCCTTCAGTGTGTGTTACACTGAACGCACAATGCAAACCTTGTCACTTCTATCAGATAACTACCCTGTGTCGAATATAAACAGGACTGCGGTACACAAAAAAAATGTAAAACAAAAGGGTCCTAGTACCCTTGTCAAGTAAATCTGACTTGATGACACATCTGACAACAGAGTTAGGGGTTTTTTAACTTTTCCCCGGCAATGTTAGACTAAGTTGAAGATTATCGGGGTAAGTCCGGAAACGGATATCTGTTTATCTTATGTTTGCGATGTACCTACATTTACGACTGCGTTTTTTTGTCAAGTCTGGGGTCGTGGTTGGTTTGTCTGTTACCCATTATTTATGGGCAGGGTTGGGTTTCCTCCCACCATAGGAAGGATATATGCCTTAGTCCACTACGCTGGACTAGTGCGGGCAGGTGGACTTTACATACCTTTGAGAACATTATGGAAAACTCTAAGGCACGCAGGTTTCCTCGCAATGTTTTTTTAACCATTATTTCCGGTGATATTTAATTTTATAATGCATACATAACTTTTAAAAAGCCATTGGTACGTGCCACTGGGATTCGAGCCCCTCAAGATAAGCGGTTGGTTCTGTATGTGATGTTCTATTTTTATTAGTAAAATTAAATGAAACAAATTTCAGGCTTGTCGAACGTTTTGAAGTGAATAAATTTCCTTCAAATACTCAGTTACATCCAATCAGGTTTAGATAATAAATATAATAAAAACATATTTGTAATAGCCTCTTTCAATAACAGGAAGGGTTCTAATAACACATTCTGACGTAACATAGGTACCTAATAAATTACTTTTCAGTAGATATTAAAACAACCCCAAAATGAGTCCGGAGATTTTCTGTTAAACGAACCGAGAAACGGTCTTCTTTGACACAAGTCATTATCTTCTAAGAATTTGTTCAGTGAACCCCACCCGCGATCGTTCTGACCCCCGTCAAATGTCCCGCGCGTCAACCCTGCGAATGCTTGGATAATGTCCAAGTCATGCCAATGTGCGTTACAGTCCAGTGGATTGGGCAGGAAGAAAAACATCATTAATTAATTTGTTTTTATTACCTAAACGACGGAATCCGTAGAAGAACGAATGAATCGACATATCCCTCAAAGTTTGAAAATTAAAATGTAGCGTAGTGGGTTAATTTCGCATTATACATACGTTTATTCAATTATTATTATTATATTTTAAACACACACTATTTCTTTTGCATTATTGTGGGATTTTTTAATTCAATTCATTTATTCATTTTTTGGATAAGGTGAGATTAGATACAATTGCACAATATTTAGTGCTTGTAACCTAACCTAACCCATAGGGTATGCAAACTGAAAAGGTTTTTACTTATAAACAATATTTTTAACTTATAAACAACCGAACTGAACCGAACAATCGAACCCAGGACCATCCGTGCAGCGCTCCGGTGTCTCAACCACTGCGCCACTCAGGTCGTCAAAATCAATTACATCAATCATTTTCATATTTTTTTAATCCTGCCCTTTCTTCACTCCTATTACCAAAAGATCTAAAAGGAAGGGAGGAAGTCACCTGCTACGGTGCGAGCCTGAAAATTCTCTGTAAGGTGCTGTGAATAGGTACTATGAATTAAAATCCAAAGATAACTCACCTCCAACAGCTACGCAGGTGAGGTTGACCTCGGTGCCCTCGTCGTATGGTCCCAGGACCCCACCCTGCACCTCATTGCCTTCCTGGTTCAGTACGATCAGCCGCTCTGGTGGTACTGGGAACAAAAGAACATAGGTTAAATGGCTGTAACCCATTATATTAGTGCGTAGTAGTAGATAGGAGCCGTGATAACCCAGTGGCTTAGAATTAGGAGCGGTGATAACCCAGTGGCTTAGAATTAGGAGCCGTGATAACCCAGTGGCTTATAATTATGAGCGGTGATAACCCAGTGGCTTATAATTAAGAGCGGTGATAGCCCAGTGGCTTAGAATTAGGAGCGGTGATAACCCAGTGGCTTAGAATTAGGAGCGGTGATAACCCAGTGGTTTATAATTAAGAGCGGTGATAACCCAGTGGCTTATAATTAAGAGCGGTGATAACCCAATGGCTTAGAATTAGGAGCGGTGATAACCCAGTGGCTTAGAATTAGGAGCGGTGATAACCCAGTGGCTTAGAATTAGGAGCGGTGATAACCTATTGGCTTAGAATTAGGAGCGGTGATAACCCAGTAGCTTAGAATTAGGAGCGGTGATAACCCATTGGCTAAGAATTAGGAGCGGTGATAACCCAGTGGCTTAGAATTAGGAGCGGAGATAACCCAGTGGCTTAGAATTAGGAGCGGTGATAATCCAGTAGCTTAGTCTTTGGTCATTTTATTTTTCTTTTCGCGATTGTGAGTGAGTGTTATAGAATGGGTTTGGGGTGTGAATGCCGTTACGAATGAATATATTATGTTATTATTGTCATTCTATTTACTTCCTTTTTCTATGACATGTACCGTGGAGGGAAAGAAATTGTAAGAAGTTATGGGAATTTCGGCCATTTGGCTACAAAACCCCAAAGCAGCCAGAAGCGGCAAGAAAACATAATTGTTTCTTTCATTACCGCTCTCCCTGTTGATTTATTGGGGCAATTAGCCTGTATCTATTCCGTGTTGGCTCTTATTTATTTTTCGTTGACGTATAATCTACCGTAATTAATGTTTCAGGAAGACAATTAGGCTGTCATTATTCTATTTACGGCGGTTTTAAATCCGGAATCCAATTTTTTTAACTTCTATTTTTTTGTTCCTCATTGACGTGTTGTGGCATATTTTATCATGATTGTAGAGTGAAATAGAAATAGAAATAGGTTTACTCATGGCACATATAATACACAAAAACACAAAATTAAATGCACGGTACAGCACTAAACAGAAATGGAAAAAATGATGGGCCTATTATAAAAAATAATGTGTCTACATAACCAGCAATGGATTTTTACAAAAATGTGAACCGCCTTATGACAACTGACCCGTAAGAAATCATTTTACCAACAGACTTCAATATTATAATTTCATTACGTTATTTTTGGAGTCTATGCCAAAGTCCTGTTAATAGATAACCTTATTTATTTGTACAACAATTTACAATTAATATTTTGAAAGAAAAAGTAGTCTGTGTCAAAAAATTACGTCAAATTTCGCTCCGTTACGACGCCATTTAAAAACAAACATTGTTTCAAATTTAAATTCTTATCTATTAGCATTGAAAGTATAGATTAAGTGCGCCCAATGTTGCTTAACTCTTTCGATCGCAATCTTTTACGATCTACTTAAATTAATCCTCAACTATGTAGATAGTATGTGTAACTCATTGAATATTTATTAATCATTTAATTTAAACAAACAGTACTCACGGGAACCATCAGCTTAAAGTCTTTCCAATAAAACTTTAACTTGTAGTCTTTTATTGGCCTCTAATGGATTCCCATTTAAATTATGGGGTCCAATTAAACCATAAGTATACAATTTATAGTAAGTAACTTTTAAACCGTGATTGTAACTATGCGACGTCGCTAAAGAGGTCCGTTTTCTAATCAAAATAACATTTAGGCAGTTATGTATAGTAACTATACGTAGGTCTGTATGGTATTCTTGTTACTTAAATATTGTTGAGTGAATGAAATTATTTTTTTATAAAAATACTTCAGAAAGAGTGCTTGCATGAACGTCTAAAAACTCAGATCAATTTTTAATATCTTAAAAAAATGAATTTTAAGTCCAAATGTAATTAAGTCAGGTGATTTTAAATATCCATGAAGTAATAAGCCAGGTTCATACAAAATCTTTGAAGATTTCGCGTTTTTGACAGTCCAATGTAAGTATCTCAATTCATTTTGAGATTACAACGCTAATAGGATACTCGAATCAATATAGGTACTTAGTTCAAGTAATCAGCTGAAATTTAAAAATTATTTTTCTAACTTCAAACTAAAAAAAAATTACATTTCTATTCGTAATGTCAACCGAACTCCTTCGAAACTATTCAAGGTTCAAAACTAATTAATTTACTCCGACGGCCATATAAGTTTTGGAAAAAAAAATACCGTCGTAACATTTAAACTATCGTCGTAATTTTGGCAAACCATAACCAAATTCGCTACGGTTATGCGCTTTGCGAAGAATAAAGCAGATTCATCGTGTTTTTGTATCTGTTGGCTTCCCAAACAGCCCTTGGCTCGGTGCCAGATCCGACCCTTCACTAATGAATGCACAGTATTTTACACAAGGATGTTTTGTGAAAAATGTGTTCGGTTAAATGCGTTTAAAATTTTGTTCCTTTTTAACCGACTGCGACAAGGAGGGTTAAGTTTGTGTGTATGTATACTTATACTGTAGGTTTTGCTCTCACCGTACCAATGCTCGCATAGTGACAATTTCATGTTGGACCAAAAATTTAAAAATGTTAGCAATCGATCGACGACAAAATGGATTGCTTCCCACAAGTCGATCGTACGACAATGTCACTTAGCCCATTAAAATTTGTCGTAGTGCGTAGTGACAATTAGGACAGCTATAAGGAAGCTGTGTTAATATTTTACCGCGTTGGTTGGTTGATTGTGTCATATTGCAACAGCCAATAAGTACACGGCTTTTACAAAATTAAACACAATGTTACCAAACCGCATTAAAATCGGGATAGTAGTTTTAGTTTGGTTAGCAGACGCAAACATCCTCTCACTTCAAATGCCCTGCCCGTTTTCGTACGATCGCAGATAATAAAATCTTATCTAAGCTGCAGGGTTTGTTTGTTTGTTTGTTTATTTGTTTGTTTGAACGCGCTAATCTCAGGAACTACTGGTCCGATTTCAAAAAAATCTTTCAGTGTTGGATAGTCCATTTATCGAGGAAGGTTATAGGTTTTACTTGATTTTCAAAACAATAAGGGATCCGTAAGAAAATTGCGATTTTGTAACCAAAATTAGAATAATAGTCAAAATAATTGGCAGAGCGAAGTCTGCCAGGTCAGCTAGTACTTTATAAAACTACTTACTTAGGACTGTTAAATTGAGTCTGGAGTTTTTGGTGGGGGACTTTATGAAATCCACTCGGCATCTGTACTGACCGCTGTCTTCAGGCCTGGAACAAAATAAGTATTAGGTACCGATTATTTTTATTGTATGTATAGGTAAGTACATATAAGAATAGATCAGTGGTAGAAGAATAGGGAAGAGCGGTGATAGCCCAGTGGCTAAGAATTCGCCTTTAATCGAGGGGTCCGGATTCGAATATCAGTGGCACACACCAATGACTTGAAAAAGTTGAAAGGTTTGATCAACTTGAAATGACCGGTAATCCAACTTAGTCTGTCACCAATACTGACCTACTAGAGTCAGGATCTCTTCTCACAACGAAGGATGTAGGCCTTAGTCCACCACCCTGGCTTGCCGGTTAGTGGACATGAAGTCCACGACCTTTGAGAACGGTAGAGAACTCTCGGGCATCCAGGTTTCCTCATGATGTTTTCTTTCACTATTATAGCAAGTGCCATTTATTCATCGTATTCATCTTGGTAGCCTAAAGTAACCCTAGCTAGACCATCCAATATCGCGTTACTTACCCTATTTTCGCTGTCAATAGAACGACTTGTGTTCGATCGATTCCTAACTAGGTTTATTTACCTTAAGCTAGGAGTTCTGAGGTCCGATCCCGTAGTGGTTTCAATCGAGAACAAATAGAGCTCGGACTTAATCTTAACAGATACTTTGACTTGAGAGGATTCTACTGATTCCTCGAGTAAATTTAGTTAAGGGCACGTACTAAATTAGTTTAATTCAAGCGGGGTCGATCGGAACTTAGGACTTATTTACTCGTCAGTGATGTTAAACATCGACTAATTTGCGCTGTGCGGAAGGTCCTAGGTTCGATTCCCAGCAGAGCAAAGATTTGAATGGTGAATTTGAATTTCTGTTTCTGGTCTGGGTGTGTTGTGTTCTTCTATTGTGTGTGTCCATGGCACCCACGACACAGGTAGGTAGGTGGTAGTGTGGGGCTATGAGTGTGAAGCGTTATAAAATATCTTACTGTCATTTGACTGTTTTTATAGTTTTTTTCATAAAAGAACCTTAACTCTCCTAATGAGACTATCCAACTAGGGTAACATCCGCATCATCTATCTGGAACTGTCCCGGTTTTCTCATGAGACCTGGTTACCCCATCCGTCATATTCAAAACATTTTAAAAGCCAATTAATTGAATACATGTTTGTACGCAGACGTCGGTATTACGTTCGTACATATATCGGGTTACGATGAGAATTGGGACAACATATGATACCTGTTTGGATTAGAAATATGAATCCTTTGATGTGTTGTTTGTGATGGACAAGCGATATACATTCTCAATTTGAGTGAATCTGACTCTACGCTCATAGGTTCAACTAGCTGTGCCCGCTACTTTGTCCGCATGGAATTGAACTATTTAACGATAATATAATTCTAAACTAAAAGGAGCCTAAGTCACTCCTTATTACACCAGGTACCAGCCAGTGAAGTCCCGTTAAAATCGGTCCAAACATTCCAGAGATTAGCCGGCACAAACAGACAGACACACAGACAAAAATTGTAAAAATGCCTTCGCATGAGGCGTCTATATATGGCTATGTAGTCGTTGGTAGCCACTCAAGATTTAGTAACATTATTTATTCTTACAAAATTCAATGCAAGTGAATGAAGTACTAAGTTCGTAAAATTCATCGATTCGGCTCAGCTGTTCAAAATAATTTTTTTTTGCGATAAATATCAGACATAAATAATGTGTTACTCATACGACAGCGCAATATAATGAATGATTGTTTTTGGCATTTTTGGGGTCCGTTAAAACAATAGCCTTGGAGATTAAATCTTCGGGGATGAATGACAGCTGTACTGAGAGTACATCTGGCGTTGATCAATTCCGGTAAATGAAAGGGTTAGAGGGGTGGAAGTCTGATTAAAATGTGTTTTTTTTTTTATAAAAAGCAATACCCAACATTACTCGTCGATTTTAAGGAGGTTTTAGTCCAAAATCTTACTTTGATCTAATAGGCCGACCTGAGAGTGCGCGTAGCGCTTTAATATACGATCACGTCACTGGGCGTAGATGTATAGAAGAAGAACGATTGATTTACGTATCTATTGTATCGTATGTACATTGCTAAAACTCTGACTAAGAATACTGCACGGGAAAAACTGACCTGACATTTCATACAAGAAAGTGGGTACCAGGGTATTAATTAAGATGACCACACCTTTTACCGTTTGTCACTAGTTAGAGAAACAGCTAAAAGTAGGCAATACATTTTTTAATCGACCCCAAACAGACTATCTCAATACGTACCTCAATTTGGTCAACACCAGTACTGCAGGCTTCGTGTTACTCCTGAAGGTGGCTCTCGCGCCCAGGGTGGCGGGATCAGACCAGTGTGACGTCACACCTTCCCGGGTGTCTAGGCTGTGGACAAGAATATTTATCAGAACAGTTGAATCTTACAGGCAAAGAAAAATAGATAGTAAGTACCAGGAGATATTTTCCGCACACTTTTTTCTCCTGGAGTAAACTAGCCTGAAAGGTGCTTAAAGGCAGTTTAAAATTTCTTTCCATGAACTTAATGGCACAGTGAGATCTCCAGCAAGGCGAGGTGATCATGCCTGAGGAGCGGCCGTGCTCCGATTACGTCATGTCGTAGTTTTGTATATATGCCAGCGATGTAGAAAACTTCGATAGCGTGGTTCAGGATCATGTGGCGCCATCTCTCAACGAGTGACGGAAGTTGCCATACCGTATAAGGTGCCGTTATAATCGCAACGCACTAATTTGAACCCGGACCCTCAAATTTGACCGAGTTAACCATTGAACTATCGCCTCTTTACGCTTGATTGCTACTCCTATTTTAAAAGAAAGTAACTTTAATAACACATTATTCAATCTAAAACCGTAACAAAGCTTCAATAAACACGCATCAATCTTACAGAGAACTGATTGAGGTATTATGAAGATATCGAATATGGTTCTAATTACCAAAGCAATAAGGTTTAAATTCAATAAAACAAAAGTCATCGTGAGATGATACATTCGGCCGAAGTCCGGTGTAGAGTTTCAAATGCGCCGACGAATAGATATTTTGATCAATAAGCTGCGACGCACACTAAAATCTTTGGTCACTATTTGTAATTAGTATTATTAGAGTAAACCGTCCTAATCATACTAAATTAATAAATGAATTATTCAATTAAACACGCGATATTGCATGTTACGGTGTTAGTGATGATTTTGAGTTTTTTTTAATAAAATGTTACTTTTATACCGGTAAATTTTATTATTTCAAAACATATAAGTTTATAAAAGATGTTATTAATTTGTACAAAATATTCGACATTCATTTAAAGTTCAACGACATCCTTAAAACATTTTGTACGCATTTCGTATTTCTAGACTAGGGCCTTTGAAAATGATAAAAAGTAAAATAAAAATAGTAAGATTAAACCCATTGGAAAAGGAAGAGAATATAACAAAAATTAAAGGTAAAATGTTCTCTAGCTCTAGGTAAAATGTTCCCTTTAAAAATGTTCTGTAGCCGTCGCCCCTAACATGAACATGTGATATTTAAATCTAAACAATTCGTGCATCTACCGGCTGTCACTTAGAACGCGGCTTTACTCTTAATCACAGCTCACAAGCCACTCGTGATTATGAGATTGGGTGCCAGTGGACCACATGCCCACATGTGGACAATCGGATGGTAACGGTAAACTAGTATACCCTAAACAAAGACTTTTGTATGACCAGACGGAGTGATACCATACTAGTCTAGACAACAGAGAAAGAGGGCTCAGTTGTTTTAACGTTTCAAAAATAAAATAGGCCAAAGCGGACTCCATTGAGGACTCCATAAAAATAACACTTGAAAGAAATATCTTCGTAGAGTTTTATTTTCAACAAAAGTAACATAAGTTGAAATAAAATATTAAAATAAAAGTTCATTGGATTAGTTTCGTTACTTGATAAGGAATACATCAGTCCGAATTTAGAGTAATTTTAAAATTAGATAAAAGAGTTAAGTAAGTCCTCTTAATACGCCGTAAAGCAGCATGTTCTTCCAGTTTCGTGTTTCAATTGGGACAGTGTGGTTGCCAGATACACACTTCATTTCATGCGGCCATTTTTAGTAGTAGCCCTTCTCACACTTGACCAGCAAACAATTCTTTTCAATACTAGTTATGTACCTTTCACGGCTCGACGTGAATTGAATTACAGGAGGTATAGAAAAACTTTTACAGATCCCCCGTTAGAGCGTTTGTCCACCGCCGCCGCCGCCGTACCGTCAATGAGAACGAGTTTATTTCGGACCGATTTTAGGATGATGTGACGGCGACCGTTTGTCCACCGCGACCGATCTCGCTGATTTGATAATTGTAGATAGAAAAAACCCAGCTAATGTGACGGTGCAACGGCAGTGTGTGGACAAGTTCAAATGTGTTTTGTATTGCCGGCACATCGGCCCGTCAAAACCTCGGGCCCGTTCTAGCGGTCACGCCGATGTACTCAAAATCTCGGCAGCCGGGATGACGGCGCTCGGGTGACGGACGTGCGGTGGACACGCTTAGTAAATGTATGTACCGCTACTTCGGCTCCGTCATCTCGTTCCCGGTGACGTGACGATGACGGCGGTGGACAAACGGACTAAGGTTTCAATTTGTATCGCGTGACGGTAGTTTTATGATCTCGTATAAACTTTATAGACATACAGTATGAGTATACATTTCCAGGTGTAATTCGAGTTAGTGCTAAAGTTTTGTTACGGTTTAGGTTAGGCCTTCACCGTATTTATCCTAAAGTTTCATTTATGTCTGTCAGTTGTCGAATTTATATGCTAAAGTAAAGCTTTGTTATGTTTGAAGTATTATACTAACGGGTGCTTGTTTATAAACCATTACTGACTTACTGCAGATCGGTAAATACCCTGCGAGAGTAATAATCCAGTGGTTAAGAATCCGGTCTCGTACGAGGGTTCCGGGTTCGAATCCCGGTGGCACACGGCAACTTTCTTATAGTTGCGCTCTATAAAATAATAAATTTCATCATCCAAACATACATACAGACATACATACACCCATGAAATTTGGTATACTTTTTTGGAAGCCATAATAGACCAACATTTATGTAAATTTTGTGCAGTTTTGTTAATATTACATACAGCATTGTTGAAATGATAACCTCCTTTTTAAGGGAAAAAGGGAATTCCTTAAACATTATCGTTTCCCGTTGCAGGGGTAGCACAGTCCCGTATAATCCGGGAGCTGTCAGTCAGTCATACCCCAATCCCTATCAAACACACCGCCTTATTCAAATCGACCGGCAAGTAAGCTCTATGCTTTACGCGTTTCCATTGTACTCGTATAACAAAATATCGAAAGAACAGTGCCATGAGCATGAACACTATTGTCAAAGTAATCGTCAGTCATTAGTATGTCATATGTCAGTCTGCCTGACGCCTTTCTATACTAACGGCACTCGTTACTATACAAATTCTTTGACGAAAAATTGTTTATGATCCCGGGATTGATGTAACGTGACGTACGAAATTCGTCCTTAGACTTGCCAGTACACACACGGCACTCGCGTCGCGGCCTTGTCCTATTTGGTGGACATAACCGTCTGACCAACCAACGAGACAAAATAAAAACACAGTCTCGGGTTGGTGCTGTCCTAACTGACAATGCAATGACATGCGCCAATGTACGCAACGACATTGTCGTACGACCGACTTTGTCGTCCGACTTTAAGCAACCGATTTTGTCGTCGCAATTAAGACAAGACTAATAAGAATATCCGGATGTGGCATTCGCTGAGTTCGCTGCAACAACATTTCTGAATTATGTTCTACGTAAATATAAATTTAGTATTTAGTATCTGTGTTATTTTTTATTTTGATTCTTTTACGTTTGTATTTTTTCGATTGTATATTTTATTATTGCTGCGTATAAATAGTTTTTCTTTTCTTTCTTCTACACGTGCACGTCTCTTGACGTATGGCAATGAAAACACGTCCTAACTAATCCTATGCGATCAATAACCCTGCACAGAGGGGTACTATTAATTTTAACTAGACAGTTAAATATAAAATAAAACTAACCGTACTCTTTCCCACGATACGATTAATTAATCAATTAACTCCTACAGTTGACGTGTCAAGTGCGTATCACTTATCACTTGAATGTTTAATACGTTATCGAACTACCGACTTGCTCCGGTTGAAATTCAAACATTGAATTTTGTATATTTTTGTGCATGTTCTTAAATAGTATAATACTAACATTTATCATGACATGAACCAAAAAAATATTATTTCTTGTATGGTAGGTACTCCGCAAGCCTTTTCATCTAATACTCGTATCATGGCAGTGTATAAAAATAACAAGTGTGCTATTTTAGACCGGCCGCCATATTGAATTTAGAATGACGTCACTTAGATAATCATGCATTGTTATCCATAATAATATTATAAATGTTAAGAATAACAGTTTTAAAATTGAGTCGCAAGATTAGACCCAAAAATACATACATACAAACAAACAAGTGAAATAAAAGCCTTTATTAAGCTTTTATTAACTCGGAAGAAATTATTAGAATAATCGTGAAAACCGCAATAAATCCGTTACGTGCTTAAAAGATATAATAAGCGTAGGTAAAGTATAAAGGATAGGCGGAATCGAACCCGGACCTTCACCTATGAGAACAAATTCTAAAACTCCGGGTTATGAGCGTTTACGATTGTCTAACTGACGATTGAGTCTATTATAATATCCCGAGCCGTAAATCGGATCTCTAAGCTCGTGGAAGTTGAATATAGATGGATATTGGAAATTCATCTTGCTTGAAACTGTTGACTAACTTCGATTTGGTGCTACGCTAGGGCTGTGCCGAATTGTATTTAATTGTATCGATAATTCGTTTCGAATGATTAATTATTTAATAAATAATAAAGGTAATATTTAATTTTAGCTTTAGAAATAATGAAATTTCCATTAGTTTTATTTAAATAGGTTTAATTTAGCTTTAATTGTCTAAACGCACAGTTTTCGGAGATTTTATGAATCAGGCAATGCCACCATTGTCTTCAGTCAATACGAGAGTAACATTTTATTAGTTAGTCTTATTATAATACGTACGATACATCTTCATTGTTTTGCTGATATTACATCATCAGCCACCATCATATTCATGTGAATCGTAAAGTTATATACACATTATTAAACGTGGCACGATCAGGCACATCCCTTACCAAATTATTTAAGAAGTAATATGCAATATCACATTTAAGGCGTTACAGTGTTAATCGACTGAACTATTAATCGATATTATCGACAGTTTTGTCGGCATATCCCGACATTGATGGATATATTGGTCCATCCCTTACCAAAATCCAGCTTAAGCAGCTCTATTGGAGGGCCGTCTGGCCGCAAACCGCGGGTCAATCGTTCAAACATTTCATAGCTCACTTCCTTCTGCCCTTAGTTCCAATTTACAGAAACAATAAAGCGAAAATGGGCTGGCTGAGAGGCGATTGAGATACTTTATTGAAAAAATATTCATTGATTTTTTAATAAAGTTTCTTAATCGTATTTTTTAGATGGTAGAGCCATAGTAGTCCGTGAATGTACGTTAAAAAGCTCTTAAAGACATGTGAAGGCATTAGGCTAGTGGTGGATTAAGGCCTACATCCTTCTCATTGTGGGAGGAGTGCACCCTGCGGTCATTAATATAACCGTGTTCTGTAACCAATGTGTTACAAACAACGCCATCTATGAGCATTAAAGTAAAAACTTTGCCGACTTCCGTCATTCGCCAAGAGATGGCGCCACCGGTGTCCTGCATCACACTATCGAAGTTTTCTACATCACAAGCATATAATAAACTCCGACACGTTGTTATCATGGTACGAAAGCTCTCCAGCGATGATCACTTCGCCTCGTGGGCGATCTACCTTTGCCAAATCTGTTCTCCACAAACTAAGCGTGAACGGAGTGGTACTGCTCGTACCCAGTATAAGGCAGAAATGAACAGTGTAATTAACAGATATCCTCAAAGCTTTTGCAGGTGAATCCCCTTGACGGCGTAATCGCTCTCAATTACTGTGTGACACCTAAAACTGAACGCTACAGACGGACAAAGGCATATCATCTTTGTGCATAATATAGTTAGTTATCGCTATGGTGTAGCACTGTAGAACCGCTACAGTTGTGTGTATCTCTCTGTTGTGTATTGCTCTGTGGTACGTTGTAGATGGTTTATTAATGTTTGAGTTACGAAGTACATATGTATTTTGATGTATTGAGGATGATAAATTTATTTTTTCATTTTATTTACGTACAGTCTAGACGTAGAGTTCACAGATCCCCGTTACAATAAAATAAAAATTATGTTTTTTAATTTTTGTGTGCGTCGATATACTGCCACGGGCAAACAAAAATATAACTCCACATTCAGATCCAAAACCTTTTTAACCCATTATTTTTACTCGGGAATCGTATCTAGCACCCTCCGTACAGAGCACAGACGTGGTATTCACAACGCTCTCGTCACATATTAAAATACACCTTACATCTTAGTTAATTTTAGCCCATGTTTAATAAATAGAAAATTACAAAGGGCATAGTAGAGAGTAGACTGCATTAAGACGTGTCATGACGTCATACATATCAAAGGGATAGGTCCATTAACCTCCATAGAGGTAAACATCGCCTTAATATAGACATGGGGTATTATGAAATGTTTATAGCTTGTTAATATGACATAGTAATTATGGATGATGCGTTTGTTAGTTAATGTTTATAGAGTAACATTTGAACATACTTATGATTTTAATTAAAGTAAATTGTTACACACAAAGGCAAGGACGAAAAATTTATTTGTTGCAAATGATTTTGATCAATCTATATTTACCATTTTTAGGTATGCAAATATTGTAAGGAGATAACTACAAATGAAAGCTTATAAAATAACTAAAATTAAATACAGATATAACTCTCAAACTTCACGAGCACTATGTCTTTTCCCTAATTAGGTAAAATCTTTTATAGACCAGTATTCCATAATGTTGCAATCAAGCCACGTTTTATGTGCGTAACGGTGTAATCTTTTTGCACAGTCATTATGGCACATTTATGTTACACGTGCTGTAATACCTAGTACACAAGTAACGACTACATAGCCCAATAGACGCCTCATGCTAGGCGAACGCATTCAGACAACACATTAGACTTATAAGTCGCATCCACAGGACAAAGAGCGCGAAATCTACGCTAAGTAGTACTGACCACTTACATGATCCGTGTGTACACGGAATTAGTTTCGAATTAGTTTCGATCGAAGGAGATGTATCTCCTTCGATCGAAACTAATTCGAATATGTCAGTAGACATGGTTGTTTTGTTTAGAGCTCATCCTAAAGAGGTGAGGTCATTAGTGCGAAACAAATTAAAAAAAAATCAAATTCAAAAGCTTTTATTCATTATTAGGTACAATTTATGCACACTTAATGAACGTCATACAAACAAATGGGACATCGCGATTTTGAACTGATGGAGCACGATGCTTTATTTTTCTTTGTCCCCTCCCTCTCATCTCAATGCTCGCCGTGCAATAACAAGCTACTTAAGCCACGCGTGCCTTTTACGAAATTAATACACAATTAGAGCGGTGATAGCCCAGTGGCTTAGAATTCGACCTCGAATCGAGGGGTCCGGGTTCGAATCCCAGTGGCACGCACCAATGACTTTGTGAAAAAGTTATGTGCGCTTTATAAAATTAAATATCACCTGCTGTTACGGTGAAGGAAAACATCGTGAGGAAACCTGCATGCCTGAGAGTTCACAAAAAAAAATGTTCTCAAAGGTATGTGAAGTCCACCAACCCGCAGTGGGCCAGCGTGGTGGACGGCGGCCTACATCCTCTCATTGTGAGAGGAGACCCGACCCTGTAGTGGGTCATTAATGGGTTACTGACAATACACAATTCTCTTGTTCATACAATGAGGAATCGTGGACTCCCGATGGTGGCGGCGGTTAGTCTAGCAACAGCTTGGTAACACTCGTATCGTACTGCTTTATTTCGTAAAGATATGGTTTTTCCTGTTTTTCATAACTACACTTTCTAAATTCGCAAAAACAAGCACATTTGCTATTAGCATAATATATTACGGCTGGCTCAAATATTTCACCCTCGCGTGATGTAAGCTTAGTTTGTTAAAAGCTGTTTGCTCAAGGAATTACCATAACAGAGTTGTAATAGCATGTTTCTACGAAAAACTAATATGGGTTCTGAAACATTGTCACATAAGTAATCGGATTTTGTAACGGTCGGTATTGGTATCATCTACTAAAATTTAGGAGTCCACATATTTATCCCGATTTCATCTTATTTAGTCTCCATACCGATGGCTAAACTTACGAGTAGATCTCTTATTTGAGAGTTTCTTAGAATATAGTTACACACTAGGATTCCCTGTGTGGGACACACACCCAGACCAGTAACAGAAATTTAAACTCATCATTCAAATCTCTGCACCGCTGGGAATCGAACCTAGGACCCTCCGCGTAGCGCACCGGTGTCTTCACCACTGCGCCACTCAGGTCGTCATCTTCCTTCCTTCCTTCCTTTCAGCCCTTAGTAGTCCACTGCTGGACATGGGCCTCCCCTAATCGACGCCACTCCGCCCGGTCCTGGGCCCTCTGAGTCCAACGGTTTCCCGCTGTCTTCTTCAGGTCATCAGTCCACCTGGTCGGAGGGCGGCCTGTGCTCCTTTTGCCTAAACGTGGTCGCCATTCGAGGACCTTTTTTCCCCATCGGTTGTCAGTCCTGCGAACGATGTGGCCAGCCCATTGCCACTTTAATTTGCAAATTTTGAGAGCTATGTCGGTCACCTTCGTTCTTCTACGGATTTCATCATTTCTGATTCTGTCTCGTAGAGAAATACCAAGCATAGCTCTCTCCATTGCCCTCTGGGCGACTCTGAGCTTGTGAATTAGGCTCACAGTAAAGGACCACGTCTCGGCACCGTAGGTCATCACTGGCAACACACATTGCTCGAAAACTTTCGACTTCAGGCACTGAGGTATATCGGACGTCAAGACGTGTCGTAGATTCCCGAACGCTGCCCAGCCGAGTTGGATTCTTCGAGTGACCTCTCTCTCGAAGTTGGACTTACCCATTCGGATCGTTTGTCCTAGGTAAACGTATTCGTCTACAACTTCGAGAGCAGTGCCATCAACAACCACCGGTACGGGTGTGACATGGATATTAGACATGATTTTCGTCTTGTCCATGTTCATCTTAAGACCCACCCGTTGTGAGGCACTATTGAGGTCGCTGAGCATAATGCTGAGTTCCTCCAGCGACTCCGCCAGGATCACTATGTCATCGGCAAATCGGAGGTGTGAGAGGTGTTCGCCGTTGATGTTAATACCACGTCCTTTCCACTCCATCAGCTTGAACACATCTTCCAGTGCAGCGGTGAAAAGTTTTGGGGAGATGACATCCCCCTGTCGTACGCCGCGCTGCACGTGGATGGGGTTCGTACTGTTGTCGTGTACTCGGACTTTCATGGTGGCGGCATTGTATACACACTTCAACGCCTCGATGTACCGATAGTCGATCTGGCATCGCTGAAGAGACTCAAGCACCGCCCAGGTCTCGATAGAATCGAAGGCCTTCTCATAGTCCACATACGCTACGCATAGCGGCAGATTATACTCCTCGGTCTTTTGTATAACCTGCCGAAGCGTATGTATGTGGTCTATGGTACTATAGCCTTTTCGGAAACCGCCTTGTTCGGGAGGCTGGAAGTCGTCGAGTCTGCGCGCTAGACGATTAGTAAGGACCCTCGAAAACAGCTTATAGACGTGGCTCAGAAGCGCGATGGGCCTGTAGTTCTTCAGTTGGGTTTTGTCGCCCTTCTTGAAGAACAGTACCACCACGCTTCTGCTCCACGCCTCCGGGGTACTTCCAGTGCTGATGACGGAATTGAACAATTGCTGGAGCGCGACTAGGACGGGTTTGCCGCCCGCTCTCAGCAGCTCCGTTGTAATTCCGTCATCCCCCGGAGCTTTGTTGTTTTTAAGCTGTTTGAGTGCCCCCCTAATTTCGTACAGACTGACGTCCGGGATATCTTCGGTATAGTGCCGGGTTAATTTAGCTCGCTTGTCGTTCGCCAGGTCGTCAGGTCGTCATACTACATAGGTATGCCTCAGAGTTCTCTAAAATATTTTCAAAGACATGTGAAGTTCACCACCACGCAATGAGCCAGTGCCTGAAGCTGCAACCCTTTTATGGCCCACTGTTGGGCACTGGTCTCTTCCTACAATAGGTGGAGGCCTGGAGCATACTCCACCACGCTGCTCCAATGCGGTTTGGTGGAGAAACGGGCTAGTGGCCGACCCATGTTGGATGTTTTCTAAACGCCCACAGGGTCGAGCCCTCTTCGACAAGGTTTAACGATGGCTATCGTATCGATAACGACCGGGACGCGTTACGCCATCGTAACGTGCCCTCTGAAGCACGGAAGCGCGCCCTTAAACTATTAATTTGCATCGAACCACTGGTGGTCCGACTGCTATTGATTAACTATTGTGTCTGTTTACTGGACATTCAATAGTTAAATTCGCCATTAGCGGTCACCCATCCGTACTGACCGCGCCCGACGTTGTATAACTTTTTCGATCGCTTGCGATGTACTCAAGCAGCTGGGCTACGGGCGTTTAACAGTGTTAAAAAGGTATTTTTATGAAAAAGTAACTTCAGTTAACCACATTAAAGCTAATCCGAGCACACACATCGCTCGCACACACGATTACGCGCGCTTGACGGTTTATAAACACGAAGCTAGTTAAAATGTAGCTGGTTTAGTTTAACTAAATGTTTTTGTTGTACCTACATCGCTTTTGATGTTAAAACCATAGAGAAAGGTATTAAATAGAACGTTTTGAACATCCCTTTTGTAGTGAAAACCATAGAGAACGGTAGTAAATAGCATTCTATTTACTTGTGGGCACTTGTAAGCATGTACATCGCTCTTGTAGTGAAAACCATAGAGAAAGGAATTAAAAAGAATGGCGTAGGTACATAGCTTTTGTAGTGAAACCCATAGAGAAAAGAAGAAATAGAACGGCAATAACAACATTAATTTGTTTTTTTTGTCAAAATTAAGTAGCGCACGGGCACGCAGGCCACCTGTGCCGAGAACATGAGCATTACCGTCAAAGTATTCGTATAGTAAACGTCAGTCATTAGTATGTAATACTGGACTATCATGACATCTTCCCATATTAATGCTAGCTCATTACGATTACTATACGAAACTACGTAAGTTCATGTTCGAGGCACAGATGTTACGTGGTCATTGCAGCCGATAGACACTGACATCCAACCTCATCCAGGGGCCTGATTCTGTATGACCATTCACACTCGTATCGCGGCAATGTCGTGTCTTACCCGTGTCCACCAACCCGCAGTGTCCACCAACCCGCAGTAGGTCAGCGTGGTGGACTAAGGCCTACATCCCTCTCATTACGAGAAGGAGACCCGACCTTGTAGTGGGTCATTAATGGGTTACTGACGACCCGTGATAAAAAGTCAAAAAAGGCTTAAGAGTCAAACATCGTGACAATCTATTGTGTGCCTTATAGAATAGACATTAAGGTTCCTTGTCGTGCCGAGTACATGGAGTGACGTACGGTTTGATGTCACACGATATCGGCACGAAATGTTTTGCGACTTACAGAATCAGGGCCCAGGACATCTCTCGAGACGATCTTAGTCCTCAACTAATATGTTCTATTTAAAACAAAATGCTTTTTTTATTTAAGTCGTGGACAGCTATCATTTTTTATAGTATGTAGGACTAGGTATAGACAAATGAGTATGACGCAGATGCCCTAAATTTATTGAGGCTTAGGCACAAGGAGCACTCACGTGATATTAAGACCCTACAACCTTGTTACTAATGTCAGAGATACGAGTGAAAATTAATCCGTACGAAATTAAACCTTATTAACAGTAACATAAGGTTTAATTTCGTGTGACGTATAAAGTACAGCCAGCAAATAAGATTACAGGCGAGATGGGGGTAATGCTTGAATGTGAAATATTGAGTTTAGAAAATTGTAATGTGGAAACAGGGCAAAACATTTTGTTCCATATTAAACAGATTTTCTTAATGACAATCTAAGACGATCTCTCTCTATATCTTATTACGCATAAAGTCTTAATATCTCTATGTCATCTTTAATGCTAATACAAGAGCGGATGGCAATGGGGCGATATTGACACACACGATAGCTGTCACGTGTGTTCCTTTATTGGACCTAGCCATACTGCACTATAGACTAAGTTTTATTTACTTTTAAAAGAGTGCCGGGAGTTTTTTTCCGCCCGCTTTTTTCTCCCAGTCTACGTTTTGCCTGAGGGGCGATCAAAGCGGATGAATGTAGAATGTATAATTTATCTGTATGACTTTCATTAAGTGTGCACAAATTGTACCTAATAATGAATAAAAGCTTTTGAGTTTTGAGTTTTTTTTTTGAGTAGGGACAAACGATCCGAATAACTTTGCACACGGCTTCACACGGCTTAAACGATTTGTTTTGACCTTATCTACACCACTCTACACGCCCTTAGCGGGAATACGTCACAATACAACGTATAAGTCACCCTGCCCGGCATAGACGTTGACCTAAGAATTTGACCCTAAAAATATCCTATAGATAATTATGGTAATCCAGCCGATTTTGCGCGAAAGAGTAACAAACACCCATCCATCCTCAGACTTTTGCATTTGTAATAGTAGTAGAAAAAAGCACAAAACGTGAGTGTACTACCGTTAGTAGATAAGTACAATAAGTTTCGCTTCAAGCCCTCAAGGCACTGATAAGGCTGTTATTACGTATTACGTACTCGGGGCTAAGCGTATCGAATCGATTCGCTAAATCTTTAGCTCCTATCATAATAATGCTAATGATACTATGTGTGTCTTAAGAGTCAAGGGTCTGATCACATAATATTATGGCTTCAAATTTAAGGGACGTATAATATTTTTACAGCTCTATTCGCATTGAAAAATATCCGTCAAAGAACCCATATCAGGATTCTTAAAGGAGTTTTTTCCGTAGCTAAAGTTGTGATTGTCGCATATTGATACGAACTACACCAGAAGAACTCTCATCCACATATTAATTTGACGACCCAAGTGGCGCAGTGGTTAAGACACCGGTGCGCTGCGCGAAAGGCCCTCTGTTCGATTCCCAGCAGAGCACAGATTTTAATTATGAATTGAATTTCTGTTTCTGGTCTGGGTGTGTTGTGTTCTTGTCTTGAGTGTGTTGTTGTACTACAGGGGATCTTCTCTTACAGTGAGAAGGATGTCGGCCTTAGTCCACCCTGTTGGTTTGAGAACAATGAAATACTACGTAAGCCGAGTGAAACCGAGTCAGAATCCGAGTAAAACCCGCAGGCATTAATAAGACGGTTACGTAGTCGTGGCTAAGTGCATCGAATTGATTTGCTATGACTTTAGCGTCTATGGTAATAATATGCTAATGGTATGCCGTTTATGTCTTAATATTCAAGTAATGCGAAGGGCCTGAGTAGATCGTAAGCGTAAGCGATTTTGAGTAATCAGTAAATGTTCATAGTTCACACATCCTAATCGACGCCGTTTGTGATACAGCGGTGATAGCCCAGTGGCTTAGAATTCGACCACGAATCGAGGGGTCCGGGTTCGAATCCCAGTGGCACGCACCAATGACTTTGTAAAAAAGTTATGTGCGATTTATAAAAATTAAATATCACCTGCTGTTACGGTGAAGGAAAACATCGTGAGGAAACCTGCATGCCTGAGAGTTCTCAAAAATATGTTCTCAAAGGCATGTGAAGTCCACCAACCCTCAGTAGGCCAGCGTGGTGGACGGCGGCCTACATCCCTCTCATTGTGAGAGGAGACCCGACCCTGTAGTGGGTCATTAATGAGTTAAAACAACAATCGACGCCGTTTGTTACTGGATACTACTTAGAATCCAACGGTTTCCCGCCGTCGAGAACGGGAGGGAAGCCTGTAGGCACTCCTTTTGCAGAGACGTGGTCGCCATTCGAAGACCCTTCTTCTCAATCGGTAATCGGTCATAAGTGGTTCATTGCCTCTTGAATTTATAAACAGAGAGCTATGTCGGTCAACTTAGCTGTTAATTATACTGACTAGTACGGTCTATAACCAATTAGTGACCCACTACAGGGTCACGTCTCCTCTCACAATGATGAGCCTTAGACTACCATCCTGGCCTAGTGCGGCTTGCTGGACTTCACATACCTTTGAGAACGTTTTTTGTGATCTCTCAGGCATGCAGGTTTTCTCTCGACGTTTCCCTTCACCAAGTGATATTTAACTTTATAAAGCGCACATTACTTTATAAGGAAATCATTGGTGCCTGCCACTGGGATTCGAACGCGGAACCCTCGAATACGAGGCCGAACTTTTAGCCACTGGGCTATCACCGATGTCTAGTATAGATGCTTTGAAATACAGTAACTTGAATTACGTCTAGTGTAGGGAGAGATGATATACAGCTGGTCTAGACTAGAAATACATTTATTGTAGATGATGTAAGGCCCGAGGCGTCTCGTAAGTATAGCACGGAATAACTTGTGGCTGTCAGAAGCTGAGCATCGAACGTGGGTGTCCAATGGGCTTGAAGGCTATCAATCTGCCTACGTGTTTTGAATCATACATTCTAGGAAACATATCCCTTTTTACGATACTGAACTTTGCCCGCGAAAGATTTCGGAACTTGGTCCAGAGAGGGGTACAAATATCACTACGTGCGTGCATTTCATCCAAATCTGTTCAGCCATTTTTGCGTGAAGGAGTAACAACTCACAATTTAAATACTAGTAATATTCACATTTTAAATAGTAGCAGGCTTTCTACAAAGGTATGAGTGCCAAGTGGCTAAGGATTTCGTGCTTAAATTAAGAGGCAAGAAAATAAAAGTAAAAAGATTTTTCCCTTAATCTTACGAAAGCTGTAAAATTGCTACTCATTTACCTGTGCCGCGAGCATGAAACTATAGCTAAAGTATTCATACGGTAAAAATCAGTCATAATTATGTCAGTTTATCTGACATCTTCCCACACTAATGGCACACATATGCTCAGAGCACTAGGCAAAACCCTGGGCAATAATAGTCCTATTTTGTTTGAGATCTCCCGCCCGGTGAAGTGATGATGCCTGGGGAGGGGTCGTACTCCGATTACGTCATGTCGGAGTTTGTATATATGCCAGCGATTTAGAAAACTTCGATAGCGTGATTCAGGACACCCGTGGCGCCATCTCTTGACCAGTGACAAAAGTTGATTTAACTTTAAAAATCTTTTCAAACTTACGTATATATGGGTGTTTCGTGCCCTTGCTTGTACCAAATGAGGAGGGCCATTCTGTCGTCTACGTGGGTGGGTGTGACGTCACAGGGCAGCTCCACCCCACCCCCTGTCGGTGCGTGGAGCGACTCTATTGACGCTGAAACAAAAACAATACTTTAATTGTGGTCTGGGGTCCTAAAGCCGCGCCAGTTACTTCACTAACTAACTAATCAAGGGGGGTCCGGGTTCGAATCCCAGTGGCCCGCACCCATGACTTTGTAAAGAAAGTGATGTGCGCTTTATAAAATTAAATATCACCTGCTGTTACGGTGAAGGAAAACATCGCGAGGAAACCTGCAAACATGCCTGAGAGTCCACAAAAAATGTTCTCAAAGGTGTGAAGTCCACCAACCCGCAGTACCTAGGCCAGCGTGGTGGACTAAGGCCTACATCTCTCTCATTGTGAGAGGAGACCCGACTGTGTAGTGGGTCATTAATGGGTTACTGACAAATAGTGTAGTTAACATAACAATACTATTTACATTAGCATAATTAAAGAGTTCAAATGTCGGCGTCAACATAATAACTAATGACTGACGTTTACCGTACGAATACTTTGACGTTTAATTTATGTTAACTAACATATTTGTAGAGTACAAATGGCGGTAAGAGGCCGCAATCAAACATTTTAATCAAATTCCATCTTCAAGTTACGTAATCACCAAACGTAATATACATTTATTATCATAAGATATCACCCGAAATAAACTTCATACTAATGGGAAATCGATGGGATCCTTCTGTAGCGAAGCACCGTAGTTATCATAGAGATGTGTACTTTGTGAGTTTGGGGGAAGTTTAGATCAATACCCGGGATTCGGATACCGTGTCAAACTATTCTGTAACACAGGGTGTTGTACCTACAGACAATTAAGAGTTTTACATTCTGTGGTGGTACAGGATCATACTGACACGGAGTACTGCTTGCAATAATGTCGTATCAAGTCGTTTATCGTAATTTTGTCGTAAAATAATATCATACATTTGTCGCCTGTCAGTAAGGATATCTCCATTCAGAGACAGTTATCTCGTATTGTTACAACCAATTGGCTTTATAAATGTTGACAGAAAAAAATTGTTCAAATTGTTCAAATTAGTACAATACAATAAGATTTTATTCAATTATAACATTTAAATCATACATTAAATTAATATCTGAGGTACGAATAAAAAAACATTTAAGTAACGTTCGTAAAAGAATAAAAAAAGGAATAAAAAAAGTGATTTTGGACATTGTCAGTCTGTACTTGACATTCCTTCCGTCCTTGAGGTAAGATGTTGTCTATGGGCTGCAGTGACCACTTCACACTTTATTTCTATTTTTTTCTTTAAAAAACAATCTCGCTTATCGCTCTCAATAAGTGTAGTACCTAATACTCTCGCAATACTTTTTGTTTCCCTAACTTTGAGCGCTTCGGCTTATTTGCATAAACGGGAATCGAACTGCGACCAAATGTCCCATTTCATTCGAGCATAGAACTTAAAATGATAATAAAATCGAATTGTTTTTATCTGACTTTAAAGTGCGTTATTTGTTTCTGTTCTAGTTTGTTTATATTATTTTACACAGAGATAGCAGCTGTGGTCACATTTGTCTGTATGTCTATTCAGTAAGAGACGTCACCATGAAAAGAGGGTAATATTTAAATTAAATAAAATATTATTTAATTAGCAATGTAAATAATGCAAATAAATATTAAAATACGTAAACAGGTTCACAATATTAAGAAAAAGTTTTGAATTTATAATTACAGAATTATAATTACATTTGTAAATAACGGGTATAAATGTGTGTGAATGACCCGTGGGTCAGTGTGTGTACCTCTCCTTTTCTCGCTCTGTATGTGCATAATGTGTGTGTGTTTATGTGGTTGCATGCGGATCTTTCTAGTCTTTCTTTGTGGTTCCCTTTTTAAATTCTAGTGTGAGTACAAAACACTTTTATACGGGGTGTTTGGGTTTGGCAATGGCTGTCACTTCCTAAGAAGGGGTACTAGACCCCTAAAGGGGGGTTGTTCTATCGATGAAATTTGGTCTAATTCATGCCTTTAATTTATCGCCGGTTGAAGCCAAACACACTGTATAAGGGCATTGATCGTTGAGTATCATAACGCCATTTTCTACTCCTACGCTATAAAAATTAAATACAAAACGAAAATCGGCTGTCGAACTTAGTGCTTCAACTTTCACGCCGCTCCAATTTGCATAAACAGGGCATCGAACGGCGACCTAATGTCCCATTTCGTCCGTTATTGCCGCGAAATCATTTATATTCTAATTCCGTAATGAAACGTCAACATTTGCCATTGATTACTTTGGCTTATTGATGTGATTGTTTTTTTAATCGGGAATTTGGGAATTTAATTCCTTAATTTGTGAAGATTTCTCAATGATCGTCTGAAAGACGATTTTTGAAATTGCTTTATTTTTTTTTTCACACCAGCAAAGAGACGTGCCATCTGATGATTATTGAAGTAATAAAAATTTAAGTCATCAAAAATATCTAGAATAATGGAACTTTGGAAGCGTATATTTAATTAAAAAAAGAATCAATGTCAATGCATCAAGGATTAGCAGCCCCTCACTAATAATTTTATACAATAGTTGTTCACATAGCTAACAAGAATAATTATAGCAAAAATACCCTAAAACCATCTGAATAAAAAAAATTATTTTTTTTAAAAATCCTTCAAATGCCAGAATTTTAACACCAATACTAATTAAATATATTAGAAATTAAATCACCTATGCACAATTAATAAAAAAAACTAAATCTCAAATGCCGTGTCATATAGGTATAATCGGGCCAATAAAAATTCTGAGTCGAACAATGCAATTACTAAACGTCCACCAAAACAAATATGGATTGCTTCCGCTTTATAAGAGCGGGCTTACATCGCGGCGGACGTTATCGGACCGGAAAATTAATACATTAGTTTCCACTTGACGTATGAGTACAAATTTAAAATTTGTTTTTAGTTTAAATTTTTTCAGTACAAATTTTAAATTTTCATTTAAATCTGGCGTTCAGCGGCCTTAATGTAGTTCCTCTCTATTTAATTTACTAGTAAAGCAGAAGGAGCTGTAGATTAACAATGTGTACTTACGTGTTATAATAGGTGTAATTAAAAGATATTAGTAAGTAATTACCAGACCTCATAGTTAAAAATGAAGGTAATTGAATAATTGTAAAAAAATATGTCTTGCCATTCAACGGAGTAATGCTGCAGCGTTCTGGGCACCATGCCACAAGCGGAAGTATTGGATGGCATATTTAGTTTATAGAGCCCATATTTTTCCTTTTTTTTCTTATTTTAAGTACCTAATAAAGGATTTTTAATAAAAAAATAAAAAAAAGTTAATTGAAATAATCGAAAAAGGGTGACACGTACAACGTAAGCGTTAATATAATAATGAAGTTATAAAAATAAACAAACGGAGATCACAGAGCCTTGTCCTAATTGGCTGTCGCAAACCGACACAACCGACCGACCAATTAACGTGACAATTTCCTTTTTTTTCTTATTTTAAGTCATAAAGGATTTTTAATAAAAAAATAAAAAAAAATTATTTGAAATAATCGAAAAAGGGTGAGACATACAACGTAATTGAATATAATAATGAACGTATAAAAATAAACAAACGGAGATCACAGAGCCTTGTCCTAATTGGTTGTCGCAAACCGACGCAACCGACCGACCAATTAACGTGACAATATATTGTATTCAAACACAGGCGTGAATGGAGCTGTCCTAACCGGCAATATGTCCTGTGACAAATATCGTACGACAAAGTGGCGCGATCGATTTTGTCTCCGTAATTATGACAAATGATATGATAGCGGTGATAGCCCAGTGGCTTAGAATTCGACCTCAAATCGAGGGTCCGGGTTCGAATCCCAGTGGCACGCACCAATGGCTTTGTAAAATAAGTTATGTGCGCTTTATAAAAATTAAATATCACCTGCTGTTACGGTGAAGGAAAACATCGTGAGGAAACCTGCTTGCCTGAGAGTTCAGAAAAAAAAAAGTTCTCAAAGGCATGTGAAGTCCACCAACCCGCACTAGGCCAGCGTGGTGGACTAAGGCCTACATCCTTCTCATTGTGAGAGGAGACCCGACCCTGTAGTGGGTCATTAATGGGTTACTGACAATTATGACAAGGGGTTTCCCTCATTCTAATTTCTCAGTTCTGACCTATCCAACCCCTATCATGAGAACGTTAATCCGACATATTGCATAATTATTATGTGAGCGAGCCTTAATAGGTACATGGCGCACAAACCCATTGAATATGGAAATGTGATTCGGAACCCGACAACAACATTCAATTTGCCGCGGTATTAGAAATGAAAATATTTTTCAAAGTTCCCTACCTCAATTAGAAGAACATTAAATTTATTGATGTTTTTTTTCCATGTGTAAATAGAAAGGTAATATTTTTGAGGCGTTTCAACATTTTAGGGTCCGTTATGTTTGAAGTGAGCTGAAATGATGTTTACCACAAATATAAAGAAAAGAAAAGAATACGTTTATTGTTGACTGTTACATGAGAAAGATTTTACAAAAATTATATAATAAGTTTAGAACAGTCTACCCTATGCGGGTATACAATAATTATGTCTTAAATAACTAAAAACTTAATTTTACATTTTATGATTTTATTGCTAAATTATTAATTTTAATCAGCAATCCAAATTATTTATTGATTTTAATATTTTACATATTCGAACTCATCGGCTATGCAATGTGCCACCAATTACTGGGCATAGAGAGCAAAAGCCGGAGGAAAAAACTCTCGACACAGTTTTAATTAATTTATTTAGTTATTTATACGCACGTTACTACATTCCTTTTTATAATTGTTTATATATATATATATACATACCTCTTTTATGGTATATTATATTTTATGTGTGATTTTTTATATGTTTATCACTTCGGTAAAAGCTCTGTGTAGATTGCAGGCTTAGGCCTTATCCTAATTGGCGGACATAACCGACCGACTAACCAACACAACAAATTTTAACAGGTCTCTGTATGCGACTTGCGGATAAATGTATGCAATTAAATTGTCACACGAGCAACTTTTGCTATCTTATCGATAACAACCGTGACCGAATCCTTAATGCCCTCTGAAGCATGGAAGCGCGCTTTAACCACTAACAGTCACCCATCTAGGAACTGACCGCGCTCGACGTTGCTTAACTTTTTCGATCGCTTGCGATCTACTCAAGCAGCGGGGCTATTCGCGCTTCATAAAAATACTTGTAAGTTTATCTATTGTTGTTTTTTGTTGTTTATTGACAATGTTATTTTTAAATCACTAAGAAAAATCTTAGATATTTCCAGTCACTGAAATAAAAAAGAAATAAAATGCGTAAAGCTCAAAACATTTTCAAGTTACCTACATCGAATTGTTTGCGAATATGTTTTCTCTTTTACTTTCTCTCGAGTATTTCAATATCGATATGAATCGCTGCAAATGAAAACAAAAAAGGGAATATTTTTCTTTCAAGCCCTTTTTCGAACGTGTGGTATAACTTTGAGGGTCTCTTAAGAAATTCACGGTTCATAATGATTTGTCTGAACAAAGAAACCCAAGTTAAAGCTGATTTTGAACGCCTGCAATAAATGTGTGGAATACGAATAAGGTGAGTGGTTTGAAGGGTTTACTGTAAAAGTAATTTAATTTATGATAATAGGTAGTTTAGTCTGAGGTGACCTTACAAGTTGAATAAATACAATTTTTGACAAGAAACTTATTTAAGCCCATTCAACCGTTTTGTGTGGGAAATGTGTTGGCTTAATGATTTCTGTAACGAATTAGGCCACCAAACAACAAACGCGACCAAAATTCAAACAAAGGTATAGCCCAATTCATAATTAGGCGACAAAAATGGAACCGGTTTTGTCGTCGATCGACTTATCAATTTCTCGATGATAAGAACAGAAAAATATTTATGCAATTTTGGGAGATTGCGACGAAAAGAACATAGAGCTACGAAACAAAGAAACCTAACGCATTCCCAGACCAAGTTCGAACAATAAATATTGAGGAGAATCAACTATGATATTATTATTGTTGAAGATCAAGCTGCATAGCGGCGGATTATAAAGGCAATAAACTTACAAATATCACGTATCAGCAATATTTTTTAAGTTAAGAATACTCAGCATACTGTAAAACCTTTATGCAACTATACTACGTGTTTTGTTATTTGTGGGACGATCCACAAACCTCATTTTAGGACTAAATAGATTTGTAAAGAAATTCCTTTGATATTTTACGACCTTCGCTTCTTTCTTATTTGCTAGAGACGTAGGCAAATGGGGATGTCTAACATATTTAAAAAGATCGATATCGATGCTTCTTTTGTACATATTTCGCTTACTTGTTTGAGTTTGAGATAAAGTTTTGAAATAAAAGTTAGAGATAATTTTTTTTTGTATCTCCGTCACGTTTTTCATTTTTATTTTTAGGGAGACGTATATTCTTAACACGAGAGAGACATAAAATCAGATGAAAGATTATGCAAACAAAATATGGATGCCAGCACATTTTTTAAGATTTACAACACTTTTTTGGCTTAAAAATAAGGAAATTACGTGGTTTAAAAGTACGTTAAGCCAGCTTCTGGGATTTTACACCGCACCGCCGTTTAAAACGTATGGTTATAAAATATAATTTTTAAAAAATATTATTTTAAAATATATTTTTTTCTAACTAGAGAAAGCAAAAGAATTTGTTGCTTTAAGGCGCGCTAAGATGATATTTAAGATGTTTCAAAGTGTAATACAATGACTTTCTTCCAAACAAATTGAGTAACAAAGACGGTTAGTATTAAGTTATTAACCAACGTGAATAACTTTAATACTATTTACACAAGATTATTGCAGTGTGCAGGTAAACTAAGTTATCATCATTCATTACAAATTTCCACAATTTTAACACTACAATTCCGTAGATAATATACCGATTTCGAAAATGAACTTAAATTTGGGAAAACTTGGCACAGACACAAGAAATCTCTGCTAACAATGGTTGCCAAGAGCAGCTATTTATTAAAGCGAATTCTTCAAGCAATCTCTTATGTAATTAGGAACAAGAAATCTAAAGAGAACCCTGTTTATTTTGGACTTAAGTTTTGAATTCAGGGAATTTGTAAGGCGATGAACAATTCTCTATTTGAACTCAAATTTGCTATAATATTTTCATTCAAACTGCGCTTAGTGTAATTTGTATGCTCTATCGCTTAGTGGTAGGATATTTTTAAGTAATTGAGGCTTTTGAAGCGTTTCACGTTACTTTTTACGTTTCTTGTGTATTTATAGGTTCTATACTCGTTATAAATATATCATAACGAATATAGAACCCATTTAAAGTCAATAAAATGTATTAATGTAATTTTCTATTACAGTATCAAACAAACACCACCACAAATTAAAGACAAGATAAAGGAACTTTGGATTTTTGCCAATGTAGGCTTATAGTGTCATTATTTGTATAATATCTATAAATACACACATAGGTACCCAATTTCTACACACAAAAAAAGATTTAACCCAAAACACTTTAAATCAATTCAAATTAAAAAAATCGATAAACCAACATCACCATCGATATGCCATCCCTACACTAACGCCAGGTGTTCATCACATCTCGGCGACTAATCTCGATCGTTCCCCAGAGGTAGATAATCGGACCGACCGAATCATTATTTTTGAGGAATAATAATAAGCTATTGAATGGTCCTGATTTTAAAGGTTATGAACACTCTTTGTTACCAGACTAACCATTTTATCGTGTATATATTATTTAATTTCTTTAGTTATTGTTTATGTACAATATATTATGTATGTATCTTTTTGTACAATACAACAAAATTACACATAAAATACAAAGACTAGGTGAACTATAAGTTACCACTACATATTACCATAACCTATTTACGTAAGTTTTTTATTAATTTTAATAAAATTTTATTCTTTTTTTTATGAGCAGTTTAATAAGTTGTAGAGAATTTAATAACTGCTTTAAAACAAAACGGATTCCTTCAAAGTATTTGTGATCATTAAAAGTTTTAGTAAATGTTTCTAACAATAATGCCTAAGGTCCACTCAATGCGATAACGCAGATTTTGCGAAATATTTGACAATTTGCTTTACCGTAGTTAGCGTGCCACACTTCAAATGATTTCATCGCGATAAATACCGGCCTAGCACGAATAATAATATTACATATTACGATAAGAGTTGAGGCCTTATTATAAAATAAAGTTAAGATGAAGTATAAAAATAAGATTGTAATTAATAAAAAAATAACAAAATCGCTGAACATTCTTGCTAGACCACCTCAGTAAGAGTGTAGAGGCAGCTTTACGGCTACAAAAAATCAAAATGGCGGCGCGTCAAACGCCTTGTGAGAGGAAACATGAATTGTTACATTCGGTCCACAGATAACGTTTTAAATAGATAACGCAAGTTAGTATCCATCAGTATGAAGACCGAGCGTGCCAAATTTTTGTTAAATACTAAGACTAAACGAAAAAATATTTTAGGGTCGGGAATCCTACATAAACGCGAAGCCGAATCAAAAGCGAATAATTCATATTACTAGATACTAATAAGAATTAAATAATAATTAAATATTTATCATCATTCGAATTGATTAAAAAATAATGACGAGTTTCAAACAAGTCGAAAATTGGATTGGAGGAATGATAAATTTGTCGTCTCGTGTGAACAATGGTGGAGTGCGGACTAAATGAAACAGCGACGAAGTTTATTGCACAAAATTTTTCAAATATCTTATATCTTTAAACGAGCAATTCTTGTATATATATATGTATATATATAATCTGGATCTCGGAAACGGCTCCAACGATTTCCATGAATCTTATATCTTTAAACGAGCAATTCTTGTGTATATATATATATGTATATATATAATCTGGATCTCGGAAACGGCTCCAACGATTTCCATGAAATTTGGTATTTAAGGAGTTTCGGGGGCAATAAATTTACCTAGCTAGGTTTCATTTTTAAAAAACCTTTGAGAACCTGTTTTTATTCGTGTTTTCGAACATTCGAACAATATAAATTTGCACCATCTAACGCCATCTATGCATACAACAATATAACTAAATTATGATTTACCGACGCAGCAACACTACAGCTACTTGACATAGATGGCGTTGTTATTCAGCACTAAATATGTAAATATTTATCCCAATAATCATCATTTACAATTAAAATACCGAGCAAAGCTCGGTCATCCAGGTTCTGTATTATTTAACTAACGGACGGGTTGCACATTTGCGTGATCTATTAAGATCTACAACTGTGATTCGGTCCTTTGGTCCTTTGTTGGTCAGAATGTCTTGATGGCCGGCGATACCCAAATGGGTTTATTAAGAAGATGTTTAGGGGATTCCTGGAGCCCACGACCGTAACGTCTTTAATTTGCTTTGGCAATGAAGCCGACTGTGATCTATGGCCAACTATGGTTTTATTTTGTTGTTTTATCTATGCTATCCATTCTGTCTGTTCGGCCTTCACGCTTGAGGTTTAGCTAGCTGCATTTTTTTACGACCTACTGATGGACCATAGGACTATAATAAATTATTATAGTTTACCCATGTTAAAGCAATTATAGCGTGCATAACCCAGTTTTAATGATTCGCACGCACTAATAATTATCTGGAAAAGGAGCACAGGCCGCCCTCCGACCAGATGGACTGATGACCTGAAGAAGACAGCGGGAAACCGTTGGATTCAGAGGGCCCAGGACCGGACGGAGTGGCGTCGATTAGGGGAGGCCCATGTCCAGCAGTGGACTACTAAGGGCTGAAAGGAAGGAAAGAAGGAATAATTTTCTTAAAATTAAATATGTAATGTATCACCTTCTGTAACGGCGAAGGAAAACATCGTGTGGAAACCTGCATGCCTGTGAGCTTTCTATAATGTTCTCAAAGGTATGCAAAGTTCACCAACCCGCATTAGGCATTACACGCCATGATTGGTGAAATGACTACTACATGAGAGGAGACCCGACCGTGCAGTCGGTCACTAATTGGTTACAGACAGACCCTTTGTCGTAATTGTCATGTCGTGTGACGACAAATTCGGTAGCTTGCGTCAAGTTTTTCGTACGACAACGTACGGCCGTAGAATTTGTCGTTATTGGCTGTGACACCAACCCGCATTAGGCCAGCGTGGTGGACTAAGGCCTACATCCTCCTCATTGTAAGATGAGACCCGACCAGGGGTAGCACTGTTTTAGTTATTTATTTCAAAAAAATAAGTGCAGCAAAATTTTAAACACATTCTAAAATACTCGTAAATCAGTTCCAATATAAACGATCAAGACTTAATAAAAGCTTACCATCAATATATGTCAACAAACGTTTATGAATCGTATTCAATACAATGTAGAACACTGATCGATCATTCGATACTGATTATTTGTTTCAATTATGTTCGTGATACGTATCGAATATCGCGGAAGTCTATACAATGAGTTGGTTAAGGCGTGTTACACGTGGGACGTTTTGGACATGGTAAAGGAATAATATAGGTGTATAACGGTTAAAATATATTTTTTTATAGTACCTTATTGAATAGCAAAAGGGCATGCATGCCACCTGATATTCAGTGGTCACTGCAGCCCATGGACGCCTGCATCCAACCTCAAATAGAAAAAATAATCTAAAGGAAGATACATGCTTTGCTATTAGGAAAGCTTGTAATAAATAAAATAGAACTAGCTGACATTTCGTTCTGCCAAATATTGAAGTAGGTATTGCCTATTTTCCTCGCATTTATTTTATAAACCTACCTTGGACTTATACGAAAATTTCAAAACAAAAATTAGCCAAATCGGTCCAGCCGTCCTCGAGTTTTAGCGAGACTAATGAACAGCGATTCATTTTTATTATAATATAGACAGAATATAAGAAGAAGATTCCAGTGCCGTTTGTACACAGCCTAACACGAAGCACTGACGGTTCGATCATGCTCACAATTCATTCGATTGAACGTGAATGAACGATTTTATGAGTATGAGTGACATGTGCAAGGGAATTCATCAAAATGTATGAGAAAAATTATTGCTGTTGCGTTGATCAAGTGAATTGCTTTCAGGGACAATTTATTCTGTTTTGGTGCTTGTTATGTGCTTGTAAAGCTTGTGAAGTCTATTTCAGAGTTTACAGCCATAGAGAGAAATAATCGTATAATATCGTATGTATAAATAACTTTACAAACAGACTTCAATAATAAGGTATTTTTGGAGTCTGTGCCCAAGTTCATCCTCAGTTTAACCT
Source organism: Erynnis tages (assembly GCA_905147235.1). NCBI lineage: Eukaryota > Metazoa > Arthropoda > Insecta > Lepidoptera > Hesperiidae > Erynnis > Erynnis tages. Next base: position 3,149,306 of record LR990097.1, read on the forward strand.
CAAGTAACCTCATTTTTACACATACTCCAAACATATCTTACTAAGTATTGAAGTCTGTTTGTAAAGTTATTTCTTACTTTTTAGTTTGAAGTCAGTTCACATTTTTGTTAAAAATTAATTAATTTATAATTACGTGTGAAAATTAAACATATTATTTTTTTTAAATAATATGACGATGATTTGTAAATTTGTTATGTGCATTTTTAAAGAACATTAAATATCGCTTTCCATTGTACATTTTTGTACGGTGCAACCGTACAGCACGCGCCGGTCACATTTTCAATTTAGTATGCATTTGGGATACTAACATATCGCGCGCGTACTCATAGCTCAACATCATTATCATACCTTCAGTGTACAACAATAAATATTATAAACTTTAACAACGAGATACTAGCCCGTACAATTATAATAAATGAATAAAATATTACCTAAGTACATATTTACCTACATACTTCTTTTTTAGTAAAATATATTAAGGTACCTACATATCATGATTTCTTCATGACTTTAAAACTCGTCTGCAAAAATGAGGTTACTTGAGGTTAAACTGAGGATGAACTTGGGCACAGACTCCAAAAATACCTTATTATTGAAGTCTGTTTGTAAAGTTATTTCTTACTTTTTAGTTTGAAGTCGGTTCACATTTTTGTTTAAAATTATTTTATTTAATGCTTTTTAGTTGTCATAGTTTCACTTCCACTCTATTATCTGACTCTGGTATCTTAGTTTTAATGCTTCATTATAGGTTGCGGCAACTGGCTACTTAATGGTAACCTTACGAATTACCATTATTAATGTTTAAATATATAATTTGTACAGTTTATTTAAATTAACTTGCTTTAAACACGATTTAATTATTCCTATTTTATAACGAGTTCCGCTACATCATTAGCATCGAAGGTGTTATATGGTTCTATATGTGTCAATGCTTATATAGTTCTGCAAAGGTAATGTGACCAACAATAATAATTTATCAACTTGGTTCCTTAACTCTTATCCGTTGAGGAGTTCCACTCTGTATCTCCGAAACTCTTCATCAGATCAACACCAACTTAATATGGGACCAAATTGAAACTAACATCTTCCGAACTTAAAAGAAAAAATTCAAATCTGGTAACAAATGACGGAATGCGGCGATAACAAATATAAAAAAAAATAGGCAAGTATACTAAAATTCTGATAAACCGGAGGCCGGAGCTATGGCCTGTTTGGAAGTGGGTAACTACTACATTAGATTCGTTTTCGTAGGTACTTGGGAAAATCGTGGATACCCGTCGCTAGTATTTGTTACTACACATAGCAGAGCTATGCGACACTTTTACAGTCTAAAAACCTTATGCTTTATCATAGGAAGTGGCAACTGGCTTCTCAATGGTAACCTTATGGATACCATAATTATAGTTTAAATGTAATTATAATTTGTATGGTTTATTTAAGTGAACTTTTAAATTCCTATCTTATAACGAGTTCCACTCCATCATCAGATTCGAAGGTGGTCAATGTCTATATAGCTCTGCAAAGGTAATGTGACTAACAATAATATTTTTTTAACCCGGTTCCTTAACTCTTATCCGTTTAGGAGTTCTACTCTGTATCTCAGAAACTCTTCATCAGATCAACACCTACTTAATATGGGACCAAATTCAAAGTAACAGCTCCCAAACTAATAAAAAAACAATTGAATTGGTTACTAAATGACGGAATACGGCGGTCAGAAATATAAAATAAAAACGAGTTCCACTCCATCATCAGACTCGAAGGTGGTCAATGTCTACATAGTTCTGCAAAGGTAATGTGACCAATAATAATAATTTTTTAACCCGGTTCCTTAACTCTTATCCGTTGAAGAGTTCCACTCTGTATCTCCGAAACTCTTCATCAGATCAACACCTACTTAATATGGGACCAAATTCAAAGTAACATCTTCCCAACCAAATAGAAAAAAATCAAATCGGTTAACAAATGACGGAATGCGGCGATAACAAATATAAAAAAAAAATAAAAATAAAAAAAAAACATACAGACGAATTGAGAACCTCCTCCTTTTTTTGAAGTCGGTTAAAAATTAAGTGAAATATTGTGAGTTTAACTGACGACCTGACTGGTGCAGTGGTAAAGAAATCGGTGCGCGACGCGGAGGGTCCTAGGTTCCATTGCCAGCGGAGCAGAGGTTTGAATGATGAATTGAAATTCCTTTTTATGGTCTGAGTGTGTATACTTGTCTCGTGTGTATCCACAGCACCCACGGCACTGGGAATCCATGGTATAATTCCGCACGTGAAACCATAACATTGAGTTTGTATTCAGTGCCCCAAGCATGACTACTATCCAGGGCCGTCTTTAACCTATTGGAGGCCCCGGGCATATTAGGATAATGGGGTCGTTCGGTGATCTGACAGGAACTATTGACTTTGTATTTGATCTGAGGGGGCCCCTATCGATCGCAGGGCCATGGACACTTGCCCAAAGTGCCCACTGGGAAAGAGGGGTCTGTCACTATCGTCAAAGTATTCGTATATATAATGTGACTGACATATTGTAATTGTCAGTAACCCATTAATGACCCACTACAGGGTCGGGTCTCCTCTCACAATGAGAGGGATGTAGGCCTTAGTCCACCACGCTGGCCTACTGCGGGTTGGTGGGCTTCACATGCCTTTGAGAACATTTTTTTTTGTGAACTCTCAGGCATGCAGGTTTCCTCACGATGTTTTCCTTCACCGTAACAGCAGGTGATATTTAATTTTATAAATTGCACATAACTTTTTTACAAAGTCATTCGTGCGTGCCACAAGGATTCGAACCCGGACCCCTCGATTCGAGGTCGAATTCTAAGCCACTGGGCTATCACCGCTATCAATTATATTGTAATTATGTACTCACGTCCATTTATTCAGTAGCATTACTGATATTTACCGTACGAATACTTTGACGATAATGTTCAGGGTCACGGCACAGGTGACCTGCAAACTCGTTACAACTTCTATTTTTAAATAACCAAGTTTGGCGAGAGCCTACCACAGTTGAAGGTAGAATAGAGAATCCTTTTTATGGGTTCCGAAATAGCTCTTTATATGCCCCCGGGGAGACAGCGGCTGTCGTAAATAACCGAAAAAGTATAGTCGTATTTTAAGGTAAAAAATGTATTAGTGACAGGAAACGATCCGGCTCCTTGGGTAATCGTTGCGTGTGTATCTGCGAGTAATATAATGGTGATGGTAGTGAAGGTGCTTAGAATCAAGGGGTCCGGTTCGAATTGGACGGATTGGAACGGGGAAAGCACGCACCAATGACTTTGTAAACAAAAGTTATGTGCGCTTTATAAAACCAAATATTACCTGCTGTTACGGAAGGAAAATATCGTGAAGAAACCTGCATGCCGGATAGTTCACAAAAAAATGTTTTCAAAGGCATGTGAAGTCCACCAACTTGCATTTGCCTACGTGGACTATGGGTTGCAGTAACTTAAATCAGGTGGTTTGCGTGCTCCTTTGCTACACGTTTCTAAAACAAAAAAAACAACAGACAAATAATACCATCATAACGAAATACCCTCTACATTGATTTACAATCACATAAATTTTATTTCAGTAGCAGTTAAAATTTTACATGGAATCCCGTTAAAGTAAGCACACCATACTGTTGCCATAAAACAATGGCGGAAGAACGGAACTAATTTATTATTGCAATTAAAAATATAACGGGCTTACCTACTAGCTTTTGCATGAAATTTCGTTTGCCTAACCCATATTTACAGTCATGAGTCGTGAGCACAGATAAGTGATAGGTATGTATTGTAAACGTTTAGCCAATGTATTGGCATAAGCGCCCCTAGGCCCGCTGCTTGAGTAGATCGCAAGCGATCGAAAAAGTTAAGCAACGTCGGGCGCGGTCAGTACCTGGATGGGTGACCGCTAGTGGCGAATTAAATGCGCGCTTCTGTGTGTCAGAGGGCATGTTATACCGTTGGTCCCGGTTGTTATCGATACAATAGCAGTCGTTAAGCCTTGTCGGAGGCCTTAAATTAAAAACGTCTGACATGGGTTGGCCACTAGTCCGTTGCTCCACCATACCGCATTGGAGCAGCGTGGTGGAGTATGGCTAGGCCTACCTCTGTTGCGGGAACAGACCCGTGCCAAATATTAGGCCATAAAAAGGGTTACAGTCACATCATCCAATAGCCATCCTACTACTATTATAAATGCGAAAGTTTGTGAGGATGAATGGATGTTGTTAAACGGCTAGACGGATTTTGATGAAATTTCGTATTTAAGTAGATTATATATAACCTGGATTGACATATAGGATACTTTTTAGCACTGGCTGGATTAAATTTTAAGACGAAGTCGCGGACGGAAGCTAGGCTCAAAATATGACCTTTGGTTTTTCTCCTACATATACCTTTAACAAATTCCTGATCACACTCCAGTAGGCAGTTAAAAAGTTTTCGGGACGTAAAAACGTTAGGGTTGGCAGATTTAGGGCAATCGTAAAATTCCCTTAAACTTTTGACATATGGCCCTTTTATTCATCCTCATTCAAACTTACCTCGTCACAGTGTTCCGTTTATTATTATTATTATGGGTTTAAGGTATCTGTTACATTGTACGCGAGTAACCAGAAAGATGGAGCAAAAATGATTTGTACTAAATCTGTCTATTCCTGAATTTCAGTAATTTAAAGATATTGTCTGTAAGCCATTAGGCTTGTGAAGTCCACCATCCTGCATTAATCCATCGTAGACTAATCCATCGTAGATTAATCCATCGTAGTTCTTCTCATTGTGTGGGAAGACCCAACACTGCAGTGGGTCACTAATGGGTTAGATACAGAAAGATTGATTAAAGCGCTCTATTCACCATCCATCTTACTGGACGTCCCGCCAAGGTCGCGGCGCTGGATGTAGCATACACACTATCGTGCGCGCATCCAGCACGGCATCAAGCGTGTCATTTAAATCGAACGAATTATTTGAGAGGACGTGTTTTAATTTACTTTAAATGCCACCTGTTTTATCAAAATGCCAAAAAATGGGAGTTTTGCTGATGTCAGTAGCAGCAGAAGAGAGGAAAAAAATAGCAAGAGGTTTTGAATGAAAGAAATTTATCATAAACGTGCAGAGTATACTCAAATGCGTGTGGGATTTATATCGTTCAATATCGTTAAATGGTGAGTGCGTACAGTGTTATCATTTCTTTTTAAGATTATTTTCTATAGATGAACGGTGAACCCACATTGATAATATATGAAGGAAATACCAAAGGACGCACCGGATAATACAACTTGTCACAACAAGGAAGGGCTGCCAACATAAAAATTTCCACAGCTAAGGACTGCCAACATAAAAATTCCATAAAGTAAATTGGTTAGGTATGTCTTCAAATGTACGAGAACGGGTAACTGACACAAAACATGTCTGACAAGGAAACGTTAATAATATATTATTCCCATTTCCAAGGAAATATCCTGAATACTTCCTATTATGGATCTCTATGTGGATGCGCTATTCAATTAAGGTAAAAAAATGACAATTGACAATTGAATTCAGTTGACACTAGAGCTAGAGTTTGGAGCTCGTAAGCGGTGATATCACAGCGGTGAAAGCCCAGTGGCTTAGAATTCGACCTCGAATCGAGGGGTCCGGGTTCGAATCCCAGTGGCACGCACCAATGACTGTAAAAAAAGTGATGTGCGCTTAATAAAATTAAATATCACCTGCTGTTACGGTAAAGGAAAACATCGGGAAGAAACCTGCATGCCTGAGAGTTCAGAAAAAAATGTTCTCAAAGGCATGTGAAGTCCACCAACGGGCAGTAGTGGTGCGTGGTAGACGGCGGCCTACATCCCTCTCATTGTGAGAGGAGACCCGACCCTGTAGAGGTTCATTAATGGGTTACTGATAAGCGGTTGCTACATGGCTGAAGCTGCGGCCTTCACGGGCAAGTCAAGAGCTGGGACTGGCCACGCAGACGAAGACAAATAAGAACACGGATGTTGAAAATAACAACTGTCATTATTGTAATGGACGTAATACATAAAATATTCATAAGTTGTATAGATTTTCTTTTTATTAATCCAGAAACAACTACTTACTTTTGTACGTAGGTCAATTTATAAATAAATAAAATGTTTACTAAAGTACGGGTTATTTGAGTACATACAATTCAGTAAAGGAATGCAGTAATATTTACTTTAAAAGTCCGTCAAATTAAAGCCTCGATATTATAGACCCTTATCAATGACAGTGTAATTCCCGCGTTCTTTTTCTCCATAACACAAAAATTCCTTAAACGAAATTGGGTAAAGGAATGTAACGGTTCGCCCAATAGCAGAATGTGCCTCAAAGACTCAAAATGATTGAATAATAAGGAAGTGGCAATATTGAAATTTCGAAATAACAAAATTAGGTATGCGCATTTCCCCAAGGCTTTTAAATTCGCCAATCGTTTTAGTTGAATTTTTTACAGTTTTCCTTATTTGAGAAACAAAATTATTAACTGAAAATGTGTTAAATAAAATCTTTTTTAAAATATTTCAGATAGTGTTCAGATAGAATTTTTAAATTGTTCTATTGTTCAGTAAAAAAATGAGTTATACTTAACCAAAGATAAATCAGATTGCACCGGATAATTTTAATTGAATTTACAATTTCGAAATCCTATTTATAATTTTATTGCATAATTAAATATATCTTTTAATTAATATCTAACATTAATCTATATTTTATTAATTAAATTGACTAGAATCATTATGACACACCAGTTCTATAACATTTTATAGTCAATTAAGTAATTAGTACATCTAACTTACGATAAAATATGGCGTCTACAACAGTTTTCTAAAAAAATTTCCTCTTAAAATAAAAAATCGTCCTCAAGTTACAAGTCCACAAAAATTCCACGCGCCCAGCAATATTGATACAGATGCGAGGGTAATAAAACTAAGGGTCCAAAAGACCCTGGTTAACCCTGCAAGGGGTCGATCGGACCCTTCGAATAAAAAAAATCCGGCGCCCGAGGCCCAATTCGTCCTTATTCGATTTCCTTTTCTCCAATTTTGTACGGCGATGAAATATAGGTACACGTATACTCATACGTTTTTTCTTTCTACTATATCCGTTTCCTGTACAAGGGTTGAATTGGATAATTTATTGAAAAGTAACTGTAATTATTCTGATTTACATCTCCGTAAAGTAATTAAATTATGAAGTGAAGTAATTACATTAATTTTATTAAATAGAACCAAGCAAACAGACAGACAGATGACCCGTTTGTTTATCATGCTTTCACGCAAAAACGGCTGAAGAGATTTCGATGAAATTTGGTATGCACGTAGTTTATAACCTGGATTAATTAATATATACTATTTCGCCGCAGCCGCACTCTTGTCTTTCTGATCCCTTTTGACTGGGCCAATAGAAAAATAACATCAAAGCTAAGCTAGCTAGTGCGTGCCTACCGGTCAGAAGTCCGAAACATTTCTTGACCTAAATATTAGTATATATCTATATAATAATATTAGTTTCAGAATCTTTGGAGCGACTTTTCTTTTGTATATGTCGCCGTTTCCCCGTTTATTTCATATTTCATACAGCGTCATAAAGCAAAAAATGTGGGTGAATGTCATAAATATGAAATTTAATCAACTAAGACGTGGCTCCATCTACATATGAAAGAGCCTACATAATAAACGAGTATAGGACTCTTGCCGCAAAATATTGGGACGAAAAAAGGTAGTGAAAGTAACGCGATCTAGTTCTCAGCGAACATAAAAGATGCCAACTAGATTAAGACTGTCCGTCTGTCTGTCACTAGCCTAAAGATACGAAGAGACGGTGAAACGAAGACAGTTGGGATTTTCACGTTTATAAAACGAGAATGATTTCCGTTTTAGAATTAAGCTTATTGCAGAGACGTGTTTATGTTTACACGTTATAAATCCGTGTCCTAATTGCCATGTCACACACAAAGTTGCTCGTACGACATTGTCATTGCAGCAATGTTTAAAGGTGTTTAAATTTTGTCGTGTTTATTGGTCGGTCGGTTGTTCTTCTTCCATTTGTCATATGATGCACTTTGATTATGAATGTTTGATGAACAACGCGAGCATAGTCATATTTTAAATAAGAATAAAATTGCTATATAATTTGTAACGATAAAATGGGTGATGAGATGAAATATAGAAAAACTGGTGATTTTATATCACTTATCTACCACCTAGGATAAACACTGGTAAAAATACTGCTAAGAATAAAATCAGAACAAAACCATTAAAATAAAATTCCGGTGTAAAAGTAATCACCAAAGTAAAATAAATTCCCAACGTAATTTGAATTCCCACTTTGAAAACTTTAGCGTTAAAAGCATAAGTACTCCTAAATCATCTTAAAGATTTGAAATTTGGGTCATTTGTTAATGATACTGGCAACTAAAGATATGTCATTCGGTTAATATTAAATTAAAAATGTAATATCAAAACCAAACTTAATTATTAAAATGAAAAAGATTTATGTAAAAGTCATTTTCAATATAGAAATGGGAGGGAAATTGTTTTTGTAATACTATTCATATTTACTTGAAACCTTATTTATTTATTATTATTTATTATGTTCAAAGATTTTTTTGGAATATAATAGAATAACATTTATTTCGAAACCTTTGAAGCCCCACTAAATATGAAGTGACATAGAATAAACATAACAATATTATAATAAATTACAAGAAGAAAAAGAGTATGTATTCAAAGAATACAAAAAAAATAGGTACGAATGAATGAGATTTTCCCCGAAAATTTTTCTCTTATTTTTTCTCAATTTCAACTAAAATACATATAACTATCATAGTTACACTGCCTAGAGTGAGTTTGACGGCGAAATAAGAAAATAATTTGAGTTTTTTCCCCGAAAATTTTTCTCTTATTTTTTTTCTATTTCAACTAAAATACAAATAACTATCATAGTTACACTGCCTAGAGTGAGTTTGACGGCAAAATAAGAAAATAATTTGAGTTTTTTCCCCGAAAATTTTTCTCTTATTTTTTCTCAATTTTAACTAAAATACATATAACTATCATAGTTACACTGCCTAGAGTGAGTTTGACGGCGAAATAAGAAAATAATTTGAGTTTTTTCCCTGAAAAATTTTCTCTTATTTTTTCTCAGTTTCAACTAAAATACATATAACTATCATAGTTACACTGCCTAGAGTGAGTTAGACGGCGAAATAAGAAAATAATTTGAGTTTTTTCCCTGAAAAAATTCTCTTATTTTTTCTCAGTTTCAACTAAAATACATATTACTATCATAGTTACACTGCCTAGAGTGAGTTAGACGGCGAAATAAGAAAATAATTTGAGTTTTTTCCCCGAAAATTTTTCTCTTATTTTTTTTCTATTTCAACTAAAATACAAATAACTATCATAGTTACACTGCCTAGAGTGAGTTTGACGGCAAAATAAGAAAATAATTTGAGTTTTTTCCCCGAAAATTTTTCTCTTATTTTTTCTCAATTTTAACTAAAATACATATAACTATCATAGTTACACTGCCTAGAGTGAGTTTGACGGCGAAATAAGAAAATAATTTGAGTTTTTTCCCTGAAAAATTTTCTCTTATTTTTTCTCAGTTTCAACTAAAATACATATAACTATCATAGTTACACCGCCTAGAGTGAGTTTGACGGCGAAATAAGAAAATAATTTGAGTTTTTTCCCTGAAAAAATTTCTCTTATTTTTTCTCAGTTTCAACTAAAATACATATAACTATCATAGTTACACTACCTAGAGTGAGTTAGACGGCGAAATAAGAAAATAATTTGAGTTTTTCCCTGAAAAAATTCTCTTATTATTTCTCAGTTTCAACTAAAATACATATAACTATCATAGTTACACTGCCTAGAGTGAGTTTGACGGTGAAATAAGAAAATAATTTGAGTTTTTTCCACGAAAATTTTTCTCTTACTTTTTCTCAATTTCAACTAAATCATAATCATAATCAACTTTATTTGCACTAATATGTGTTACATTAAGATGGTACATGCTAAAGTAATTCTACATATTATGCCTAACTAGGCGTACAAATGTTATAATTAATTTCAATCTAAATACAAGTCAGAGGTATCTTTACAATGTCAACTGATAATTATTACAAAATATTCATACAATAAAATTATACACAATATCAATAGATTCTAAGTCATGTCAATTTTAATCTAAAATAATATTATTATCATTTAAAAATTCGTCAATCCCATATTAACATTTGTTAATTAATATTTTATATAATTTTTGTTTGAATGAAGTAATTGACATGTCTTTAAGAGCTTTAGGCAATTTATTATATAATTTTATTGCCATACAATAAACATTTCTACTAAAAATACATAAATTATAACTATCATAGTTACACAATGTAACTATTATTCCGCTCATAACTTATTATAAGTAATCGAGCGGGATTAAAAATTATTAAATTACTAAAATGACTATTTAAAAATAGGGGTTGGTGATAAAAGGGTGTGAGTTGTATTGTATTTTTTAATGCCACATTATTGAAAAATAAAAAAAAAATGGTCCAAATAATTAAATAAAAATTTTAGGTGTGGATAACCCTTATCATTAGGAGTATGTAAAATAGACGTTACCCGATTCTCAAGACCTAGTGAATATGCATATAAAATTTCATAAAAATCGGTCAAGCCGTTTTGGAGGAGTATGAACTAAAACTGTGACATGAGAAATTTTTATATATATAGTCTATGTGTATGTGTCTATTTTTCATACCCCTATAAGGGTTTTCGCAAACCAACGTTTGCGGGGTCAGCTAGTAAGATTATGAAAATGACGAACTGAAATCTGTGGGATTAAAAAAAATAAAATCAACTCGGTTGAAGCCGGTGTGAATTAAGAAGTTAATAATTATGTCAAACACGATACATCAAAATACGCAAGTCATTAAAATGAAACAGGGTCGAAATAAAAGTAATCACAAAAATAAAATGAATAAATTCCCGGCATAAATGTAAAATCAGACATTACTGGCTTTTGAGAGGGCATAAACATTTACGTTGTGAATATTTAAATTCCGACAATCTGAACGTTTATACAACGTAAAAAATTATTCCCAAATTATAGATATTGCCTGTAAACTTTTATTGGGTATTGCTTCGTGGAACTTTGATAAACAATCTGTTTTCAAGTATTCGCATTTTGGTTATACATTTTCTGGACAACTGATTATTGAGTAGGTACTTAGTAGACTTTACAGATCATATTAATCTGACTAGATATCGTCAAATAGTGGAAATTCGACTATTATTCACGTCTATTTGTCTATGTGTGCATTTCAAAGTGCTCAAATTTATAGTAGTGTGCGTGGCGTGTGTTTTGATGAAATTCATTTATTTTATTAGTACATATATGTAAAATATTTGTATACGTTTATTCGTCTCCAGCGGTGATAGCCCAGTGGCTTAGAATTCGAATCGAGGGGTCCGGGTTCGAATCCCAGTGGCACGCACCAATGACTTTGTAAAAAAGTTATGTGCGATTTATAAAATTAAATATCACTTGCTGTTACGGTGAAGGAAAACATCGTGAGAAAACCTGCATGCCTGAGAGTTCACAAAAAAAAATGTTCTCAAAGGCATGTGAAGTCCACCAACCCGCAGTAGGCCAGCGTGGTGGACTAAGGCCTACATCCCTCTCATTGTGAGAGGAGACACGACTCTGTAGTGGGTCATTCATGGGTTAAAACAACAACATTCGTCTCCATATAAACTTTAATTATGTCAAATTTTAAACTGCTCCGTTTGCGTAGTGAGCTGTAAATTATACCCAAAATTTTCGATTCACGTATTAATATATACGATGTCATTAAATGTCGAAATCCAATACGCCCACTGAGAAGAATATAGGAATATAGTCCACCACGCTGGCCTATTGCGGGTTAAAGGACATCACATGGCTTTGAGAACATTATAGGGAATTTTTAGACATACAGGTTTCCTCACTATGTTTTTACCGTTACTGACTGCTATATGATAAAAATAAATAGAGGTATTTTTACGCTTATCCTCTCAAAATTCGAAAATCAATTTAAAGAGGGGTAATTGGTATAATTAGCAGATAATTACGTATTATTCATAAGAAGCACGCCGTTCGATGAAAAGGTAGATCTCTGTTCAGCGAATCTAATTAATTCTGTTGATTTTGTTAACGGTACGTGTTTACAGGCACTAATTAATTATATTTACAAAGGCCTTTAATTAAATTGATTTATAGGCTTTTAAACGTTACGCTTTTTGAAATTAATGCAATTTACAAATTAACACAAAAAGGCCTCACGGATTTTAATAAAATATTTCGTATTATGAGATAGATACTTTATTTTTGGAAAATAATTCGTTTAACAGAAAATGTAAATCAAATACTTTTAAAGAATAAATATTTTTACTCTAGATAGATAAAAATCTTAATAATATTTATTTTAATACCGTGCAATTCAGTGTTTTCCACTGAATTATGTCATTTTTATTTTTATAGGTATTTGTTTTATTTCGGTTAACGATACATTTAGCTTAACACCGAGTTCTTAAATATATATTTTAAATAAGTTATTTTGTTTTTTGGAGGGATTAATTTTATAATCTCCTTTTCGAAAAAATAAGGCCACGTTAAGTTAGTTGCTACTTTAACCAGCAACAAAATAATTATGTTAAAGCCCCTTTAGTTGGACCAACATTTACTGATAAAGATAATGTAAATAATTAATTTGAATTCCATCGTAAAAGCTTGTAATATGTATGTCCAAAACTCAAGTTAATCCGATGTCTAGACTAGAAAATTAACATTTGAAATCTTCATTACACACATTCGAATTAAGCTCATAATTACTGCAACAGAACTGTAAGGGCTCGCAATAGTTGAACATTTTAATAGGGCTGTGACCTTAGAGCCTTAGAGCCAATTGAGATATTGAACACAAAAGGACATAATAAGTTTCAGTCAACAGTTTTTGGTGGCACACATTTAAGAGACTATAATTTTGAAATAAATTGAAAAAAAGCAATGGCTTGTAATGAATTGCTTATTGTTATAAGAGATATTTAGTAAAATCATTGAAGTCGCCGTATACTGAGCTCAGTTATCTGCCTCCAGTGGGTGATGTTGGTTCAAGTAGGAAAAAATTAAGGGAAAGTGCCGAAAACAATCCTGTGGCAGAATTTCAGTGGTACGCATCAATGAAACGGTAAAAATATCGTGGGGTAACCTAATTATAGACTTATTAGAGTAATGTTTTAAAATGCATTAGAAGTTCATCAACCCGCAATACACCAGTAGCCTACGGTTTAGATCCTTTACAGAGAAGACACGAACCTGTAGAGGGTCTTGAACATTGATTATATCACCTACAATACGTATCATAATTATATACACTATAAATTCAAGTCTCTAGGTAATCCACAGTTAAAACTACGTCCAAAGACCTGAGTTTTCCCAATTTGCAAAATATCAAATAAAGGAAACATAAAATTGAGAGACACGATCTTTATCCCAGTTGGAAATACACTCCGAGAATCTTATTGCGAAGTTATATTTTCCGGGCACCGGTACTTTTATGATAGATTCTGGCATCTAGGTAGAAAATCTAATTTCAGAATTTTATATTCCTCTGCGATGCATGTTATGAGAAGGTATACTTACGCCGAAGATGGAAATATGTAGATTTACGGCTTAAAAAATTAAGGAATTCCATCAGCCCTTACCAACATTTAAGGAAATCATATAAAGCAGAAATCATCAAAGTGCATCTATTATGAAGACCTACTAAATATAGTAATATATCACTTGTACAGAGTAGTTCTAATGTATTAATTTATTATGCTCGTAGCATCAGCCTGTATGTAAACTTCAGTCGCGCTGTGTGCGTATAATCACTCTTTCACACACACATTCAATGAGTAGAAAATTTAAATGAATGCACATTGCACATCTACCACCAGTAAGCTACGTTAGACGACCTGTGTTACAGTGAATTTACATAGGTGCCGAGCAGAAATTTTACAGAGCAGATATTTAAATCTTGCATTAAATTTCTGTTTCTTGCCTGTGAGTATTCTGAAGTGTTGCGAAGGAATATGAAGAAATGCGATGGGTAAAATAACCAATACTGATTCTAATTTTATTCTTGGAATTTTTCCGAACCCTGAATTAACTTAGTGCTGAATCAAGTTGTATGCAATTAATTGAGCAATTGCTTATGACACGAGCTTCATTGATGCGTTCGTTCACCCCGAAATGAATAGTTAGTTATCTTGAATACTGTTTCCAAGGGAAAAATAAGAAAAAGCGAAGTCATTTCGCAACTAAAGCGGACATAAGAAGAAGTTATGAGTATATTTCACTGTATATTACTTTATTCGAATCGAAGTGGCTGGGCTGTAACCCTTTATGGCCCACCGTTGGACACGAGTCTCTCCATACAACAGATGAACTGTTCTGATGCCGATTGGTGGAGGAACGAGCGAGTGGCCAATCAAGTGCAGTGTCGGATGTTTTCAATCCGCCCATAGGGCCTCCGACAAGGTTTAACGACTGCTATCGTATCGACAACAACCAGGACCGATGGCTTAACGTGCCCTCTGAAGTACGGACGCGCGCATTTAATTCGCCACTAGCGGTCACCCATCCAGGTACTGACCGCGCCCGACGTTGCTTAACTTTTTCGATCGCTTGCTATCTACTCAAGCAGCGGGGCTATGCACGTTTCAAACCCGGATTAACACATAGGAAACTTTATCACTCTCTGGACTATTCTAATAAAGATAACTGACTTAAAATTCAGTTGCAAGTTTCCACTCGGACAAAAATTGCAAGTTAAAAAAAAGCATGCAAAAGAAATGGTTAGAACAAGAATATGTTTCTAAACAAGAAAATAAGGGAAGGCTGTCTATATAGGGACCCTGTCAGCGCGCGGTCCCTTACACCCGATCGCACTCCACTGCACACACCGACTCACTAGAAATAAACTTCAAATAGAAATAGACAAAAGAACAAAAAAAGGAAAGGAACAGAAATAGAACGTCTAGACGTTACAAGTTTAAGAGATAAGTAGGTACAAGAATTCTTTAATATCATTATATAATGGACACCTACGTAGACGGTACACACAGTAGACCGAATAAGGGTATCTGAGGTCGTATAAGGGGCGTTGCGACAGAGTAGTATGAGAGAATTTCTAAATTTATTCCTTAAATCCTTCTCGTTGGGAGGGACCCGACCCTGCAGCGGGTCATTAAGAGTTATAGACAATCAATATAGACATTATGGTTACAAAATATATTTACATTTATAAAATAATTAAAAATACGAAACAACGTTGAATTTCATTTCATTTTCACTTTATTCAAAATTAATATACTGCGACTTGAGTGGTGCAGTGGCTAAGACACCGGTGCGCTGCGTGGAGGGTCCTGGGTTCGATTCCCAGCAGAGCAGAGATTTGAATGATGAATTTGAATTTCTGTTCCTGGTCTGGGTGTGTTGTGTTCTTGTCTTGTATGTGTCCATGGCACCCACGACACAGGGAATTCTAGTGTGGGGCTATGAATGTAAAGCGTTATTTATGTATTTACTTTAATATAACGACCAGCAGAACCAATACTCAAAATATTCATCCATCGTTTATTGTATGTAATTCTCAAAATATACAAAAATCTTTGTGATAACAAATTAAACCAAAATTTGCCTGGTCCCAAAGGAATTTGTCGGGTCGACAAAGTAATTATGGGGTACAATTGCTGTGACATCCCTACCTTCCCCTATGCAATTTGCAAATATTGCCGGGTGTCAAATGAAACACGAAACACAATGAAACATGTCATATTACTAGATGTCTAATGTAAGAGATTTTATACTCCTATAATTTCCTTTATGGATGGATGGATGGATGGATGGATATTATCTTTTACCCAAATGCGGCTGATCAGATTTGGATGAAATTTGATATGCACGCAGTTTATAACCTGGATTAAAATAGGGAAAAAGTGGCATGAAAGAGCCAGGCTTTGAAAGAGCCACTTGCAATATTTCGTTAGTTTAGGAATGAACGAATTTGGTAGGAAATTTTAATTTCAAGTGGCAAAACTGATTCTCAGTCACCCACAAAAAATAAAATTTCAAACAAATTCGTTCCTAAACAACCGAAATAATGCAGGTTTCAAAACCTGGCTCCTTCATGCCAATTCTCATATCTAATAGGCTACTTTTAATCCCTCTAGGCCCAGTTCTGAAACCATCGCGGACGAAGCCGTGAGCAAAGTCTACTAAAAACATATTTGAAGGGACCTGGGCTCCAAATAAACACAAATCATCTAAATCCTAACAGATTATACGTGTAATAAGGGAACTTCGTAACTCTATTACTAACAGAATCAGGAGGTTATCCCCATAAATCTACAATTCGGTTTAATATCTGGTAACAAGCACTTGTTATATTAATTGCCCTAATTTATTATATGAGTGTCACATCGCCAGCGAGTTAGCGATTAAAGATGTATTGAAGCTGTGTGGTGGTGTTTGCTCCAGACCTCCCCGTATTGTGGGGAGAGACCCATGTTCAACAGTGGGACATAAAAGAGTTGCAGCCATGTATCTACTCACATATTAGCAAATAAATGTAGCGAATCGGTTTTTAGTAGCATTTTTGAATTTGAACGGCAAACAACTACAGCTGTAATAAAAAGTAACAACAAAAGTCAATAAAGTTTAAAACTTCAATAATTAAAATTATAATACTAGAGTTACACTATTGCAAAGTCTAAGAAAGCCAAATCTATGTTAACTTCCAAAAACGTTGGAGTTCAATACTATGAGTGTTTGTAACTGTATGGATATTGCGTCTTAACTAACGTGATATATAAAAATAATAGGGTATTTCGCATCATGCAAGGAAAAATCCAAAATTATGTAATATTGATAGATTTTGTTAAAAGCAAGTGAAAACTGGTGATTTCTGTTCTAAAAAATGTAGTATACTATACATTTATTATTTCAATTTTAAAATTCAGGTTTTTTAATCTGTTTTTCAAATGTCAAAAACGCTATACGCCATGCAAGCTATCGGCGTGACGTCATTAGCAGTGTAAATAAACAATGGAGTATAATTTTCTTCCTTTACTGAGATGTATTGTTTACACTGCGAGTGACGTCACAAGCATAGCGGCAGCGCCGAGACGGCCGAGACAGTGTTTTCGCGGGGATATTTGAAATTTAAACTGAAAAGTTTTTTTTTACGTAATATTTGTTTGCAAACATTTTTTTTACAATTTTTTATGGGTTTTTATGACATACGAATTCATATAAAAAGCTTTTTGACATAGGCCCTAACACCCTATTAATATTTAGATCACGTTAAACAAACACTGATTGATTGAAACAATGTAGGGACAACGGTTTTACCGTTTTAGCGCTAGTGAGCGACTTGTTCCAGACAAACTAAATTGAGGACAGAATTGCACGAACATCAGAAAAGTTAGTGTGAAGGTATACATTTTTAATATTGTATTTGAAAAATTGAGGCGATCACTGAATTCTCTCGACTCTCATTCGTGATGAGACATATACCTAATGACGAAAGCATAAATACTACTAAAGGCAATACGTCAGGAATATGAGTGAATCAAACAATTTGTGAGTAATTACGAGTAGCTTTTCGCAATTTTGTTGTAATCTCTGTAAAATGAAACGTTATAACGAAAATCGTATCACCGTATCGCGACCGTCGCGCGTCTGTCGCGGAACTCCAGCTTTAGAAGATAAAACGTAACAAAGGAAAAAACAAAAAATAAACACAATAACTAGAGCATGCGATAACCGGCCTCATCGCTCAGGTAGCGATCTTCCAACTATGCTGCTTGGAAATAAGAAAAGAAACATAACGTTTTTGCCGTTGTTATCCTAGATTCAGAAACTTCAGGCCGAAACTAAATAAAACCTAGAATGTGAGACGCGTCGTCTCACTAAGTGTACTCAGAACACAAAAGGTTGGAGAAATTTTGTGTACCGGCCGCAAATTGTTAATACGCCCGGACACCGTTTCGCTGAGACGGTGACGTCGACTGAAGACCAATTTTTGGCAATTTTTATGAAATATTTTGTTGTAAGCCCTATTTTTTGTTTTTGATTACGTCATACTAACTTTAATGTGACAAGGTTCCAGCGTATTATTTGCGAGGGTCGTACAATACGTTCTACAATTTTTTTAATGGAACTTTTAAATTTATTTATTTATACGAGTAACTAATGGTTCTGAAAAATTGTTGAAGTAAAACTTTTCAAAATCATGTATTTGGAGAGGGGTTTCTGAAAATTGTCGTATAAATACAGTTCTAAGAAAGCTATCCTTTACAATAGAGAATATCAGAAAAATAAGGTTTTTGTTGTTATCCTAGATTCAGAAACTTCAGACCGAAACTAAATAAAATCTAGAACGCGAGGCGTGTCGCGACACTAAGTGTACTCAAAGTACAAACGGGTGGCGAAATCCTGTTAGTGTCCGTCATTCATACGCTTACCGTGCCCGAGATCATCTAGGAGAAATAGGACGTGTGAGATTCGTGAAAAATTCTAGAATTTTATCTTTATTGCGATTTTTGACTTGTTACATAATTTTGAAAAAAAAAGTTGGTCTTTCGAGCCGGATATTAAAAATTATACGGTTTCTATTTATTTTATTTTGTCTCCTGCTCTCTCACATTTTTCCATTTGTTTTAAATATAAAAAATATTATTTAAATTTTGTGTTGGTGCTCTACCCATTTTTGCAAACGTGTGTGCTATTTTGGTGCCAGGACAGGTTTCTTACACCTTTTGAGTCGAATCACAATTTAAAAAAATTCCAAGGTTTTGACATTCCATCACATCACATAAGAATGTTTGGATTTTACGTACATAGTATATACTATTCCTCAGTTATCTGCAGAGTAGGTACCTAAGACAATGGCGCAGACGGTACAAAGCCACGAGCCTACTGTAATTGGGCGACTATTCGATTGCCTTGATTGCACCGCATCTGGAGAATTGAGGTGTGTTGAGGTCCGTACACGACAATAGGAAATAGGACATATCTAGGGATTGCCTAAAAGCCTGATGCTTTTCATGGCTACTGTTGGACGTAAATCTCTATTCAAAAATTAGTCTAAATTAAACCAACTTATGGAGACAATATTTTTTAACTAACCGGGGACAATTTGATACATTTTTTGAGTATGACTTTATCTTTATTTACAAAAAAAAAAAAATTAAGTTCTGCAGTCAAGTTGCGCGCAAACTACACTAACTAAACTAATACTTTTAATGAACTGTCAAAAACGAGTGTTTTTGACGCAGTGAAAATGTTTTTTTCCAAAATATCATATTAATTTATCCATCTCTTGATACTCAAAGCTTGATCAAGAAGAAGTTTAGATCTGTATGAATGTATCGCGGGTAGAAGCAGGTAGCAGGTAGCACGCTTAGCTGATATTGTATAAACTCACAAGTAACACGGTATATCCCGAGGGACCTAGCGCTACATCTAGCCTTATTATAAGCTCATGTTACCAGCTCTGTTACGATCTATTAGCCTGAAGGCATCCCTATGTTCTATTTTCCATTTTCTGTACGTAATACATATTTACGAGATGGCATTGTTTTCTAATAACTTTTGTATTTGACTAGCATTAATTTGTACCTACTGGTTTTGTACACATGGATTTTTATTGAATATGATTAGCGAACAGGCACGCTGGCAGCTCGATGTGAAGTGGTCACTGCAGCCCACGTCGAACCTCAAATAGAGCTGAAATCTTATCTGAGGTTTTGTTTAAATGTACTCGTATTGCTACTCATCGCAATCATGCCTCCGCCAAAACACAAGACAAGAATAAAAGTTAAGATGTCGGTCCCGGTTGTTGTAGAAAAATAACAGCCGTTAAATCTTGTCGAAATCCTTGTGGGCGGTTTCAAAAACATCCGTCACGGGTTGACCACTAGCCCGTTTCACGACCGATATGCATTGGAGCAACGTGGTGGAGTATGTTCCAGGCCTCCCCAATTATGGAGAGAGAACAGTGGGACATAACGTGCCCAATAGTGGGACATAAAAAGCGTTTGTCACGATGTAAACATCTCGTAGATAGATGTGTTAAATACATATACGTATAACTGTACATTTTGTACGTGTTCAAAACCGTGACACGGCTTTTCAGGTTTTGTTGTGCTTCGTCACGAACCCGACACAAATATAAATCGCCTCTTAGAGATCAGAAGCTGAGAGAAATCTTAAATTTTACGGAGCAAAATATTTCTATCTGTAGGTTAAGCCGTCTCTCTGTTACCTAGGTCTGTGTAAAGTCGGTCCTATAGAATTGTGACGCCCCTTAAAATTTTGATGATTGTCAAGGAAGCTTGTTGGAAAACAAAGAATGTCTTTACTTAACA
Source organism: Erynnis tages (assembly GCA_905147235.1). Taxonomy (NCBI): domain Eukaryota; kingdom Metazoa; phylum Arthropoda; class Insecta; order Lepidoptera; family Hesperiidae; genus Erynnis; species Erynnis tages. The sequence goes on from LR990097.1 coordinate 3,169,787, forward strand.
GGATAATTTTTATTTTAAAATTCCTTGTTTAATTTTTAATTTGGATGTATCTTACTTAATAATTATTCTTACGGTTCAGCTACCTAGATTTGAAAAGCTCTTTTAATTTCTTAATAGGTATACCTACTATTGTATTATGTGTACAATCTAATATTCAAGTCAGCTTAACCGTAAGTTAGTATATTTACTAGTTGTAGTAGTATCTTTTAGCGACAAACTTTTTAAAGGAAGCTCCAATATTCAATGTTACCTAAAAAGTCAAAGATCCATAACAATGCTAATATCTAATGTCAAAGACTTCTCAATAACCCACTTATCTTCGTTGTCATATAGTCTCAGTTATACGCTGAATCACTATTATACAAACATCTTGTAGCCACCTAATGGTGTGTTCGTGTCCTAACAAAACGCCCTGACACGACATTTCTCGCTTTGTTGTGCTTTATCACGAGGCCGATACAAATATAAATGGCCTTTAAGAGATCAAAAGCTGAAAGAAATCACGATTTTCCCGGTAGCGTATAGTACGTTTGCTAGAATTGTGACGCCCCTTAAAATATCAAATTGATTTGATCAAAGTAACAGCTAAAATATCTAACTGATAATTTTATTTCACAATTCTTATACAGAAAGTTTTTCATAAAAAAAATAATGCAGGGTACGTACAATACAGGGTGTTTAGTATTCTGTATCGTTAGTACTATCTCTCGTAGTTGCATTAAGTTTTTAAAGCATTTGGAAAATAATTATCCAGAAGTATACATTCAACTGTATATTATTAATGATTAAAGTATCGAAAATAATTAGAGAAGAAAGTACCTAGGGTTTCTGTAATCTGTAACCGATTAATGACCCACTGCAGGGTCGATTCCCAAGTCGATGTAGGCCATAGTCCACCAAGCTGGCCTAATGCGGGTTGGTGGACACGGTGCTAGGACTAGGGTGTATGATTAGCATATTTTCTTCTTCTCCCTCTATATACCTAATTTTTTAAAGATATGCAAGCGACATTTTCCCAGCAATCAGGCTACATTACAAGGAAGGAATGAAGGAAGTCTTACGACCGAAAGGCCTGTTTATGAGATCGTTTCTACCGAATTTTGTATCGAAAGAGAAGCCATATTAGTCACAAATTGTGCGCAATTGAAATATTCAAACGAAATGAAGAAACGAAGCCTCAACCAATTAGAATCAATTTGTTTCCTTTAATCAATCAGTGAAGCCAAAAGAACAAAGTAGGTAAGGCCAGCAAAACAAATAGAAAGGTTACTAGAAAAGATGAAGAGATAACATAAGAGAAAATAAACGTATCTTACGCATTTCCCTGGACGAGCTACTATGGCTGTACCACCTACCTATACCCTTATTTTTGTGTGTAGCGCCCCGTGCCCTGCAGTGGGTCATAAATGGGTCACAGACAATGGGCTCCCAATTCTCCACCACTTAAAAATTCGCTGAGAACCGCCACTTTCATCAATCACAGCGCAGTAAAAGTATAGTCAGCAAAACAAATGAATATATTTCATTGTGCATTTCCGATAAAACCTTCATGGGTCAAAGTGTATTTATTTTTGTGGATTGATTACGCCATTGAGAGTAACAATATGTATTGTTGCGGACGAATTGGAATTTTGGACGAAAATATTTGAAAAAAGATTATTGTATTTTTTTTATTTTATTGAAGTAATACTTATACAGCGTTACAGTAAAAACAAATTGTCATATAATGTGTAATTTATTTTATTATGGAAATTTTAAACTTTTTTCAATAAGAAGTAGTGCCAAGATTGTTTACCTTACGAGACAAGAGCAAAAGAAACGGACTATAAATCGATGCATTCGTCAAATACACAAATATTTGTATACAAATACGCAAACACCAAGTGAAGCTAAGCTAAGCCAAGTGAAGCTACCTTAACAGAAATTTGCTAACATTGTTTCATAATGACTCACCTACAAACGATGACATGTTTAATAAACGGAATAGTTATAAATACCTATAAAGGTAACAACTTAATTGACTCAAATTGCTCGCGACACAACACGTCATTTTCAATAATTTCCCCATGAATTAACTGGCTATATCTGTGTGTCCAATAAAGCAGCGTTTGCATTGTTTACTTTTGGGTAGTGAAACCATTTAGAGTACCACGGCATACAACCACCGTATAGTAGGTTTTTTATTTATTTATTTAAAACAGTTAACCTCAATATTACACTTTGAGGGCCTTAGATAATATAAATTATTAAAAAATTTCTAAGAAATTCAAACAAAGGACAATAATATCATAATAATAAAAAATAACAACAACTAACCTACTTATTTAGTTGTGCAACTGCTCGCATGACACCAACACAGAAGTCAGAGAACTTAATTCCTGAACGATCCCCAGCCAGGAGGCAACTCCAACTATCGGTATTGATAGTTGTGTTCAATTCAGTTTCAAATTGCCACCTTTTGAAACTGAATCGCGGGCATTCGTTCAGGACGTGCTCGAGTGTCTGTTCGGTGTCAGGAGAGCATACGCACCGGGGATCATCTCGTAGCCCAAAACGATGGAGGTACTGAGCAAGACCACCATGACCGGTCCACACTTGTGTTTTCCAGTATGATACGCCAATCTTTTCTATATACCGGTATGCCTTTTGTATAGTAGGTACATAGTGATCCATTAAATTATGTTTTTCTTTGTTTCGTTTGGGGAGGTTTGTTTGGAGAGTTGTTGAGGATAAAATTTGAAGGCGAATACCTGCTACATGTACTCAAATACGTAAGGTATAAGTAGGAATTAAACTTAGCGAACAAAAAAATGCTCTCAAAAGCATGTGAAGTCCAGTTCTCCATAGTGTTCTCAAAATGCAATCTTAACATGAATTCCACCCGCATAACCCCTTGTCTTAATTCCTAATTCCAACTTGTCGTATGTCAATATTTATGGTTAGGACTGCTGCGATGGTTGGTCGGTCGGTTGTGTCGTATTGCGATAGCCAATCAGGAGAAGGCCTTAGACAAGCGTGGTTGACTAAGGCCTTCAAGTAGGCCTTCCTATTCGTAGAGGCCTTCTCATTGTGCCATAAGAGAGGTAAGATAATTGCTACTCAGGTGCTATTTCTTTTTTACTGTTTTTAATTTGCATTTCAGAAAATGTGAATGAATATGGATTGATAAAAAAAAACCAAAAAGAAAAGTAACCCATATTTTTCGCAAATATTAATTTTCATATTTCCCGCTGTTTTCCTGCCCAAACTATATTCTATTAAACGTATACCCAATAGACGTCTGTAATAATTTCGCGCTATTAATATGATTGGCACGGCACCAATATACGAATACAACGGATAATATAGTTTGTACATTGTAATACATAATTATAATATATATGTAGGGACATGGTTCAGATAATTGAAATCGTGTATTAATTTAGTCAAATTATAATGTACATAAGCGATTAATTGCGTATCGGATAATATTTAGTTGCTTTAATGTTTCTACCGCTGATTTTGTAACAATTAGAGCCAAAAACACCCTGGTAATTTTAAAAATGTCCCTTGTATTCTACCAAATTAAAATTTATATTAATAAAAATTAGCCCCCGTATATTTGTGTCCGCAGATCGTAAAAAATATTTGATTGATTGACTTGAAATTATTTTCTAATATTGTATTTGTAGGCAGCCCTCCCGCATTAGGCCAGCATGGTGGACTAAGGCCTACACTTTTCTCATACCTAGTGGTAGGAAACCCGCCCCTGCAATAATGGATTAAAGTCATTGAAAATAATAATAAAATAAACATAGATAAAGAGCGGAAATCTGTACTTTGCATCCTGATGTTTCTAAAGGATAAATAGTTTCATGATTAGCCATAGCGAAGTGTGGCACGGTGTTATGTATCTAAGTATAATAAAACATAATAATATCTCATTCTTAATATTACACAAGCAGCGTTAAAGGACATTCTTGTCACGTTTCAGATAGAAATACAGATGTTTACGCTATATCCTATTTTTACGTCGCGACGTAATTTTGTACACTTTTATTACGCAGCAATCGGACCGCGTAATATATCTCGCGGTTTACGAACCCATCTCTCAGTTTACAACCCCTGGAATTGGTACAGACGTGCGTAAAATGTGTGTGTTACTTTAATCTAGAGAAATTTTACCGCCAAAAATAGATGATTCAGCTTTAAGCGTAGTTTAAGTTACAGATTAGGTAATTATGATTAGATTACCGAAAATGCATTTTTTTATACATAGTAATTCAGTAGTAACAGGCCACTTGATGCTAAGTGGTCACTGCAGCCCATAAACACCCGCATTCGACCACAAAAAGAGGAAAAGAATCCTATCTATTGTATGGTGCTTTGCTACTCACGAGGTCTAAGATGTTCGCCTCAAATAAGTAATAAATAAATAAATAACGCTTCACACTCATAGCCCCACACTAGGATTCCCTGTGTCGTGTGCCATGGACACACACACGACAAGAACACAACACGCCCAGACCAGAAACAGAAATTCAAATTCATCATTCAAATCTCTGCTCTGCTGGGAATCGAACCCAGGACATTCCGCGTAGCGCACCGGTGTCTTAACCATTGCGCCACTTGGGTCGTCGAATAAAGTATCCCCGGCAACCACACCTCCCCAGCCGAAACACAAGACATGAGGAGCATGCTGCTTTACGACGGGTTAAGAGGCTGGCGGTAAGGTACCTCCTCAGACGAGCTACTAAGACTCTACAACTAACACAGATTTCAAGGATAAATATCTACTTAGAACCTATTTAGTAATGCTTAAACCATTCATGTAAACGCAACTCAGTGGCGTAAGAGCAACGGTTGAATGCATTTGTGCATCGAAGCGGACAGAATGCATCGACGACAGTTCTGCGAATTTCACGCTTAGGTATATTTTGAGGATTTTTGTGCGTTCTCAATGTAGCTAAATGTTGTATTGTTAGTGAGATGTTTATTACGCTTGGGCGAGTTGGGTGGTCTTACTTTTGGGGATTTATTTGTATGTATATGCTGTACTGTTATGATTATATATGGGTTTAGGCCCATCGTTGGTTGGAGTCAATAAAATCAGTTAAATTTTTAATATATTTCTTGAAACGTACTTTCTTAACAAGCATTAAACTTTCTTGTTTTTACAACGTACCTAAGCACAAATGAAATAGCAACACATAGCCGTCCTTTTTACTTCGTAGAATCGCATAAAAAAAGCCCATAAATATAACAGAAGAATGTAAAAGCACATTTACAGCTATTACATTTAAAAAATGATAACAGATTTTCTTTAATAAATTATAAACAAAAATTGCAAATACTTAAATATTTAGTTAAAAACAAACGGTAGATACATTTTGACCGGATATTAAACTTTTTTTGGATTTCACTATATTTATTAAATTTTATTTTATAAACTCTGCTCTACACGACTGTTCTTTGATGGATCATAATAAGCAACGTCAATACCAATCTTTACATGTAAAGAATTCGACCATTACGGCCGGAATTTGACTGGGGTGATTTGGAATGAAGATTTATGGTTTATAATAAAGCTTAGCTTTCTCCTTGTTTGGCTTTTGATTGAATGTTTTGAATTAGGGCAATCGATATACATAATATTTTGTATGGTATTAGTTTTGGGAGGTATTTGTGGAATGGTCATTTAACAAAATAAATAAATTACATAATAGCATTCAGTCACTTTATTATTGTACGTACCACAGACATACACTCATGCTAGAAACAGAAATTTAATATCATCATTCCATTTTCTAGTCCGGGAATCGAACCTAAGACCCCAACGTACCGCACAGCAAGGTAACCTCTGCTGTGGACAGTTGTAGATGTGAGGTCTTATACAATATATTATAGAAAAAATGTTAACTTATTCTGCATCTCTGAACAGTATATCTACCTCTACCTATACCAAGAAAAAGCAATCCTTCTAAAGTATGTTAAGTGGTGACCGTAGACCACTTAACGCCAGGTGGCCTGCCCGTTTGCAACTCAATTCCTATAGAAAACACACACATCGTACGGAAAATTCCCAATTATCTAGAAAGTTCATCACCAAATTTCCCTCTTCATCTTTCCTAGTACCACAACTTCACTCGATAAATTCCCGAATCAATTCTAACGCTTGTTTGCTTTCCATTGAAAGCTAACATCGGGTATCCGAGCTTATGATTGAGTTTCAGCGCATCAATGTAGGTATGCATTACCTACTGTGCACACGATAGAGTTCGCTTGCTTAGCACGAAATTTGGTAGAGTTCGGTGCTCAAATTATAATGAAAATGTCGATTGTTCGATAACTTAGAATCGAATTAAGTTCTATTCGTTTATCTTAGCCAGATTGTGGTCATCTTTTAACACAGATCTCACAGTTACAGTTAATATTATATTAAGATATTAATTTTATTTTCCTGACCTGAGTAGCGCTGCGCAGTGGTTAAGACACCTGTGCGCTACGCGGAGGGTCCTGGGTTCGATTCCCAGCAGAACAGAAATTTGAATGATGAATTTGAATTTCTGTTTCTGGTCTGGGTGTGTTGTGTTGTTGTCTTGTGTGTGTCCATGGCACACACAATGGCGACACAGGGAATCCTAGTGTGGGGCTGTGAGTGTGAAGCGGTATTTATTTATTATTTATTATACACCCTCTCACACACACTCATACATAACCTCATATTACACACAGAGAGGCACACATACAAACTTTGCTATTTTAAGGTAAATAAGTCCTTTTAAAAATAATAAAAATACTTAGTTTTCTCATATTATAATTACCTAGAAATAAGTAAAATAAAATATAGGGGGTGGGCGATGGGTGTCGTAATACAGGGTAACACCTAGTTCGACAAACAAAGCCTGTGAATATATGTCTTTCTCTAGGTTAATCTAGATTTAATAAGTTATCCGATGTAAAAAACTGAATAAAGTTATAAAGTTATTTTCAGTCCCAAACCTTGCCGGTTTCAATTTAGTTAACGCGCATTTTCAGTTCCATTTTATTTTGGCTCCACAATTGGGGCCAGCGACCAGTTATCGTAACAAGTGCGGATCAATCAGACTCTTGATTGAAAACGGACCGCAAAGCAATCGAGATATCGCAGTTCGCAATACCCTAATTATTGCACACTCGTATGATTGAATCAATTGAGATACGATTTGATAACAAATAAAGGAATCAGCTTTTATTAGCAAGGGTAATGAACTTTTGATTTTCTTTTGAGAACGCTATAACTGACTGCGAGTCGATGATAATTTAGACGGCAAAAGAAACTCGAACAACGCACCAACCGAAGGATCTTCTTAGTAATGGATTCGCAAGTGTTATAATACTCGTACAATATTATCATTATCATTTAAATAACATATTATTATTGTTTGTAATATATTTTTTATTATACATAGGTCATTAAGAGATCTTATTTTAAATGATTGTTCACCTCGTTTTGATTAAAGACAAAAACAATTGCCCTCTTCTATAGCTCGCTTTTTATGTCCCTTACGGGAGGGTTTCTCACCTCCAAAAAGAGAGTTTAGGTCTGTGGGTATATTATTGCGGATGAATATCCGAGCTTTTAAGCCGCCTACAGATCCTTTGGTTAAACGACTGGTATCGTTCCATAACAATGCGGATCGAAATCGTAAAGTGGTAGTCGAAGCGCAGAAGCATGTAATTTGCTACTATCGTTCTCATCCACCCAAGTACCGACCGCGGTCGACAGCGCTTTACCCCGTTGATGTATACCGGCCGTAGGCAATGCATTTACGGACCCATAATTTTAAATTTTCATATTTTCTACACCTTATATTTCTAACAGACATAGTCGGTAGAGCCGTAGTTGCTCGTCCATTGATAGGACCTTTCCGTCACTATCATAACCCGCCGTGTTCATGTTTTGTTTTTCGGATGGGTGTGGTTTGTTCGAAGTCTTAGTCGTCAAGGACACACAATCAATAACACATAAGATTTCTTTCTACCCTATACCTACCCTATACCTAGGTACCTACACTACCAGGTTGGTCGTAGGAGTTCATGGGTTGCAGTGACCACTTAACGTTAGGTGAAAGAAATCAGTGATTATTGTAATCTCTGTTTATAAATTTCCTATTAAAACCTAAATAATCCGACAGTGACTAAGCTGATAAATTACTAAAATCACCGGCGCTTCAATCCGCATGTAATCCTATAATCTACATACGCACACGGTTTAAAAATCCCAATCCCAATGGATTGGGATTAAACACTCAGGTAGTTCTTATAAATGCCGTGCTTGAGTAAATAAGGGTTGACCACACTCGCCGTAAATCTACGTCGAGTTAACGAGCGCACATTACCACCAACTGTTACTACCACGGCAACTCGATCGTAAAATTCAAAAGCGATTCCGATTCGAATTATGCAAATGGGTTATAATCTCGCCCCGTTTTCTTTTATTATCAATTTTTGGTCGGCGGTTTCCGGTGTTTCGGTTTAATGATTGCAGTGGTGAAGTCAAGAGGGTTTTATTGCGTTAATGGGTTAAGAGTCATTACAGTGTTTGCTCTGTGCGGTTCAAATAGCTGGAGGGTTGGTCGGAGTAGCAGTATTGAAATCGGAAGGTAAATTGATAATTTACGCAATTAAATATTGTAACTTGCATATCTTTTAGCGGATTCGGAATTGCAATTCGAAACGAAAAACGATTTTTAAATAAAAGGTAGATTTTTTTCCAGTTCTCAAACGCCTTCCGTCTTAAGACTAAAAATATCTTATCGTTTTATACTTTCACTTCTTATTGTGAATGTAGAATGTATAATTTATCTGTATAACTTTCATTAAGTGTGCACAAATCGTACCTAATAATGATTAAAAGCTTTTGAGTTTCAGTTTGAGTTTATTCGATATACTCATTTTGCTTATTAATTTGTTGTAATGGATAAAACTGAAACATTAAACCGATTAAGACCTATACGTATTCTGCCATAGCTTATAGGAAACAACATTACACTTATCGAAAGTAACCATAAAGTAACCAACTTCAAAAATCATTTTAATATTAAACAGGCATTTATCTCAGATAGAGTTGAACATCGAATCGAGATCTAACCAATCAAATGATTCGAGTTCCAGTAGTACCGCTATCCTCAAAGGTTTTATGATATAATTTGTCCTCGGACCAACTCAGAGATTACTCTATCGTCGTTTAGATGAGCTTGATAAAGTCATATATTTTATGATGGCAAGGTCTATTGTTAACCATTCAATGCAGATTGTACTGGGGTCCAGTTTACTGCGAGAACGGCACTAAAATCAAGTGTAATGGGCTACCCGCAAGCCTGACGCTTCAAGGTCCTTTTTATGTCCTTCTTATAGCGCTGAAGTAGGATAGGAAATTGGTAGTTTCAGTCACGGCATGGTGTCTTGGCGCTTTACAAAAGAAAGGGCTAACTTTGTTTTTTATGGGTGTGGTATCATTTCGAACCTGAGATATTGTAGTTCATGACAAAAGTACACGTTTATTAAATTTCAATTAGTAGCACTAAGATAGTCGACAACAGGCTTTGAAGAGGTCCTTTACGAACTTTCTGAAGAAACCTATGTCAAAGTCCTGCTAAAATAAAGCAGACGAATTCCAAAGTCCGTTTGTAGTTAACTACAAAGGTAAGTATAGTAGAGAACGGTATAAAATATGATAACTAAATTATGAATAAATGGATAGAATGGATTTCCTGAGTTACTTAAGCATCAATCTTTCAACTTAATGAATAATAATAAAAATGTCTCAAAGAAATGCCTGGCGTTCCAGAATTTATTGAAGTAAGGAAAATTCTAGGATATTTTTAAAGACGTCTTTTTAATCGCATTTTGCAAGATTTATTCGATAAAGTGTATTTGCTACTTTTAAAGCGCACTGGATTATGTGCGCTGTCAGTAACCCAATAATGACCCATTACAGAGTCGGGTCTCCATTCACAATGACAGGGATGTAGGCCTTAGTTTACCACGGAGGATCAGTTGGATATAGCGGTGATAGCCCAGTGGCTTAGAATTCGACCTCGAATCGAGGGGACCGGGTTCGAATCCCAGTGGCACGCACCAATGACTTTGTAAAAAAAGTTATGTGCGCTCTATAAAATTAAATATCACCTGCTGTTACGGTGACGGAAAACATCGTGAGGAAACCTGCATGCCTGAGAGTTTTATCTTCCGAAGTTCGGAAGCGCGCATTTATTCGCCATAACCCATCTAGTTTGACCGCGCCCGACGTTGCTTTACTTATTCGATCGCTAACGACCTCCTTGAGTTGGTTGCTACTTTTTAAGCGCACAGCACCTGCATCCCTGAGAGTTCATAAAAAAGTGTTCTCAACGTTATGTGTGCCTTGCTGTGCGCTTAAAAAGTAGCAACCAACTCGAGGAGGTCGTTAGCGATCGAAAAAGTAAAGCAACGGCGCGGTCAACCTAGATGGGTTATGGCGAATTAAATGCGCGCTTCCGAACTTCGGAAGATAAACCTTAAACCTATCGGAATGCCTATGAAGCTTTAAACGTTGATCACTAGCTCCTCCGCCAACCAGTGCAAAAGCGTGCTCCAGCCTAACTCTTGTTATGGGGAGATCATGCCCAACAGTGGGACATAAAAGGACCACTAGCAGCCATCACTACTTCCTTAACCGCAGTTTGTGTTACTTTTTTGAAATGGGTTTTTGACCTTATTGACATGTGTTTGAAGCTTACACTATTAATTTAACAATAGAGTAGTGAATGATAATGAATGAATGAATGAATGATAAGAATATATCAAATTTCAAATAGAACATAAGTGTTATCTGAGGTTGTAAGCGAATGTTGACACGTTGTGATGCGGATCAAAGATGTTTATGTGACAAGATGGAGATCTGAATTGTTTCATGTCACTCCTGTTAATAAAATGGGACACCGAAAATTACGGGATTTTTAAATCTAGATCGCTTTTATGTCGGCGGGAACCGCTTAAATAAAACCCCGATCGACCAATAATGGTACTACCGTACACGAAATAAGTTGAGATCCCAAAGTCATTAATTCAAATGACTTTATACGGAATATCCGAAAGGATCAAAAAGATAAGTAATGGAACAATAGGACCGTAATAAAACGGGCCCATGCTGTGCTGACAGACAAAGGATTAGGTTTTGATATATATAGTATATACATGTGCTCGGAGGCCGTGGGACTGAATTGAGGTAACCTTAGTCCTTTGAGTACTTACATACTTCTTACATTATAGGGTTTTTACAGACTTCAAAAAGGAGGTTATCAATTCGACACGTATGTACGAGTACCTACCTATGTAATATTCTCAGAACTGCACAATTTTTACATAATTTGGTCTATTACGGCTTCCAAACAAGATTTACCAAATTTCATGGGTGTATGTTTGTATGTAGATATGTTTGTCCTCGCATATCTCCGAAACTAATTGACGGCTCGTGTTCGTTCTTTTTTGTTTGTTTGCATTTTGTCCAACTTCCTTCCTTCCTTCCTTCCTTTCAGCCCTTAGTAGTCCACTGCTGGACATGGGCCTCCCCTAATCGACGCCACTCCGCCCGGTCCTGGGCCCTCTGAATCCAACGGTTTCCCGCTGTCTTCTTCAGGTCATCAGTCCACCTGGTCGGAGGGCGGCCTGTGCTCCTTTTGCCTAAACGTGGTCGCCATTCGAGGACCTTTTTCCCCCATCGGTTGTCAGTCCTGCGAACGATGTGGCCAGCCCATTGCCACTTTAATTTGCAAATTTTGAGAGCTATGTCGGTCACCTTCGTTCTTCTACGGATTTCATCATTTTTGATTCTATCTCGTAGAGAAATACCAAGCATAGCTCTCTCCATTGCCCTCTGGGCGACTCTGAGCTTGTGCATTAGGCTCACAGTAAAGGACCACGTCTCGGCACCGTAGGTCATCACTGGCAACACACATTGCTCGAAGACTTTGTCCAACTTAGGGAGTGGTAAAAGTTTCATCAAAATCGGTCCAGTTGTTTCCGTGATATGGACTTAAAAATAAAAATTACGAAAAAAATAATTTAAAAAAATTAAACCGATATCAAAAAAGTATGAAATAAAAGTTACATACTTTAGGCCTCCTATTTTTGAGGTTGGTGCCACATTTTAACAATAGAAACAAAATACTTGATACTAAAGACACCAACCTAGTAATAGTAGGCCTAAAGTAGGTAAGTATGTAACAAATTGTAGTGGGTCATTAATGGTTCATTGTCTGAGACTTCACACGCTTTGAGAACATCACGGAAAACTCTCAGCAGGCATGGTTTCCTTCCACTTACTCGTATAAAATAAAATAACGCTTCACACTCACAGCCCCACACTAGGATTCCCTGTGTCGTGGGCGCCATGGACACACACAAGACAAGAACACACACACCCAGACCAGAAACAGAAATTTAAACTCATCATTCAAATCTCTGCACCGCTGGGAATCGAACCCAGGACCCTCCGCGCAGCGCACCGGCGTCTTAACCACTGCGCCACTCAGGTCGTATGAAAGTGGAATAGACATACAATGCAATTAAAAAGTCCAAAGCTCGCTACTAGCTAGCTATAAAATTTCCAAAAGCTTTGTCGGTTATGACGCCAGGATCTCATTAGCGCATTTTTCAAAGCTGAACAAATTTTGGCACATTTATCGCAACGTTGAAATCTAGGTTAAGCACCGCGATGAATCAAGCCGGATTCGAGATTTCAAAAAAGTTCTGGAAGCATCGAGACCCAAAAATCTCGCTTTGATATTTTAAATCACAAAAACTCAAGTTTGTATTCTGTCTATGCGTCGGGTTAAATTTTTAAACGGTTTGTTTTAGCCTCGAGTAAATACATCGGTTCCTCGAGTAAATAGCAGCGGTGATAGCCCAGTGGCTTAGAATTCGACCTCGAATCGAGGGGTCCGGGTTCGAATCCCAGTGGCACGCACCAATGACTGTAATAAAAGTTAAGTGCGATTTATAAAATTAAATAATTATCACTTGCTGTTACGGTGAAGGAAAACATCGTGAGGAAACCTGCATGCCTGAGAGTTCATAAAAAAAGGCATGTGAAGTCCACCAACCCGCAGTAGGCCAGTGTGGTGGACTAAGGCCTACATCCCTCTCATTGTGAGAGGAGACCCGATCCTGTAGTGGGTCATTAATGGGTACTGACAAATACATCGTTTTTTTTATTTTAGGTTTGTTTTACCTTTTTATGTTATGGATATATGTATGTAGCACAAAGAGACTTCACTTCACATTCTTTGAAACATTATTAAACATTATCGACTGGCCTGTTGGTCCAGTGGTTAGTGACCCTTACTACTACGCCGGAGGTCGTGGGTTCGATTCCCACCCAAGACAAGTATTTGTGTGACGAGCACAAGTGTTTGTTCTGTGTCTGGGTGTCAATTATCTATATAAGTATTTTACAATAACTAACAATTATTATATATGTATTTAAAATATTTATATGTAGGTTTATCAGCTATCTGATCACCATAACACAAGCTCACAGCTTACTTTGGGATCAGAAAGCCATGTGTGAGTTGTCCCACAATATCTATTATTTATTATTATGTATTCCACTTATAAATTGTAATTAACACTTTAACAGCCGATCACGTACTGTGTACGGGCAGTGTCGATCAACTCGGTACGCCGATCACGTACTCCGTACGGCTTTGACTTTCCTATCGTCTGTTTAAATACCACGTGCCCGGTGCGTGAATGGCGTGTAACCCCGGTGTAGAATGACTCTTTATCTACGCACACATGTATGATTCACCGACGGGAGGTGCGGGGTGGAGACAGGACAAGCGATCTTTCACGGCGCGTCGCCAGTGCGCCCACGCCACTAACGTGAGAGTACGTCCTTGCATTTTGGCGCGAAATGGCTTCCGCTCGGCGCAGTTACCGGCTCGATTCTAAAGAAATTCTTGATGCTTTGGTAAATGATGTTGACTCAGACATTGAGGAAGACCCGGAAATTCAAATTGAAGGTAAATTATTGTATTTTATTATTGTATTTTTATTCAAATATACCCTTTTTGCGACGTATAGATTTTTATTAGTGTTTTCTCTCTCCAGAGGTAATTCAAGACTTACAAGAGGTGGTATCGGTCCAAGATGAAGTAAATGATGATGCTGACATGTCAGAAAACGTATCTGAACCAGACCAGGGACGGAGCCGGGGTCGCTCGAGACCTACACTTCGTGGCAGAACGAGATCGCGCGGCGGACGCGTTCGGTCAGGAGCGCGCTCGACCACCCGCTGTCGCGGCGGCAGACATGCAACAACTTCTATCAGGGAAATGGATGAAGGTAATGGATGGTCATACCAAGCAGCGGAGCAGCCGCCAGAAAATCCAGTATTTCAAGAAATATCTCGCGTATTAGCTCCGATTGATGAAAATTTGTCACTGTTCGATTGTTTCTCAATTTTTTTTCCTGATTCTTTTTGGAACTTGCTCAAGACTGAAACAAATCGTTATGCAGCTCAAATGAAGGCTAAACAAACGCGACAAGGTATCCTGAAACCTGGCACTATGCTTTATATATGGAAACCTGTCACGAAACAGGAACTAAAAACTTTTTTTTCCATAGTGATTCATATGACACTCGTTCAAAAAGAAAGTTTCGATTCTTACTGGTCAACTCGTGAAATAATAGAAACTTCATTTGCCAGAAAGCACATGAATAGGAACCGATTCAGAGCTATTTACAGCTGTCTTCATTTGAACGACAACTCAAATTATAAACCACGTAATGATCCCGAATACGATGCTTTTTTCAAACTCCGACCGTATTTCAATGAACTGTGTTTTCTGTGTGAGAACAGTTTTTATCCCAACGAAAACTTGACGATCGATGAGGGCACTTGTGGATTTAGGGGTCGAGTGCACTTCAGAGTTTACAATAAAGATAAGCCCGATAAATACGGTATGAAAGTGTACATGCTTTGTGACGCGGAAACGGGCTACATACTACGCATGGTTCCCTATGTCGGCGACTCGAAATCTGTCGAGACTATTATCACGGAATTGAGTGAACCATATTTTGGTAAATGGCACACCATTTATATGGATCGTTTTTTTACGAGTCCGACAATTGCAGACTTACTTTGGCTGAAGAAAACTCGCACTGTCGGCACAGTGATGGCAAATCGTCGTGGTCTGCCACAGGATTGGCGACAACAATCTTTGGAAAAAGATGAAATGGCTTTTTGTCACCGCGGAAATCTAACTGCCTGTAAATGGAGAGATAAGCGTGATGTACTTATACTCACGACGAAACATGGAGCTAGCTAGACAGAGGTGGATGCAAAAGTCAAAGGTGTGGGCGTAACCAAAAAGGTGAAACCAGACTGCATCCTCGACTATAACCATTATAAAATTGGCGTAGATCTCAATGACCAATATGTGTCCTATTATTCGTTAAATAGAAAAAGTATGAAATGGTGGAAAAAAATGTTTTTCAATTTAGTAGCGCGTTCTCTGGTAAACGCTTACATTTTATACAATAAATCCAGAGAACAACGACGCCGCCTGCGATTCTCGCAGTTTCTGATGGACTGTGGTGAACAGCTGGTGGAAACTGCATCAGATGCTGAAGCAGGACCCTCCCGTGGTCCACATGCTGTCGGGACTAGCACGAGGCTCGTCGGCAGGCACTTCATGGAGAGGATTCCAAGCTCGGAAAAGAAAGATAAAGTCGCACGAGTTTGCAAAGTGTGTGCCGACATTTTAAAAAAAGAAACCGGAAAAAGGGGGCGCAAAGAGACCATTTATTACTGCCCAGACTGCAATGTTCCCCTGTGCTACTATCCCTGCTTCAAAATATTCCACACAAAAAAAAATTACGTTACATAATTAGCTCAAGTATGTAAGATTGTTTATGTTGGAGTTTTTTTTTTTCGATTTTAGACCTCTTTTCTTAATTTTTTTTCATAAATATTATTTTTTATTACAAATGTTTTTTATTTCATCCCTAAAAATATAAAGAACAATAGTACATATAAAAAAAGAATAATAGACATATCACAGATAGTTTTTATTTTATGAGTCATAGAATATCGGCAAAAAACGCCGGCGTACCAGGGAAAGCCGCCTTTATAACGGTCGGCTGTTAAAGTGTTAAAAAGTTAATCGCCCGCTAGCAAGCTATAAATAAATTTAAAAAGTAGAGCCAAAAAAACTCTTCCGAGGAGATCCACTCTCTCAACCTGCCGCCCCGACAACCAGCAATAACCTCATTGTTTGTCATAAATAATAAGGCTAAACTAACTAACATGTGAACTTCCTTTTTTTCTTAACACTCTACTTTTGATTTCTGTATAAAAGCTTTCGAGCTCAATTCCCAGCGGAACTGAAATCAATAAAAATTCAATTCTCTGTAACGAGTCAATCCTGCCTCCTCCAGCCTACTTCAGAATGCTTAAATTCGTATAAAAATGTCGGATTAGCATAAGGTCCTAAGGTCGGGTACACACTGGAGGTTAATTTTCACTTTGTTCATTTGCGCAGATAAACTTTTGTTGATAATTTAAATTAACTAAACAACTGAATTACTGCAAGAAAATGGAGCACAGGGCAGAGAGACTGACGATCTGAAGAAGGCAGCGGGAAACTGTTGGATTCAGGAGGGCTAGGAACGGGTGCATGGAAGGAATGAAGAAAATTACTTTATGAGCCGTGAGCATTTATAGGTACGACAAACGTCAGTCGTTAGTATCAGTCTCATATATCAGTCTTTCTGACATCTTCCCATACTAATACAGCTCGTTACGATTATTATACGTACAATAAAACTGCGTAAGTTCACGTTCGAGGCACTGAACAAAATTTTCATTGGACTATACTACTCGCCACTCGACTAAAACACTAGCCTAGTGTGATCTAGGCTTTAGTGCAGGACCGCGCCACTTTACGAGATGTCATCGCCGTAAAATGGCCGTAAAACCTTGAATTTGTAAATAAAATCATTATTTAAGCCGCCATAAAGATAATGCAACTTCACAATACCAATCTCTGTCTCTCTGGTATCCAGCTGCGAACCCACGCGGCTTCGTTTTGTTTTCATTTTCACTTTACGACCGTTTAAAGTTAATGATTAAGCAGTTAAAGTCACGTTTTGGTTAGTAATTACACCAGTAAAGGTATAGCTTTGCGGCTAGGATTTTCGTAAGGTCAACCAGGTAACCAGACTAGTATCGAACCTTTGGAGGGAAAGGGGAGATCTCCCACCAAGCGATGTCACTGCCTGGGGACCGCGGTCCGAATGCTGATATTGGACCAATAAATTGTGTATATGCTTAGATTCTATGAAACTTTGATAGCGCGTTTGAGGATACGTCTTCTGATTGGTCACTTTCAGTATGATACGTGTGACGTATATTACTGTTTATTGTATTGGCTGTTTGAGTCATGCGTGGTCAGCATTTCATTTTTATTAAATCTATACTTAATATTATAAAGCTGAAGAGTTTGTTTGTTTGTTTGAACGCGCTAATCTCAGGAACTACTGGATCGATTTCAAAAATTCTTGGATAGTCCATTTATAGAGGAAGGTTATAGGCTATATTTTATTTTCAAAAAAATTAGAGATCCGTAAGAAAATTGAATCGAAAACCAATTTATGCGTGCGCTGCAAAAACTATTGACAAGAGAACAAAACGATGTACTACGGGTTTGTAGGTCTTATTAAGATCTACAACAAAGTTCGCGAGAGCACATATCTAACTATCATAGTTAAGGCACAATAACCGCAAGTACTAAAATCCACGCGGGCGAAGCCGCGCGCACAGTCTAGTCTCTCATATTACTGTAGTTGTCGTGCTACTACAAAGTCTACAAACCTGTCCGAGGTAGGTAGGTACTTTTTAGCCCACTCTGAATCAAATTGTTATACCCAATAATTAAAAAAAATGACCCTGCATCTCATAGGCTCGGTAGTCCCACATAGCTATTTGTATATTAAAGAATTTTTGATTCTCTCATAAAAGTTTTGATAAAATATGTAACATACAAAAGTCTATCGGTACAACCATTCAAAAATAGTACATTTCTGACAGCCATGACAGATTGACTCTGGAAACTTTTGTCAGCTGTCATTTAGTGTTTCCCATTGAGGTTTCCCTGGAGATTCTCGGATTTAGTTTTCTGAAATGTTGGTTAAAACGCACCGTTGACGTGTTAGAGTTGGATATTGAATATCATAGTGAATTCTGTATTTAAGGCGATTAACGTGTCCCAATTGCCATGTCGCAAAAGTTGCTCGTACGACAAAGTCATTCCGTAAATTTGTCGCCATTCAGTGCGTGTATTTCAATTAGTACAGTCCCATACAGAGCCGTGTGTTTCGATTTTGTCGTGTTCGTTGGTCGGTCGGTTATGTTAGCCAATTAGAACAAGGACTAATATCCTTGCGGCCTGGGCTTGCTTAAATTTTTGATCGTTTGTCAGTAACCCATTAATGACCCACTACAGGGTCGGGTCTCCTCTCACAATGAGAGGGATGTAGGCCTTAGTCCAACACGCTGGCCTAATGCGGGTTGGTGGACTTCACATGCCTTTGAGAACATTTTTTTTTAACTCTCAGGCATGCAGGTTTCCTCACGATGTTTTCCTTTACCGTAACAGCAGGTGATATTTAATTTTATAAAGCTCACATTACTTTTTACAAAGTCATTGGTGCGTGCCACAAGGATTCGAACCCGGACCCCTCGATTTGAGGTCGAATTCTAACCCACTGGGCTATCACCGCTACGCTGCTATTAATCACTTACGATCTCTTAAAACCGCGGGGTGGTGGGCGGTTATGTTTATTACTTTATTAGGTATGTTTGTAGTAGGTACTTGTGTAGTCTTGTAGAATTAGAAATTCCAAGTGACCCATTAACTGACACGAAATAAGGACAAAGGGTCCATTATACTAAGGTTTTTCAAGGTATTAATGTCGTAACAATTAGAAATTTAATTTGCGAAGGGCCTCCCAACTTGAAGGGTTGTTGGTAAATTGAATGTGCGGTGGCGTGGAATTGTTCCATTTCGTTATTCGGAATTTAGGAATGATGTCGTTCTTGGAATAGTACCGTTTTATGGTGTCTTACAACACCAAATACCGTAAGTCAGAATTGGGACCAACCTTGGGCCAACCATGATTGGGAGCGTATTTTAAAGCCCCTTTTATAACTTTTACAAATGAATTGTTTTTTCGATTGTAAGCGATTGGATTTATCGATAAGTTATCGTTTTTTTACGCGCTAGCGAATGTGTCAATAATTTTCTCTAATTATAGATATCGACTAGCTGTGCCCGCGACTTCGTCCGCGCGCAATTTTAAAATAAAGTAGCCTAAGATAATACAGAAGTAGGTAGATGATATAAAAGTGTATTATATCATCTGATAATGTTAACAATCATTACCAAACTAGAAATCCAAACATAAATGAATACATTCTACTATGTGTGCACTATTAACCCTCAATCGTCGTAGAACTTGAATTAGAAACGTCAATAAACAAACGCGCGATTGGTGTCATTAATCAAAAGATAATTTGTTTTGATTGTAAACTAAGTTATCGTAGGGCAAGATTTATTGAGGCCCCATTCCGTATCGTTAGAGGGTTAACAAAATAGAAGAATCAAATAACAAGAATAAAAGATTGAATGAACATCTGTTGGATTCTGTCGCTTCCCGCTGGTTTGGTCCAAGATTGGGTTAAGATTAAGGATATTTTACTTAGATCGCAGTCAAAAAAGTTAAGTTATGTTACATGACGTCACAATATAGGTACCTACTGGGGTGAGGAATTAGTGAGCATGAACACTCTTGTCAAAGTATTCGCATAATAAACGTCAGTCATTAGTATGACATAATTGTCAGTCTGTCTAATACTAATGGTACACGTTAACTATACGAATACTTTGGCGATATGTTCATGTTTGGGGCACAGTTCATGCGTTTGGGCTCTAGGCGGCGGCGGCTTATATTGGCTTTTTGTGCTGAGGCTGAGGCCCAGGGCCACCCTGGATATTGAGGACCCCAGCTCTATTCAAAAGATAGAATAATATGCACTTTGATTCAACAGAGTGCGAAACGACGAAATTCGTAGAATAACGAAGATTTTTTTCCCAAAAATTAAGCCTTGCCATTCATAGGGATAGTCCTGCCAGCGTTCTGGGCATGCCACAAGCGGAGACATTGGACCTGATATTCAGTCTATTGAACGAATATAATTTTATCGCATGTCAGAGCGCATTTCAAATAGGACTGCTGAGAGCCCTTCAGAGCCCTGTTTTTAAATTTTGACGTGTTCGTTGGTCGGTCGGTTGCCAGTAACCCATTAATGACCCACTACAGGGTTGGGTCTCCTTCTCGTAATGAGAGGGATGTAGGCCTTAGTCCACCATGCTGGCCTACTGTGGGTTGATGGACTTCACATACCTTTGAGAACATTTGTTTGTGAACTCTCAGGCATGCAGGTTACCTCACGATGTTTTCCGTCACCGTAACAGCAGGTGATATTTAATTTTATAGAGCGCACATAACTTTTTTTACAAAGTCATTGGTGCGTGCCACTGGGATTCGAACCCGGACCCCTCGATTCGAGGTCGAATTCTAAGCCACTGGGCTATCACCGCTATATCCAACTGATCGTCCACAATGGCGCTCAACTTTGCTCAAGGTAGCTAAACTACACAAGCCGCGGGCAAAACGCTTCATATATCACAAGTAAACCCACACACAATAAATTGATACGAACTTGAGCAATTTAACAGTGCTTGTCGCTAAGGAGACAACTTTAAATTATTTCATCTAACTTCTAACAGACTGTTCCGTGGTTACATGTAGTTCTTGGTTGAATGGAGGGGGATGGGAGGGCGTCTTGGGATTTCTGTTGAAAGAAATGGAACTTAACTTAGATCCTATAGATGGGTCCAATTAAAATAATATGAGGTTACTTTGGGATATTTCTACGTACCTAGGTACTTGAACGTTTATGGTACGGTAATTAATGCGTTGTACAACGTAAAAGTCTTATGTAGATTGTCATGGTAATTTATAAAAAGGTGTCGACAAATACTCTACAACAACGACAAGTTCTCTACGCTGGACCAATGCTGGTTGGTGGACTTAACATGCCTTTGAGGTCATTATGGAGTATTCTCAGGCATGCAGGTTTCCTCACGATGTTTTCCTTCACCGTAACAGCAGGTGATATTTAATAATAATAATAAATAACGCTTCACACTCATAGCCCGACACTAGGATTCCCTGTGTCGTGGGTGCCATGGACACACACAAGACAACAACACAACACACCCAGAACAGAAACAGAACTCAAATTCATCATTCAAATCTCTGCTCTGCTGGGAATTGACCCAGGACCTTCCGCGCAGCGCACCGGAGTCTTAACCACTGCGCTACTTGGGTCGTCATTTAATTTTATAAGGCGCACATAACTTTTTTACAAAGTCATTGAGCTATCACCGTCGCCGTATCAATTTATATGTACCTCGTTCAGTCAACTAGTAAATGTGTGGTAAAAGGGGCAAAAAACGTAGTTCACACGCGTCAAAACACGATCGCTCAAATGATATGCCACTGACACGTTCTACTAAGCCCCTAGGGGTAAGATACCCTTAATTTAACGCCCCCAGCAGTCCGCAAACATCTGCAGTGGTAGATACGGGCCGGCGAACTTCCTAACTCATCTCGAATATTCGGGGGTAGTTTGATACTTTCGGTTTGTGATATACCCACCTATGTAAAGTTAGCGCGATTTTGAATTTGGAACTGAAGCGAGCGCTGGAGCGAGTAGGTGCTCATTTGAATATTATGTGGAATTTTCTGGAACTTTCTATGGTGGATACCGGGATTAGCACTGAGGAATAGTTATGTAACTGTCTGCAACTTATTGAACTTAGTGAACCACTGCAGGATCTTGTCTCCTTTCATAATGAGAAGGCTATTAAGTCCATCACGCTGGCCTTTTGCGGATTAGTGGACTTCACATCCCCGGCGAAGCACGGAAAACTTTAGCAGTTAATCTATTTTAAAATTTAATTGCCATTCGCGTTTATGTAAAAAAGCGTTGCCCGGTTATATTCAACTTAAAGACTCAATAAAAACACCTGAATTAAGAGAATCTCCAAAACAAACATCCAAGGACCGAAAATAAATTTGACTTCCAATATCGCTTTCAAACGACAGAAGCCGTCTTGAAATTGAAACGTATATTAAAATAAGATAATAATCCGCCTTCATTATCTTCGCGGAATATTAATTTAACATCTGCCATCCGTAAAATTCCCGTCACAGATTCGGGAATAAAAATTAAAAGCAGTTGAAAATGGAACCCATCAAAGGAATCGACGCCTAATTATCTCGGGAATATCTACCTTCGGTCTATAATGAGTCGTATTTTTGTAAAGTACCTATTGGGAATATAAACCACTTGTTTCATCGACAGCGATACGCTTTAAACTATCGATAAGAATAAAACACTAAATAATGTTATTGATTAACTTCCGAATAGCGCATACCGCTGCGCCGATGAATCTGAAATTTGGTGTAATAAAGTATTTTGATTGATGATTTACCTATGCGAATACTTTGTCGAAAGTATTTATGCTCGGGGCAAAGTACTAATGAAGCGATGTTCGTTCGTACACAACACATGGATAACTAATTCCTGCAGTGTATCTGTATCATTAATGAATACATGGGAACATGTCACATGTACAATAATATTAATAATGTAGGGAAGTAAAAGACGACAATTCCGCATCAGAACAAAAAGCAGAAAATATCGGCATTAATATTTTTAAATATTCGAAGTAGAGTTAATTTAAAAATCATTTTTTTGGTGGTAGAGCCATAGCTGCTCCTCCGCGGAGGTACCTTACCTTACTTACTTATCTCGTAATCCTTTCGTTAATCACTCAAAGCCAACACTTTTTTGAATTTGGCTAAATTCCACCAGCCAGTTGGTGCTCGGATATAACAAATAATAGATTCAACATGATTTTATAATGTCGCAAACATTTCTAGTAAGAAGTAATTTTACTCACTTGCCCATTTTCAACGTTGAATTAAAATTATAAATAATGGAGATAGGGTTCCGGGAGTCGAGAGTTATTGTTGGGAAATGTCCCTCTTCAAGAATGTTTTTTTTAAATTACTTAAATATTAATATTTTCGGAGTTATCAACAAAAAACAAAATACCTTTTTTTGCAACTTATTTTGTTAATAACTTTTGCAATTTAATGCGCTTCCGACACATTTTTCTTGATATCATTCCGGATAGAATGAGCTATCGCACCTCTTTTTTGAGCATCTATATTACGTATCTATATTTTCACCATTATCAACTTATTACTTAGACTATTTTCGAAAAATGTACCAGCTCTTGGGTTAGCTAGCTCAAATGGCATTATTTACGGCGTCTGTGCACTCCTAGGACGTGAGTAATGTCGAGACAGACGTATCGCAAACGGCATTACTCAAGCGCCATATTTGGCCACCATTGTGGTCAATTTAATAATAATATTTGCCCGCAAAAGCGCGGGAGTTACAAGATAAATCTGTAAAGTTTATTGTGTGTGTTGTTTTGTGTATGGCTTTTGTTGTACACTACTAATGGTAGTAATGGTTCTGCGGCGCTGAATTGGCTTAGAATTCGGCCTTATTCGAGCGGTTCGGGTTTTTATCCCGGTGGTATTATTATACCACCTTTCACATTTCCATAAAGTAATATTTGAATGACACCTAATGTAACGGTGGAGAATATCGTACATCATATGGTAGCCTGCATGTCTGAGAGTTTTTCATAATGATATTAAAAGTAGGGCAAAATACATTTAATGCACACTGAAGTTCACTAACCCGGATCACACCATGTAGGAGTTTTGTTGATGTCAAATGTCGATAACGTAGATTTGAAGCGCGCATATCCCCGCTGCTTGAGTAGATTGCAAGCGATCGTAAAATTAAGCAACTTTCCGTGCTTCGGAGGGCACGTTAAGCCATCGGTCCCGGGTGTTATTTCATGTCAATTTTCTAGTAGTCTAAGAAGTAATTTTACTCATTTGAACAGAGCATTTGATGAAGATTGATCAGCTTTTCAGGTATGCAAATAAAAACAATAAAGTGTTCGTGTTGGTCAAAGGGTTCTTTTTAATGATTTCATAGAAGTACCCAATACTGCGCTGTATGCAAATAGGTATTCATGAACTTGAATTGATTTTTTCATACAGTGAAAAGGCGAACGAGCCACCTGATGATAATTGGTAGACCCATGGAAATACGTCCATAGGAAAATTCTTCCAAAATTTGCAAGCAAGAATGTGTACTGTTACAATTCTACCATAATAATGACTTGGATGGTTGCACAACAATTTTAACCACCTCGCTGTCCCTGGAGTCACATGTGACTCATACCCAATTAACTATCGTGTTTACTTACTTAAGCAAGTGTGAAGTTTATAATCATCACGCGCTGGGGCTTTTAGTATTTTTCGATAATTGTTACTAATTTAAACTCTAGTTTTATTTCGATCACCATTAAAACGAGCCGCGGGCTATGGACGCTCATATAGCGTGGTTTAATATTAAACTCAACAGTTTAACTCTCAGGTGCGTAATGTTTCCAACTTTGTAAGCTAATTGCTTTTAATTTATGCACTCTCTCTCTCTATTTGCGAGCACTCTGCATCTGTATTCAACCTGAAGTGGTAATAAGGTAATATTTGGTCTACGAGGCGTTTTTTCACCAGCGTTTTACCATCTGCTTTGGTTGCGACATTGTGGATATATTTTTCACATCAATTGATAGTAAGTGATCAACCGATCACTACACTCCATGGATACTCAACCACGAGTAGGATTATAGTACTTGAGCGTTTGGCTGCTCTCTTCACAACAGGTGAAGCCCGGAGGATACTCCACCACGTTGCCCCAATGCGAGTTTGTAGATAAACGGGCTAGG
Organism: Erynnis tages; assembly: GCA_905147235.1. NCBI lineage: Eukaryota > Metazoa > Arthropoda > Insecta > Lepidoptera > Hesperiidae > Erynnis > Erynnis tages. The sequence goes on from LR990097.1 coordinate 3,194,806, forward strand.
GGCCAACCCGTGTCGGATGTATTCGAACTGACCATAGCTTCCGACAAGGTTTAACGACTGCTATCGTATCGATAACAACCGGGACCGACGGCTTAACGTGCCCTCCGAAGCACGGAACGTTTCTTAATTTTACGGTCGCTTGCGATCTACTCAAGCAGCGGGGATATGCGCGCTTCAAAACCACGGTATCGAAATTTTACACATGATGTGATCCAAGCAAGGCCACTCCCCAAGAACATCATCCCCACATCATCGACCCCAACGGGACATTTCCCATTGGAAACTAGAACGTCCCCAATCGAAATACAAGACATAGGAATGTGACGGTTTATGAGATTGACGGTAACATATTTCGTTATAAAAAATACTTACTTTAAAAACAAGGGATTTTCTATCAAAGTTTCAACCGTATTACCACCTTACTCGCAAGATGGCTACTAACGGCCTTAAACAAATCTGCGTGAAATCTAGTTATAAACGCTAGCGTTGAAAGCCGAGAGTAAATTCTATAAAACTGCAAAACCCCGGAAGATAAACTGTCGACGGAGAAAAGTTGGTCTAGCGAGGGATTTAAACTGAGAGGATTCTTTGTTTTGACTTGTTTCTTGGTGACGTTATCGCTTTCTTCGCTGGAATTTCGTTTAAGTATTACAGTAGCGTGAGGATAAAATCGGTCATCAAAGTATTCGTACGGTATACGTCAGTCATTACTACCTACGTCGATGACAGTCTGTCATCTTCCCATACTAATGACAATCGTGAACTATACGAAAACATGCTGATATACGCCGAAGTCTGCCAGTTTGCTTGTCTTTTTAAAAAAACAGAGAGCTAACTTGTACTTTTAAAACTTTTATTCTTATGGTCCCGGAGCCAGGCGTTAATTGCGTCAATTATATCCTCCTGGCCGATAAAATGCTTAAAAGACTAAAACTAAAATGTCTATTGATCGTCAGCATCGGCTCTCTTGGTAAATTGATTAGCGGTCGTTGCGGCTTCCGAAGTATGAATAATTTTTTAAGTCAATCAAAATCCTGAGATCTGAGTGGCGCAATGGTTAAGACACCGGTGTACTGCGTGGAGGGTCCTGGGTTCGATTCCCAGCAGAGCAGACATTTGAATGACGAATTTTAATTTCTGTTTCTGGTCTGGGTGGGTTATCTTGTCTTGTGTTTGTCCATGGCACCCACGGCACGGGAATCCTAGTGTGGGGCTATGAGTGACAAGCGTTATGTATTTATTTATTATTGTCCAGAAGGAGATTGGTTATGAGAACCTGTCGCCGGCTTACGGACCATTACAGTACTCACGTCGTGCAATGTAGAGGGAACGAAATGAAATATTTCGCAGTCGTTCGCCGTTTTCATGGAGACAGTGTGAAATTGAGCGAATTTGTCTTTATATATGACTCGTTGCTTCGTGAATTTATCATGAGCTCACGTTATGACGTCATCCTAGCTTAATCCGCTTTAGCGCTCAGAAGTGTTGGTACTCTTTCAACATTGTAAGCAAGTATTTTCTTTGAAACTGTTCGTGATGGCTTTTGACTTTTAATGTGTGAAAAAAATGACAGATGTAAATATAATTTTTTTTTCATTTTGTGCTTGGATAGGTGCCCACAAGCGGACTTTTATATGACCTGATGGAAGGTACTATACTACAGAAAAAGTAAAAGTGGACTTAACTTTTTTAACCTCTTTAAAAACAAAAAAGGCCCAATCGTTTTTAAAAATATGTTGGTAGAGGTTATATTGTATCACCTTAAAGTAATGTAATGTCAGTTCCCGCTGAAATAAAAACAACCTAAAAATAGAAGTCTCCTTATTTCAGATATCCCATTCAATTAACGGTTAAAGTATGTATTAATACGGTTGGGTCACAAGCCTGCAATAGATATTACAAGTTTGCAACAGATATTACTTAACTAGCCTTCACAGTTACAAAAAATGAAATACTCAATCCCTCAAAAATATCACAAAAACCGGAACGAAAAAGACCACAAAACTACAATCTAACTCGATTAACTCTCGAAAACGTATGCAACATTCCGTTTCACAATCCACAGATAATGCCCGAATCTACTTTTTTAATAACGACACGAAGGTAATATTCACATTCAGCCTGTCTATACAAAGGCTTCGCGCGGCGGGAGGTCGGCCCAATAACGCATGGCGGGCTCTAATGTACACGGTTTATCTTAAAAAATGAATACTAAAGAACAATAGGCATTTTTGTGGGATCGCGCCCTTTTTGAATGTACGAGTAGGTGTTGATTTATGTCGTGCGTGCCTTCCATTTTCAAACGCTTGAACTTTGACGTTTGACAGTTTAATTTTTTAAATGTGACCGGGCGGCGCAAGGCTAGGACAACTTAATCATAAGTTTTGGGGTAGTGAGTAGTGACATCAGGGTGAATTGTGATTTAAGGGACTGTCAAAAACTGACATATTTTCTTAGATTTTGTATGGCGAACGCAAGGTATGATGTCATATTTTTTAAGCAAAATAACTAAATTTAATAACTTATCAATTAAGCTTTTTGACAACTAGGGATGTTTTTAAGTGATAATTTTTTAAGTCGTTTTTTACGTTTTCAATGATTTGTTTGCGAATAAATATTTTTCCTTCATTCTTTTGTAGTGACATCGATTTTTACAATTAAATTCTTTTATGATATTAGCTCAGACCATTGCCATGCCTTAAATGTAACTGTGTATGATAATAAAATAACAAAAAAGCACACAAACGTACCTTCATTGTTATGTTATCAACTGATTACCATAACATAATTAAATCAGATTCGTTGCATGAGAAAACATCGAACTGTAACTGTTTTACCTGTAACAAGAGATAAAGATCATTTATTAATTAATAACAAATAATATTGTTACGATATTAAATTCACATAAGTTATTGCGCAATATGCATCCTATTTTAATACTGTCGGCCAAAAAATTGTAGTATAATCTAACGGATTTCAACCGTTAGTAAAACTTTGTGATAGATATAGATACAATAGATGGATAGTTAATATAAGTTAGATTTATAGATTACTTGAACCTTATTTATTCATAACCCTGCAAAGACTTGGAGACAAGATGTTTACATAAATAAATCCTACTCCAATTGCAAAGGCAAAAGATTGATGAGTTTTTAGCGAAACAAGAGTAGGTATAATCTTTGTAATTTGAAAAATTGTGATTGAGATCCGATTCGGGACCGAATCGATTATTGTCAGTCCGAGTAAAAACTCGATTCGGGAGACAAATGGAAAATTGTCAATCTGTCGGGCGGGTAATTAAAAAGGGATTACATTTCGCGTTAGTGTCCGATAATTGGATCTGTTAATGAACTATGAAGGTCTTTGGACAGAAATTATAGCAGACTAGCTGTGCCCCCGACTTTATCCGTGTGGATTTTTTTTCAATTGTTGGCTTATTGAAGATCTTACGCAAACCTACCTAACTCGCGCTTGACCAGTTTTTAATTACCAGCTCGACAGAATGTCAATTTTCCATTAGTTACCTGAACAGAGTTTTTACTCGATTCCACGAACAATCTGTCTTGGTAAGTAATTGATGATTTCGAATCGTATTTCTAGGAATCGATTGAAAACAGAGTGTTTCCGATTCTAAATTAAAGTTTTAATCAATGTTTTTTAAAATCAATTTATTTACTGTCGCACCTGTGAACTTGTGTCGATCGGATGGAATAAACCTATTGTGTTTTTTATTTTATCATTTTTTTTGTTTATCCGCTTGGGTAGATGATTCAGCTGGTGTGTTGACAACTAGGTACAATAAAAAATTGACTCGTTTTAAAATGTACTTAACAATTCCAAAAAACTTAAATCAAAATATTTATAGCGATTGTACTCATTCATAATTCAATCAAAACTCAAACATCAATCAAACTGCGTATTAGTAATAAGTTTTAATATTTAAAAGTTTTAATTTGTATTAAGTACTAACATTAGTTTTATTTATTTGTTTATTATTACTTTTTGAATTTGCATACCTGAAAAGGTGAATATGGATTGATCAAAATGCCCTGTAAAACCAATAACTAACCCGTATTCGTGCAAATAAATGATTTTCATTTCATTTCATTTCGAAAATATAAACTAAGAAATAGGTACTCTATCTCTACAAAAGCCAAAAAGCGATTTTACCTCTACTAAAAACCCTTACATATATTTAAAAGAGCAAAAACCGTACCGTTTATTTACTTAGATATGTTAACATACCCGACTTCATAAATCAACCCTTATAATGTAGCAACAAGGGTTGGGTCAACCCGGGCACAATTGATTGGATAAAAAGGTAAAACCCCAAAAAGATCTGTTCACAATTTTGATTAAGTAACCCTAAGGAATAAGTGAACCTACTTAATAGAATTTTCTTGTCCTGGGTGTTTTACTGCGAAATGAGAATTTAGAAATACGTATTTCTGGGAAGATAATACATTTTTTTTATTTAAGAAAAAGGACTTTGTCGCATAGCGACCACATCGTCCCGTAAATCCTCTTACAAACACTACACACACATATTGCTAATACAAACACATACAAAAACTCCCTACTTGTTTAATCCTAAATCCCCTATCTTGAATAACACACGGCCTTATCCGCCATCGGACAAGCCTGAATGCTATTCAAGAGAAGATAATACATGTGAGTAGGAGAAACACGAAAAGCGCTGATAGCCCAGTAGCTTTGAATTCGGCCTCTTTATCAAGAGGGGTTCGAATCCAAGTGGCAGAGAAGAGATCCTGTCTGAGGTTGTATGCGGGTGACTTGCTACTCAAAAGGACTTAGATGTTTTCCCGTCAAATAACGTATCCCCGGCAACCGTACATCCCAGCCGAAACACAAGACGTGAAGAACATGCTGCTTTACGACGGGTTAAGAGGCTGGCGGTAAGGTACTTCTGCGGACGAGCTACTATGACCATATATATGGTCATGTATGGTCGGTATCACCTAAAGTATTTGCCATATATGTATAAACGTGGTTCATGCACCATTTTCACCGAGACTTTATCTTCATCATTAAAATTTCATATTACCATAAATCCACGTGCAAAAGCAGGAATTATAAATTTCTGTGGCTTAAGTAGAAACTTTTTTGCATTCGCGTTTAATATGTAAATTTTCCAGCAAACAAACCGTGAGCATTGGATGAACTTTGATTCCAAGTTTCCGCGAAATGCATAAATTTGAGGTTATTTGTGGACACTGAATATGGATTTATTGTGGAAACTTATGATTTTATCTCAAAAATTTATGGTTTTGGAGTTGAGTAAACGAAGTTGAGTCAACTAGTTATGTGCTTAGTAGCTACCTACGGAAGGTGTTTGAGGTAGTTATGATGTAGTTTTGTTTCGAACAAACTACTGTTCGATGGAAGTGCGATCTACATACAACTGTAAGTCTAAATTCATTCAGGGATTAATTTGAATTAAGACTAAAAAACCGTCTTATTCCGTCCACGTTTCGACTAGGTTTTACGTCCCACTATTAAGAATCGGGCGAGTGGCTGGCTAGTCCAGGTACTGACCGCACCCGACGTCGCTTAACTTTTTCTATCGCATATTATATAGTATTTATGTTATATTCCAATCTGTCCTTTTTCAACTTTTTAGTATCTGTTGACCTCTCTTTTGTACTTTTTCTACTTTTGTTTGTCTATCTCTTAATTATTATTTTTATTTATTTAGTTTTTTTTCCATACCGCCTTTGCATTTATCTGCACATCCCTGAGGTTGGCCGGAACACAATGCTATTTAGCATTAGGCCCGCCGTTTGTACCGCATATTATTCGGTATCAATAAAGTCGTAATAAATAAATAAATAAATATTATATTAATTTGATTATTATATTGATTTCATTCCGCGTTTTGATCTTTGCGCGTCTTCCATTTGATTGTTGATGTTGCTATATATATATACAAAAAATCTAATTTTTGGCCTTTTGAAAGTTAAAGTCGAAATTAAAAAGTCTGCGTCCTTGTCCGTAAATTCTGAGAATTCCAATTTATTTAATACGAGCGACAGTTACAAAGGATCCGTCGGCCAATGAGGCGTAATTAAGAAGAATTGTCGGGAAAAAAATTCCCAAGCCTAATAGCAAGTTGTTTGTTCTTATTAACAGTATTGTCATAATTAATAACTGGATTAGACTTTGCTCTTGAGTTTTGAGACGTTGATCTAATCAACGGTCTTGTTTTTGTGTGTTTTGTCGGCGTTTTTGGAAGGTTTTTGTCGTGAACCATAATGACGATCTAAAGAACATAATTCTTTAAAGGAAATGTCTCACTAAAGTTATGGTGGGCTTCACATGCCTTCTGAAAGCATTATGAAGATCTCTCAGGCATGCAGGTTTCCTCTTCATGTTTTCCATTACCGTTACAGCAGGTGATACCTACTTAATTTTATAGAGCGCACATAACTTTTTACGTCATTGGTGGATGCCGGGAACCAAGTCATTCGATCAAGCGTGTCACTGAGATTCGAATCCGGACCCCTCGAACAAGAGGTGACATTCTAAGTCAGTAGCTGTCGCCACTTTTAAAAAGCTACATAAAAAGAACAAAATTCGATGTAGGTCTCCGTTCGATCATGATTTGACGTACGTGTAGGTACTTTCCCTGTAGGTACCGTGTGCGCGATTGATTGATACACCGATGAGTCGAATCAACATAATGACCGGCAATTTCTGGAATCGAACCAAATCTGATTACAATTGATGGAATTCAAATCCGTATCGCGATGGTATTCGAAATTGTTTCTAATTTTAAAACGAATGAAGCGAAATGAACAACGATTAGATTTAAATAGTAGCCATTGTTTTAGTTGTGTTACATTGTTGTTGGCTGCAACTTTTTTATGGTGCACTGTTGGGCACAGGTCTATTCCCACACCAGGGAGAGGCCTGGAGCCTACTCCACCACGCTGCTCCAATGCGGATTGGTGGAGAAACGGGCTAACTCGTTTCGGATGTTCTCAAACCGCTCACAGGGCCTCCGACAAGGTTTAACGATTGCTATCGTATCGATAACAACCGGTACCGGCTGTTTAACGTGCCTAACGAAGCACGGAAGCATTTAATTGGCCACTAGCGGTCACCCATCTAAGTAATGACCGCGCCCGACGTTGCTTAACTTTTTCAATCTCTTGCGATCTACTCAAGCAGCGGGGCTATGCGCGCTATTTTGGTAGTATAATAATGGTCAGTACCCCGCCTGTCTGACACGTAAAACTTTGTAAATTTACACGTATTATGATGTTTCTACGTCTCTGAATGGATTTAAATTGTTCTTATACAATAAATATATGGTGTAAGGACTATTTCTCAACTGATACCGTGTCAAAGAAACTTATCGGTTGTAAAGCTTCTTCAACAAATTAACTAACAATGAATTGTCAGCAATCTTTAGTTCCAAACGACTAGCGACTCGCAATTGTGAGAACTTGAATAGAACTAATAGAAGTAAAACTTCGAGAAACTTCCCACAAGTCCGTGCCAGAAGTTGGCCTTAAAAGTTTCTATTGAAATTTAAAAGCAAGGGAAAAATGTATAAGAAGTCGATTGTATGATTAAAATGGTTTAAAAATGCGTTCAGAATCGTTTTATCGGTATCAAATTTAGCGTTTAATAGGAGAGTGGGATATCCCAGTGGCTTAGAATTTAACCCCTTAATCGAGGCCGGGTTCGACTCCCAGTGGCACGCACCAATGATTTTGTATAAAAAGGTAGGCGCTCTTTATAAAATTAAAACCTGGCTTTACGGTGACGGAAAACATCGTGAGAAAACCTGCATGCCTGAGAGTTCACAACAAATGTTCTAAAAGGTATTCTGATTATTTTAATCATCTTATTTTCCTTCAACCGCATACACAAATCTTTCTAAATAAAATAAAAATAAAGCTCAAAGATTTAATTCTCGTATTCACTTAATATTGAGTCTATCCAAAGAGCCAATTTGAACTCCGAAAAGCTTAATTACGGGACAAAATACGTTAAAACGAATACGACGCTTAACTTGCAATTAATTCTATTACCGAGACAAGTCACGTAATAATGCTTTAGCTGGCTTTTTCCAAAATTCAGAGCCCGGAAACTGGCCGTCCAATTAAAAATGGATTAAAATTTGCAGGGGTTGCGGTACAAGTAAGAGAATAGGGGCGGTTAATCGTTTTATTGCAGCGGTGATAGCCCAGTGGCTTAGAATTCGACCTCGTATCGAGGGGTCCGGGTTCGAATCCCAGTGGCACGCACCAATGACTTTGTAATAAAAGTTATGTGCGATTTATAAAAAAAAAATTAAATATCACCTGCTGTTACGGTGAATGAAAACATCGTTAGGAAACCTGCATGCCTGAGAGTTCATAAAAAAAATGTTCTCAAAGGCATGTGAAGTCCACCAACCCGCAGTAGGCCAGCGTGGTGGACGGCGGCCTACATCCCTCTCATTGTGAGAGGAGACCCGACCCTGTAGTGGGTCATTAATGGGTACTGACAATTGTTTTATTTGCGCTACAATATTTAGGATAAGAATGCATATGTGGCAGCAAGATATTTGTTTATTACATTCTTTATTTTACCAATACATAAATAAATTAACCACTAATGCTACTTTTAGCGTTCTTTATAGCTGAAAGCTATAGGATAGCGCGTTTGAGGATACAGCTTCTGGCTAGTCAGTCTCAGTTGGATGGGTGTGACGCATTCTATGTGTTATGTGACGTTTCCAATATTCACTGCTTGCGTCGTGCGTGGTCAGCATTTCATGTGAGGCGCGCGCTTATATTACTGTAGGTATCGCGCTGCTACTCGTATAGTCATTAAAATTGAATTCGATTCAGAATATTTTACCCCCATTTTAGGTCTGTAAATATCGTTTACCTACCTACCTATGAATATTCCGTAGTATTTTATACCAAACCTAATTTTCCCCTCTGGCTTTGAAAATTCGGACAATGGCCTAACAGCTCGGAAGTGCGCGTACCATTTGCGGTCATAACTAATGTTCGAGTGTGCCCCCAAGTTTATAGCTTTAGGGTACACGTTTAAATTCGAAGCCAAAACTAGGTGAAATTTCCGAAAATACCGATAGAGCTTACACCATACCTATGGGCAGGTGTAATGTACTTACATAAACTATAGGTATTGTATGAAACAATGTATAATTAATTGTGACTTTCATAATTTTTACTTTCATTAAGTGTGTTACCATTATGGTGAATAAATTTTTTTATTCTGATATATTGTCGAAAGATTTTTTTTTAAAGGAATGTAGAACTGTAGGGATGCGTCGCCACTGCCATGAAAATGAACGCTATCATAGAAGTATTCGAACGGTAAACGTCATTCATTAGTATATCAATTGACAGTCTGTCTGACATCTTGCCATACTAATGGCACACGCAAATATACGAATACTTTGACGATAGTTTCATGCCCGGGACAAAATTTTTCTTTTTTCGTTAGAAGTGGCACACTCAAAAAGATTGAAAAAATTCACAGTCTCACCCTTTTCTATTGCAATCTAAAACCTTAAAAAAGACGTAAGAAAGCCCCAACGAAGTTTTCTAGTCAGTTTCTCGTAAAGCCAGTTAACCATTTTCCGGTTAGCTCGATGGGGTTCGGGTATGTTCTTCGTAATAAGCGGAAGCGACAATACAACCGGAACGTATTTATACGAGTATGTTGAAAGTTGGAAAGTTGTATCAATGTAATTCGATTCAAAACCACTCATGTAATAGGGCTATCGTCGCTTTTCTGTGCATATTTGCGATTATCTAGTTATTTATTAAAGGTTTTATAAAAAATAGAAAAACATCAATTTAATCGGTAACAAAACAAAATTTTTTTTAGTTCACCCATTGTCACAAACAATAAATAAATAGCGATAAGAACGTCCTTGTACCAACATGTTTATTGTATTATTTATGTTAGCTTTATTTTTACTATCTTTGTGTGCAATAAAGAGTGTTGGTATTGTATTGTAACAAAATATAAATTCGCCGTCAAATTCTATGAGGCGTGACATTACGTTACGACGTAACAAGCGTTGCAGTGCAAATTCATATTTCTAACTATACTCTACATTCGCTCTGCTCTCTAGACATTCGCTTCGCTCTCTACTATAGACCAACCCTATACGAATATTCCCGCGTTATTTCGCCTAAGTGAAAAATAAGGCTACGCGCCCCTCGGTCACGGTCTTATAATGTACCTTCAGGAGTATATTAGCTAGGGGTTGCAGGGTGGTTATTTTTATACTCATCCTAACGCTGATCTCGTTACAGGGGTAGATAAAGTCTCATTAGTTTTATTTTTATGAAACGAACAGAACTTCCTTTTGCGACGTTTCAAGAAATAATTAAAAGTAACCCATTAATGACCCACTTCAGGGTCGGGTCTCCTCTCACAATGAGTAGGAATGATAGGCCTTAGTCCACCATGCTGGCCTAGTACGGGTTGGTGGACTAAGGAATTTATAAGCCGCTATAAAAAGTGCGGGCTGCCGCCTCTAGTGCGGATTATTTCGAGCTTTGGATTAATTTCTTCGCTGGAACAATTAAGTTTGGGAGCTTTCGTGTTCTCATGTTTTGTACTTATAAAGGACTAAGGCTCAGGTAGGCACATCAGATTAGGTAGGTAGATGTAGGTAGGGAGATCTATCTTACAGTGAAATCCCATTTTTTTGTGTTCCTGTATGTTTTGGTAGATAAAAGATTATAGATAATGTGTTGGTTGAAGTTGGTACTTAATTTTAAATATTTTTTAGTAACAGGTTATATATATATATGAATATCGAAATACAAAAAAATATACATACATATAGTGGTAAGGGAAACTAACCATTAATACTATACCTATACCGTTCAGTCCAGGAGATCGTGTCCTTTCGAACAAAAAGTTATTTAACTCATTTAATGAAACGGAAATCTTATGAATTAAAATGTGACTTAAAAGAAAATCTGACTTACATCTTATGAATTCTTTAACAAAATCTCATGAATAGTTCCACAATCAGACCATACGTCGCTGCACTGAACGTTTTCATTAAGTAAAGGCGACTCTAAGCTGAGCCTTGACTTTTGACACTTGACACTTGTATTGCTTGGGTCTACTGGAAAGCTCTGTTTACACTGGGTTAGTATTTTAGTCGAGTGGCGAGTATTTTAGTAACTAAAATATTCGCGACTTAACTTAAAGTCTGATTGTTACACTGTACGGAACAATCAACGTTTTGAATTAATAACTATAATTGCCGGATTGGCTATTTTATTATACGTCAAATAGCTTGTTAGAATGTCGTGTTATATTTTTATAATCCGCCGTAAAAGAGATCTCGTGCGTTTAGACACCTTTCCGTTCCTTTCCGTTTCCGTCAGAATCCAATAAGAATCAAAAATATTATTCTTCGGGAGTAGTTAAAAAAATCATCAGATTTTAGAACTTGCCCCGGAGAGGGACAAAAAGTATAATATGTATGATCCCATATGATAATCCAGGTTATAAACTACGTGCGTACCAAATTTCACCCAAATCTGTTTAGCCATTTTTGCGTGAAAGAGTAACATACAAACATGCATCCATCCACCCTCAAAAACTTTTACAATTAGGTATAAGTACTTAATAGTAGTAGGAAGATTAAATTCATACATGACTCACAATCATCGCGCTTTGAGAAGGGCATACACCAATGTTCATCATACTTTGATATCTAGTAGAAGTATAATAAAGTAGATAAGTATCCAAACGATAAAAGACAAACTTACAGCAAAATTTGAATGTGTATTGGGACCTCGTACACGAAACGCATTTGCACATATTCTGTAAATCCGAGTGCAGAATATAATGAACAACTAAAGTATGAAATTTCGCATTTCAAAACACCACAATTTGAACTCCTCAAAACTAAATATTAATATGTAAATTCATTTAACCGAAATTCCAGACTGCGTATTTCGTACGTAAAAGGAAAACAATAGGGATGTTTCCAGCGTTCACAAATAATTCAAAATGTTATTCTGCTCAAGGGGTGCAGTTATGATCACCAAATGCAGACTTTCTGTATTAAGTAACCATACGGTAAGCAAATGCTTCATTCCGTAATTATTGCAATAACAGTGCCGTCGAGTCGCTGACCACTCGACAGTTTCATTAAGGAAAGCCTGCGCTTGGCATCAGTTGACTGCCCGCACTTGCCGTTGCCAGTACTTGGCACGATATAATTTTATTGAAAGGCACATGCATTTTGAGCAGAGCTAGTATTTATGCATTTAATTTAGAATAATATCAGCATGGGTATCAGGCAAAACTATTGAGAATTATTATTTAATTCTCATCAAAGATGTAAAGAAAATGAAGAAGAAAGATTCGCTTTTGTTTTGTATTATTTTAAGTTTCTAGGCACCAGTTAGTTAGAGCTGCCACAAAACTTGCCAGTACTTGGCACGCCGCTGCGATTGAGCCAGATATGTATATTATGCCCTCGTATTATACACAGGAAATATGTTTTAAATTCAATCCTATATTTTTAAATTTCACTTAGATTAATTAAAAAATCTTGCGAACTTTCAGAACTACTTTTAGATATTATATCTACTAGCATTGGATTCGTGACGTCTGAATCGATCGATCAGAAAAAAATTAATTTCGTAAAAATCACGTTCAAAGATACTACTATCTAAAACTAAATCAAGCTTTGGATTAATTTCTTCGCTGGAACAATTAAGTTTGGGAGCTTTCGTGTTCTCATGTTTTGTACTTATAAAGGACTAAGGCTCAGGTAGGCACATCAGATTAGGTAGGTAGACGTAGGTAGGGAGATCTATCTTACAGTGAAATCCCATTTTTTTGTGTTCCTGTATGTTTTGGTAGATAAAAGATTATAGATAATGTGTTGGTTGAAGTTGGTACTTAATTTTAAATATTTTTTAGTAACAGGTTATATATATATATGAATATCGAAATACAAAAAAATATACATACATATAGTGGTAAGGGAAACTAACCATTAATACTATACCTATACCGTTCAGTCCAGGAGATCGTGTCCTTTCGAACAAAAAGTTATTTAACTCATTTAATGAAACGGAAATCTTATGAATTAAAATGTGACTTAAAAGAAAATCTGACTTACATCTTATGAATTCTTTAACAAAATCTCATGAATAGTTCCACAATCAGACCATACGTCGCTGCACTGAACGTTTTCATTAAGTAAAGGCGACTCTAAGCTGAGCCTTGACTTTTGACACTTGACACTTGTATTGCTTGGGTCTACTGGAAAGCTCTGTTTACACTGGGTTAGTATTTTAGTCGAGTGGCGAGTATTTTAGTAACTAAAATATTCGCGACTTAACTTAAAGTCTGATTGTTACACTGTACGGAACAATCAACGTTTTGAATTAATAACTATAATTGCCGGATTGGCTATTTTATTATACGTCAAATAGCTTGTTAGAATGTCGTGTTATATTTTTATAATCCGCCGTAAAAGAGATCTCGTGCGTTTAGACACCTTTCCGTTCCTTTCCGTTTCCGTCAGAATCCAATAAGAATCAAAAATATTATTCTTCGGGAGTAGTTAAAAAAATCATCAGATTTTAGAACTTGCCCCGGAGAGGGACAAAAAGTATAATATGTATGATCCCATATGATAATCCAGGTTATAAACTACGTGCGTACCAAATTTCACCCAAATCTGTTTAGCCATTTTTGCGTGAAAGAGTAACATACAAACATGCATCCATCCACCCTCAAAAACTTTTACAATTAGGTATAAGTACTTAATAGTAGTAGGAAGATTAAATTCATACATGACTCACAATCATCGCGCTTTGAGAAGGGCATACACCAATGTTCATCATACTTTGATATCTAGTAGAAGTATAATAAAGTAGATAAGTATCCAAACGATAAAAGACAAACTTACAGCAAAATTTGAATGTGTATTGGGACCTCGTACACGAAACGCATTTGCACATATTCTGTAAATCCGAGTGCAGAATATAATGAACAACTAAAGTATGAAATTTCGCATTTCAAAACACCACAATTTGAACTCCTCAAAACTAAATATTAATATGTAAATTCATTTAACCGAAATTCCAGACTGCGTATTTCGTACGTAAAAGGAAAACAATAGGGATGTTTCCAGCGTTCACAAATAATTCAAAATGTTATTCTGCTCAAGGGGTGCAGTTATGATCACCAAATGCAGACTTTCTGTATTAAGTAACCATACGGTAAGCAAATGCTTCATTCCGTAATTATTGCAATAACAGTGCCGTCGAGTCGCTGACCACTCGACAGTTTCATTAAGGAAAGCCTGCGCTTGGCATCAGTTGACTGCCCGCACTTGCCGTTGCCAGTACTTGGCACGATATAATTTTATTGAAAGGCACATGCATTTTGAGCAGAGCTAGTATTTATGCATTTAATTTAGAATAATATCAGCATGGGTATCAGGCAAAACTATTGAGAATTATTATTTAATTCTCATCAAAGATGTAAAGAAAATGAAGAAGAAAGATTCGCTTTTGTTTTGTATTATTTTAAGTTTCTAGGCACCAGTTAGTTAGAGCTGCCACAAAACTTGCCAGTACTTGGCACGCCGCTGCGATTGAGCCAGATATGTATATTATGCCCTCGTATTATACACAGGAAATATGTTTTAAATTCAATCCTATATTTTTAAATTTCACTTAGATTAATTAAAAAATCTTGCGAACTTTCAGAACTACTTTTAGATATTATATCTACTAGCATTGGATTCGTGACGTCTGAATCGATCGATCAGAAAAAAATTAATTTCGTAAAAATCACGTTCAAAGATACTACTATCTAAAACTAAATCATTCTTTTAAAAAGTATTTTGATGTGGAATAATGGCAAGTACTTTTATTAACTATAACATAATCTGCTGCTACTATTTTCGTAGTAGACAGTGGTATACCAAATAAATTTGTTTACGCTTGGATCTTCGACTATGAACATCATTAGGACTTAAATATTGTGTCCCTTGAGATAGATTGCTTTTTATAATATCTGAAAGAATATTACCTTTTGTGTATATTTCCTAACAATAGAACTAAAAATATAAGTATTCGGATCAGAAACTAAGCCTTTAGGCAAAACAAACTCAATTTTTCGTGTTTTACCCAAAAAATATTATCACGCAGGTTTTTATCTTCAAGAATAACATCCTTTCACTCAAAGGAGAACCCTTAAGGCCTCATCTTTTGCAAAGTCACTAATGAGGCTCGATTTTCACAAAAACTAGCTTTTACCGATAGAAAATAAAGTAGTTTAAAGGAATGGACCTGTTCTTTTGAAGTAAGATGTTTTTCTTGTAGTACGAATACCTATTTGTGCGCTTTTAATCTGTATTAAATGAGTAAAAAACTATTCGACTATGTCGGTTACTTTGTCCATCAAACCATTAAGTTGATTGTACTTAAGCCTAACCGCTGATTCGCATTCTTCCTACAGTATGGCCTTGAGAATCCATCCAGAGATGGCGCCACCGGTATCCTGAATCACGCTATCGAAGTTTTCTACATCGCTGGCATATATACAAAACTCCGAGATGACGTTATCGGAGCACGGCTGCTCACCAGGCATGATCACCTAGGTTGGCAGGAGAATTCCCTTTACAGAATTCACACCAGTCCAATAGGGATTGATGGGGATGTAGGCTCGGAGCAAATAGGCTATTTATACTTACATACACGTTTTTGGGAGGCTTTAAAGAATTAAATGTGACCTTCTTGGGAATAGTCTGCTATTCAGTCAAATTAGAGTTTTAGTTATCTAATAATGCAATAGAATCCTAATGCCTTCGTAACGGTTGTCAAGATGAACGATGTAATGACAGATGTTGGCTGGCAACCAAACTAATACAAAATGTCAATGGATTTTAATTGGATTGGCGTCATAACGGCAAATTAGAAGACTCCCAGGCTTCCTAACTTACCTTTATTAAGGTAAAGCTCTTTGAGAACGGGACATTGATGGACATCGAAAATGGTAGAAGGTGGGAAACGTACCAAAATAAAAACCGTCACAAAATCGTAACACTCTTTCCATTCACAAAACTCGAGTCGTTGATTGAAAATATCTTCATTCGGCGAAAGTAATTATCTCTCTAAAGCTTCTGACAGCCTGTCGTGATGAGAAAATTTATGGTCGTAATAAAATGTCGTCTTTTGATGCCTAGGAATTTAATTGTCGAAAGATTTGGTTTGCCGGGGAGTCAAATAATTACGAATTCTGAGAGCACTTGTAAATATCCGAGTAGTTTGAACTTGAACGTCGAGGGTTTAGGGACTTATGAGATGTTGATTGGTGGTTTGTTGAAGGTTGTTTCTTGTTGTCGTTGAACGTCTGTACTCTGTAGTATATAATAACCTTTTGACGGCCATAGACGGCCATAGACGACAACGTGAAATCGTGAATGTACGCTACGTCGGGATATCACGACATTCTCAGTTTATTTTATTATTATTATTTTGTACCATGGCGTGTGTGATGTAAGGCAATGTCGTCCTCTTTTCATTGGTAATTTAAGTAGGTTTATAGTAGATTATTTAATATCTAGAAATCTAGAGTCTTATAGAGAAGGCAAAACGTTTTGTCCAACGTACATACAGCGATACATCGATATCAAACCTTTACCCAAATTCTTGCTGTATTCACATGATAGGCGAAATCAAATCAAATAATCTTGCTTCAGATACTTACGCTAACATCGACTACGGAAACCCAGTTTTTATTATAAAATCCGTGGCCAATAAAACAAAGTAGTTGTACAAAGAGCGATTACGTCACAAAGCTTTTGATAGACGGTCGTAATGAGGAATTTTAATACCGACTCCTCGTGTCGAGGGAAAGCTCGGGCACTCGCCGCGTCGAACCGGGCTGACGTTTTTATGAAAATGTTGGTTTTCTTTTAAATACATACATATTAATTTAGAGATGGTTCATTTACCGAATATTTCTTTACATAATATTAATTTAGCAGACATTTATCTGGAACACTAAAACTATCGTATACCACAGCAAGTGCGGTGTATTCTACTATCAATATACTCGTAAATGTGAAAGTTTCTGAGGATAGATATTTATTACTATAGATCAATCACGCGAAAGTAAAAATTTCCCAAAAATAGCTTGTGAAATTTGCACGATCAACCAACAACGCGAGAAACGTAGGTGGTGGTCAAGAATAAATTAAAAATTTCCCACCTTATTCGAAGTGTTGCATTACACCGTTTTTAAGAAATGAATAATAAAAGATTTATTTTGGGAATATTTAAAAACGAAACTAATGGCCCGAACAATGTAAATTCGAACATCCGAAATTAATAATATTATTATAATTATAATCCGCTTATCTGCGGTAAACATTTATTTAAAGAAACCGTTTTGAATCGAAATTATGCACAAATCAAGCCTTTATTTAATTTCTCTAGGTTATTGACTCGTATCAATGTCAAGGTTTCAGCAACGCAAGACTAACCCAGTTCCTCGATTCTACTATGTCGAATCAAATCGTTCTAATAAAAAAATCTGAGTATGCTCCAGCTATAATGAGCCGACCAATTCTGACACAGCTTGCATTTCGACCGCTCTTTAGATATTTTTCAAAAAGGCATTGAGGCTCGTGTAGATCTCAAAGCTTCAGAAATGAGGTCAGGGCTGCTGCTTAAAAATTGAATGAATATTGAATGAACACCTGCTCAGACGTACGGAATGGCTAGGTTTCTCGCAGTGTTTAAAATTGGTAAGAGTAACAATTCCAGTGTGTCGGAAACCCTTATGGAATTTCACGTCATTCCATTTCTTGGCGATTGAGGGTCAATTTTTGGAATTAGGTCTTTTCTTATGGAGTCATTAATTCCATTCCATAGATTCCATTGTGTGTTTTTGTATATCATTTTCACATTATTTTTGTGCGTCAACGGTTAGCCTGATCGAAATGCTGATTGTTGTTTTGCAGTCAAAATAATTCAGTTTTTTCCATTTCTGATACGAATTCAGCCTATTCAGCCTACCGTCACTTCACCTTCTCTTGTTTGTTAACTTGTCAAACTGTCATGTCGCTGCTGCACTCTCATTCCAAAAAGGATGTAATGTGCTCGATAAAACATCTTTTTCAGCTTATTGACTAGTTATTATCATTATTATTCAGTTTATAAAAATGGCAAACGTGTCAAGTTAGGCAAATTCTAGTACGTCGGAAATCCTTAGAAAGGAATTCTTACTATCCTCAGTAAGGAATCTTTACTGACACAAAACTGATGTTGGATTTTCACGTCATCCCATTCATCTGATTTTGCGATCTGTGGAGTTCTCTCCCTAAAACTATCCATCTATCCACCTCTTTACACTCCTTTAAGTGCCAAGTCAAGGCACGGTATCTAAAAACACTCTAAATTCCTTCCCTGTTTTCTACAAACCATCACCTAATTTTAAATATTTCCTAATGTACACCACCTGCGTTTTCATTTCTCACGCCTTTTGTATCCTCATAACTGGTTTTCTGGAAGAGATTGCTTTGCTAAAAAATTTATTGCTATCCCAGAAACGAAGAATTTAAGAGAATAAATCAGTTATGATGACTACAGAAATAATTCTAAACATTTATTCAGAAACAGCCCGAACGAATAAGGTGATTAAGCGAATGATTTAATTAAAAAAGGATGAGCGAGTCGGGTATTTTCTGGAATTAACAATCTCGATATTTCAGTTTAATCTCATCGTACCCGGACGTCTTATTACTTAAAGATTATTTACAATAACGCCTAATGACAATATAATGACTGGTAGATTGATGGGTTTTTCGGATGGGTAAATGACATTTACTCCAGAAATCAGGTTGTGACTGTTTAGTTTCCTCCTTCCTTCCTTCCAGCCCTTCGTAGTCCACTGATGGACATGGGCCTCCCCTAATCGCCACGCCACGCCACTCCTCCCGGGCCAGAGCCCTTTGAATTTGGGATTCCTTCAACAGTTAATGAAGAGCCAATTTTCAAGGAAGTCAGAAAGATTATTATTTATGTAGAAACATACCTACTATAGTATTCTTTAAGAGCTTGAAACCTAATAACTTATTTTGTCAAAGAAAATCCACCGTTTATTCTTTTTATTTGCTGCTTCTTAGGGCAAAAACCTCGAGTTTTCTTTCCTTAGGCAGAATATTTTTTATGTTATCATTCTTGTAATTTACTGAAGATATGGGGGCTGTCTACGTTTATACGCACTTCGCTGTCCGGGACCAATTTGCTAACATGAACTTAACTTATACGTATGGACGTATGCCTAAGTGAAATGGCTTATGTAGCCCAAAGACAACCAACCTCAAACGGAACCGAAACTGTAGCTGAAGTAATGCAAGACAAAGATGGTCGCCTCAATTGAAGAATTTCAGGCTACCATACCCCCAGACCGAAGCACAAAAAGTTACCACGTCAAAAAATTATAAGAAAATAAATATTAATAGGTGATGGGAAAAAAGGGCTGTCGACTGATTATAATATTTCTACCGCCAACAGCATTATCTTTATTTTACTTTTTATAATATGTAAGTAGTACATTTTATTTAAATTTTTTCTTTAAGTATCAGTGATTTAGTGAAATACGAATATAGCTGAACAAATGTACTGACACCCCCATACGCATGAAAATGAATACCGCGTGTGTAATATTCGCTTGCGGCTTATAAAACGTCTGAAGAGGTTATTAAAATTATGATATCTTCCTCATATTTTCTCTAATATTGCCTGTTCAACGTTTTTAAAGGTTAAGGGTTCTCCTTCTAACAGTGATTCTCAAAGTGAGTCGTAACCGACAATCCTCAGAAAAGCACTGAAAATTTAGTGGCTAAGAAATCGGTCCCTCACTTGAAATATCTGGGTTCGAATCATGATCAAAAACATTTATATTGTTTAGTGACATGACGGGTAGATTGAAATATACAGGTAAAGATTAATATACGTTCTTCCTTTCTCTAGATATAGATTTCTCTACCGAGTCATGGGTAACGTCAGTTTATTTTCTAATCGCAACCTAAGGGAGGTCTGCTCCTCTAACTCGAAAAAGAAAAATCTATCTATCTAGCCATAGGGATCGTTGGTTTTTTTAACTTGTTAGGGGATCCGCTTCTCTCGCTCGAAAAAGTTTGAGAATCACTGCTGTAGGGGTGACGTAATAGCAGGCGCATTTCTGACTTTCAGCGAAGCTAACTTTGAAAGATGGATTTAATATCACGTTTCTCGCTAGCCTCGAACAGAAGCATAAAGTTAGAGCCTTATGTCCGGCCACAAAACAGGGTACTTTCCTAGCATGCTCTTCACCGGTTACGCTAAAAAGTTTAAAAATATACGCTGGAAAACAACTTATATTTCTTGCCTAAGATTCCGTAGGTTTTCATACATATTCGTCGCTTTCCGTGGGAGTAAAGTAAACTGAACCGACTACGACGCCACTCCGCCCGGTTCTGGACCCTTTGAATCCAACGGTTTCTCGCTGTCTTCTTCAGGTCCACCTGAAGTAATTGTGACAACCACAAGTAATTGTGACAGAACTCTTCTGACTTTATAGGCGTCTGGTTACAGTCTGGTCGTGTGACAGACTTTTCCCGTCTAGTACTTAGTAGAAGTAGGTTCTTATTGTCCGGAGAATGTGGATCGCGTAGGCTCGTTGATCTTGTGTTTTTCGTACATAAACTGAATATTTGAGGCGATTTACAACCTTATAACGCTGGATTAAGGTCGAAATTGCCACAAGATTAAAGAAACATACAAACTCACGGTGCGTAAAAACACAAGGGCTGTATTTTTATGGCACGAACTTTGCTGTCATCGTTTTGAACTGCCGAACTATTCACGCTCAGTGCCAGTGTTTGTAATCGTGACCGCGCTCCTCTGACTTCATGGTCGCCTGGTACTTTGGCTTGTCTTAATCCTTTGTATTTTTCTCAAGTAATTGTCACAGACCTCTTCTGAATTTATAGATGCCTTGTACTTTTACTTCTATTTTCTTCCGCCGAATATTTCGTAGAAGTATATTTTACTCGGTGAATGTGAATCATGTAGGCTTTTGTCTTCTATAGGTATTTGATTTAGTAAAACAAAACATTTTAAGCGATTTTCATACTTAATGCATTGCATTAGGGTTCAAAATTGTTGTGTGACTTAGGGGATACACTAACAATGCGTAGGCTGAAAGATTTTTTACGAGGCAAACTTTGGCGACACCGTTTTGCGAACTGCCGAACTATTTACGTTCAGTGCCAGTGTTTGAGTTATGTTGTAATTGTGATCGCGCTCCTCTGACTTTATGGTCGCCTGGTACTTTGTTGTCTCGAAATTCTTCGTATTTTCCCAGTCAAGTACTTACTTCTAGAAATACTCTTTTACGAACGTAAGTTGGCAGTGATATCTATTATTGTTCTGCCGATATGGCATGGTCTAGAACAACTACGATACGTTCAGGATCGGGCGGATTTTTTTATCTATTTGAGGTTGCTTTGTTTATGTATGCCCTATCGGCTGCAGTGACCATTAAACATCAAGTGGTCGACGTGGCCGTTTGCTACTCAATTATTAAACATAATTTATATAAAAAAACCAAATGTTTAAATCCACCCGGACGAACTCACGAGCGAATGTAGTCATGAATATCAGATCGCCATCAAATCGTAAAGCTAAGTGAACTCGCATTTTCGGGTTTATGACTCTTTCTATTCAATGTATTCTAAACGATTCTATACAAAGCATTAACAATAGCAACCCAAATCCCAAAGGAATGTATGCCTACGCACATTTAGTAACGCATATCAAAACTCAGGGAAAGCAAAAAATGTATTAAATAAAATGGCGTTAATACACCAGCAGCATTTTGAACCACAATGAAATGTCAAAAGTTTTTGTTAATGGAATACAGTTGTGTCCCTTTCATTCTGTTGCGAAGGTAGAAATTGACATACCAGAGATAAAATGGAATTATAGATTTACAAAAAAATGGAAAGAGTAGATGTTATGTGATCAATTAAGCCTTTTGTTGTTACAGGGCGGTTGGTGCAGAATATATTTTACTAGAGTTTGCCCGCGGTTTCGTCCATGTGGATTTTAGAACTTGGTCCAGAGAGGAATAAAAAGTATCCTATATATTAATCCAGATTATAAACTTCGTACTTGCCAAATTTCATCTAAATCTGTTCAGACGTTTTTGGATGAAAGACTAACAAACATCTATCCATCTATCCTCACAAACCTTCGCACTTAGAATAATAGTAGGAAATCGTAACATTTTTAAACTAACAGCTGTAAAAAAGCTCTTCAGAAACATTTTGATTTTTTTTAATATTCAGAATAGCGTGTATCTCAACCGCACTGATTCTGTATAATAGTAAATTACCCACATGAGACCGCCTTTTATTTTTCTGTGTCTAGCATAAAAAGGATTGCAGCCATAATTTGTACCGCGATTCGATTTCCGCTTCCATTTTCGGTACCTATAGATTTCGAAAAAAAAAACATCGACTAACTACAGCTGCCAAAAATGCTCTTTTGTTGCGTCCACCTACACTTCTCACAATGCAAACATTATTCGGATTCGCCATTCCACCGAAAGCTGAGTGACGGACGCTTTTCCAAAATTGGCACTTTAGTTCATTCATATTCCACCCTATTCCCTGACGCATAAGGTTTAGATTGGCGTGTTTAGTTGCTTGTTAACTAGTCGCCAATTTGGACAAATTGGGTGATTTTTCTGCATTCACATTCCACCTTATAGCTTTGTACACAAGATTTACATTAGCGCGCTTAGTTGCATAATAAAATATGTAAACTTGACAGCTATTCCTCCAATTGCTCGTACAAATCAAACGGCCCTTATTGCTTTTGAATAGGGTTCAAAATGCAATGAAACGCACCAGATTGACTTCTGTAACCATATTGGTTGGCGTTTGTATGGTTTTGTTGTGTTGTACAATGCATCGCAAGATTTCAAAGATTTATAGGGACGTTCGATTTTTTCGTTTATTCGTGGGAAGTGGCGTATGTCGGTCAGTTTTGTTTGCGATGAAACAGTTTTTACGACTTTTTGCATGACTTTTTAATGCGTGTTTTTTTTCGAAATGATGTTTGCTTTTTTGTATCTCTTCCTATCTACCTGGTCATCAAGTTCGATGGTTTTGACTGAGGGTGATGATAAATGACTTACAGCGTCAGTAAGTATCTACTTTCCTCAGAACATTATCTACTAACTCAAAATCACTGAAAGTCGCTCAAAGGGTAATGAAGTGTTATGCTTAGTTTTAGTTTTTCCATGATGGTAGTCCACGTGCTAAAGATGCGAAAGTTGAAATTCAGAAAATGTACCTCAAAATCCTTAAAAATACTCACTTTCAAAATTACCAGTAAAAAACTCCAGGTAACCTTTTTCCGGACCGAATGTCTGGATTATAGATATTTTCTCTCTCGGGATGAGTAAGCTTGTATGTACATACAACGTAGAAAGCAAAACATGAAACCCAGATTCTCACACTGGCGATGGACAATAACTCACTTATTTAGATGCAAGTGCACTCAGCGCAATGCACTTGCCTGAGTGCGTATAGACCTCAATTGCATACAACCAACACACAGACTACATACTCTAAATCAAGTCATAGAGTGTACGTCAAACAAACCACACGATTAGATGTCCTGTGGTTTTAGCAAAGATTTTATTTAACAAGATTGAGTTTCAAATAACAAGAAATGGGACACATAATATTCCTAAATAAGCTTTCATTGTTAGATCATTTCTATATTGGCGGGAAGTGCTGTTGTCACTTTTTATGGACACATAATAAACCTCTACCAACATATTTTCCCTAGTGTTAGGGGTTACCCTTGCCCTAATTGTCATGTCGCACACTAAAGTTCGAGTCACTTTACGACAATGTCACTGCATATGTTTTGTCGTGTTGGTTGCTCGGTCGAATAATGCTAAGGACCAGGTCTAGGATGTCTTGAGTTTTAGCAAAGATTTTTATATGTCAAGATGGAGTGTCAGGTTATCAAAAATAGGACAGGACTAATATTATTGGACTTTTTCCTTTAAGCTGCTTTTATATTGGCGGAAACTGCTTACTGTTACATCACTTTTTAGTGATGCATAACCTCTACCAACATATTTTCCCGAGTGTTAATTTTCTTACCATGGTGGGTTCACAATCGACTTTTACATTTTCTCACCCCGTCTGTTGATTCATTGGTCATCAACACACAACAAGTCAATAACAGTTACATAAGTCAACCTCATTTTTTTATTTTTCAGACCCAGGCAAAATCGCAGGCGAGACTTAGTTTTAGATTAGTAGAGATTTCTACTACCGATTTCTGTTTCTATGTCTCTATTATACTCGTATCTATCTTTACTCATACACAGTTGCATACATGAAGATTGGCATCTATATCACTGTCATCTAATGTAGGTCAGCTACCATCTGTTAAGAGTTACATTATCTGAAATTGCAAAATGGCCAAATACCATCCGTTTGTATGTCAATTAGATTCTTAAAACGCAATTTATCGGTGACGATGTCTGGTTCTCGTTAGGGTGTTAGCATTGCCAATAAAGTGTGGAGATGTTTCAAATAAATGATATTATTAACTGTTATCTATTATCTCAAAGAGGTTAAATGACTATGAATTGTAATTATCATTTAAGGGAGCATTCATTAATTACAAACGTGAAGTGTTTTTGGAGATTTTACATCCCTCCTCCCCTTTTTCTAATCTATGTATTTCTAACTACGATGTCGTGAAAACACTCATACCATTTTTTATACAAAAAAAAATTGAGCCCACTTTTCCTTTTTCTCTAGTATAGAATCATTTCATCTAGTAATATAAAAATCTTTGTTCTAAGCCTCCTATTGTGGGGACTAGTTCTCAGCAGCAACAATGGTACCAAAAAGGCTTAATGCGACAGACCGAAAACATGAATGAAAAGCCGATTTTGAGCTTAAACGAATACACTGATTTAAAAGCCAATTCCTGACAAAGGTAAAAACTTTTGACGGTTGCTAAATGCATTTTCCAAATTTTACCTCAGCCCCATGTTTCACTAACAGCTGTGAACGGAGGGCTATTTTGAAACTATGATAATGGAAATAAGTCTGTAACCCATGAATGACCCATTGCGGCATTAAAAGGTTGAAGGCCTTAGTCCACCACACCGACCTGATGCACGTACCTGATGGACTTCACATGCATTTGAGAACATTTTTTGTGAACTCACAAGCATACAGGTTTTCTCACGATGTTTTCCTTCACTGTTACAGCGACATTAAATTTTATGTCGCTGTAACAGTGAAGTACAACGTAACGTTTTTAATGCAACTTTTTTAAGAAAGTTATTGGTGCGTGACACTGGGATTGGAACCCGGGACCCCCGGGACCCCATGCAATTGAATAAAAAGGCGATTTTGAGCCTAAACGAATGCGCCGATTTAAAAGCCATCAAAATGCCAAATGTATTCTGTAACAAAGGTAAAGACTTGACAGTTGCTTAATGCATTACAGCGAACAGTTATCGATACGACAAGCGGTTGGTGGCTAATGGGGTATTAGTGTTCCGACAAGCGCTGAGCAAATGCGACACTCGTATGCTGAGTTAGCTAACTACATAGTCGCGGCTTTAGGCTTCACATGACACTGTATAAGCTTTTTTGGAAAAAGTAGGACTATTAACTGAGCTTTTTATAATCTTTACTGAACAATGATGGGTCCTATCAAGTGGTCACTCTAGGCTAAAGTGTCATGTACGTGTGTGTTTGTTTGTGTGATTGTCCTTTCTTTTCTTTCGAAAGAGCTTTTTTTCGAAAGAGCCAAAAATTACAATTTACAAAATTTCAGTTTTTAAAGGCTCTTTAAACATTTATTTCTTGCTTCATAATTAATAATACGTGCATAAACAAAGATTTTTTATAAAAAAACTAATCAATTTATTCATGAATTCATTCGTTCCGACGACGAAACCAAAAAGCCGCAGTTTCATCCAAAGAGCCGCACACAGAACACAATTACTCTAAAGAGCGCATGTGGCTCGCGAGCCGCAGGTTGCCGATCCCTGCACTAGACTCAGACATAGTTTGCTATTTATAAACGAACCCTTGATCCTACTAGACCCAAAAACATATTTTGGTCGTGAACAGTGTTTGCGCGTGTCAATTGAGATGTTGGGATCGAGTGCCATTCGGAAGGGATCATAGGGATGCGACGATTTAGGATAGATGTCGATAGTCAAAATCTATTTTTTTAGAGTTTAATAAAAAAGAACATATGTATACTGTTTTTTAAAATCGATTGGTTTGAAGATAACAAATTTTTATTTTTTGTTGTGTTTTCTGAATTTCAACGGTACATATTTGAATTTCAACTGAATACCTTCGGTTGCCCCTTGAGTCGCTATATCAGAATAGACGGGAATTTGGCGTCCAAAGGCACCAAAATAATAGAAGACTATTGCTAATACGCCTGGCCGCCACTGACGTCATCGTCATCAGGGTTTCTGATTACGTCATAATTACAATGTGACAAGATTCCAGCGCACTAGAAATTTACGTGTCACTTACCCCCAGTCTCGTTTGACCTAGGGTAAGACTGTGCTAAAATATAAGATTTGATGAGTAGTTTTAGGTGGGTGGGTGATTAATAAAGATAAAATTAAATGCTCATAAAGATTATCTTTAGTAGATTAGACTTTCACAAATCTAAACTTTTAAAAGTATTTCAGCTTACTTTAACATTTTATGATAAATAGTAAAATGTTTTGCATTCTTATAAAAGCTTATTTATTCCCCGAGCCTTGGTAAAATTTACGAAGAGTTTTCGGTAAACTTTCATGGAACTTCGCTTTTAATATTCAGGACTTCTAATACTGCGAAGGTTAGGTTGATTTTTATAGTAGTTTTTTGTTTTTAACTAATTGACTTGATAACTCCTTTTTTATAGTTATTTTATAATAGCAGGTCACATCACTACTTTGTCGGGGTTACACAGTACACGGATATCGAATTACGGAGATCCCAATATTTCGCTCACATTACTTTGTCTCTTTCTCTCACACACTTCCCACGATATGAGGGTGAGGGATGGAAGACACAGTAAGGATATATCGAAAACTATCAAGTGTTTTGTATGAGAACATGCTTCTGTAGTTCCCACTTATCTACTTATTAGATTAGTTATGTATGCTAGGGTTTATTTTATGATTTGCGTATCCGTTTATCCACATTTAGACAACTTTTAGAACACCAAAATGAAGGTGTTTACGAGTTTACAGCATGTTACCCGATCATTCCGAATTGCCTTATTTAACTAGGCTATACGGTTCATTTACATAATTATGTGAACATACAAAATCATATTCCATTCCTTTTAATGTAAGTACTTACCTATTATACAACCAAATCAAAAACCAGCAAAAGTTTACGTAGTTAAATTTACAAAGTTCTTTCCATCTTACTGGTATAATGGCGGCTCCAATAAGTTCGACTTCAACACGACTTCAAAAGGTTAGTAAGAACTAATTATTTTAATGAAATTCCTTTGTGCATGACTGTACGGCGCTGGAAGTGGCCGGGAGTTCTGGAACGCTTCAGTTTATTAATTTAAATTCTAATTTTAGAAGCTCTTTTGAATTTTTGAACGTTTTAGCTTAAAGTTATTTTCGTTATCAGGTTTTTAAATTTCATTACAAATTTCATTAAATTACAAATTGTAAGTGAAATTAAATTTAACTTACAATTTGTAATGGAACCTTTGTACATGTTATCAGTGATAATTTCTGGTCCCATGTATCAAGAGAAATAGAAATTAGTATCACCAACCGCTTAACTGTCCCGTGAGTCATATATGATGCATACCCATTTTTAACTATACTAGTGTCTACTTATTGGTCGGGTAAATTGTCGTCAACCCGAACCGAATTGAATTCGAATCCGGACCTCTCAAGTAAGATCCCGACTTCTTAGTCCCGACTCTTTAACAGTTAAAAATTAAACTAGAACTACCAATTGGCATTATTTTTGTAATTGTAGCCTTTTATATTTGTCTAGATTATAATCAATGTATAGTGCCTACTTTGGTATTGCCAATAATGACCCACTACAGGGTCGGGTCTCCTCTCACAATGAGAAGGATGTAGGCCTTAGTCCACCACGCTGGCCTAGTGCGGGTTGGTGGACTTCACATGCCTTTGAGAACTTTTTTTTTCTGAACTCTCAGGCATGCAGGTTTCCTCGCGATGTTTTCCTTCACCGTAACAGCAGGTGATATTTAATTTTTATAAAGCGCACATAACTTTTTTTTTACAAAGTCATTGGTACGTGCCACTGGGATTCGAACCCGGACCCCTCAATTCGAGGTCGAATTCTAAGCCACTGGGCTATCACCGCTTTGGTATTAAAAATATGGAAATCCTTACTAAAGTGCTGTTTCTAAATATAAGGCAAACCCGGTCTATTTACGCCACTTCACCGTTTTTCAGTGCAAAATGCATTCGCGTTGTGGACGTGTGTGAATGTTGGCAGAACTTATTGCATTCCGCTGCAACCGTTACTCTGTTGTGAACACGTACGAATATTTTGTTTTATTCGGTTGGTGTTACTTGTGTTTTAACTTTACCCTGTGTCGTAATTGCCATGTCGCACAAAAAGTTGCTCGCATGACAACGTCATTGCATCCATTGTGTCCCACGTCATAGCGTATTTCAAATGGACACAGAGTGTATGAATTTTGTCGTGTTGGCTAGTCAGTCGGGTGTGTCGGTTCATGGCAGTGCGTTTTTTAATTTCGACAGATCCATTCAGTGTTTCAATTTTGGCGTGTTGGTTGCTCGGCCGGCTGTGTCCGTTTGCGACAGCCAAGCACAAGGCCTAGGGCACCTAGCTGACCTATAAAGTCGAAGAAACACTTTAAAAAGTAGCTTATGACGTCATGACCATGACGATCAAGTATCTGTCCAAAAAGTGACACCAGTCTAGCGTTTTTCTTTAAAGTGAACGAAGAACAAACATACATACAGACACTTTCTGAAGTAATTTTACAAGTCCTACTGCTAATTTAATACTGAATACGTTTTGACCCTAGTTCAATTACTGTTCCTAGAATTAATTTATTAAAATTTTAATACACCAAGACCTTCTCATTTCTGTGAACATAAAGATAATAAGGAACAATATTAGAACAGAAACGATGATTCGAACTCAAACGATTCCCGGTATATAAAATACTTACACCCTTCTATAACAGGAGCTCGAAAACTCATTACTGGATAACATTCCCGCCTTTATAACAGTCATAACCACTGATATGGAGTCGATTTACCAACTTTCGACTGTATCACCAAGTAATAGAGTTTAGAATGAAACCGCGGTTAGTCTTAATTTTAATGCGGAATTGAAAATGACGCCATCTAGGAACGAGATAGCGAAGTTATAGCCATTGTCTAAAAGCGTTATGGTTTTATCATTGATTTTCTATTGCTTTACTGTTTAAGTAACGTTTCTATAGAATTTAAGCGATATAGCGTTAGTTTTCAGGGTTCCGTAACCAACGAGTAAAACGGGACCTCACTAAGACTCAGCTGTCCGTTCGTCTGTCTGTCTGTCTGTCTGTCTGTCACCAGGCTGTATCTCATAAACCGTACTAGTTATATAGTTAAAATTTTCACAGATAATGTGTTTCTGTTGCCGCTTTAACATGAAATACTGAAAAATAGAAAAAAAATATTCTTCCATACAACAAACGTGTTTTTTGTTCTTTTTTTAAAGATAGAGATTTTTTAAAGTGAGGAACCCTTCGTGCGCGAGTCCGAGCTGCACTTGACCGGTTTTTTATTTTTATAGATAAACTAGCTGACCTCGCAAATGTTGTTTTGCCATATTAATTATTATAAGTAACTTACATTGCCTAGCGTGAGTTTGAAAATTTTTCTTATTTTTCTCAATTTCAACTAAAATACATATTATAACTATCATAGGTAGGGGAGACCGGGTACAAAAGTAACGGCGGGTCGAAAGTAACAAATGCTCTCTAGATCTATCCAATAGGCCAAGACCGCTTCGCCGCCGTCAGGCGATAGCCCAGAGCGCCGCCCTCACTTGCATATAATCGTAGCATGTGCCACGAGCTGTTAAGTTGTGTGAGAGGATGCTAAGTGTTTTTACAAACCAAAAGTAAGTTTTTTGATGTTTTCTTATTTAATGTTTACGTAGTCCTAAAAGGATGATAGTATTTTGAATGTTTGCATATCCATTTTTGATTAGATTGATTGTACATTGTTTAACTTCGTTTTTGTCTAGCACGTTCCGTTTTAAAGTTACATTTCACGTTTCAACAAAAATGAGGAAGGGTACAAAAGTAACATAGTCCTATGGGTACAAAAGTAACATGTTACTTTTTTTAATTTTCTATATAATTTTTATTTGTGTGTCAGTACTCCGACAGAATGCCGCGACAACGCATAAGAACTACTGCACGAGGAACTACCGACACAGAAATGTATAGAAGAGCGGCTGAAGTGCATTTCAGAGATGGTGCAAAAATTAGAGCCCTGGCTAAGAAATATCATGTTTGCTATGTAACATTATACAGATTTATTAAAAAATTAAAAGCAGGAAATACTAACGCAGTTGTGGGCTACCGTTGCGTAAATCGAGTTTTAAAATTCACGAGGAAAGTCATCTACACGACTATTTAATCGAGTGCTCGAGAGTTTATTTTGGGTTATCTCCATCTGAAGTTCGTAAACTGGCATACGAGTTGGCGTTTAAATTGGAAAAACATTTTATGAAAGGTGTCACGCCAGTCAAATGGCTGGTAAGAAGTGGTTGACGGGTTTTTAAAACGACACCCGAGCCTCTTTTTGAGATCTCCTCAAGCAACAAATCTGGCGCGGGCTTCTAGGTCATAACTCCTTTTTTCGTATTCCCATGAACCGATTCCAAGACCAAACATGATAGTTTGTATTAAGCAAAGTCTTTGAATAAATAATTGTTAATAACAATTATGATATTGTCTTCATTATCCACCTTTTTGTCTTGTTACTTTCGACCCACACCGTGTTACTTTCGACCTACCTACGTGGTCGAAAGTAACAACTGACGATTTTTTTTCAACTGTCTGTTATTCATATAAAACACACCATAACAACATAAATCAAGCTACTAGTGTAAAAAACATAAACTAAAATTATATATGGTTATATTAATTTGATGACAATATTAAAACCTAGCCATAAATCAAGGTCAAAGTATAAAGTGTTACTTTTGTACCCGGTCTCCCCTACACAGTGTAACTAATATTCCGCTCATAACTTATTATAAGTAATCGAGCGGGACGAAAAATTATTAAATTACTAAAATGACTCAAATAGGGGTTGGTGATAGAAGGGTGATAAAGTTGTATGTATTTTTAATGCAACATTATTGAAAAATAAAAATAAAAAAAATGTAAAAAAATTTAATAAAAGTGTTAGGTGTGGACACTTGGGGGTATGAAAAATAGACAGTAGCCGATTCTCAGACCTACTGAATATACATATAAAATTTCATAAAAATCAGTCAAGCCGTTTTGAAGGAATATGGTAACTAAAACTGTGACATGAGAATTTAATAATATAAGATTTTATAGATTATAAAATTTTGATTTTTTACGACTATGATTTAAAAGGATTTAAGTTAAGCCATCAATAACATGCATCTCCGAAGAGTGAGTAACAAAATTTGTTTGACATTTCGCTAAAGTGACAGCTGGCTCACGTCTAGAAACCAATTCTTCATTCCGATAAATGTAGGCATCACAGTCACGCCGTCAAGTCGGTAAGTAGCTAAATCATGACATTATTATGCAAACTAACCGAATTCGATACGGAATAAAACTTAGCTTAATAGCAATTTAACTCCAAAAATTTTTATACAGTAAGAGATCCAATTTTTTTTATTTGGATTTGAATTTATAACTCGAATATCAAAACGTAATCCCGTCAAGTGCATCTATAAAGCAATATATCTTAAAATACAGCCACCGAATACTTGCGTAAACGTCAAACGCAATATTTCATGTTCATGGCGAACGTAGTAGCCCAAGAGCTTTATGACATTTTTCGAGTAGTGTTTGGAATAAAAAAATATGTTCAACAGCTTATTTGTAATATCCGGACACAAAAAATGCAGTACCTGAATGACAGGTAATGGAATTTAAGAAAATGTCTTTTTGTGTACTTTTTATTTTCGACCCTAATTTTCGATTTTTTAAAAAAACAAATTTGGAGACGCCTACCGAGGTCTGTACAAATAAGACTTCTAATTTTTTGCTTAATTATTTTTTTATTTATTTCTTAAAGGCTAAATTTTTTCAACAACAAATTTTTTCAAACCTTTTTTTTCCGCCATAAATAACCCATTCAAAAATGCTTTTATGTTGGCTCAAACACTTCTCGAAAAATGTCTACTAGCTCTTGGGCTATAGAAATAAATCTAGCGTTGGAAATATTAAAACTGTATCGCGCGCCATTATTTTCCTTTTGGTTTCAATTTTTCTCAAATGGCCATGTGTTTGGCAGTTTGTGGTCGGTTTAGTTTATTCAAACGGGGAATGTTTAGTGTTTTGTGTTTTGATATTATGTGGGACGATAACTATTCCTCAATTTAATTGTGTAGTTCCATTATAATGGTAGCCACACACGTAACGGTATAGGTACTTGTGTGAGTTTAAAACGTAGGTATATTGGAAGGCACTCGTCCTTGCATACATTTTTTCAAACGTTCCAGAATAGGTATTTCTACTAGCAAGTCTACATTAAATTTGATGTACCGGAGTGTGTGTGGCTTCAATAATATTTTAACACTTTGCCTCTCCATTAAGTAGACACAATAGTTAAACAATGGGAATGTACCACATATGACTCACTGGACAGTGAAGTGGTTAAATTTAGGAATGTAACTAATTCGGTTTATAATTCTTGTATTCTAGAATGTTCGGATCAAATCCTGCAACTCATTTTTAAAGCATGAAATTTTATAAAATAAATACAAGTGACGT
This sequence comes from Erynnis tages, assembly GCA_905147235.1. Lineage (NCBI taxonomy): Eukaryota > Metazoa > Arthropoda > Insecta > Lepidoptera > Hesperiidae > Erynnis > Erynnis tages. Next base: position 3,227,928 of record LR990097.1, read on the forward strand.
CAATCCAATATGGCGGCCGGCCCAACATTATATATAACACACTTGATAGTTTTTATGTACTCCCATCATAAGGATATCAAATTAAAGGGCTTTAAATCGGTGCAAACAATACGAATATATAAAAAAGCATTTTTTATTTTAACATAAATTATTTTTTACCGATTTTAGCTTCTTAAGAAATTTGCGGACGGTATCAGTGGTAAGAATCCTTTCCCAACCTGATTTGTTAGCAAACACACAAAAATATTACAATGTCAAACAATACAATTTATATTCATGGCGAACACAGGAATAAATCTCCTCGCTGGGAATATTAAAACTGTGTCGTGGCGGTTGCCATAATGTGTGTTTTTGTATCAACTTTTCCCATAAAAACACATGTCTTTTTTGAAATCTATCAAAAAAGACGTATGTAATTTTACCGACTTTTTGATGAGTTAGTATTATAAAGAATCGTTATAAAACTGTAAGTTACTTTTACAGAAATTAGTTCTTATTAAGTTACTTTTACAGAACTTTGATACTCCGTTCTTCCCTTCAGCCCTTCGTCCACTACTGGAGATGGGCCTCCCCTAGAAAGATTCCAAAGCTTAGAAAAGTTAGCACTGGGATCCTGACCCGTATCTTTTCAATTTGCTGCAATCCTTTTATAGCCCACTGTTGGGCATACTCCACCACGCTGCTCCAATGCGGTGGTGGCGACCGAATTCTCAGCCAATGGGATATTACCGCTTTAAGAAAAGAGTAACAAAGAATTTGTAATATTCTTCATAATAATAATAACACGGAAAAAGAGTCATCCCGTTCATATTTTACTAATCTCGTTCAATAAATCCTTTACCCCAATAGGATCCTTTATTAGGACGAACTCTCCGCCGAGAGTTGCTTCCATAGAAATAAGAAGTAGATAGAACGGCTATGCTGCCGGGGTAGGCGTTCCCTTGATTCTGCTCAATCGAGCGCGTGTTAGCTCATTCTATCACTCTCATCGCGACTGTAAGTGGGATTCAAAGAGTTTGAAAAGTGATTCTAAACAAGTAATATTTATTTTATTTGTTAAAGTTAGTTCAACCATCAAACTGGCATAAAACGGCTATGTTGCCTCCAGCTGGTTTGTCACGAACCAGACTGCGGGCGCTCTGCTCGCACACACAGTGAAAAAATATGTTCTAATTGCCGTTCTATTTCCTTCCTTTTCCATGGTAGCATCTAAGGCGTTGTTTATTCAATTTATCGGATCCGACACACCGGTGTATTCCCCATACGCCAGACCCTTATTTACCGACAAGGACGGCCCTTCGGTATTAGGAGAATGATAGTGCCCTTTTAGGTATTAGATGACTTTATGAATCTACCGTTTACAGCGTAGTAAAAACCAATATAAGTTGGCATATTACCTACCTAGCTAGTCGAAGAGGTGTACCGTCACCCTCAGTCCTTTATGTCTCCTTTATGCGTATTGTTCTTCATGCCTTCTCTTTCCATTGAGGAGATCTTGAGGAGCAAAAAATCCTATCTGCGGTTGTATGCGGGTACTTTGCTACTCATGAGGACTAAGATGATCGCCTCAAATAAAGCATCGCCGGCAACCACACCTCCCCAGCCGCAACACAAGACATGAAGAACATGCTGCTTTACGACGGGTCAAGAGGCTGGCGGTAAAGAACCTTCCCGGACAAGCTACTATGGCTCCTACCTACGAGTAAAACATACAATTTATTAAAAAAAATGTAAACAAAATATGTTCCCGCGAGATGCATTTATAAACAAGGTTCGGCCATAGGGGTTTAACACATACACCCCTATGTTGCAGTCGTTCCCCACTTAAAACATAATAAAATTCCCATTTTACATAATAAATTTATTAGCAAACCGGTTACGGTTGTGTCATTAAAACGGCGCAGTGCTGCGTGTAATTATTATTGTTCTCGAACGTTTAATATTTAAACTTTAAATTTATTTTAAAGTTTAAACGTAAGCTATAATGTAAATTCAATATAGCTGCAACCCTTTTATGACTCAGTGTTAGGTCTGGGTACGGGTATCTCCGCACAACAGGGGAGGCTTGGAGCAACTCCAATGGACTACAGGCCTAATGCATATTGGTGGAGAAACGGTTCAGTGGCCAACAAGGGCCTCCGACAAGGTTTAACGACTGCTATCGTTTGGATAGCCACCTTAACCGATAGCTGATCGTGCCCTCCGAAGCATGGAAGCGCATGTAATTCGCAACCCGCGGTCACCCATCCAGGTACTGACCACGCGCGACGCTGCTTAACTTCTTCGATCGCTTGCGATCTACTCAAGAAGCGGGGCTATGAGCACTACAAATAAATTTCCAGTCACCTTGTCAGTAACCCATTAATGACCCACTACAGGGTCGGAGCTCCTCTCACAATGAGAGGGATGTAGGCCTTAGTCCACCACGCACCACTACTGCGGGTTGGTGGACTTCACATGTCTTTGAGAACTTTTTTTTTTGTGAACTCTCAGGCATGCTGGTTTCCTCACGATGTTTTCCTTCACCGTAACAGCAGGTGATATTTAATTTTATAAATCGCACATAACTTTTTTACAAAGTCATTGGTGCGTGCCATTGGGATTCGAACCCGGACCCCTCAATTCGAGGTCGAATTCTAACCCACTGGGCTATCACCGCTCCAGTCACCTATCATCACTTATTTAAATTTATTAGTAAACCAGTGCCAGTGCCATTAAAACCGTGCAATGGCCGTTTGTAATTGTACCAGTACGTTTAATATTTAAACTTTTAAACGAAAGCCGTAATGCTAATTTTATATTCCGTCATTCCGTGTAGTTAACATTTTATTGTTTGGAACGATGATAGTTAATGCCTTTTGTGTTCAGTTGAAAAATGTGTGGAAAATTTGTTTTTGATGTAAAGATTGATAACTAACTGACGTGATTTTGTAGGAAGAGATCTTTGTGAAGACAGCACTCAAACTCATATTCTTATTTTAAGTGAGTACCAACCCGAAGGATGCCAGCGTGGTGGACTATAGGCCTAAATCCCTCTCATAGTCAGGGGAGACCCGACCCTGTAGTGGGTCATTAATGGGTAACTAACAAGTGAGTAGCGGACGCAGACCATCTGATGTGAAGTGGTCACTGCAGCCCATGGACTCCCATATCCAGTCTCAAATCGAGAAGAAATTCTATCTGAAGTTGTACGTAGCTTATCATGACAACTTAGATGTTTGCCTCTCATAAAGTACTTCAGACAACCACACCTCCCCAACCGAGACCTGAAGAGTAAGTTGCTTCAAGGGTAATAAGGATAACGTTAGAGGTTCTTTTACAATAGATCTAGTCTAGGAGCTATAGTTCAATTACTTTTAACGTTTAATTAAACGCTCTACCTTGCTATGATACTAAACATTTAAAAATGTAACACATTCCCGTCATGATAAAGCGAATATAAAGCCAATAAAAAAAATTCACAACCTTTTAAAACTACACACAGTTTGCTTTGAATTGACTGCCTGTTAGTTACTTTATGGATTTACTGAACTAAAATATAAATTTAAAATGTTGATTTTTAATCAAAGCTCTTTTTAAACGTTTGTGGAACGTATCTATTTGTGTTGCGTTATGAATGAATCTTTTGAAATCCACGTGCATTTTTTTAAATCGAGATTATTTTAATTGAGTTTGAAATCCACGTGCATTTTTTTAAATCGAGATTATTTTAATTGAGTTACTCCTGGCCTACTTTTATGCCTTCTTTTTGTATTAAGGCCTATTTAATATACTCTGTATCCGATGCTGGCGTTATTTTTATTTGTTTCAATACTTACTTCCTTCCTTCCTTTCAGTCCCTGATAGTCTGCTGCTGGACACTGGACACTGCTGGACATGGGGCCTCCCCTAATCGACGTCACTCCGCCCAGTCCTGGGCCCTTTAAATCTAACGGTATCCCGCCGTCTTCTTCGGGTCATCAGTGCACCTGATCAGAGGGTAGCCTGTACTCCTTTTGCAATTATCACGCACGTGCCTTAACCCTTAAATAGTCATACAAATATTTCTCAATAATTAAATTAATTTCGCCTTGCTAAACCAAAACCGAAATAAACTTTATAGAAATAAAGTCTTTAATTAAATTTTCAACAGAAGGGTCGGTAAACACACAAATAAGACCTTCTACGCAATAGTAATACAACACAATGAAAATGAGGACAGGCTAGATGCACCATTTAAAAGACGGAAAATCACAGGAAAATAGACCTTATGCTGTAAGTAATAATGTGTAACTAATGAAGCCCGCATACCACTTCCTAATTAAATAGGACAATGGCGGTATTCAATTATATTAATTACAATAGAAAAGTCTATTATTTTCATTACATTTCTGAAGTATCATGCTGACATGGTAATTCGCCGATTCCCTTATGGTTTGGGTTGCATTAATTTAAATAACCCTTAAGGCTTGGTCAGACAGTGCGCCTTTTTAATCGCACGTTCCGATTTTGACGCAGCGCTCTGTAGCTGAATTGTACTATGAGGGTTCTGTAAAAAAGGCTTTCGGGGCTTAGCTTAAGAAAGTTTTGGCCAACCCAAGAGATGTACTGGTTATGGCAAAAGTATGTGGCAATGGGCTGGCCACATCGTTCACAGGCCAGACAACCGATGGGGAAGAAAGGTCCTCGAAAGGCGACAATGTCTAAGCGTAAGTAGCATATGATGCCTCTGACGGCTCTGACTATGTGGATTGACGACCTAAGAAAGATGACGTGAAACCGTTGGATTGTAAGGAGAATTTCTCGTCATTACAAAGTGAAGTTTACTGATATATTATGCAGCTTTAGTCAGTATATAAGTGAAAATTTAGTTGCAAAGTGTTGAAAAAACGGAGCAAGTCAATCATTCATCCTCATGGTGGCAACCCAATGGTGGTTGCCTCAAAATTTCAACAAGTAGGCACTCAGAACAAGCAGTAAAATTACACGTAATCCCGGTTACATAACTAAACTACTAATATAGTATTAAATTAACCCATTCCCAGCCGAATATTGTGATAATCCCGTAGTAACTATAAATTATTGGCCACAATTGAAGTGGTTACTGCATCGGTGTCACTAAAATGGGTTTCAGAATTACCTACATTGTCACCTAAAATTCGGTATTAACGTGAACGAGATTTGATTATGTCAAAATTATATGTGTGGTAATCTGGTAGTGGTGGTAGCCCAGTGGCTTAGAATTCGAACTCGAATGGAGTATTCTTATCTGTCCCTTGCAGGGGACAGAATCGGGGGACAGGAGAGAGAACCGTTGAACAGTGAATAGAGTTCGATCTGACCCCCATTTAAAGAAGAGGTGACAGATTGAACTTTTTATTCCTATCTGTTCCCTGCAGGGGACAGAATCGGGGGACAGATAGGAATAATCCCCTCGAATCGACTTAGAGTCCGGGTTCGGATCCCAGTGGCAAGCACCAATGACTTTGTAAAAAAGTTATGAGCGCTTTATAACATTAAATATCACCTGCTTTTAGGGTGAAGGAAAACATCGTGAGGAAACCTGCATGCCTGAGAGTTCACAAAAAAAATGTTCTCAAAGGTATGTGAAGTCCACCAACCCGCAGTAGGCCAGCTTGAGGGACTAATGCCTACATCCCTTTCATTTTGGGGAGACCCGACATTAATGGGTCATTAATGGGTACTGACTGTAAAATATTTATGTATTATTCAGTATAATAATACTTATCGTACTATGTTATCCACTCAATTTTTCTTCACACAATTTGGCTTTTATTAAAGCGCAGACTTTGGTAGCTTTTTGCTGTAAATAAGAAAATCTTGTCAAACTTAGCTATCGAATTTCGAAGTTGGTGCTTAATTATTTTTTGCTTCTCAAACTCATTATCAACTTATAATGGAGCCACTGTTTTCTTTCACCGTAACAGCAGGTGATATTTAATTTTATAAAGCGCACATAACTTTTTTACAAAGTCATTGGTGCGTGCCACTGGGATTCGAACCCGGACCCCTCGATTCGAGGTCGAATTCTAAGCCTATCTAAGGCTATCAGTCTATCACCGCTTTTGGGCTAGTTGGACTAACTAGCCTAACTATATACTTTTTATCCTTTTCGAGGGGACCCGACCCTGCAGTGGGTCACTAATGGGTTGTAGACAACTTTTTCCTACGGAACCCCAAAATTAATTAAGCTCCAACTTTGCGGAAATTCGATAACGAAGTTTGACAAGATTTCCTTAAAAACCCCGAACAGAGGGTTGATCCTCCCCTAAATACAAGGGAATATAACCAAGTTACTTATTTGAATAATTAACCAATAATTTGGTTAGAAAGTTACAATAAAGTTTATGGTGGTTCTTTTATGGTTTTATTACTAAGAATTAATTATGATTTATAGCAAAACGAATGGAGTTTGTTGGTGAATGTACTCGCCCCTATAGTCCGCCCTGAAGCATTTAGTGTCATAATGACGACGACAAATGACGACATTAGTGGCGCAGTGGTTAAAACACCGGCGCGCTGAGGGTCCTGGCTGCAACCCTTTTATGGCCCACCACTGGACACGGGTCTCCCAACAGTGGGATGCGGGACATATTCCACTACGTTGCTCCAGTGCGGATTGGTAAAGTAAAGGTAGAAAAGATCCACAACCTAAATATTAGTAAAGGTAGTAATTGCTTTCAAATAATTAAATGAAAAAAAAGTTGTTTAAAACAATTTTTAGGATAGGTAAATAAATATGAATCGAATGAAATTGTAAAACGTGTTTTTATTTGAGACAGCTACGTAGCTACATTTATTACACCATTTTATTTAAAATCTTTCATATTTATTTTTATTTAATGGTTCAACAAAATATTTTCAAAGGACACACCTCAAAATAATTTACCTACTTCACAAATAAAGAAATAGAAATAGTTAAAATAACATTCTCAAAAAGTCCGATTTCAAAGTGTTGGTAAGATGTCCTTATCGATAAATTGATAGAGTCGACCGATAATTTCACATCCTACATCGCGTCCCTGATCAAATAAAGCATATTTTATTCAATGACAAACTTGTCGTGGGCTTATCTTTGGTAACACAGGTGGGTAAATATCACGCCTGGATCAAGAATTAGGTGTGTTTCTGGTCGAACAAATGAGGGTATTTTTATTATATCGTATTTCATACCAAGGCCAGGACATGAAATACTAATATAAGAGTACCTATTTCATATTGGAACGAAAATGTAGGAAGCGAATAAAAGTAGTTAAGAGAAAAAAAAACAACTAATAATTGTTTCAATAATACAACCAATTATTATGACGACCAGAGAAACGCAGTAGATAAGACGACGGTGCGCTGTGCGGAAGGTATTGGGTTCGATTCCCAACGGAGCACAGACTTTATTGCTGAGTTTAAATTTCTGTCTCTGGTCTAGGTATGCCTGGTTTTGTCTTGTGTGTGTCCTTACCACCCACGATGATTTCAGCCCTTCACAGCCCAATGTTGGACATCGGCCTCCCCTATTCGAGTCACTCCGCCCGGTCTGGTTGCCGAGACGTGGTCGTCATTCTAGAAACATTCTTCCCCACCGCTTCGGGCCTTCGAACGACGCTTCTCTTTAAAAATATTAAGTATTTAAATATTATCATAAAAATATTTTTAGAAGTTTACCAACCTGATTCCTCTAACAGGACTTCCTGCTGGCTCTGCACGCAGTACTGCAGAAGGAGACAGAAGAACACACTCAACACCAGGTGCAAGCGAGACGACAGCATAGTGGACACCATCACTGTTACCGTTCATCGACACCACAACACATCACTAGACAGACCTTCGTCACTATTCACTGGTGCTTGTCATCACTAACACTTGTTTTCTTTATCGATAAACACACATCACTAATTTTGATTTTAAACTGTTAACTATTTGTCTTCATGGTGATTGATTGTCTTAACGCAGGGTACCTGAAACAAGAAAAGATTTTTTAATTTCGGTGTTACAAATAATTAGGACATCAATAGGTGTTTGTAAAAAACCGTTAGAAATATGCTATTATTAATTGCGAGGTTGATAAAATAATAATAACTGACATCTGTATTTAGCCCCAAATAGTGATCTCTTCCCTCTAAATTATTAAGAAATAAGAGTTTAATCCATAAATAGGTAGGTAGGTAACTAGGTACCTATGTTTATAACTATTCATCGCTATTTAACTTAAATCTGTTTATTTTACCTTAGATATAGGTACTACTGCTAATAAGTAAGGTATCATTAGTAATATTTATTAAGCATTGTAAAAATTCTCGAATTGTAAAAATAAATCATCTAAAAATTTAAATTTGTATTCAAAAATTACGTTCATTATTTCGAAAAATAACTACACTAAACTTAATTAATAACAGTAAATTTCATATACAAATCAGATAATAATATTATTATCATTCAAATACCTACTCAAATTTAAACATCATTCGCGCATTTAAATGTTGGATCCGTTAATAAAAGCTGTAAACGCACCTATTATGATTATCAAACAAGTGGAATCAGGCATTAACAAACTAATTTAATACTATTAATAATTATTTTAATCGCAATTCGAGTATTAAATAATTATATTTCTAAAGCCTTTTTCATACCATTTTGTGCTTTTAAAATAAACAGTACAGTAACCAACCTTTTTATAGCCGCCCATTGATCACAAAACGTTAAAAACACAACATTTACGCGCACAAAATACGAAATAACCACACAACTTAGGTATTCACATGACAATTTAGTATTACAAAATGGTTTTTTACAACAAAAACCGACTTTTAAATAGGATTTTACGTAAATTCCCGTACGTATTTCGCGCGGGCGCTGGCTTCATTCGACACATGCGCTGCCTACGCGTTTTGTAAACAAACTGAGACTGTCTGAGACCGGATTGAGGAAAGCTTTTGGGCTTCTTCGTTCATTCTATTCGGTTGAATTTGATGAGCAAAACTGGATCAAACGAAGTGTATAGTGTATTGAAGTAACATTGGACTGTTCGTTTATTAAAAATTCTGTTTTAGCTTTAGATTATTATGATAAGTTAGGTTAAGTTACATTCTATTAAACGATTATAATGTATGCCCGCATAGAGTACCTACATCTGTGGTACCTACACTGTTTTAGAGGCTATTAAAATAAATTAATTTATGTGCAGTCACTAGTTAGTCTCTATCTAGCATAGAGATGCATTATAGCCTAGAGGTGCATTAGATAGAGATTGCCACAAAACATTAAAAAATGCATGAAATCTACTTATAGTACCTGTACCTATTGTTGTATTGTCACGATTTTTGATTTTTTATTCGTATTTCAACGATACCGACGATATCGGTATCGTTGAAATCGAACAATCGTGACAATAGAGTGAACAAATGAAAAGCACAACTAACATAAAATAACTAAATTTTATTAATATTTTTAACTGCATATTGTGAAGCTTATTACAACGCTTCATGCGACTTATCAGGGCCTATTCTATATATGTAAATTACCATTTACGTCGTTGGCATTTTTATAAACTGGGAGCATTGATCGTTAGGATTAGAACTCGTGCGCTTATATTGTTTTTCTTTTGTGACCTAGTTACTAAAGTATGGTATAAGCTTAGTTATTTTATTTGCACCGTTCTTTTGGCGAAAAATTTTGCTGATACAGTAAGTAATTGGATAAGCTGTAAACCGAGATGCTGAGAATTAAGTCTCTTGATTTTTTGTACTATTTTTAAATTGTGTCCGTGTCTTGTGTAAAAATAAAGAGAATTTGTGTGAAATTCTATTGTAATGTTCTAAGCAATAGCAAGCAATAAGCAAGCAGGAAAGAACAGAAAGACGTTACCTATATTATTTATTTTAGTAAACAATCTTCCCGTTTGCTTTTATTGCAATTTGTGTTATAGAAACGGGGCAGATACAAAATTACAATAGATTTAAAAATATTCATTTTATGTAAAAGTAATGACTGCTTACAATTACTAAAACAATTTTTTTCAACAAAAAGTAGTTCCAAGATTGATAACAAAATAAGACAAGTGTAGAAAAATTAATTAGATTATTTCAATTCTCACTAGCCAATGCTCATCGGTCCTGTTCTATTACAGTACAGGTAACTCGCGCGCTCTTCTCGTTTGAATGGAATGCACTATTTCCGTTCGTAACATTTTTATTAACTTCGAACATTGATCGCTGGGATTACAATCGTATTTTTTTGCCTTTACTGGCCTAGTTACTAAAGTGTTGCTAAAGTGTTGCTTATTTGCACTGTTCAGAATTGAAATGTATTATTCTTTTACAAGTGGTTCTACATGTTATTTCATCAAAGAAATATTTCAATGCATGCTAGTCTTATAGAATTACAACTTGCATTACGTAAATACAGATACACTAAAAGAAGCAACTCGCTGCAGAGAATTTGAAACCCGCTTACCATAAATCGCTCAACATCAAACAATGTCTCCGAAAAGGATGCTCATACACATATACGCACACGCACACACACACACGCATGTGCACGCCCGCAACTACAAACACACTCACACACACAGCCAAGAAAAGCTTCATTTATTCAATTTTTGATCTGCCAGTAATCTAACGCACGTCACAGGTCGTCAACATTTTATCAAACTTTTTAAGCCCCAAATTTGGAATCCAATATATCATTCGTCAAAAAGATAGAGTCATTACGCACATTGCCCTCATTCAGCGCCGACACGTGAAATATGTCGGCATTAGCCGGACAATGACCGAAATGACGCGTGTCGTATACGGCAATGGTGATAGATGGGGTGGAGGTTTATGTAGGTCAAGGATGACAGTTATAACCTAAAATTTATGTTTGAACCCCTTGTGACCTGCAGGTCGGGTCTCCTCTCACAATGAGAAGGATGTAGGCCTTAGTCCAGCGCGCTGGCCTACTGCGTGTTGGTGGACCTCACATGCCTTTGAGAACATTTTTTTTGTGAACTCTCAGGCATGCAGGTTTCCTGACGATGTTTTCTTTCACCGTAACAGTATAGTTGATATTTAATTTTATAAAGCGCAGATAATTTTTGTACAGTCATTGGTGCGTGCCACTGGGATTCGAACGCGGACCCCTCGATTCGAGGTCGAATTCTAAGCCACTAGGCTATCACTGCAGGACAACCATTAGAAAAGATTAATAAGACGGAACAGCGTGGCTTTCGTGCAAAAAGTCAGTTTATTTTCGACTACCCCTGATCTGTTTGATAAGATGCGTTGAAAACAGACTACTTCGTTGATTAGCTTTTAAATGTCAGATAAGAGGTTTATTAGCACTTTTAACGTATCCTTCTTATGGTGGCCCCTCACTGGGCTATTTGTGTTTGATGATGAAAAAGTTAAGCAACATATAGGGCGCGGTCTCTACCTGGGGTCCGATTCTGTATGACCATTCACACTCGTATCGCGGCAATGTCGTGTCTTACCCGTGATAAAAAGTCAAAAAAGGTTTAAAAGTCAAATATTGTGACAATCTATTGTGCGCCTTATAGAATAGACATTAAGGTTCCTTGTCTTGCCGAGTTCATGAAATGACATACGGTTGGATGACACACGATATCGACACGAAATCTGAATGGTCATACAGAATCATCCCCCTGGATGGGTGACCTATTGTGAGTAGACCCGTGCAAGTGGGTAATAAAAAGATGGCAGCCATTTGGCATATTTCGTAAACAATCGCCAAGTGTGGATGGATAGATACGTATGGTAGGTACCCCCCCGGGCAAACTACCAGGGGGATGATTCTGTATGACCATTCGGATTTCGTGCCGATATCGTGTGTCATCCAACCGTATGTCATTTCATGAACTCGGCACGACAAGGAACCTTAATGTCTATTCTATAAGGCACACAATAGATTGTCACGGCATTTGACTTTTAAGACTTTTTTGACGTTTTATTACGGGTAAGACACGACAATGCCGCGATACGAGTGTGAATGGTCATACAGAATCAGGGGGCAGGGCTCTACCACATACAATATACCTGTTTGATAAATTAATATAGGTAGATATCATTTCACAACATTGAAATCCTATTTAATTAACAAAACAATCCTTTTGTGGTGGTTGGCATATCAATTGACAACACGATATTTGTACCTTGTTTATTGTACCGGATAAATTTAATTAGAGTTATATGTATACATGCAATTATGTAAAACACAGGTGACGTGTGAAAGTGATAAATTGCATTGGCTTAAAGGCTAGCATTGTTAATTTATCATGATACACCAAAGTAATTAGAAATGAATAAAATGAAATAAATAATTTATTTTCGCGATTATCAGTGCTTTTCAGGCTTTACAGAGGATTTATCAGTAGGTACATAATAAATGTTTTCTGTATGAAATTTAAAATTAAAAAATGTATATTGGTGACACACCTGAGTGGCGCAATGATTAAGAGGTTCTTGTCTTGTGTGTGTCCATGGCATCCACGACACAGGGAATTCTAGTGTGGGACTAAGTGACGTTTTTTCATAAACGCATTATTTTATGGGAATTACATTTTTAAATTAATTGTGAATGCTGACCATATTCCAATTAGGACAGGGTTTCACAAAAATTATAATCTATATTTCGGTCGCACACGGCGCGTGTCCAAATTACCCCCGGTAAGATTGATGTTGGCTCTCAAGGTGCCAAAGACGCAGTTAAGAATGATCCGCTAAGACGGACCAATTTCGCACAGTCACGCCCGAATTAACTCCGGGAGAACAGTTTTTCGGGCAAAAAGTGGAAAAGTTATTCGATCCCAACCCCCTTGGATGGCTCATTAAAAATGGCGTGTAAGGCCCGGTTTCCTAGGCAATATTGTAGATAGCTTTAAGGTCGTAGGTCAATTATAAGGAAGGTGTTCGCGCTAAATAAGTTACTCAATGTCGAAGAATGAATAAGGTCCTATGTTAATTTTTTTATTGGTAGATTAGTGAGACAAGAAATACATCTTTCAGTGAAGTTGTTGAAAATATAACTTTTATTTGCACAAATACCTATGGATTGCTTTAAGATTTTACAGAGAATGTTTATTAACGAGTGGTGGAAGTTACCATAGTTCTTTTATGTTCACAAACAGGATATTATTTTATCCAATTATAATGTTTATGCTCGGGGTACTGGCCTGCTCATTTGCTACTCACTTACTACTAATACTGTTCTTTAACCTTATACACCGTACTTTTGTGCTCGTTTTAAGACCGTGATATGGAAACCAGAACTTAACTTGAAATGCGACAAATGGCAAGATTTCGTTAATTCGTGTCCGGAGGCAAATTTAGTTTTTTTCCACACGAGACACGAGCTCGATTGTGCTGTCCAAATAGGTGACATTAAAGGAATTGTCTGATCGAAACCGAGTATCGAGATAAGCAGAGAAACAATTACTTTTTTCATTATTACAACAATAATGATTTCAACACTTCACGACCTGAGTGGCGTAGTGATTAACGCCACTGCGCTGCGCAGAGGGTGCTGGGTTCGATTCCCAGCAGAGCAGAGATTTGAATGATGAGTTTAAGTTTCTGTGTATAGTTAGTGTGTGTGTGAAGTGTGTGTGTTGTTGTCTTGTGTGTATTCATAGCACCTACGATACAACGAATCTATGAGTGTGAAGACATATTTATTTATTTAACACTACTCGTTATTGTTAAACATAATAAGAAATAAATGAAAAAGTATTACAAACTAAGTACACAGACAAGCAATATTTAATATAGCTACATATTATTTTTTTAAATGGGAATTTACAAAAGAATTGTAAAAAGTGTTTTTTATCACTCGACCTACTTAAATTGTTTTTGCATAACTTATAACGTTTATAGCTTGTACTTTGCTAGTGATGGCAGAGGTCAACACTGATCTCTTTGGGATAACGATCGTTTACGTGAAATGTGGGATTGATACCATCACTACGAAGCTCTATACTCACACTGAATATGTAGAGATAGGTACTTTCTGAACTGTAGAGATAATTGTTCTGACGTAGAGACAATTATCAGTAACCCATTAATGACCCACTACAGGGTCGGGTCTATTCTCACAATGCGAAGGATGTAGGCCTTAGTCCACCACGCTGGCCTACTGCGGGTTGGTGGATTTCACATGCCTTTGAGAATAAATTTTTTTCTGAACTCTCAGGCATGCAGGTTTCCTCACGATGTTTTCCTGCACCGTAACTGCAGGTGATATTTAATTTTATAAAGCGCACATAACTTTTTTACAAAGTCTTTGGTGCGTGCCACTGGGATTCGAACCCGGACGCCTCGATTCGAGGTCGAATTTTAAGCCACTGGTCTATCACCGTCAAAATCGAGCGCGGCCTAAACTGAGTACCTACAAACAATCTGTTTCCAGTCATTTATAAGCATGTGCTCATAAAAGGTAAACGAATCAAAAATGGCGGACGCGGCTAAACGACACGGGAAAGCAATTAAAAATGTCTGCGGTTATTCAAATCCGAAACGGTTGATGAGTTTTGCTTTGCAAACGAGAGATTATGGCGTGCAAGACTGGTTTGATAGCAGGCTAGAAGCGATGAGCGAGGCAACGTTTGCTATAAACAAGTAAAATGTCCGTGCAACTTAATTTAGGCATGTTTTAGGTTTTAAGGTGTTGAGTTGACATGACGTGTTTGACATTCCGTTACATGTCAAATTCAAATTTAAATTAATTATAATTGAAATTTAAAGTTGAAATTAATCTTTATGTTTTTCATATTTGAAAACAACGCAACATTTTCCTATTTACTATTTCGGCTTTTGTGAGGCAAAAAGCCGAGATGGCGAGGACCTCATCGGCCTAGAAACGTCAAGCGCGTTCCGAGGCTTTTTCAGCCTTTTTCTATACTGAAGCCTGTCAATGCTTGCGCTTTTGTGAGCGCTTTCAACTTTATGTGCTAGGGCTATGATATTTTGAGCAACTTTACTGGAACATGGCTGCATATGTTTTTGACAAGAGAAAAGTAAAAATTTTGATTTTAATTGTTTAATTAAAATTGGTTTAACTCCCAGAGGCACTCAGTGACATAAAATCACTTAACGCAAATAGGCATCTGCCAGCGTTCCAGGCATTATGACGCAGAATGAAAAATTTGATAGATTGTTTTTTTTTGTTTTCGGTTACAATTAAATTTGTATTGTTTTCGTTTTTTATATTAGATACCGCATATTATTTATCAAAAGGCATGTAAGTCCACCAACCGGCACTAGGCCAGCGTGGTGGACTAAGTCCATTATTCTTCTCATTGTGAGATCTCGTATCTCCTACACGACTATACAATGGATCACGAATGGGTTAGAGACAGATAGACAAATTTATTATGTCACTAACGCCTAATACATGTTTTTGCAATAGGCCATACATATACTCGTAAAGGTTTTTATTATAATTTTAACCATTACTTGCTTATTACACATACTAACTGTGATTACTAGATACTTATTTCAAAATACACAAAAAAATCTACAAAATTTCGAATGTAACACCAATCCGACTTCAAAAGTAGACCACCCATCCACCAAGCACCAAACTACCAATAAAACTACTATTTATGGTATCAGTGTCACAAATAAATGTCGCGACGCACTAAATTTAGTCATAAGTCTTCTTCCCACATAAAAACGAGGTCTCTATTACGATTCTATCAAGATTCGAATACAAATGCTTTTGGATTTACGTATTTTGTAAGTTTGAAAGTGATGGCAGATCGCGATCACCTCTCTCCTTTAGTGACCAATTGACCATTCTCATAACCGCCGGTCTCGTGATTGGGATATAATTTCATAAGTTTGAATTCTAGATACCGCGAGACTTCGCGACAGAAACTAAAGTCTGTAGACTAAAAAATGTGAAAAT
This sequence comes from Erynnis tages, assembly GCA_905147235.1. NCBI lineage: Eukaryota > Metazoa > Arthropoda > Insecta > Lepidoptera > Hesperiidae > Erynnis > Erynnis tages. Next base: position 3,243,822 of record LR990097.1, read on the forward strand.
AGTAAAAAGGGTCTGATCACAGCTTTTGAAGGACCGTTAATCGATCGACAATAGCGACCACGTCTTAGCAAGTAGTAGCAAGAGGAGTAGTAGTAGCAGCAGGAGTACAGGGAGTACACAAGGAGTACACAGGAGTATACAAATAAATAAATAAATAAATAAATACAAGGCCTCCGAGGTGAAGAAGACAGACCATTGGACTAAAAGGACCCAGGACCGGGCGGAGCCTCGATTAGGGGAGGCCCATGTCCAGCAGTGGACTATGAGTGAAAGGAATGAAGAAGATCATCACCTTTTAAGGTAAGCAAACTAACGGTTTGTCTAGAATAGTCTAGATACTATAAAGGATATTAGCATCTAAGTAGTCTTCGGCAACAACATCTCCTCTAAATAAACACATGAATAATCACAAGGATTATTACTACTTAGTGATACCTGGAGGGACTACCAAACCCTACCTACCTACGTCGCTAATCAAAAAGCCGTTTGAACCGAGAACAAATCTCCAAAGAAAGGCTCCAAACTAACTTTCTCTGCGGCGATAGTAAAGCAGTTAACGAAATCCATATCGTCTTACCTCCGTAGGCGTGCCACCTACGTTACCAATGATTTAGTCATTTAAACGAACATATCGCTTTGGTCTGTGGACAATGTAGAATAGATGTAGTTTTTGTAGGGTATCATCCCTTTATAATTCGCTGTGAAGCTGTTCGGTTGGGATAGATTGGATAATATTGAAATTTGTTATAGGAAACAAAAATTGATAGAAACAGTCTGAATTTTGTTATTTGGTTTAATGCCATACTCGTGGGAGATTTTCTTGATTTTTTGGTTTTTACATTTTTGTTTTTATGATTGTTTTCTTTTCTGTCGTTTTTGTTCCCATTATGTCCTGTATTACTCAAACCTATATTTACCTGATCTACCCTAATATTATCTGTCCTATCCCATCCTCTTCTATCCCTTTCTTCTTTGTTCTTTCCTGTTATAATCCATCCTATGATTTAACCCTATTTTATACTTTGGTCTTGGTTCATCGGTTTTCACAGAAACCGCAATAGGAAACGCCGTCCTAATGGTATCTTGTCAGTAATGGTATCTAGCAACAAAAAATTAACTACAGAAATAGACACGCTGCTATGAAGGTAGTATGGGCGCCACAATTTCCACTACTTCGCTTTTTGTCCACGCCATTAGCCGCAATATATTATTTCGGTACGTTGCCTTTCCTGTTGTGTTCTATGTTAATTAGGTCAGTAGTATAATTTATTTGTGACTTCTTATGTCTCTGGAACTTACGAAGTTGGGGAGGAAGGTTTGTAAGAGGTAGAACTTTTGGTACAATCAGGATACTTACCACTGAGCTCGCTCAGAGAGCGATGGAGAGAACTAAGCTGGGTATTTCTCTACGCGACACAATTCGCAACGATGAAATCCATAGTTGAACCGGAGTAACTAACATCGCTGTAAATGCTACCAAACCTGAAATGGGAAGGACGGCTTTCGAATGGCAACATCTGACGGAATCGATCTGGCGGAGTGGCAGTGTAGTCCGCTGTTGGATATCCAGTAGTGGACTACTTTAGAGCTGAATGATGATGACTAATGATGGCTTATCACTATTCCAGATACATCCCACGAAGAAGATGACATCAAGTAGTCCCAACCTAAAAGGGTACTCATGATGGATATCCCCAATTTAAATCAAAGGTACCGTTCTTGTAAGTTGAGTTGTATTGTGAACTAAAGTCTCTATTGAGAGCGGTGTGTTACTGAGGAAAATTAAATATTATAATATTATAATTGGCTTATTTAAATTGGATTGATCCTTGTACTTGGTATATAACATCGTTGTAATAATTCGACTGCGCTAAAAATTCCCGTAACCGAGTACCGAGTGAGCCAATCTTTTATACTTTATTCACATCCGAAAACACCCCCGAAGCTCCTGCAAGATTAAACGCTCTGTTCAACCGTCAGAAAATATAATGCAAATGAATAATTCATATTCATTTAATATTAAACCGGCAGTTCATATTCATTTGGTGCATTTTACTCCGACGGTAGATCACTCCGTCGCAACAAGCTTATTTTGTCTGAATTAGTCTAACGTCGTATTGCTTGTGGTGAGCGAGTAGCTAGCTTTTGCAGATATCTCTTTAACCGCAATGGTTATCAGGACACCAATCTTTAATTCGCCGTGGATTCGCTTAGAACGGTAAGACCTCGCAGGATGGCCAAAGTTTTTCTTTCAAAATAATTTTAGAATTAGCAACCGCAGAGTACGCAATGATATTTTGATGAAGCCAGCAGAAAACAGACTGTAATTTTGAAAGAAATTTGCTGCTGCCTTGAAAATTATTCTATAGTTTTAAAATGGATAAATAAGAGCAATATACGCTTTCGTAGCTTCAAAGAGTTTTGATATTTTTTTAACACGCTTTTATATTAGTTTCGGTCGTATGTATGTAACGGAAACTTTAAACATGATTTTGTCGTAAGTACTTAAAAAAGTCCAAGTCAAGGACCAATGACAATGCAATAATATAAAAAAATCGTACTAAAAATGATAATTAGTTATCATTAGATAAAAAAATAAAATGTTTTATAAAAGCGTGTTTTTTATTTTGACCTATAGTCTACTTTCGTAACGTTAACATTCGATACGGTAATCGCTTATCGCTTTCACGATCACAATAAGACACATTGCTCGATAGTTACTGAATTTCGCTACCTAAATATTACAACTGACATTTTGTGTGCTTCGTGAATATTTAATATTTAAGTACCTCCCTTCTGTAACTTACAGACATTCCAACTTTCATCCGCTTACAGGGTTATACATTTTTAACTAAGGTCAATGTACTTAGAAGTTCAGAATTTTTATATTTGGTTTTTTTTATAATATCGAAGTCTAAGCAAACAGGCAGCCGGGTCTATGATAAGTGGTCAACGTTGCCTATTAATACAAGCAATACCGGAGGATTCGGCCAACCGTTTAAGCCTATTCAATGTAAACCTATTCAATTTTTTCGAGATGTTTGAATCATTGTACCTCATTGGCAAGGATAAGACCACATCTATGGCCCATCAAAATCAAAACCAAAGTCTTTTATTCATTGTCAGGTACGAGTTGTGTACACTTAATGAACGTCATACATGATAGAATATTATCTTACATCTAACATCCGCTTTCGGTGCCACTCAGGCTAACGTAGACCAGGAGAAAAAAGCGGGCGGAAAATCGATCGATAAAACAACGTGGAAAATATTGGTAGCCATTTTTGAGGTTGAGTCTAGCATCTGCCTGTATTTTGGTATTAAAGGTACTGTATAAGTTAACAGCGTCTCTTAAGTACCTACTGAAAATTGTACCAGCACACGGACTAGGTTGCCGTATAGACACGAAATTATATGGAAGAATCGTATATCGTACGCGATAAAGATACAAGATGTCAAAATTAGCATTTATCTTTTTCTGTTTTACTTTTGCTTTTTTAGAATGGCCCTTCCAAAGTTATTTAAATTCCCAATTTTTTCTTTCCCGATAGACCTACAAAATAACTGAAATAACTATTATTATATTATCATCTGCAGTTGTGGCTCATTAATCTGTTCGGTGTCCACCAACCCGCAGTGTCCACCAACCCGCAGTAGTGGTGCGTGGTGGACGGCGGCCTACATCCTTCTCATTGTGAGAGGAGACCCGACCCTGTAGTGGGTCATTAATGGGTTAAAACAACAATCTGTTCGGTGCAGCGCGCTTGCGTTGTTTGCGTAACTGTTACCAACTTGCTGCTCTCAGTTAGTAGCTGAACTACTTATTAACTCGGAGAACACAAAACTAATACTAGGTAAGTGACTCTGAATGTGCACCAATGAATAAAAAACGTCACAATAAAAGCCTTTTAAGGCAATGGATGATAGCCCAGTGGCTTAGAATTCGACCACGAATCGAGGGGTCCAGGTTCGAATCCCAGTGGCACGCACCAATGACTTTGTAATAAAAGTTATGTGCGATTTATGAAATTAAATATCACTTGCTGTTACGGTGAAGGAAAACATCGTGAGGAAACCTGCATGCCTGAGAGTTCCCAAAAAAAAAATGTTCTCAAAGGCATGTGAAGTCCACCAACCCGCAGTAAGCCAGCGTGGTGGACGGCGGCCTACATCCCTCTCATTGTGAGAGGAGACCCGACCCTGTAGTGGGTCATTAATGGGTTACTGACAAGGCAATGGAAGCACACCTCACAATTGAACCATTTTATGGCAAAAGCGCTCGTAGCCTCGCTGCTTGAGTAGACCGCGAGCGATCGAATAAGTTAAGCAACGTCGCTCGCAGTCAGTATCTGGTGAGTGACTTCGAAGGTTCCGTGCTTCGGAGGGCTTGTTGTGCCGTTCGTCCTGGTTGTTGTCGATAGGATAGTAGTCGGTAAACCTTGTCGGACACCCTATCCGTGTAGGCTTATCCGTGTACTGCACCATAGAATAATTCATACTTATTTTTAAAAGAATGCTGGGAGTTTTATTCCGCCCGCTTTTTTCTCCTAGTCTACGTTTTGCCTGAGGGGCGATCAAAGCGGATGTTTGTATAATGTTAAATGTGTGACGTTCATTAAGTGTGCATAAATTGTACCTAATAATGAATAAAAGCTTTTGAATTTGAATTTGAATTGAATTTAGGAAAACCTCAAACATCATAGGAAACAACCACTGGAGCCCGTGGACGTCCGCATCCAATCTCAAAATGAGAAAAAAAACTATCTGAGGAGCCGCAACACAAGACATGAAGAACATGCTGCTTTACGACGGGTTAAGAGGCTGGCGGTAAGGTACCTGCCCGGAGAAGCTGGTATGGTTCTACCTACTCCTCTACTAATGATGATGTATGATTAAGGGCGGTTTCTCATCATATCATAATTTTTTTTTCTCGACCAAAAATTCTAAATGTTACGCGAACGAAGACGCAGGCAGAAACGAGAGAACATAATTATGAGAAATAGCAATTGCTGAAGTCTCTGTTTTCTCAGCTGTCGCCCGCATGCATCGTCGTGATAAATTCACAAACGGTTGTGATATTTAATTAAAACTCCATTAGTAAGTATGCGCTTAAAATACTTTAACTTACTTTAAATAATTTATGGTAAAGAGTAATTTTACTGATACAACCAAAGGCATAATTATGTTGTCTGTCGCAAATTAAGTTGATTTTTAGAGTAAGTTGCCTTTTTCAAAGATTTCTATTTGTCAAGATGGAATGTCAGCAGTTCAAAAATGGGACATAGTAAGTTAGGGAACGTTTATTTTTTAGTTAGTTTTATATTGGCGGGAATTTCAAGAAAATGGATGTAGATGTAGATAAAGGCTGTAGATTCTGAGTCAATTGAGATAATTTTATTCAACTGTCAAAAACGAAAAATGACGCCATAAGCCGGGTTCTTCTTACAAAATCTGCGTTTTATTTTAGGAACCCAACATATGACGTCATCATATTTTAAGTCAATTGACTTAACTATTATTATTTTCTCAAGCAATTAAATTATTTTTTAAAGATATTGGAAGTTGAACTGATTTTTTAGATGTTTCTCTAAGAACTTTTTTACTGGAGTTACATTTAGTAATTAATTGTGAATTGTGTCCACACCCCAATTCTATAGAAATATTTGTTCCTCCATTTAAAATGCATTTACTTTGAGACGGCCGCACGGAGTTAAATAAACTTTTTCCAGTCCCAACGCTTCGATATAATTGGATTGCTTCCGAAGCGAAACTCGTTTAATGATCTCTCAATAGGAAATAGTTTTATATCTTCACGATTCCGTCGGAGTAGACCGAACGAAGGAATTGCCAACAAATTTCAATAAAACGAATTGATTTGCGCGTTTCAATAGATGTTACATGTTTGCTCAGTTTTATTTGTTGTAGACTATTATCTATTGCCTTGGAAAGGTGTACACGCCGACCTATAAATAGATAAATAACGCTTCACATTCATAGCCCCACTAAGATTCCCTAAATTGTGGGTGCCATGGACACACAAGAGAACAACACACACACCCAGACCAGGAACAGAATTTTAAACTCATCATTTAAAATTTTGCACTGGCGGGAATCAAACCCAGGACCCTCCGCGAAGTGCACCAGTGTGCAACCACTGTGCCACACAACCTATGCCGGAGATACTTGATTTGAGGCGAATATTAAGTCTTCATGAGCAGCAATGATTTACACGCGACCTCAAATAGAATATCTTTCCTGTTTTACGCTATTTTTCAGAAACCACAGTTCTATGGCCTACAGTTCTACAGTCACCACTTAACATCAGGTGGCCTGCATACTCGTTTGCTACTTTGGCAAAGGGAGATCTCCCACCAGGCTTGGGATCATACCTTGTTGAGCGGTCGCGCTCCTATAACGTCATCTCGGATTTTGTATATGTATATGCGAGCGATGTAGAAAACTTCGATAGCGTGATTCAGGATACCCGTGGCGCCATCTTTTGACGAGTTACGGATGTCGCCTCACTTGTAATTTCCAATGAAAAATTGGCTTGTAAGCGATGGAGTGGAAGGGACGAAATTTTACTTTTCAGATCTTACAATTTGTAGGTAGTTGTGAGGTCTGCAAATTATTCGGACCGCACAACTCACAATCAACACACATTCGCAACTACCTTCTTAATCTAAAAGAAATATTAAAATAATCGTTTGGCAGTGACATTGAATTAAGCAAATGATAAATTTCAATTGTGGCTTGATATTTAATGATGGACTAGTAATTCGTTAATCAAAATATCAATTGCATCCACCAGATTTTGAAGCGTCAACACTGTTTTATCAAAATCAGCTATAATTTTGGGATCGCTATTGTTCATAGCCGATATAATTTTGCTATTGACTAATATTTGCACGTTAATAACATATCAGTTGAATTATTTCCGTTTTAACATATATTTGGAGATTTGCTAACGTTAATATGGTTTACAGTTACCGCTAATTGATTGTATTCATAAGTCAATTTTGTAACCACCCACTTGTCTATTTGTACAGATACCATTTCATCCCTACTAATGTCTCAAGTTTACCGTATGAATACTTTGGCAATATCTGTTTTTTATGCTCGGGGCACTGTTGTAGCTACCTAAGATCAAATGGTTCGATCTTTTTTTCGCTAAATTGTTAAGAATCACCGTTTCTAAAAAACTTTACGATTGAAAATGCTTAACAAATAAAAACTTTACTAACTGTAACATCTAAACACGAAAGGATTGGTCTAGAACAAACTACGAAGTGTACTTAAGTCCAGAACGTTCCATTTGTAGTGCACATCAGAAAGCGCGATGCCGGGAATTTTATTACCATTGCTTCGGAATGGACTTGGCTTGGGGGAATTTATCCGTGTAGAAATAAAGATTATTTAATTTTTGGTATGACCATTTTAGTCCTTATGACTATTTTAAAGTGAAAAGATTTTCTAATAGGAGGCAAGGCGCCTTATTTAACCCTTACTTACTTGTAATTGTATGCGCTCACATAGGACCTTTATCATATTGGACTGTACTTAATGTTTGTAACGTATCAATAACTCATTGCAGGGTTGAGTCTGCACTCACAATTAGAGCGAGGAGTCCATTGCGTTGACCTATGCGGGTTGGTGGCCTTATGTGGGTTGGTAAACTTATGTGGGTTGGTGGACTAATTTCTATAATATAACTTGTATAAGTTGGGGAGGTGGTTTAGGTTTAATATCATACCACTTCAGTATCTATTCGAGTATTTAAATAGTTTTAACGATTGCTTTTATCCGAGAAGTGCTAAGTAAAATATTGAAAAAGTCAACATTATTTTTTCAGTAAGTTTCGGATAATCCACCAAACTCTGCAAATATTTGCAAGAGAGGCAAACCAATCATAGATACACATTTAAGATAGCGTATCGAATTCTCGGCGAAAAATCTCTTAGACTCGATAAATAATCTTTATGTGACGCATAAAATAAAGACAAACGCTCGAATGCCACATTAAGAATAACAAGCGATAAGGCTCAATGGCCTATATCAATAGGGGGAACATATTCCATATACGAGCCGAACCCATGCTGCTTATTCTAAGTGTTCTTTCAGTGTTTTGTACCCAAAAGGTGCGTTAATATCATTGTTTCTTACGAGGCGTAGACTCACATTTGCAAGAAGGTTCTTTTTTTATAAAGAAATGCAGGAAAACAGCCACCTGGTCCTTGAGTTCTTGAAAGCTATCGTCATAGTATTCGTACGGTAAACGATAGTCATTAGTATGTCTGCGAAGTAAGCCCCAACGCACTTTAAGCGGTGATAGACCAGTGGCTTAGAATTCAACCCCTTAATCAGTCCGGTTTAGAATTCCCGTCGCACGCACCGATAGCTTTGTAAAAAATATATGTGCGCTTTATAATATTAAATATCACATGCTGTTACGGTGAAGGGAAACATCGTGAGAAAACCTGCATGCCTGAGAGTTCACAAAAAAAATGTTCTCAATGGCATGTGAAGTCCACCAACCCGCATTAAGCCAGCGTAGTGGACTAAGGCCTACATCCCTCTCATTGTGAGAGAGGACCCGACCCTGCAGTGGGTCACTTATGTTTTACACACTCACATTTGGAACAAAAGTCGTATAACAATTGATCAATACACATAATAACAGCAGTGAGGGTGATTGTGGATATCAATAGAAACGAACATCTCAATAATACAGAACGATCGTAGCGGACGGTAACTGGTTCCGCTGAAACCAAGACACGATCGGATTCAATAAAACGACCACCACAAAGGCTCTACGTGATTGGAAACATACGGGGAAGTAGGATGGACGGGAACATTTTGAACACAATTTTGAAGTCGCCGTGAAAATAAAATTAATCGTGTTTTCTGTTAAAGATATCTACATTATAGGCTTGTATTATAGGAATTCTCATGACAGGATTTGTGCTTATGACTGAAATTTATGCTACGCTGAAAAAGTTCGTGTGTTGAGCTGAAAAACTATGGGATAAATAAAATACCTGGGTGTTGCCACTCTGTGTTAAATAAAATAAAATATAATATAATATTCTAAGATGTTGAACAATTCAGGTTTTTCATTAAATATAATATTGCTAGAAAGTAACGCGTGACCTGAGAAAGGTTTACGAGTATAATTATGTTTATTATTATTTGTATTTTTAAATTTGCTCCATGATTATTTTGTGGAATCAAATAGGAATCTTCACCTCAGCAACATTACTAAGCGGAAGGTAGTTCATACTTCTAAATAAAATACTGTAAAATTATATAATACATTTGCTACTAAGCAGTACTTAACACGTTAAAAAGCATGACTGGTGTACGGAAACAAACGCCTCCAGTCCGGTCAGTGGTTTACACAAAGACCGGACTACATTACACCGACCAGCCAAGTACCGCTATTGAAATGCCCACAAAATCAACCCGTGTCATTCATAGGCGGAACTATTGTACGAGTCAGCGATTTCTTGAATGGGTTACTATTTGAGCTCCATGGAAGTGCTCATTTCTAACGTTCTAGAGTTTTCTTACACAATTCGAACCGAGCAGAATCGTAAATCTAATATCGGACAATTTGTGACGAACAAGCGGACAGAATTGCTTATTCTGTGGAGTTTCTCGGGTAATTTTGCTTCTTGGAATCCCTGGTTGGTACGTGTCACTATTTACGAATCGTCGGTTCTAAACATTTTTTGTTAGCTTAACCCTTATCGGCATACAGATATGTAGGTACAATCAGTATTATTTATATATTTTATCAGAGTGCCATATCAATGAAAATCATAATATCAGCAAAAATATTTAACCTTATAGGTGGTAGTCATAGTAGCTCGTCCGGGGAGGTACCTTATCACCAGCCTCTTTACCCGTCGTAAAGCAGCATGTTCTTCATGTCTGATGACATGAAAACTCTAATTAAACTCGGACAGTACGAGAGAAGACAACAAAAAAATCATTGAAGCGTCCGCACAAAACGACTTACCTACTTACAACCGTCAGTTGCTTAATGAAAAGACATAATTAATGACATCTCCCGTGTCACTAGTGGCTAACAAACAGAATTACTAAGAATCTTCGCTGGAAATGAAAATTTAAAAATACTGCATAAATAGTGTTATACCCGTTTACAGTATACCCCGTTCACATTAGTCCAGTCTAGCATTCCAGTCCCGTGCTGGAATGCCACTGGAATAATGTGAACCTGCACTGGAATTTATCATTCCAGTGATAAATCCCGTACAGTTGACGGTCTATTTTTCAATCCATTCCAGCGCCGCTCGAATAGTGTGCACGGCCAATCCAGCGTTTGATTTTGACACGTTGCACAGTGTACACGCATTGTTGTTTTTTTGGAATAATTCCTAACAATAAAGTAACTGTTGCCACGTTGACTATTGTTTGAAATTAATGGTAACAACTCCTCAAACTTTTCTATTGTCATTCTCATTCTTCTTCAAACACATCTTCTGTTGCAAAAGCATTGTTGAACCTCCTTTTTCATTTCCTTCGCTTATCCAATTTCTCACCCAAATCCGCTTTATTTCTTTTCAGTTCTTCCACTACATCAGTTACTTCTTGTAATAGTAATAATAGAACATTTGAATTTTAACCGCGTTAGCACACCTCCGCCGCGAAACCGCAAAATAGCGAAACCGCTGAACTTTTGCCACCGTAGTCCGTTGTAATACAGGTGAAACATTCAAGCATTTCGCGAATTCGCGATTTCGCGGCGGAGGTGTGCTACCGGGCTAAAACAATTACTAAACTACTTTCTTGAAAGCCTTGTCACTATAGTGTTATCGATGTGCTTTTGAATGCCATGACTGGATTAAACTATTAATTTGCATCGAACCACTGGTGGTCCGACTGCTATTGTTTAACTATTGTGTCTGTTTACTGGACATTCAATAGGTTGCTTGCTAGTAACCCATTAATGACCCACTACAGGGTCGGGTCTCCTTCTCGTAATGAGAGAGATGTAGGCCTTAGTCCACCACGCTGGCCTACTGCGGGTTGGTGGACTTCACATACCTTTGAGAACATTTTTGTGAACTCTCAGGCATACAGGTTTCCTCACGATGTTTTCCTTCACCGTAACAGCAGGTGATATTTCATTTTATTTTATAAAGCGCACATAACTTTTTTACAAAGTCATTGGTACGTGCCACTGGGATTCGAACCCAGACCCCTCGATTCGAGGTCGAATTCTAAGCCACTGGGCTATCACCGCTATAGGTTATTCAATAGGTTAATGTAGACAAATGGACGTGCCCCCGCACTAGGCTCCGTGATACGTAGCAGTGTGTTAAACGCCTAATTCATCACAGTCCGACATCGAAACTGAATATCAGACTTCATTTTACAAGTATCTAAGATGCAAAGTCGATGGGATCAAGGGACCACTCGACATACTTACTAAGACGGTTACTCAAGGCTTTACACATTTTATTTGCGATCCTCGGGACGGAAGAAAAAGGGTAAAAATGTAAGATGACATTAAGAAGCGTTTATTCTATTGAGAATAAGACCGCTGTTTTCAAAGCCGACTTCCAGAACGTTCTTCTAAGGAATCCTTTTGTGTTATTAAGATCGTGAGATAACAAGTTTATTTAAATTTACAAACTGGTTAGGTTATTTTAATATTTGGAGTCAGTTGTTCGAGAGAAGTTTGGAAAGGCGAGAATTCGTTCCGTTTTTTGTTTACTTTAATTTTTGTAAAGTTAATTTCCATTGTTTTATTAAGACTGTCTTTGAAGGTCTGAGATGCCTTTAAGGGCGAATAGTTAATAATAACGCCCATTTTGAGTGAGTTTGTATTCTGCTGAGCTGAATACGGTATTAACAACATACGAGTATTAGGGATTGCCAATCGTAGTTAATATTCGACTATTTATTGAAGTTTGAATTTGACATGTGACCGAATGTACGCACAATCGTACGTTATGCATGTAGTGGCTAAGGTGCTGAAGAAGGGTCCTGAGTTCGATTCCCGGCAAAGTAGAGCTTTGCATGAAGAGTTAGTATTTCTGGTCTGGCTATAACACCAAAGAACAACATAGCGGGAAACCTGCACGTCTGAGAGTTTTCCATAATGTTCTCAATGGCATGTGAAGTCCACCAACCCGCACTAGGCCAGCGTGGTGGACTAGTCTACAATCCTTCTTATTATGAAAGGACTCACGCTGCAGTCAGTCACTAACAGGTTACAATGTCTATTTCAAAAAGTTAAAACCGAACCAATTTTCAAAATTTTATGCCGCCATTGTAACATGAAACTCAATTGCAGTGTAGGTAAGTACAGTGTTTTTTGCAATAAATAGGTGTATTGTGTGTCTTATAAGAACGATGAAGCTATTTTTCTATTTGTATTTCTGAATTTCGTTATATTTTTATCGCTATGAGACTGAAAACCGGCGAGGTAATTTTTGCCATTTTCATGTGATTTCCGTAATAATACGCTCAATACGATTGATATGGGCGGCAAGAACCCATTTTAGAATAGTTATTTACGCAAATATTTGTATAATTCTGTAAATGAAACTAAAATACTGAAGGTTAGAAAATATGAAAATACGTTAGAACAGTTACGAAAAAGGTTGGCTTACGGAATTCAAATTCCAATGAAGCGAATCTAAGCTTTATTAGTAGCGTGTTAGGGTTCACAATAGTGTAACACTTTTGTGTCAGTTTGCCGTGGACGCTGTGTAGGGGTATACACCTATAGAGCGGGGTATCGTACGTTTCAGATATCGACATTTTACATCATCGTATCGACATTTTGTATCCTGAATTGTTATTATTTTCATTTATTGTACCGGCCTAAAAATAAATTGAGTTTTTACATTAGTTTACGAATCTTTACCTGGGGGCCATACTGAACGATCATATAGGTGTATATAATATAAATATTTGGATAAACTTCCGTATAGCCCATACCTCCGATCGATCTGAATTTTGGTACACTTATGGATTTTGACTCGCTGACTGAGAATATCATACTCAAAATACCCGCAAATTATATTTTCAAGGTCAAATTGCTGAAAAATGATTTTTTAATGGTTTTCGCGTTTATTGCAACAAACATGAATGTTGAGGGAAAATGTTTCAAAAAAAAGTTGTAGACGATGAAAAGATAAAAACTTTTTGCGCTTTTCGCTTCGCTCGGGGAAAAAAAATTAACCTAACCTTACCCATTGAAGGGATTTATATATGTTATTTTGTATATTGTATATATGTTATTTTCGTATTTTTATATTATAGAATGGTGCTTTCCTAAGTTTGATTTTTATGATTTTAGATGTCCTGGTGCCCGGGAGCAGGCGACGCTCCGCCTGATTTTCTCGCCGAGCTGTACGGGGAGGATGAGGGCCATGAGGACGAGGATTTTATAGAGGAGGTGGACGAGGTTGTGGGCGAGAACGAGGACGAGGACCCAGACTTCTTGTTGGATGAAGGAGAGGTACTGATTTATTTTTTTATTGATTGATTCCATTTTTTTTTTCAAATTTTTACAGAAATTAAAATTTATTGACTTTTTTGTAGATTGACCGGATTGATTGCCCGTCACCGCCCGCCCCACCATATTCGCCCGTTACACGGCCCCCATCACCCGAGCTGTAAGTTTCCATTTTTCATTTTTTGCTCACTTAGATTCGTGCACGTGCGGAATTGTCATTTTCCTCATCCCTAGACATTCTTTCCGCACTATATCGAAAATGTTCTTCGGTCAAGAAGTGAAGAATATACATATACTAACAATAGTGAATTTATCTCTATACAGATCGAGTGTGCGAGAACGCAGCCGTTCGCGCTCACCGCTCCTTCCATCGGAATCGTACGTGGTACTTTTATAAACTAGGCAAGAAGTGAAAAATATAATATACAAATACTAATAACGATGCATTTGTTTCAGACGAATAATGATCTTCGACGAGGGAGGAAATTTGCTCGCGTCGGAGTTTGCTTCGGACCCACACGCCCTTTATGAGAGTGCTGAGTGTTTGAGTGTTGAAAGGGGTAACGGTCGTGGAAGAAGTTTGAGAGGTAGAGGGCGTGGTCGACGAGGAGGGCGTGTGGGAAGCCGTGGACAGGGTCGAGGTCGCGGGGGGCGTCGTCGTCATGATTGGCAGCCGGGCCACCCGTTGGAGGAGATTTGGGTGACCGACGACGATGCCCCTCTCGAGCTGCGTGAAATGGCGAGGGATGTAGTGAGGAGGCGGCAGATGAGAGTGGAGGCAATGGAAGCAAGACGAAGAGCGAGAGTAAATGCCAGCGAACTAAACGAAGAGCCTGATAGCGAGAGGGAAGGTGATGACGTATTTTATGACGCCATTGATGGAAGGGGTAATCCGCTTTTGGAAGGTGTGGATCTCCACTTCGAATGGTCACCGATGGGTACTTTTCGAGGTGTCGAAGAAACTTTTGTTCCTGAGCGTACCGGCTCTGTTTCTTCATACACAAATCCGTATGATGCGTTTCGTTCCTTCTGGGACGATAACATCTTACAGGTTATTGTGGATGAAACGAATCGGTATGCTAGCCGAATTCAATCGGCCAGCTTCCAAGCGGGCTGGCATCCACTAAATGTACATGAGTTGTTGTGCCTCTTTGCGTTTTGGATGATGACCGGTATCATCCGTATGCCAACAATTTGCAGTTATTTTTCAAATAACTCGTTGTTGAAAACGGAGGTCTTTTCCCGAATCACAACGTTAAGGAGGTATAACTATCTCAACAGGGCTCTGCATTTTGTTGATACCAGCGATACCGATCCTACCGCTAACCCAACCAACAATGACGCTGCAAGCTCCGATCCAATGCACCGTTTGAGGCCAATTATTGATCACCTAAATAGCAAATTTCAAGCTAATTATGTCTTGTCGAAAGACATTTGCATTGATGAAAGTTTAACTCTTTGGAAAGGTAGGCTAAAGTTCAAACAGTATATTCGGTCGAAGGCTGCCAAGTTTGGGATAAAAACTTTCGAACTCTGCGAGAGTGCGACGGGGTATCTCTGGTCTTTCCTAGTTTATACTGGGAAACAGAGTACCGTTGATCTCGCAATCGCGAAAAGCACCGCAGTAGTTCTAAAGTTGATTCAGCCCTTACTCAATAAAGGATATCGATTATTTATGGACAACTGGTTCAACTGTCCCTTGCTCGCTCGCATTCTCAAACGTAACGGTACTGACTGTGTCGGTACCCTACGTCCGTCTCGCGTAGACGTTCCCACATTGGTAACGCGTGCTCCGCTTAGGCAGGGCCAGCTGGTCGCGAGGCACTCAGGGGACGTCTGTGTCTTGTCTTGGATGGACAAGAAGCGGATCAACATGATCTCGACTTGTCATGGGTCAGCCACTGGGCTGTCCCATGTCACGTCCCGTCCATCCGCTCGTCCGGACCAATTCAAGCCACAGTCGATCCTTGATTATAATCGCGGCATGGGCGGTGTTGATCTCAAGGATCAAATGCTCGAGCCGTACCTGCTCGAGCGGAAGCGGTGTGCCAAGTGGTATCTCAAGCTTTTTAAACGCCTGCTTAATTGTTCCATTCACAATTCACGTGTTCTGTTGGAGTCTTCCCTGCAGGCCCGACAGGACAACCTTAAATTCCGCCTCGAATTAGTGCATGCCATTCTTTCACATCACCATTCACTCATCCCAGTAGAACGTAGAAGCACAGCACCACCACTTCATCACGTAGTCCACCACACACATTGGCCCGTTCGACTTCCTCAGAGTGAAACGGACCGTGCTACAAACCGGCAAAGCCGGCAAAAGTGCGTCGTTTGCCTCCGAGAAGGTCGAAAATTGCAAAGGTCGTACTTTCAGTGCGACCAGTGCAATGTGCCATTGTGTGTGGAAGGCTGCTTCAAAAAATATCATACAACATCAGCTTAGGCAATGCTTTTTGCTTCCTTGCTTTTCCTTCGGGCTAGTTTTCCATTTGTAATCGTTGGATTAGAAGGATTTGTTTGAATGATTTTCAAAAGGTGTATGATATTGTTATATTTCGAGTGAGAGTGAGAGCGTGTGTACTTGTGATATTTTTTGCCGTATTAAGAATTTATATATTTTTTACATTCTAGACAGATTTGATTAAACATCGTTTAAATTTCCAAAAAAAATGTTATTTTTTTTATTGTAAGTCGTGTTATCTCGTATATGCAGGAAAAAGAAATATAAAAGCATATTCTCTGCTATATTTTTTATCGCTATCTGTCACACTTTGTCAAATTTCTATGTTTTTATTTTAATATTGTAATAATAATAATTGGGTTGGTAAATAACAATAAGTGGTCATATTGTAATCTTTGGATTAGAAGGATTTGTTGGAATGATTTTCAAAAGGAATTAATTAAGAATTTATATTTTTTTTACATTCTAGACAGATTTGATTAAACATTGTTTAAATTTCCAAAAAAAATGTTATTTTTTATTGTAAGTCATGTTATCTCGTATATGCAGGAAAAAGAAATATAAAAGCATATTCTCTGCTATATTTTTTATCGCTATCTGTCACACTTTGTCAAATTTCTATGTTTTTATTTTTTAGGCTATTATGTTTTTGATATAAAAGTATTAGGCTACTTTTGCTCTGAAAAAAATTCGTCAAAATCGGTTCAGCCGTTGTGAAAATAAGTCTGGGGGTAATAATAATAATTGGGTTGGTAAATAACAATAAGTGTTCATATTGTAATCTTTGGATTAGAAGGATTTGTTGGAATGCTTTTCAAAAGGAATTAATTAAGAATTTATATTTTTTTTACATTCTAGACAGATTTGATTAAACATTGTTTAAATTTCCAAAAAAAATGTTATTTTTTATTGTAAGTCATGTTATCTCGTATATGCAGGAAAAAGAAATATAAAAGCATATTCTCTGCTATATTTTTTATCGCTATCTGTCACACTTTGTCAAATTTCTATGTTTTTATTTTTTAGGCTATTATGTTTTTGATATAAAAGTATTAGGCTACTTTTGCTCTGAAAAAAATTCGTCAAAATCGGTTCAGCCGTTGTGAAAATTAGTCTGGGGGTAATAATAATAATTGGGTTGGTAAATAACAATAAGTGTTCATATTGTAATCTTTGGATTAGAAGGATTTGTTGGAATGCTTTTCAAAAGGAATTAATTAAGAATTTATATTTTTTTTACATTCTAGACAGATTTGATTAAACATCGTTTAAATTTCCAAAAAAAATGTTATTTTTTATTGTAAGTCATGTTATCTCGTATATGCAGGAAAAAGAAATATAAAAGCATATTCTCTGCTATATTTTTTATCGCTATCTGTCACACTTTGACAAATTTCTATGTTTTTATTTTTTAGGCTATTATGTTTTTGAAATAAAAGTATTAGGCTACTTTTGCTCTGAAAAAATTTCGTCAAAATCGGTTCAGCCGTTGTGAAAATTAGTCTGGGGGTAATAATAATAATTGGGTTGGTAAATAACAATAAGTGGTCATATTGTAATCTTTGGATTAGAAGGATTTGTTGGAAGGATTTTTAAAAGGAATTAATTAAGAATTTATATTTTTTTTACATTATAGAGATTTTGTTTATGTATATATATATATATTGCAAATAAAACAATGCTGCATAAAAGTGTTTTCATTTATTTCTAAGCATTCAATAAAATCTTGGGCAAACTAGGTATCGACACTTTTCGACGTCTATTTCGGTACGTAGCACATCACTAAAACAACCCTACTTTTTATACGGAAACTATACATTTTCATTGTCAATATTTTGCTTATTTTTGTATAGAATTAGACCAGATCTTTACTGAAATGTGATAAATAATCTTTCTTTATGCCTTCTTATTCAATTCCAATAAGAATAAGATAAGTTTTATTGTAGAAATATGCTTATAAAGAAATGGCGACTTTTGTCGCTTTCTTTCCGTTTTTATATCGGTGATTGTACACATCAGGTTCTTTATTTCCTAGTTTCATGAAGATAAATTATTTAGAAAGCTAATGCCGTTTACAGAACCATGATAGGTGGTCTAGATCTTTTTTTATAGGCATTTATCTGAAAAGTGGTGCAAATGTTCTATGGCGCGAGGTGCGCGGGTTGCGAAATAAGGACAGCGCAAAAAGTGACAGTTGAAATTTTCTCAGTTGAGAGGTTAATCAACTAAGTGCAGTAACCAGTAATTAAATGAGTTTTCCCTAGCTACTACAATATCACAATTCACAGATACAGCTCTAAATACATAGATAACGCAAGTTCACTCATCAGCGTGAAGAAAGAACGTGCGGTTCTTTTGTTACCTACTAAGACAAAACAAAAACATTTTAGTAATGCGAAGACTGCATCAATGATAAACCGAATCAAAAGCGCCAGTACGAAATAAATCGTTCGATTAATTATATCATCACCCATCGAATCGATTCGAACTCGTCATGATAGACGAGTATCAAACATAAATATTGTATTCGAGGTATTGGATTAAAGAAACGACAAACGTCAGAACGTACCTCGTGAAAAACTTTGAAGTGCGGAGTATATAAAACAGCGACGATGGTTGCCGATTGCATAAACTTTTCAAATATTTTGATACGGGAATTTATACTTACAGTTGCGTCATCTATTTATATCTATATCTGTGTCACAGTTCGTCTCTTGACAACATGATAGTGTTATTAATTTTATGATCGCCGGAAATAGGTCGCTCGGCGTAAATTGAATGAAATGCATTAGAATGAGCGGCTTTCATTTTTCAATATCTTTTTTATCTTTGCCTACGACAGACGTTCGTCTTTCTATCTTTTTAATTTCGCTTCATTTTCATTCTGCAGCCGCTTGTCCAAAGATATTCCTTATTATAATTTCCTTTTTTATTTTGTATGCAATGTTTTTTAGTTTCCTTTATCCTTCTTTAGATATTATATTATTGTTGACCATAAGTAGCCAATAGGTCTCAAAGGTACTATATATGTTTTTGTACCTTATTAATTTTAAGGATTACAATGACATGGTTTGCTACATTAATAGATTAAAACTAGATCGAATCTTACAGTCTACGCAAGCAAAGTCAGGACCTAGTCTAAGACTTAAACTTGATACAATAAATTTTAGTAAAAGCTTTATTTCTTTAATTACATACAAAATCTACCTGTTTTCCTCAAATGAAATGGTTATCGTGACTTTGGTACAAGAAATGCGGGTAGTTACATTTATTACCAGGTTCCAGGGCGTCTAGCTATCTGGTAGAGGACCACGTTTAATAGACGGGCTTTTTATGAGCGTGTTTGGCGAATATCCACCGACGCCTTTTTGCAGTGTAATTCGTTTTGCGTTCCTTAGTGATGCGACTAAAATGTCGATAGATCATAATTTTATATTAAAATTTATTTATGTACCCACGAACCTATTGCTTTTGTCCGTAATAATAAAAAGGTAAACATGTACAAGGGCATTGCTTATTACATTTTTCCTGTATACGAAACCTAATTTTGGCTTAATAAAGTAAATGACCGATTTTTGAAAAAAAAATGGAGAAATCAAATATTCCCATGACTGATATATATAATAATAACATCTATTTTTTTTCAAATATCTTCCCATTTAGATGAAATTACACTAGCAATTTCTATAGGAATATATTTTGAATAATATTATCTACACTACTACAGATATCGAAAAAAATATGCGCTCATAGAAATAGGAACAGGGTATGCTCTATTTACCTGTCGGTAACCTATCAGTGACCCACTGCAGGGTCTTGTATCCTCTCACAATGAGAAGGAAGTAAGCTTTAGTCCACCCAGCCAGCCCAATACGGATTGGTGGATGTACACCTAAAGTCGACATATTATACAACATATCGATGGCGATAAGTCGATAAAACTTCCACACATCCCTAATCAGCTTTACGGGCCATGCGTACGAGAACATTTGCATGCAAATACTTGTGATAAGGCATAGTATGACATAATACTAGCAGAAAACAGGGGGAAGTAGCTTGCGCTGAATATCGTTTAGCAAGTTGGTATTCATGTTTCGGAAGGCTTTGATGTTATGGTAACTAGAACAATTTTGTTATTAAGTCCACTAACCCGTAATGGGCCAGTGTGTTGACACCACGCTGTTCTTATGTACTCGTACGTTGGTGGTTTTCACGTATCTTTAAGAAGAATGGAGAACTCGCAATCCTGCAGATTTCCTCATTATGTTATAGGTGAAAATTATTTTTATAAAGTGCACATAACTTAAACCCGGACCCTTCGAAAAGGATTCCGAATTATATTGCAACTGGGTTATCATCTGCACAAATATTTAATTTTCAAGAGCTACTTATTATAATACCCAATTTACTTGCCACAGACTTCATTCCAGGCTTCTCATTTCTTAAAAGCCTGTGTTGCACTTTTAAACTGGCATTCTGAGTCGCTAGATCATTTCTTTTTTAATTTTACGGACGAAACGTACGGAATTTCCGGGGAATGAAGAAATAAGAATGACATTAACTGGAGCTTTTAAGGCCGGGAGATGTACAAGCTTTAATTCTTTGAAAGCAAGAATTATTGTTATCAATTTACATCGGGGTTTTCTTTTCGTAAGGCTGGTGGACACTTGCGATTGGGAGTTTTGTATTTACTGTCTAATGAAAATTATGATGTTATGAGAAGAGATTGGTAAGAACAAAATTTATAATTTTACAATTGCCATAAAATGTAAAATTAAATTTTAGTTATGTAAGACTGTTATAATAAGTTCAGAACTGTGTAGACTGTTCTGAACTTATTATAATTTTTGTAACATCTTTCTCATGTAACAGTCAACAATAAACGCATTCTTTTCTTTTCTTTTCTAGAAATATCAAAATTTCCGACAGATGGACAGTATAAAAAGAGTCAACGTGGTTTAATTTTTTCAAACATTAAAAATATTCCGAAACATTTCATTTCTTTTCTTTTCTTATGTACCGAATATAGAAGGTAAAGGAAGGATGAAAGGAGCCTAAATGATATTTAATTTCGCCATTCAGCGGTACATCGTTGATCTTACTTCGTATCATCCAAAATACTTCATCTTTCGCAATATTTAGATAAGAAACGTAAAAATGGATTCATGGAAATGATGTTTCATTACTCTACGCTTTGGAGTCCGTAAGCAAAAATCTGCTAATAAAAAATTATCTACAAATAAAAGATCCGAAAATCTGATTTCAAGAGGTTATCAAGGAGGCTTCAGATAGAAACCACTGGAAAAAATGATCAACTATAGATGTACACCATCCATTAAAGACGAGGATCCTGAGTCATGAACTCATGAGACCGAATGAACAGAGCGTCATCCACTACAATGGTGAAGGAAAACTTCGTGAGGAACCTGCATGTCCGAGTTGCTACACAAACACACACACACGCACACACACACACACACACACACACACACACACACACGCAAACACACGCACGTATGAACGCACGCCCGCATACACGCGCGTGCTCTCTCTCTCACACACAGTCAATGCTCTCTCTCTCACACACACACATACACACACAAACATATAATGTATAAACATTTGGTACTGTCCCATATGTATAATAATGATCTTACAAGACGTATTGAAACTATAAATAGAGCGGTATTTATTCTCACTCTTAGTATCTGAAATGTAACAGCAATTCACTAATGGCTTGAGTGATGTTAGGCGTTACTTACGAGTGCCTCCCGAGGGCCGGAATAGGCGCACGTTTGGAACTAGACCTGGCGTTTTCATTAACTTAACGTGACTACTTTAATGTATTCACTACAGTGTTGTGTTTCACCGTTTAGAATAAGGAAATATCTCATTAATACGATAGAAATACTAAGCCAAGTTAGAATTTAAACATTTCTTTTCAAAATTTTTCATGCAACAATTCATAACAATTGATAGAATTTAGATTGAAGCTGGTTGTGTTAAAAGTGTAGAAATTGTGAGGGAACAGATGAACGTATTACAATATACATACATGCAGTCATACACACATACATACATGGATGGGAGTGTATTGGAGGTAGGCACTGAAGATCTAGTTAGTCAAACGTCTACATCATAATCATATTTTTTTCAATTAAAATTCCAATAGTAGGTTAGTTATCGATAGATAGTGATTGTCTTGTCAAATAATAATAGTAAAATACATAAAGCGAGGAACAAAATTCGTCGGGTAAAAATTCATCAAATTCGGCTAAAAGGTTAAACATTAATTAACGGTAACGTTCACATTTTATAACAATAGCAGCAGTCTGCAGACTTGCTTTCTAAAACTCTCCAAGACAAAGTTTAGGAAATTAATCGTCTGTTTCTGGAAATGTTGGTGGGTTTTTTTGTAACACTTGATGTTCACTTGAACATGTTCTGGTGAAGTTGTGAGAAGTTCGGAGCGCTTACAACTCGCTTGTGGCTGAAATATGTGTCTCTAATGAGGTTATGTTTTGTATATAACTGGTATATAGATGTGCATAAAGAATGGTGAAGATGTAACGATATAATTTGTAAGTCATATTACCGTCAATAGTCATTTGTTTGCGTGATAGTGCGCGCGCGTGTGTGTGTCTATGTCTGTGTGTGATGTGTGTGTATGTGTGAGTTTCAGTTCCTTTCAATCCGGCGTAAGAACATTCTTATTTTAACATAATAATATAATTTTAATGTTTATAATATAAGTTCGATAAGATATTCATTATCATTAACGCCTAACCGATTATGAGTAAAATTTAGTGTACAGATACATCTAACGATCCATACCAATCCAGGATTCAGTATCCAGGAAGACCAAGGATGCTTTTTAATGTTGTTTAAACTAAGTTTTCTAGCAAGTAGGTCAAATTTGAAGGCAAAAGCTAGTAACTAAACAAAAGAAGGTTATAAATTTTCAAATATTCAATTCTCCATTTCACCCAAAAGTACGCTTCAATGCCTCGGTGTTCGCGCTTTCTTGACAACCTTTGTAATGTCTTGGACGTTTAATTAACAACATTTCTGCTTAAAACTTAAGCGTTTAAATAAATTCAGTCAATTAGGGCAGCCATTTATTATTTTATATCTCAATAAATTTTGGTTGTAAGACAAAGGAGACGGCCGGAGGGAAATGAAGGTACGGATGAATACTCACTGGGTATATTTAGTACTTTTATGCTTGACTGACTTGACGCTATTCTAAAAATTTATGTAAGTGGTATAACCTACGCCTACGTGGCATTTTCCGTAACTAGTCAACAGATGGCGCCAATACGGTATCCTGAATCACGCTATCGAAATTTTCTACGGCGAGCAGAAACCATTTTTTGGTTTATTTTTTATCTATCAAATAAAAATGAATCACAGTTCGTTCGTCTCGCTTAAACTTGAAAACGGCTGGACGGTTTTGGCATATTTTAGTTTTGATATGTACGTATAAGTACAAATAAGGTTTATACGGTGAGAAAATCTGAAAAAAAAAATGGGATGAAAATAGTAGACATTTCTATATTTGACAGAACGACGTGTGCTGGGACAGTTAGTTCCTTATTAAGGTCTTGTCCCAATTAACTGACATAACCGACCGACCGAATAACACGACACAATTTGTACACAGGGCTCTGTATTGAGCAGTCCTTATTGAAAATGACACTGACATGCAACAAAATGTACATAATTAATATTTAATTGCATGGAACTTGTCGTACGAGGAACCTGACATGACAACTGTTTTATCAATTTGTAGTAGGTACCTAATCTAATAAGTGTGGAGGGAATATCTTGCTGAAAGAACTGGATCAAGTGAGTGCTTAGAAAGCGGTTTTCATATTTAAAGAAGTCTTGTTACAAGTGCGGATAAGCGACGTTAATGCGATAAGCTAAGTTTAGCCTCTTGAGCATTAGCTCGAGCACACGGATTTGTTGGTACCGTAATTAGATTGGCGTTGAGTTTGTTAATATCAGCGTAACGTAAACCTCAAGACGATAATCTTATCTGGTTACTTTTTTACTACTTTTATGGATTGTGTTTCTGACCGACTTCAAGAAAGGAGGTCATCAATTTTAACCATATATAATTTTATTTTAATTCAGTTCGTAGTTTGACCACCTGGTGGGAAGGTAGCCTGTGCTCCTATCGCCTAGATGTGGTCTCCATTTGAGGACTTTTCCTTACCCATCCGTTTTCAGTCAGATTTTGCCAGATAATTTGCAAACGCTGAACTCTCAGAGCTATGTCGGTCACGTTTCGTTTCGTTTCTACAGACTTCGTCATTTCTGAATCTATCACGTAGAGAAATACCGATTATAGCTCTTTCCTCCCTCTGATCGACTCCTAGAAAATGAATATTAAAGAGTTCGACATATTTCAGCCAACTTTTTTGTAATTTGCTAAAAGTTCAGAGTGCAATAACAACATGGAATCTAACGCTGCGTGCTATTGGAGCCGGTCATTAATGTTTGTTTACGACAACGAGACCTGTACCTTTTATGTAATGTAGCGAACAAAAGGCTATATTCGTAAATTCTAATTTCTTTATTTTATTCACGCTTTTGTAAACTGCACTTCACCTGTGCATCTATCGATTGTCATGTCGGAGTTTTGTATTGTAGAAAACTTCGATAGCATGATTCAGGATACCCATGGCGCCATCTCTTGTCGAGTGGTGAAAGTCGTCTACCTCAAGGTACACGTGACAATAATTTACCCAAAAATGAAATTACAAGCGGTATAGTGTTCAGAAGAAGATAAGAAAAAGTTAAATATGAAACAGAAGAAAGCATTGTAACAGAAACAGTAGAAGTTTCCAACGTGTCCGCAATCTGCATGTTGTCAACGGGGCTAAGACAACAACAGGGGGAGGCCTAGAGTATACGTGGGGGGGGGGGGGCATACTCCACCATGCTGCTCCAATCCGGACTGGTGGAAAACAGGCTAGTGGCCAACACGTGTATTGTGTTATCGAACCGCGCATAGGCCTTTCGATAAGGACCGATAGCTTAACGTGCCCTCCGAATCACGGAAGCATGTAAGTATTTCGCCACTAGCAATCAATCCAGGTACCTACTGACCGCGTTCGACGTTGCTTATTTTTCGATCGCATTTAATTTATTCAAGCAGCGGGTCTATGCGCGGTCTTTGCCTCGAATATTATGTAACAAAATAAAAACAACGAGAAATACCGTTGTAACAGAAACAGTAGAAGTTTCCAACGTGTCCGCAATCTGCATGTTGTTAGCGGGGCTGTACAAAGGACGTCCTGCAACACTTCAGCTGCTTCTGGAAACAACTCGCTACCAACTGGAGTGCAGTCTTGTTATCTTTCAACAGATTTTGTAGAATTCACTGTTTTAAATTTAAAATACAGTTTCCAGAGTTTAGGTTCCCGAACTGTGTCATTATAGTTGGAGGATAGTGGAAGAAATGAATGTGGCTAAAATAAAATGTGCACAAATTGTACCTTGTAATGAATAAAAGCTTTTGAGTTTTAGTTGGAATTTAGTATCTTATACTTCTAGATTTCAATCCCAAAGTCCACCAACGTCGTATCAAAGATATGTAAATTAGTCTTACAAAAAGTAGTGACATAATGTCTGGTGTACCGGTGAAGAAAAACATTGTTAAGATGAGAGTTCCTCTTATTACTCTCAAAGGTATGTGAAATCCAGTAAGCAGCAATTTACAACTCAGAGTGTAGATCTAATAATAATACTATAGGGTCTTTAAAGGAAAACTCAATCAAACAGAGAAAAAAGGTAGTAAAAAGCCATATCTTCATTAAGAAATTAATAACTTACCAATGACCTGAATGTTTCATCTTATTTTCTCTAAACGCACAGTTTTTCAATAACCTACGAGTAGACAAAGGAAAGAGGAAATAGTATTGTCAATTCGTAAGAAGATGACACTGGTTGACCTTTTAATTTAGTGGTACGAAATTTACAGAGTTATGTAATAAAGAACCGCGATAGTCTCGCTAAAACTAGAGAACGGCTGGACCGATTTGGCTCATTTTAGTTTTGATATGTTCGTATAAGTCCAAGGATGGTTTATATGGTGAGAAAATCTAATAATAATGCGAAGAAAATAGTAGAAATTTCTATATTTGCCAGAACGAAGTGTGCCGGATCAGCTAGTAATAGCATAAACATTGATCAAACTCTTTAACCTAGCATTGCCTCATTTACGAAAGGAAATAAAAACGAACATCAGCAATATTCCAAGCATTTCTAAGAACCAATGAATATTCCGCAAGATATGGTAATGACGGGCAATGAATGTTCATTGCTTATTGTCAACGTATGGAACGGAGGGCGCCCTTGCCGACCGAGCGATGTATATCGATATCAGAATGTTATCGATTTAACCCAGATATAAAGTCGTGATTGAATATTGGGGTTGTTCAATGAATGTTTGATTGAAGAAATGTAGTTAAGTGTATGTTAATTTTAAACGTATGTAATAATGTTTGCATTTAAAGGCTTTGTGTCTTAAATTTAACTGATAATTTTATTTAATTGGAGTAGCAAATTCACTTCAGCTTGTACTCATACCTACTAGTTTTAACTCCACTTTAACTAGTTTTAATTAGTCTTTATAATATATTCTTCACCATCGATTCTATGATAAAAGGCACTCATTGAAAGCACTAAAGACTATGAACCCATTAATTGCTAGGCCAATATCGGCCTTGGGGTATAGGAGTTCTCATTACCATAAAGGTCGAATTGCTATTACGGTTATCATTACCATATCCCGACATATTGTTCCATAAAGAATATTCGTTAGTACTGTTTCTATGGCTTCCCTATCGGGAACGTATAATTTGGACAATAATGGATGCTGATAAGGTTTAGGGTTGGCACATCAAAGTTTTTTGCCTTTTGTCATTTTGTTATGTGAATTAATGGGTTTTTTCAATACTGGCAAAACAGTAACCACTTCTTTGCAGCATAAACATTGTCTCTTTAGGAGTTTGAAGTAATTTTTTGCATAATTGTAGGTACCTTCTGGCATAAATTACATTAAAATAAGTGAATATTAAAAACTTTCGAATTTTGCATGATGTTACAAAAAATATTGTATGACTTAAAAAAAATATGCGCTACACTAAAAATAGGGTTCAGTAACCAAGTAAAAGTTTGTAAAAAGTGACCGCATTGAAAAAAATATAATTAAAAAATTATATAATTAAAAAATTATATTTTTAAGTAACTTATATTTTTTTTATTTAAGAGGCAACCCTAACGTGTAGACATAATCTGAAGCCATTAGACCGAACAATCAATATTTAGATACTAAACTTCTAACTACACTTTAAGGCCTGATTTCGAACATAATTTTAATGAAATGTTTACGTAAAATGTAAAAAAATTTAACCTTGATCTTGAAGGATGTAGGTCTTAGTCCACTACGTTTGCCTACTGCGGGTCGGTGGACTTCATTTGACACAAGTATGCAGGTTACAGCTCGATGTTTTATTCGTTTAGTATGTGACATTTAACTTTTAAAAACGCACATAACTAACGATTAAAATTAAATGGGTGATCATCAGTTGGGTATTTTTAATTTCAAATTTTAGTATTTTAACGCTTAAAAAAATCACATTTGCGTTACCTTTGACATACAGAAGCCGTACAAATGGAATAAGGGAATGAAGCCCGCTGGCGTTGCCACATCCGGTACAGAGTATGCTTTGATTAAAAAAAGAGCATAAAATATGAATAGAGAAAACGTGTGGTGGTGTAATGAGCATTTACCATACTAATGCTAATAATGTACCCCGAGTCGTGATTGCCATGTCGTGCGCAGAAGTTGTTCGGACGACACCGTCATTGCATACATTTGTCACGTCATATCAGTTTAGACAGCTCCATACAGAACTCTGTAAAAATTTAATTTTTGTCGTGTTCATTGGTCGGTCAGTTTTCGTAGGTGTTAAGCGTTACATTCTATTAGCACGATATAACAGAGTTTTACAACCAACCACAAAATGCCAAGCTAATAATAATAGCTTTAAACCTATTGCTGCTCCCTAAGGTATCGAACGTGACACGAAGTCGAAACTCATATCGTGATCCCGAATGGGCAATGTTCAATAAATCTATGATATGGGTCTAAGCTGACCCATTCGACTTATCCGATAATATCATTACCATCTGTCATAGCGACGCTGATCAAAGTTCTATTCATATAACAGTACGCGAACAAAGCCGCGTAATAATACAGGATGTGATATTTTTCTCCTAAATCAACGGGTTCGATTCCTGGCTAGGCATATTGATTTCATCATTTCATCATTAGATTTTTGAAAAATCAATAGTTTAAATAATAATTTTAGTTTTCGTCGAAATCAGTCCCCAGTCTCCTTTCAGCATTTTTCGCTACTCCTCATAGTTTCGAATTTCCCCATCCACGCACACTTGAAAATATTCACTCTGTATTGGCTATGTATGTATGTATTATGAAATTGCTTTACTTTACTTGAGGCGAATGTTATTATATTTCGGTTTTGGTTTCTAGGAAACATTGTTACAGTTCGCAAAACACATGAGTTGGTTTTGATTACTAAAACCGCATAAATGGATTTTTGAAAAACCAATATTCCTTGTCTCTTTGAGAATAAAGAAACTAATAATTTTCAAACATACAAGAACTTTTAAATCTAACTTTTGATGTTTTGGATTTTTGACAAAATGAAACGTAGGTATACTGGTATATTTCGTTTTTGGTTTCGACGAAATACCGTTACCTACAGCTAATGTTTGCTGTTTTGGATTTTGGTCAAAGTGAAATGTATACTTACCGTATATTTCGTTTTTGGTTTCGACAAAATCCCGTTACCTACAGCTAATGTTTGCAAAACACATGAGTTGGTTTTGATTACCGCCCGCGCCGGCTGTTGGCGGCTAGTCCCCGTTAATGTAATCCGCACTGCGAATGCGAAATGCGGATCACTTGTATTGCTAATATGGTACGTTGAGTACCTTTATATTTGCTATTTATTATGAGGATAGTTGTGTGATAGCCCAGTGGCTTAGAATTCGACCTCGAATCGAGGGGTTTTGCTTCGAATTCCAGTGACACGCACCAATGACTTTGTAAAAGAAGTTTTGTACGCTTTATAAAATTAAATATCACCTGGTGTTACGGTGAAGGAAAACATCGTGAGGAAACCTGCATGCCTGAGAGTTCACAAACAAATGTTCTCAAAGGTATGTGAAGTCCACCGACCCGCAGTAGGCCAGCGCGGTGGACTAATTACATCCCTCTCATTGTGAGAGGAGACTCGACCCTGTAGTGGGTCATTAATGGGTACTGACATGAGGACAGTCGGTAGTGACCCCCTGCAGGGTCGAGTCCCTCTCACAATGAGAAGGACGCGCTCAGTTTGGATGCGATTTCGTACGAATACGTACGTTCATAATTGGCTATCACCACTTATTTTATACATCCTTGCTTAAACCAGAAGATGATTTCCAAATCACTACCTCCGCTAAGCTAACGGATCCGGCACTGTTTGTGTATTTTGGAATTACTGGCACGAGGCACAATAATCCGATTAAACATCAGTGTTACGGAAATTTCCGTATTTTGAATATGTTATATAATTTTCTCATTGTTTTTACTTTGTAGGCGCTCTCTATTTACTTCGTATTATGAGCGGTCGTTTGGTATGATTATAGTATTTTTATTGTTATCCAGTTTTCGGGGGTTGGTATTTGTTTGGAAATTAAATGGAAGTAATAAAAATTCATTAAAGGAGATGTAAATTTGTGAAAGAAAACGGCTATATTGTAAAGTAAAGTTAAAGTAAGTAGATATTGCTTACAATTCATCACACATACAGGTACTGTCTGCTCTTGCGATTTACACACAGCGGGAATTCACACGTTTTAAGTTTACAAGTTTATAAAAAACAGAATCATAAAAGCAAAAGGTTCGAATTTTGAAATTCAAATTTCCATAGTAACATAAGCCATAATACGTTTTACAGTAATTAAGTGGCGAACATTCTCCGTTTAATCCGCCATAAAACAGCATTAAACATTAACACAGAAGGCTCCATGTTAATAAAGCTATGAAAATTTCGCTTTTGATTAAGAAAACCATATCGCTTTACGCTGAAATATAAAAAATATGTATTGCAGCCAGTCACACGATATTCTCATAAAGGCTTGATTGAGTCGTTGTCGTGTTAGCAGCGAGAAGCGATTAGCAATTTATTTTTATTTTTTGGTTTCGAAGAAAAGGGAATTTTACATATGAGTTAATGTAAATTTAAAACAGATAGGTAACGTTATATATTATAATTCAATTAAAATACTTACCTGGATGTAAGCGAAGAGTTTATAGTGTATGGTAGTGTATGTATAATGCAGTTATCACTTTTAAAACATAAATCGAATATTCGTATAATAACGTTTACAACATTGACTATCCTATTGAAAATTGTTTTTTTTTTATTTAACAAACTTAACCATGTAACTTATTAAATAACTGTTTTATAAACTTGTTTTTTTTTGTTATTTTGAGATTTTTTGTGAGATCAAAAGTAGCATAGAAAATATGTTTTTTTAAAATAAGATTTGCGTTGAGGAACACGTTTAGTTTTTTTGTGTCTCGTCCATATTCTACTCTTCTACTCTTACAGATTTTGGTATTTAACTATTTATGCTTTGACTACACCAACCAAGATTTCTTAATCGATTTAATTGCCTCGCTTATTATATTCCCTCGCTCACAGTGAGTCTATACCCTGAGCCCCAAGTACCAGGCAACTAGCTACGGCTAGGTGCAGGGGAAGGAAGCGGCGGAACTCGGTCAAGTGTGTTCCTGGCTTAACCCCTCGAGCGTCGGAGGACAAAAACACCTCTCACATACTCGTACCGTGTGAGCATGTGAGATTGCGGTTATGAGCCATATTTCTTTTTTAAACGAAGCTTTAGTTTAAAGGAGGTTTAAAGTTATTATTTGACACTTTGCCTAACCAATAAGTGCCTAGACAATAGTTAATTATTGGTATGTATGTAGGTATTACATATAGGCAGTGATAGCCTAGAACTTAAGATTTTGGCCTCTTACTCGAATGCCCGGGTTTGATTCCCAGTGGTACGCACCAATAACCTTCTTAAAAATAATGTTAATTATACTTGCTCGTTTTAATTTTAAAGGTAAAGTTATTGTTTAACAGTTTGCCTATCCAATAAGTACACAATAGTTAAACAATGGTATGTATCACATGACATGACTCACGGACAGCCAAATGGTTAATTATAAAAGAGATGTATAGAGATCACTTCTAAATATGCATTAAATAAACAAAAACCACTAGCTCCGATTACATCATCTTGGAGTTTTGCTTATATGATGTAGAAAACTTCGATAGCGTGATTCAGGATACCCGTGGCGCCATCTCTTGACCAGTGGCGGAAGTCGCCACAGATCAATTTTCGGACAAAGTCAAAGCTTCTGTATTTACTCTAAAATAATAAAAATATATTAGAATTCCGGTTCATTCCTTTTGCAGAATACAAGTACACAAAGTGATCTATTATTGATACAAAAATCCACTCGAAAATCTTATTCCCTAATACTACGTAACTACTTAACTAATCCCTGTACGTAAGACGGTAGACATTTATAATTTACTACGAATCGAACATTCGCTGAATATTTTATTAGACATTCGGCTAGGTACTCGATTTTGACGTAATATTCTTGTAATATATTGTCTTGGAAATGGCCATCAAATCGTAATTTAATATTACATGCCGTCTTCGAAAACTTTGATGTCGTAAATGATTGTTTTAAACGCAGTCGAGGAACTATTTCCGAGGAATTTGTAATCGAAATACTATTTTTACAAAAAGAAAAAGAAAACAAACGACCTCAAACTAAAAGGTAATTTTTTTTCTTATGAATGAATTATTTTCTTACAAAGAGACTTATTGTTAAGATAAGTATTTTTAGTCTTTGCTTTGTATTCTACTGTTAATACCATAATATTGTCGAAATTATATCTTAATTTTTAATGTGAAGTGGGCTGTACGATATTAAAAAATACATACTGTACAATACGAGTACCTATATATTTAATTTTGTTCAAATAAACATTTCGGCTTTCTTAGGTATGCAAATATTGTAATCAGGTACAAAAGAAATGTTTACCTTTTGTCGAGACGTTTAGTCTTTCGAATCATAAAACGAAATGAGAGCAAAAGAGGCTGTTGTGACGTCTTTAAAATCTGATGTCGTTCCCGTTATTGGGGTTACGGGGTATGGACGCAAAAACCGCTAGTTAATGAGCCAAAACGAAAAAGCGGCCGAATTTTTCGAATCGGTCGGTGACAGGATGTAAAGATTTTTTTACCTCCTTACTTAAATGATTTGCACGAAGGCACAGAATAAATTATAGTATTACAAACGTACTCAGACTGTTGATTGTGATTGAAAAATAAATGGTTAATATCGTATTTTTTTTTTAACTTACCACATGTAAAGTAGTAGCAAACGTCTGTTAACTGACTGTTAAGTTGCCTCTGTAGCAAATAAACTGTAACATACAATGTATCAAAATACAGATCCGACTATATTTTTATTTATTTAAAGTTGTAAAGCAGTCTCTCTTTCATGTCTTGTATTTCGACCGAGTATATTTAAAAAAGAAAACCATTTTTTTAATTTAGTTATCTTATTAGTAAGAATATGAATGATGTTTAAACTAATATTTATAGAAACGTTCGATTATAAGAATTAATAAAACAGAAACAGAACAATAAAATCAAAATTCAGAATACAAAATTATTTGTTTTCTGTTGGCTGTAATAACAAATACTTTTTTCTTTTTTAATTTTTTTGTAGCAAACATAATAATGTTATATGTTGCGAATTTTCACAAAGATAGACATTATTCCTAAAATAAAACACACTAACGCTCTAAGCTTGAATAATCTGGAACTGGCCTTTCCAGGGAACCCTGAACCCCTACCTAATGAGCCGAAACAAGATGGCGGCTTCCCAAACCCTCGCCATATTCTGTTACGTTAATGAGGTGTTACGGGAAAACTCCATTGAAAGCGTTATAATACACCATTATTGCAGTTGTAAGCTAAAAGCATTTTTAAATTTAACAGCCGCGAATAAAATGGTTTGTTAGCCCCGCGGCGTGGGTTGACTGTAAACGATCAAAATCAGATAGGACCTCAGAGTATCCCGATTAAAGGTACTTTTGTGCGCTTGAAACAATCTTGACACCCTTTTCTAATCCAAGTCAAGTAGTTTGTTCTTTATGTCACTTGTTGTGGTTTATAGTCATTTTATTTTTATTCATATTTATTTTTAAGCGGTGATAGCCCAGTGGCTTAGAATTCGACCTCGAATCGAGGGTCCGAGTTCGAATCCCAGTGGCACGCACCAATTACTTTGTAAAAAAGTTATGTGCGCTTTATAAAATTAAATATCACCTGCTGTTACGGTGAAGGAAAACATCGTGAGGAAACCTGCATTCCTGAGAGTTCACAAAAAAAAATGCTCTCAAAGGCATGTGAAGTCCACCAACCCGCAGTAGGCCAGCGTGGTGGACGGCGGCCTACATCCCTCTCATTGTGAGAGGAGACCCGACCCTGTAGTGGGTCATTAATGGGTTACTGACATAGTCATTTTATGGGTAGTAGAGCAACAGAAGCTCGCCCAGGGAGGTACCTCATTGCTTACAGTAACGAACTCCTGACTGACATTACGCCTCATGCATTTTCGCAGGACTTTAACAATGAAGATGAAAACGAGTGTCCCAGTCGTTGGTGCGTTCCCCTGGGATTCATATCCTCTCGAGTAAGGCCTTGGCTTGGCTGACATAACCGACCGACCAACCAACACGACAAATTGTGGACACAGGGCTCTGTATAAAGCCGTCCTTATTGAAATACGCATTGACATGTGAGAAAATTTATGCAATGACGGTGTCGTGCGAGCATTTTTAGACACAGGGCTCTGTATAAAGCCGTCCTTATTGAAATACGCATTGACATGTGAGAAAATTTATGCAATCACGGTGTCGCGCGAGCAATTTTTGCGTGCGACCAACTGGACCATTACCGCTTAAACCTACGAGTATGCGCGAAAGATTGTATGACCAAAAAACTTTGAACTATTAAATCCCGAAATAAACTGTAGTGGCGCTTTTCATTGTTAATCCCAACAGTGCAGTGCCTGATTTATTTGCGGACTGTTGGAATTTAAATTAAAGCGTATTTGTATAACTCTTTAACACACCATTTGAGTTTGGGGTAAAGCCGTAACCACATTGATCAGTTTGATGTCACCAATTTACACTCTAATTATTTATAATTTATCGGCGTGCAATCCATTAGTGACACACTGCTAGTTACTGCTATTGTCATTTTGAGAGAGATGTGGCCCTTAATCTATTATGCTGGCCTAGCGCGGATTGGTGGACTTTGGATGCCTTTTTGAACACAGAGAATTCTCAAGTTTATTCACGATGCTTCTTTTACCGTTGTATGATATTTAATTTGGACAACGCTAACAGCTTTGAAGATTCATTGGTTATGGAATTTGAATACGGACCCCTCGAGTAAAAGGCCGAATTCTTTTAAATATGTATATTCAATTATTATTATTAGTTGTTCGGATTTTTTTAAACTTACGCTTTAAATTATAATAGAGTTCAGATATCTAATTCTAGTAACACAATAACTGACGTTATATTCATACTCATTCGCATTCTTTCGAACACGACACCACATAGAATTACCAGGAATTTTAATTCGTCAGTTAAATTTCTGTACTCCTCCTGATCCAGCTTCCTAAAATTAATATCTAATGCTAAAAGAAAATTAGTGCACAGTGTGAAAACAGCTTAATCTGATGTAAATTAAACGACACAGCGGTTTTTCTCAAGTTAATTTAGCTTCACGGTTCTAGTTTAATTAAGCTTAATAAAGAGGGTTAATTACGAAACGAAGTTTGGTACGAAGATGATTATGGATTAACGTCAAGTAATTAATATGTGTGACACGAGATAATTAATTACAAAAGGGAGAACTTGTCAGAAATTTTCTTTACTTCATACGGTGAAATACTACAAAGATTTCGGATCTGGTATCAAACTCAATTCTTTATCAATTTTGGTCTTTAAAAGTTATAAAGCATGTATGTCTTTTATGTTAATCTCTCCCCACAACAGAGGGAGGGCTGGAGCATACTGCACCACGTTGCTCCAATGAAACGAGCTAGTGGTTTGCCAGTAACCCATTAATGACCCACTACAGGGTCGGGTCTCGTTCTCGCAATGAGAGGGATGTAGGCCTTAGTCCACCACGCTGGCCTACTGCGGGTTGATGGACTTCACATACCTTTGAGAACATTTTTTTGTGAACTCTCAGGTATGCAGGTTTCCTCACGATGTTTTCCTTCACCGTAACAGCAGGTGATATTTTATTTTATAAAGCGCACATAACTTTTTTTCAAAGTCATTGGTGCGTGCCCCTCGATTCGAGGTCGAATTTTAAGCCACTGGGCTATCATCGCTATTTAACCCCGGTTTAACAACTCGGTTTAACGACTGCTATCTTACGACAACCGGGACCGACGGTTTAACGTGCCTTCCGAACCACGAAAGCGCGCATTTAATTCGCCACTAACGGTCATCCATCCAGCTAACCGCGATGACGTCGATCGCTTGCGATCTACTCAAGCAGCGGGGCTATGCGCGCTTCATCCTATTACTGTATCATGCATTGTAGTAAAAAGCTAAAAAAACAATCTAGTTTCTAGGAATTCAGAACATGTTGCATATCACGCGATTTCCTACGGGAGTGCAGTGCACCTGTAACGTTGCGAATTGTTTCAGTTAAGGCGAAGGAATTGCAAATTGTGAGTGCTAGACAGAAACAGAGAGATAATTAGACAAATGGAGGTTATAGCCCAGTGGCTTAGAATTCGACCTCGAATCGAAGGGCTTTGTCAAAGTTGACTTTGTAAAAATGTTATGTGCGCTTTATAAAAATTAAATATCACCTGCTGTTACGGTGAAGGAAAACATCGCGAGGAAACCTGCATGCCTGAGAGTGCACAAAAAAAACTTTCTCAAAGGTAGGTAGGTGAAGTCCACCAACCCGCATTAGGCCAGCGTGGAGACCCGACCCTGTAGTGGGTCATTAATGGGTTACTGATAACCCAACCATGGGGTTGATGCTGATGATGATAACAATTAAATAAGGCTTCTTATTTCTACTCTCTTAAGCATTATACGAGTTGAGAGGAAATGATTGACAAAGTTTGCACCTGGCTCAGGGACCACTAGGTTGGTGGGCGGTGATTTTTAAAAGATTTACCTTTGCGACTGATCATTGTAAACGTGAGGAATGGATCCTTCTTTGGACAAAGTGCAAAGCATTGCCATCCAAAGGGGTAGGCGGCTCTAGGATCCCTTCCTCAAGAGAGCGTTTTGGTTTAATTGTATTATTTGAAACATTGGCAAAGGGAGATCTCCAGGCGAGGTGATCATGCCTGGGGAGCGGCCGTGCTCCGATTACGTCATATCGGAGTTTTGTATATATGTCAGCGATGTAGAAAACTTCGATAGCGTGATTCAGGATACCCGTGGCGCCATCTGTTGACGAGTTATGGAAGTTACCACGGAAATGTTCTTGGAATTATTTGTCTTTAATTTTTGAGACTGTTACCTTATAGAATACTTTTCATTTTTATCTGAGCCAGATTTCACACGTTCAAAGTCGTAGGCAGAAGCTAGATATAAAACCAAGCATCCTAGTTTCAATCTTTGGCACTAAAATTTTACGAAAAAACCTAGTCGAAAGATTTCCCACGGGGAAAACACGTCATGTTGCACGAAACTAGCTGCGAAATTGCGCCAGGATATTTGTAGTTGATTTTAGAGGGAACTACAAAATGCTGAACTTATTTTTGGTTTCGCTTCATAAAGATTCGAAGCTTTTCACCATGTTTGTCCACGCCTAGTATATCACGCGCATTTGCTGTTATGAATAAAAAAAATATACCTACTTCTCTTTTGTATGGAAATATTGTGGAGATAATGCTCCCTGATGTTGATAAAAAATGAATTAGTTTTGTTTACTTTAAAATATTATATCGGAATCGGTATGAATTGCAGATATTTTTAAAATAAAGTTCCATAATTCCATAATACAATTGTTTGCACAAGCTTCTTTCAAACATCATATTGTACTACATACTTTTAAGTAATGTTTGAACTATTATATCTTTTAAACCGATAGGCTTAGGACGATAAAATTTAGTGATTTGATAGATAATGGTCCCCCCTATTACTTACCAGTTTTCCGTTGGTCCACTGATTACGGGACACCCTGTATAAACCAAACTTTAATAGTTAGCGATCAACACGTCCACTCGCGTATAATTTGATTCAGAACAGTGCCGTTTAATTGTCGGTCACTGTGTCAGCGCTAATTAATCACGATATTGTTGATGTCAAGACGATGCTACTGCTACATCACTAGTAGTTGTAGTCTAATTATTCTATTCACAGATTTCTAGGCGTCTAGATGGAATGGTATATTAAGAGTGGGGATTAGGGGATTTTTATTTTTGCTTAAACTGCTCTCATGTATGTAATATTCTCAGAACTGCACAATTTTTACATATTTTTGTTTATTGTGGCTTCTTAACAAGAATACCAAATTTCATGGGTGGTATGGTATTTCATACCATTTTCAACACACATACACACAATGTGTGTTTGTATGTAAATATATTTGTCCACGCATCGCGGTCGTTCTTTTTTGTTTGTTTGCATTTTGTTCAACTTAGAGAATGGTAAATTTTTTATCAAAATCGCTCCAGTAGTTTTCGTGATATGGACTTAAAACTAAAAATTACGAAGAAAAATAATTTAATAAAATTAAAATGACCTCAAAAAAGTATGGAATAACATTTGTTACATACTTTTGGCTTACTATTTTTGAGGTTGGTGTCTTTAGTATCAAGTATTTTGTTTCTATTGTTAAATTACCTTCACTGATTCCAGGCGCAGTGACAATCTGTAACAAAAAAAAACATAATTACGATATATCTTAAATAAAGCTAGGTTACATAAATTTTCATTAATTTTTAAAAACAACTCTTATAATAGAACGTAGATATTAATGAGAAGGCTATTTAAGGAACAAAAGGGCTTCATCACGAAGGAATATTATTCTTACCCGGAATTATTTACAAACGCCCACGAAACATCCTTGATTACACGATCTGAATAATTGTCCTACGTTTCAAGCTACGTACTTACATATAATTTAATATCAAATTATTAATATACAACGATGAGTTTTCAGTTCATAATAGACGCTGTGCTACACAAATAAAAGCGAAGACTGTTAGGATTACAAATATCGAAGTATCGTATGCTTTGAGAATATTAATCAACGCTATGAAAACTATTATAATTTTGAACCAACACAGACTATTTTATATTTCAAATTTTAATTTTAAAACAAATCGAAGAAACCGAAGTTTTAGCCACTGAGCTATCATCGAATCCATACACGTCTATCTTTTATCTAGTACTATCTTCATTGGTTGGTTTGACATCATTGGTTATTGGTCCAGCGCGTGTTCTTCGACTACGGTACATTGGTCGAAAGTGTACTCAACACCCTACCAGTAATCATCTAGCATCTGTGCTCACGACTCTTGACCATAGAGGTATTATACTAGAGTAGGGGAGACATACGGCTGCCTGTAAGTGGAAATGTCCGACACTTAAAAAGAGATATAAGATTATGGTACCCTATCTGTTATATACCAACGCATGCGCATTAAAGAACTTAGTGCATTCGCGCGCTTCACGCATGTGCATTAAACAATTTCAATACCTAAAATTGTTTCTAGCTTATTTCACATGCGCGAGAAGAGACAGATAGAGAAGGTACCGCAATCTTCTCTCTCTTTTTAACCGAAGGACAGTTGGAAGCCTGGCTTACCTGCTCTAGTTTAATACCTCTATGCTCATGACGCTTACTATAACGTATATTGTTGGACACAAACTTCTGTGAATGTAGTTTACTACGCCCTAATGGCGACTATAAAGTTGTAACTTCAAGAGATTACAACTACTTTGTGTAGTGTAAAGCTTAAAATTTTAGTTTTAGCCTCGATCCGACTACACCGTTACATCAAAGTAAGTAAATGACCCTATAATGATATATAAACGTAAGTCATAGAGCTAATATCTACGAGATATGAACTGAAATGAAGCAGTTTAAAAAACACATTTTGATTTATTGTTAATCGTTAGAAATTAACATATATAAGGCCTTGTCCTAATTGGCTGACATAACCGACCGATTAACTAACACGACAAAATTTAAACACAGGGCTCTGTGTACTGGGCTGTCCTAATTGAAATACGCACTGACGACACATGTTGTCACGGGGTAAAACACTTAATTTTCCAAATTGTCTGTCTGTAACACATGCCTTGTAAAACTAATGTTAATCTAATGTAACGAATAATAAGCATAAGCTCCTTGTTGGTTAAAATTTAGCCAATTTACATAATTATTATTTTAATTTTTCTTTCTTTTCATCTAAATAAGGAAAAGCCTATTTTAAGTAGTGGGCGAAAGAAACCGGGCCTCCTCTAATCGACGCCACTTTACCCGGTCTTGGGCCCTCTGAATCCAACGTTTTCCCGCTGTCTTTTTCAGGTCATCAGTCCACCTGGGAGGAGGGCGGCCTATGCTTCTATTACTTAAATTTTAATTTTAATCTGCCCGCGTCAGTTCTATTTATTATTGGCTCTACATTGTAAACTACGCATTTTAAGGTGGGTTAGAGAATAACTACGAAACAGGGGACTCGAAACATTTCATTTAGAAAGGGACAATTCGCTGTTCGGTCCAATCTTCTGAAGGTATATCTTTATTAGGGCTTTACTACCTGGTTGAGAGATAGCGAACATTAATTCTTTTGTAATATGCTACATAAAAAGCGCCAAAATAATTGTCTATGATTGTGAAGGAAAATTATTATCATAATACAAATAAATGGTTATGATTTTTGTATAAAAAAATATCATAATGAATTTTTATTAAATTGTAATAAAATGACGTGACGACGCCTTGATGAGAAAGATGGCGTCAGGAGATGGATGAAAAAGAATAGATGTAGAATATTGCCTTGCTCAACTTTTCGACCAATCTCCACCGAAATTCATAAACAACTTTATGTCTTAACATCGTCATTTGCATGGACGTATCGTATATTGAGATAGAGTCATTTAGTGATTAATGGGTTACAAACAATCCTACTACTATTATAAATGCAAAAGTTTGTTAGAATGGATACATGGATGTTTGTTACTTATTCACGAATTTGGATGAAATTTAGCAGAGCGGTAGATCCTGGATCCAGGTAGAATACTTTTTATCTCTCTCTAGGTTAAATTCTTAGGTCAATGTAGACGAAGTCGCGGGCAGAAGCTAGTTATTACCCATAGTATTTTAAGAACCGCAAATCGCTCCGCTCATCAATGTCAACCTGAAACCCAACGTTTGAGTGAACCGCATAATTTTGGGTCGCCTAATATTATACACGAGAAAATGTTTCAAGAGACATTTTTCTAGGAAAAGCGAAAATTTTGAAGAATATTCACATAACCTAGAATACTATTATAGAGGAGTATTTGACCCGTTAAGGCTAGAAGTCTTGGAAGTGTGCTTCTTGACATTTATGAGGTCTCGGTGAGCGTGAAGTTTAGAATTCAGTGGTTTTGGTTTGTTGGTTTGCGTAGATCTTTTATGAGTCTTAGTTCACGTGGGTATTATAGTGTTTTTTCGGGTTCCGTATCCGTACCAAAGGGTAAGGCTATTAACTACATGGCACTTATAATACATGCAATCCTTATGTGGATGGCCAAGTCAATCTTTGGATACATACATGGATATCACAACTTTTTACGGTGCAAGAACTGAGTTGCGAGACTTGGATTTTATTTACAAGTAATTTTTTTTGATGGCATTATTTCTTCACCTTCAAAAAAGAAGGAGGAACTCTCAATTCGACGTTTTCTTTTTTAAATCTTGCCGTGACTGTCTTATACTCGTATGCCGCCGGTCCAGATATATCTCCAAACTATACGAGTGCCCCTGTCATCCCAAACAACGCAATAACTCCGGCTTATCCCGTAAACAACAGCGTCTTGGCGTAAGCCGTTTGCGGTCCATAACTCAATGTTACGCGGGTTGGGGTTGGCCGCACGTTGGACTGTTGGTCGTTGCATATTGGCCAACACTGCTACGGATATTGGCCGATTGGTTCTTAAGGTAAACAGTACATTTTTAGCGGCGCGATACCTACAGTGTATGAGCGCGCGCCTCACATGAAATGCTGACCACGCATGACGATGCAAGCAGTGAAGTGCAAGTTGTAAACATTAGAATACGTCACATGCGTCATACCGAGACTGGCCAATTGGAAGACGTATCCTCAAACGCGCTATCAAAGTTTCGGAGAATCTGTGCATATAGGATATGGTTCGAAGTTAGCATTCGGACCGCGGTCCCCAGGCAGCGACATTGCCTGGCGGGAGATCATCACTTTTCCTCCAAAATTGAACTTACACAAAATTGAACCCACTCGGGTCGGTTCTCCTCTCACATTGAGAGTGATGTAAGCCTTAGTCCCTGTCTTATTGGTGTCTATTACTCTTTAATTAAACCAAAAGACTACTAGAGAGACTATTACCACGGCGACCAATATTGGTAACAATGAATTTGTCACGTGCTCCCAATATATTGGCGCTAACACCTTCCGTGTTGGTGTGACAAGGTGTTGCAATTAATATCTCTGATATTGGACCTTACGTAAGACGTGCCGTGAGATATTGATTCAGGAGCATGACTAATGACGTCATTTAACGCTTACTGACGTTGCATGATATACTACGAGTATGTTCAGGTGCGAACTAATGGATTACATAAGCAGAATCTTTGATAGAAAGAAATGAAAATTCATTTGTCACAGATAAGTACATCTGTAGGCCACTAGCTGACATAACCGACGACCAACCAACGCGAAAAAATTTAAATACAGGTCATTTTTAACCGACTTCAAAAAAGGAGGAGGTTCTCAATTCGTCTTAATGTTTTTTTTTTATTTTCACACACACCGAATACCACCGAACATAACACCAACTATATCACCGAATCAGTACTTTAGTACTTTTTACTAGCATACGTTTACAGTATATAATGCTGTTAGAGATTTCGCAGTGACTGTTAACTGAACCAGTTCGGAACTACGAACCGTATTTAGCTTTTTAGAGACACGAAATAGGGTTAACCGTTTTTATTTCACGGTTCTGTTAGTAAATTGTCAGTAACCAGACAGTGGTTTAAAATATATCATATCAAATTTATTATTGTAGGTACATATGTGCCTTGCACATGCAAAATTACTTAGTTTGTACTGAATCGTGAGTAAATTTACAAATAAACGTTTGTTCCTTATTTTGT
The DNA here is from genome assembly GCA_905147235.1 of Erynnis tages. NCBI lineage: Eukaryota > Metazoa > Arthropoda > Insecta > Lepidoptera > Hesperiidae > Erynnis > Erynnis tages. Next base: position 3,286,361 of record LR990097.1, read on the forward strand.
TAAACCCTTACTCATGTCACGGTTTTCCGTGCGTAAAGTCCTTTTTTGCACCTTGTCAAATTGAATAGAAATTTTAATTTTAGTAACACACGATAATGAAATGAAAATGTACCTAAGTTAGCCAAATAGACTGATTTCTATTGAATAATATATGAATTATTTTTAATTTTATTTTGGGGAATAATTAAGGTTTTAAAGTTTTTAAAAGGATAAGATTCCTAGAAATGCTTCAAAATTTCTTAAGTGTATAGGGAAGAGTACAAGTTGTCGACAGTTTAGTTAAGTTACGACCAGTTCAGTCGAAACTCTTTGTAGCAACGAAGTTACGTTTTGTTACATGTCGGTTGTACAATTGTGTCGAGGATTTCTCATTGTGGAGAATTTATTTATTTTGAGCCGTAAAATGCTCCAAGCATCTAAGTTTTTGTTGTTATTTAGTTTTATTAATAAAGAATTAAATCTTCAGACTGACATAGTGTCGTGAGTGAAACATGGACACACACAAGACAAGCCTCAGAAATTCAAAATCATCATTCAAATCTGGTCTGGCTCTGGTCTGCTGGGAATCGAACCCAGGACCCTCCACGCAGCGCACCGCTGTCTTAATCACTGCGCCACTTGGGTCATCGCTTAACGTGCCCTCCGAAGCACGTAAGCGCGCATTTCATTCACCACTAGAACCGCGCCCGACGTTGCTTAACTTTTTAGATCGCTGTGACCTACTCAAGCAGCAGAGCTATGCGCGTTTCAAGACTACAAATAAGTCAAATTTCATGTCAGTACCCATAATGACCCACTACAGGGTCGGGTCTCCTCCCACAATGAGAAGGATGTAGGCCTTAGTCCACCACGCTGGCCTACTGCGGGTTGGTGGACTTCACATGCCTTTGAGAACATTTTTTTTGTGAACTCTCAGGCATGCAGGTTTCCTCACGACGTTTTCCTTCACCGTAACAGCAGGTGATATTTAATTTCATAAATCGCACATAACTTTTATTACAAAGTCATTGGTGCGTGCCACTGGGATTCGAACCCGGACCCCTCGATTCGAGGTCGAATTCTAAGCCACTGGGCTATCACCGCTGCCAATAAGCCAATAAGTCAAAAAGTCAAATAACACTCCAATATTCTAAAGTGTTTTTAGCCACTATATGGCAGTTGATTTACCATCGGAACGTAGGTGCCATCTGGAATGTTCCTATTCGAGTAGACTTTACGATGCTGTAAAACCGTTCGCGGGATCTTACGTAAACTTTCGAGACGTCCATGCAATTCATGCTACCCTAGTACTTTGTAAGACATTGTCCTTTATTCTTTACATATCTTTTATGTTTTCAGTAATACAGTTAAGCTTCAGATTTGTTCCATTTTAATATTAAAAGTAGCTAAATTGAATCGTTACTGTATTGTGAGGCTATGACATAATCGAGCGACCAACCAACACGTCACATTTTAAACACAGGTGGGAGCTCTTTATTGGATCTGTTCAGATCTGTTCTTATTATTAAAAAACGTACTGTCATGCGAAAAAATGTTGCAACGATGTTTTCTTTTAGTACGGACAACTTTTGCATGCGACATATCTATTAGGGAGACGGGGAAATAGCTTGCGAGAGGAATATGTACAATTAGGCGATAAGACCTAACTCTTTCTTTTGGGAGGAAGAGAGATCGAACATATTATTGAGTAATAAATAATATATCTGACCCAGCTTACCTACTAACACTTTTTCTGAAGCAAGAGAAAATTTTTCTTTTTACCAAGGGAAATCTCCTACCTATACGCAACATCTTGCAACAGATATTGGGTTATTTAGGATTTCTACCTACAAAAACCTCTTCAGTGGCTATCCTGCCCCTTTGAATCCAAGACTTTGGAGAACAGATTGGTGAGAGAGATCTAGCTGAAAAGAGACTCAAAGATCTGTATAAGAATAACAGTATCATTTTCATCTTTAGTAGCCAGGAAAAACTAACCTACTAATATCTTTTCCGAAGCTTGAAAATCCAGATACTTTTTTCTAGTGACCTACTGACCGCGCCAGACATTGCTTAATTTGGTTGGCTGCTAATCGCTCCCGGTCTATTAATCAGTATAAAGAAAGCAATAAATTTGCGCATTGATGTATACCCCGGAACGTAGGTGCCATCTGGGCAGTCACAACACTGTACCGTACCGATATTCGAGTGGAGTTTACGAGGCAGTAAACCCGTCTGCGAGTTACGTAACACGCTTTACACTTTCTGTTGCCCTGGTACTTTTTATTTTATTGTATTGCAATGGAGAACTATTACCTTATTGGAGTTTTATTGGAGTAACTCTTTTCGTTTCATCGGAATATGTCTACGACGCACGCCAAGAAAGGATATTGAGTTCGAGCTACAAGCTAAGGTTATTCCATAACCAACACTAAATCTCAACATAGGCATACCTCGTCGCGCCATGCAATGCATTTTGTTCGCAAGGATTTTATCGTAATGAGGAGACCAAGTGTGAGAGACCATGTTGAGAGGACACTGAATACACCCATCATCAACCGCAACTAGAAGCCGACTGTCACACAAAACAAAAACGCGTGAGTTCTTATTTCAAACTTGAGAGACTAGCTTATTGGTCAGTTCGTTCTCCTCCCGCACCCCGCGTCAATCTCTACGATATCTGACGTTTTGAATTGGTTGTAAATTATGTTCAAAGATACATACATACATGAGAAGGTGATACAAAACTGTAAAAACGTAGCAACTTACAAGCTAAGAAAACCATTTTTTGTCCAAAAGCACATTAATAATTAATAAGTACATTAACGTCCCATATATAATATTCCGAATGTAATCCAATACCCAGTACAGTGTTTTGCCCGTATTTTATGCCGTGTCTGTAAAATATGCTCCCTCTGTTTTTAGAGCTGACACTAAATTTAGTTCTTTCGAAGTTTTTCTATTGTGGGTCTTGCGTTATCCGAATTGTTCTATATTTCTTTGGTTTCCTATAGATGAATGAATGTTTTTACACGTTTTCATTTTGTTTGTCAAAAATAAAAATTATTCGACATCATTAATGTTTACTAATCTTTAGCAGTCTAGTGCACAGAATATGTAGTTGTCAGTAACCCAGTAACCCATTAATGACCCACTACAGGGTCGGGTCTCCTCTCATAATGAGAAGGATGTAGGCCTTAGTCCACCACGCTGGCCTAGTGCGGGTTGGTGGACTTCACATGCCTTTGAGAACTTTTTTATATGTAGAATATGTAGTTAGTAAATTGATATTGATTGAAAAGTTTACATTTTTTTTCTAGGTCCTCATAGAACTATTGTTGTTCATATAATGACATTTAAATTATATTTAAAATTAATTATATTTTGTCGTTAGTATGTATTATTGAATTTTTAATTTCTTTTGTTAGTTAAGTAAAGCAACATAAGAATACCTGCAAAAATTAAAGTTCTTGTAAGTGAATTAAAGTAAATTAAAAGTAAATTAAAATCTTTTTTTACAAACTTAAATCAGGAAACAGCAGGAATATTTCGCAGGCGTCATATATTTTACACAAATGACCTTTTCCACAATATTGGGCACGCATCGGATAATTCTGGAATATTCGGAATATTCCAGTTGGAGCCTGAAGCGAGAGCCAACCGCACGTCGTAAATCGTTTTGGGGACATCATAAAACTATTTTTGTGGACGTGGAATCCAATTGATTGTAAAAAAATAATTAAATATCACCTGCTGTAACGTAGACAAAAATATAGTGAGTAAAATCTGCATGCCTGAGAGTAAGACTTCTCTATAATATTCCTAAAGGTATGTGAAGTCCGTTGGTCAGCGAGGTACAATAATGACTATATTTAAACCTAATTTTAAGAAGAGATAGTAGTATAGTAGTATTAAATAGGCTAGCAAATTGTATGCATTTGTTAAAATTATATTATATGTTACAATAGAGTGTCTGGTCTTGAAACATGGTTCACCCTAAATTAGAGGACTTTTACTTTTAGGTCACTTTTATTTTGACGGGAACTGCTGAACTTTCTTAAGGTACATAACCTGAAATGCCTTCCCCAAGACTCCTAAAACATAACGATAATTTTTTTCTCTTGTATTACTACGTTTGATAAAAAATGATTATTCAATTGCTATATAGGTACATGTTATATACATAACCGACGATTGATTAGTTATTCTGTTTGGATGTGTACCTATTATGTACTTATTGACGTCCATACGAAGCGTTATCTTAGTTTATGCAGAGAAAAGCATGAGCAATAATTAATTAACTTAGTTGAAGCAAATGGGCGCGCTAGTTAATTTACGTTAGGTATTCAAAGCAGCATTTAAAGTGGCAATGGGCTGGCGACATCGGTCGATGGTAAAGAAAGGTCCTCGAATGGCGACCACGTTTAGGCAAAAGGAGCACAGGCCGCCCTCCGACCAGGCGGACTGACGACCTGAAGAAGGCAGCGGGAAACTGTTGGATTCAGAGGGCCCTGGACCGGGCGGAGTGGCGATTAAAGGCCTAATCTTAATATAAGACAATCTAGTCAGTAGTTCTACCACGATTGAAAAAGAATGCTTTTATGTAAATGAGTAGTAAACGGGGATGCAGGCCAGCTGATGTTAAGTGGTAACAGTACTGATGAGGACTAAAATGTTCGCTGAAAATTAACTATATCTCGCAACCACACCTCCTCAGCCAAAACACAACACATGAAGAACATGCTGCTTTACGACGGGTTAAGCGAGTGACGGTGCGGTCCACGGGCAACATACTTCGGTTGAAGACTCGTGACACTTACTAGCGAGATTACTGGAGAAACTTTATGTGTAAAGGCCATAAAAGTCTTTCTGTGGGATTTTTTTATTCGGGATAACAATGTCTGAATTCCATCGCAAAAGGTTCCTAGACAGTAGGTCTGAGGTCAATATTACCGATCCACATTGCAATCCACTTTCTTTATGAACGCATAAATTACCATAATCGTCTGATATCGCTTAATTATTATGCCGCTCTCCGGCGCACTTCAGTCCGGTTGATCTGCGATATAGTCCAAGATCCCAGAGCGTTCTGAC